>JARTUT010000005.1:2433122-3649683 GCA_030674115.1 Micraspis discolor | reverse complement strand
AAACAGATATTCTGATTATAAAAACCAAAAATTTGTTCAGTAATTAATTATATTCTAAACAGAATAGATTCTTACTAACGAAAAAACACGTAGTTGGTTTTTCAGAATCAAATGTAGGTGATCAAACCTAATTCCTTCAAGCAAATATAATTGCACACCTGAATCTGAGAATACTTGTAATCTATTCAAGTAATTTGTTATTGGAATTCAGTAGAGAAAATAATCCTCAAGCAAAGTAACATCACTGTAAAATAATTATTCGTAGTGACATTATTCATTGTTGTTGAAGATTTCGAAAAAGATTGCCATATTTTTAACAGTCTCATAGACCTGTTCACTGGTCTCTGTCAAGGAGAAGAAACTTAAATAATATCAGTGTTCTGGGTTTGAGTGAAAAAAAAAGCAATGTGACAACCTCTTGCCTTGGAAGTTTTCATAGAAATGATGGTTTTCATGATTTGGAAATCTTAAGAAGAAAATTACAAATGTATGATGATAACATCCAATAATTCTGAGGTTTTTTGGGAATTTCTCACTGGGAAGAGATGGTTTATAATCTTGAAGTAGAAAGAAATTATAGTAAACAGCAAAAATATGTTTATGGTGTTGAATTTTTTTTACCAGAAAATTAGTAGGTATTTTCTATCTTCCTTCTGGATATGGACCTAATCGGATGAAACATGAGTGAGTGAATCATTTCTTCTAGGGAATATAATGTTTTTAAACAATTCAGATTCAATAGTGGATGCTGTGGAAAGTATTTTTCATTCAAACTATACTGGACTACAGAGGGGTATTTGCCCAATGTGAAAACTTAAAATGCTAATAACTTTTCAACACAGCTGAATATAGAAAAACCGTAATGGAAAAAGTGTTTCTTTTGATCTCAAGAACCTATGGTTAAAATTAACGCAATGGTCAAAGACTCACCCTGTATACTTCGAACAACTTGTATAATGGACATCTTTAATTAATTTGATGCATTTCATGACGACTTGGAAATAGTAGAAATTGTGGAAGAGGATTTCCTAGGCGTATATACATATAAAGTCTTTAATTAAAACCATATCAGGCTTGTTTTTTATATATTAATATATAAACAAATATTTCTGCCATAAAATAGACGATATATTTACCACAGAATATCAAATATTGCGTGTAGCCAATCAAATCTCATTCTTGATCTAGGGAGAAATGCAACACTGAAATGTCACTCGATTAAGAAACTTAAGCGTCGCTTAGTTGAGTTTCTGTTAAGTGACAGTCGTGCAAAAAATGAATTTAAGGGGCCTTAAATTGTTACTCTATCAAAAGGATTTCATCAGTTTATAAAGCTCAGCTATATGGCAGGGATGCTCATTTACATTTTTCTTCTTACTTCGAGGTTTCAGAAATGTCTGAAAACATGGAGTAACGTACATAAAAGTACAGAGTAGTCCAAATTGGTAATTTTTCATAGATAGGACGAAATCCTAAAGAAGTTAGAGAAAAACTAGCTTAAATCCTACGAGGTCGATTTTCGTGGGAAACTGAATGCCGAAAACTGCACATTGATATCTTGACTTCTTCGAGAAATTTTGTGCATTTCTGATCCTACCTCGTGACTTTTTTATTTTTTGAACATTGTTTCTATGAAAACATCCTGCAGACATCTTTGGTGTTCCTAGCTTTTTAAAAGGATATATGTTTATGATGCTAAAAGATCAATTCCAAGCGCAAGTTGTGAATGTGGATATGCAGAAGAAAAAATACCTCATCTCATCAATAACACAGGCATACAAAAATATTTTTTTTTGGTGCCTAGAATATTTGAGTTGATTTTAACTATCTTTTTATTGCTGAATCTAAATATGACAGCAGTTTTTCTGTATCAGCTCTAGATTTTTAGATAAATTCACTTATCTATGAATGCTTTTTCCTATTTAATACTTTCAAGTATGAGTGTTGTAAAATTTATACAAGAGATAGATTCTTGTATATATTCCTTATTGCCAGGCTTCATTTGTAACAAATTGAATTTCAAATAACAAAATTTATTATAATTATTATTTTAATTCATTTATTACAAACAATATGAGATATAACTGATTGGTTGACAAACTGTTAACAAGTGGGATTTAATCCTATTTTGTGTCATCCAGTTAGTTCCATAGAAATCCGATATATGGAACTGTTCAGTCTGAAGTGAACTTCAACTGTAGTTGACAGTTGAGGTTAGTTTGTGAATTCCCGCGGTGCAGATAGATAGAACTTAGCGTCATATGAAATTTCTCTTTAGTAACGAGTTGTTGAAGAGTAAATCTAAAAAGTAGATTGTTAATGTGAATCGTTGTATTTGTGTTGTTTAATAGAAATGTAGCTGTGTACATCATCCTGATATTTTTGCTACATATGCGGAGAATACACGTTCTTGGAAAAACTATTAGTCACTTTATAAAGAGGGCTTATCTTGGATATTTTGGTGTTAAGCTTGGTGATCAGGATAAAACCTGGGCACCTCATATTGTCTGTAAAAACAGAGCATTTACGACAGAGGACTACCGGGAGAAGAAAAAGTCTGAAATTCGGAGTACCAATGGTTTGGAGATAACCAAAAAATCACTTCGATGACTGTTATTTCTGCCTATTACTGGAATCAATCGAAATAACCGTAAGAAGTGGACTTATGCAGTCTCTACAAGACGCTCAGAAGATGTGCCAATTCCAACTTTTCAGCAGCTACCGGAACTCTGTAAGGACACATGTCTCTCTGATCAGAATTCTGACACTACTGAAGGTGACAGTGATTTCGAAACGATGTCATCAATTCCCCAATGTTTCAACCAAGATGAGTTACATTACCTCACTAGAGATCTCAATCTTTCGAAAGAAGCTTCTGACTTACTAGCTTCCAGGTTGGAGGAAAAAAATTTACTTGAACCAGGAACGAAAATTACATTTAATCGCACAAGGGAGAAAGATCTGCTACCTTTTTTCGCTTTTTCTGTTTTCTATAGTATATAATGAATAATATCTGTGTAATATAATAAAAATTCCTTCATCAACTTGTTTCTTTAAACCATGGTTTTTCTTTTAAAATAGTGTAATGTATAATTCACAAAAATGTTGATATCTTAAAAATTCGAGCTGACAGGCAAAAACTAATAGCATATTTGAATTCAGGGCATCAAATTCAAAATCTTTGGCACCAAAACCACTGTTGACCAGTGTAATTGTCCCATATATAAATTTCAAGATGGTTTTAGGGCTATTCATGATGTTTCCGACTCTTTCTTGGAATAGGTTATAAATTTCAAACAAATTAGATACGTATATTTTTAATTCAGTTCTTTTTCTGCTTTTGTCTTTTTATTTCTAGATTCGATATGTGCAACTGTGTTTCTTAATATAAAACCACTATTCAAGAAGGAAGTGCCTCAAAAATATATTAAAGTTTATTTTGTACACACAGAAATTCTTATGCGGAGCGAGGGTTTTTATTCACTGTGGTTTTTTCCCAGGCTTTGATCGAATACAACGAATTGTAAGGCACCCCGTCATCAACCACAGCTAACATTTGTTTTGTAAGCCAAATGTTCAAAAGAATATATATATAAGATAAGGAGTAGGTTAATGTCTAAGACAGATTTTTGAGTATATCAAAGCTAAAGCGGGCTGATTGAAAAATGTCGAGAAAACATTTGGTTGGAGAACGTGTCGTCATCAATCACAAGTAGCAGGCAGACTATAGTTTCGGAATCATTATTCCTCATCAGTGTCGCTTAACTTGATTGATGATGACGATCAAAAATGAACCCACAGACCTTATCTCAGACCGGACAGAACATTGGAACTATATACACCATCATGTGCCATCTAGCGGTCAAACGTCTGTGGTTCTCTCCAAACCAGTTCCCTAAGACATTCCTCAACGTTTTATTTTTTCTCCTGAGAGTATACTCTGCCTTGATTGAGGCATTTTTAATGCACTTCGGAGGTTCTCCAACCAAATGTTTTCTCGACATTTTTCAATCCCGCTGTAGCTTTAATATACTCAATGATCTGTCTTAGACATCCTTCCTTTTCTTGTTTATTAAATGCGAATGTTCGCTTATTGGGTGAATTTCAACCTCCGAAGTACATTAAAAATGCCTCAATCAAGGCAAAGTATACTTCAGGTGAATTTCTTAGTTACACCCATTTGCAATGCATATTCTGGAACAAAGCGAATGTTAACTTCCACATATCTCAAGACAAACAAGTCCGTCATTATGTCATTAGTATATGTTGATACGGATAGTGGATCATGGATTTCTGCTTGACATCAGTCATCTCATTGGAAGCTTCTTGAAAAAATTGCTCTATGTAAACAAAGTGAGATTTGCTTGTAACGACTTCAAATGACGTTGGCTCATTTGAGTGCGATGATGAAAAAGCAGATTATAATGGATCATAATCCGAATTTAATTCTCGCCAATTAATACGATTATCATCTGGAAAATAATCTGTATAAATATTCTTCACCATAAGAAAGTTATGGAGGACTGAAAAGAATATATTCAGGGCTATTGACTAACTCGAGTTGCTATCGCCGTGGCTATCCATACCAACTCGCATAACAACTTTTGATAGACACTACTACCCTTTTTTGGTCTTCTTTTTACCAGAAAATTAGTATTTTGTATCTTCCTTCTGGATATGGACCTCATCGGATGAAACATGAGTGAGTGATTGATGACGAGATATTGTTGATGATACCAAAAATTGAAATCATGTCGGCGGCAGAAGAAACTGCACAGAAAATTCGAGAACCTGAAAAAGCCGAAGAGTACAGATGGAAAATCAGAACCTTGTTAGACAGGAATAACAAAACACCTCTACCCAATATAAATAAAGCTGAACAGAGGGCATTAAAAGATCTTAACTCGGATAGTTCCATAAAGATACTTCCAGCAGACAAAGGAAACGCCACTGTAATTCTAGATGTTGGCTCTTATAATCAAAGAATCAATGAATTATTAGAAGCAGGAAAATATAAAAGACTAAAAAAGGACCCTACCACTACAGTTGAAAACAAGATTTAAAAAATCCTTTATAAATATCGAAATGAATTTCCAGATCAATCCGTTAGATCAAGACTTACACCTCACTTCAGTAAACCACCACATTTATATGATCTACCAAAAATACACAAAGCAAATATTCCTCTAAGACCAATTGTGAGTTCAAGAAATTCAGCATGCCACCAATTGGCTAAATTTCTGCTGAAAATTATATCACCATTTAAAAGTAATTCAACATCGATGATAAGAAACACGAAACATTTCATAGAAATAATGAAACATCAAGAAATTATGGAAGAAGACGTTATGGTCACCTTCGACATCACCAGTTTGTTCACTAATATTCCGACAGATAAAACAATCATCATAGTTAGGAAAAAGCTTGAAGAAGATCAAACCCTTAGTGAAAGAACTACACTAAGCGTCAATGGAATTATGGAAATGCTTTCTCTTTGTATTGAAACAACATATTTCCAATTCGAAGACATCTTTTATTAACAAGAATTCGGAATGGCCATGGGTTCACCACTATCACCAGTTTTAGCTGATTTATATATGGAAATTTTCGAACAGAAGGCATTAGAAAAATATGTACTTAAACCCAAACTGTGGAAAAGATATGTAGATGTCGTGAACAGACTTTCTCGAAGGACCGTAAATATATTATAATTAACAAAAAAGATTTTCAACAGTAAAACAGCGAAATACCCTCTTATCTTATGGACTTACCCAGCTTGTGGTGTCGTAATCCTTGAGAGCGCTCTCACCATACACTGCTAAAATCCACATAACGAAAAGAAAATGATTTCTCGAAAATTTGTAATGGTTAAGCCGTCGATAGCTGTATATGTGTACGTGCGTACTCAAAATCTCGAAGCATACTACTTCTTCCTTGGCCTTGCGTATCGAAACACCTGTTCGGTCCACAAAAAAAAGAAAAGCATTTCGCATGTGTATAAATAATAAACCCGAAATTTAAACTGACGAATAAATGAAAATGAGGGAGTAACCCAGTTCACAACATTTTCCACCCACCAAAACTTGTTAGTTTTTCCTAATTATGAAATAGGATAAAAAAAAAATAAAAAAAATGAATATTGAAACTTCATGAAAATGAAATTGAAACTTCATGATTTGAAATATTAAAAATAAAGAAAAAGAAGTGAATACATTATGAAAATTGGCCAGGTAAAGGGCACAATTTTATGACAGGACGCTGATATGTCCCATTTTGAGTTTTTAGAGTAACTACCCGAACTACCCCGTCTTCACCAGGGTGCAACTTGATAACTCGGCCGAGAGACCATTCTAAGGGAGGTCTAGACTCATGTTTAATTACAACTAACATACCCAATTTGATATTGGGCGAAGACTTCAACCATTTTGAACGCTGCTGTAACGTGTGCAAATACTCTTCCTTCCACCGTTTCCAAAAATCGGAATTCATTCTCTGCACCATTTGCCATCGCGACAACCGATTTAACGAAATATTTGACAAATCTGGTTCCGGAAAACTATTGAGTGTCTCCATCGTCAGGAAATGACCTGGAGTCAAAGGGGTTAGATCGTTAGGATCGTCGCTAATCGCAGAAAGGGGCCGAGAATTTGAAAGTGCCTCAATCTGTGTGAGCAAGGTATAGAACTCCTCATACGTCATGATTTGCTCACCTACAACACGGCGAAGATGAGTCTTGACTGATTTAACTCCGGCCTCGCTCAGGCCATTGAAATGTGGCGCTGCAGGGGATTAAAATGCCAATTGATGGACAGTTTTCTGGCGGCAGTTTGTGCAAATAGTACAAGCTGATTATGAGCGCCCTTAAAATTCGTACCTTGATCCGAATATATATCAGATACTCTGCCTCTCCGAGCAATAAAACGGCGAAAGCTTGCTACAAAGGTATCAGTAGATAAATCTGAGGACAACTCTAAATGTATTGCTTTTGTAGCGCAGCATACAAAAACACAAATATATGCCTTGAAGGTTTTTGTACCTCTATGTTTTCCCAGGCGTATATTAAAGGGGCCAGCATAGTCCACCGAAACGTGAGAGAATGCCTTCACTTGTGAAATTCGAAAAGACGGCAAATCGGCCATAAAAGGTACATGTAGTTGCGGTTTAGTACGAAAACAACGAACACACCTAGATAAGCAGCGATAAATTGCACTTCGTGGAGAGAGTATCCAGAAAGTTTGTACCAGAATGTTATGTAGAGTTTTTAGCCCCGGATGTAAGTTTTCATCGTGAGTTTGTTGTATCACAAGGTCTGTGAACCTGTGACGTTTTGGCAGCAAAATGGGGTGCTTAACCTCAAAGGAGAGGGTTGACTTTCTGAGACGACCACCCACCCTGATCAATCCTGCTTCATCAATAAAGGGAGCGAGCTTTCTGACAGGTTTAGGCAGACAAGCATTCCCTTGACAAGCTGTGAAAATGTCCGTAAAACATTCGTTTTGAACATGTTTGACCAACACCTGGAAGGCATAATATTCTTCCTCTTTTGTCAAAATAACTGAAGTATAAATTTTGGATTTAGTTTTCATTGCAATAAAGCGTAGAATATAACAGAGAATATGTTGAATTTTTCTTAGAGATGAGAATCCTGTGAGTAAACTTCTTATAGGAGAAGTCATGACTGAAACATGCAAAACAGTTTGGGGTCTCTCTTCATGTGAGACGTCACTGTTCTGAATCAGATGAGGCTGCTCAGGCCAACTTTCTTCAGTACTTTGAAGAAAACTCGGTCCTTGCCACCACGGAACACTGTCTAATAGTTGAGAAGGAAACATTCCTCTACTTACAGAGTCAGCAGAATTAAGTTCAGTAGGGACATATTTCCATGAGGACGTGGGAATGATATCTTGTATATACGACACCCTGTTGGCGATGAAGGTCTTCCATCTATGTGGAGAAGATGCTAGCCAAGCAAGTGTCACCTGCGAGTCGGACCACGCATATATAGCATCGAAAGAGAGAAGCTCTGAATAGGCTTCTTTTACGGAAGATATTAAATCTGACAGAAGATGTGCAGCGCAAAGTTCCAATCGTGGCAAAGAAACAACACGAAGGGGCGCCACTCTCGATTTCGCAGAAACAAGTATAATCTTAATTCTTCCAGAATTTGCAATAAATCTGAAATATATTACGCAACCATAACCCGTTGTACTAGCGTCACAAAAACCATGCATCTCCAAGCGAGACACGTTCTCAGAAATCAGACATCTAGGCAACTCTATTCTGGATAATTCAGGAAGCTCTGATTTGAAGCGACTCCAAGCATCCAAATGTCTCCAGTGACTGGGCTATCCCAATCACATTTTGAAAGCCATAATCTTTGCATAAGATGTTTTGCAAGAAAGATAACAGGTGATAAAAAGCCTAAAGGGTCAAAAATCCTTGTGATTTGTGAAAGGATCCCTCGCTTAGTATTTGCAGAATTAGTTTCAGAGAAGGAGTAAGAGAAAATATCTAAAGTGGGATCCCACTGGAGACCTAAAACTTTTATGAATTTGGGACCGTCTGTGTCAAAACTGAGTGGCATTTGTGTGTTTGTCGTTGGAACAGCTGCAAGAATCGAAGGATGGTTGCTTGCCCATTTTCGCAACTCAAAACCTCCTCGTTTGAGTAGAGCAATCAACTCTGTTTGTAAATGAAGGGCTTCCTCAATTGATGAGGCGCCTGCGCAGAAATCATCGACATAGATCGATTCTTGTATCAGCTTAGCAGCAGCAGGATACGATTTTTGTTCCAAATATGCCAGCTCCTTAAGGGTCCTTAAGGCCAAATATGGTGCAGAAGAAACCCCAAACGTAACTCTATTAAGAGTGTACTCTTTTATTTCTTCATTTCTGGAGAAACGCCAGAGAAATCTCTGAAATCTTCCTTGTTCAGGTTGTATAAGTATCTGACAGTACATTTGTTTGATATCACAAATAAAGGCTACTTTATGAATGCGAAATTTTAATAAAATAACAAACAAGTCCTGATGAAGCTTTGGACCTGAGAAAAGTGTATCATTCAAGCTTATACCCCTCGAACTCTTGGCACTTGCATCAAACACTACTCGAAGCTTAGTAGATGTACTATCTGGTTTCATAACGCAATGATGAGGCAAATAAAAGGCTGTTAAAGACTTGTAATCAGAAATGCTAACCTCAGAAATATATTGGAGTTGGATGTATTCTTTCATAAATTCCGAATATGCTGTATATAACTGAAGGTTTTATTGAGCCGAGTCTCTAAGGAAATAAATCGTCGAAGGGCCTGTGAATATGAATCTCCAAAGTCAGGGTTTGTATGCTTGAACGGAAGGGAAACAACGAATCTTCCGGAAATTTCTCGATGAACCGAGTTTTTATATATATTCTCACATTTTTGATCATCAAGAGATAGTATTGGACTAGTTTTAGTAACCTGATCCAACTCCCAAAATTTTTGAAGTGTAAAATCGACCTGAGGTTCAAGGGCCACGTGACAATTCAGAAGTGAAGTGTAAACTGGTGAACATTCAATCTTTCCTTGTAAAAACCCATCCAAAAACTGTTTCAAGCGCTGCTGGAGTACCTTGTCTGCCAAAGATACGCCCAGAACTCAATATAAAGGCACCAACTCAGCTCCAATTAGCATATCTATTGGGCCAGGTGTCGAAAATCTTCTGTCCGCCAGTGTTAGATCTTTTATGTGAGACCAATCATGGGTATTAAACTGTATTTTTGGCTGATTTGAACAGAGTTCTGTGAGAATAATAGATTCAAATGAGAAAGTGGGACCATCTTTACCGCATGGTTTTATTAAACATTGAGTGATACCTTTAGTTGACCAAGAAGTTTGATTATTCAGTCCTTCTATAGGAAGGGAACAACGACGTCTTTTCAACCCCAAACGATTAAAACAACGTTCGCTTATGAAATTTGCCATGCTAGCGGTATCAAGAAGAACGCGGACCTTCTGGAAGTTCCTCTACCATCCCTAATATCAACTTCGGCAGTTGAGAGCAGGACAGTTGATTGCATCATAGCGAAATCTGAAGTGCTGCATTGCAGTGCGACGGTGTCTTTGGGACGAGAGTTAGGAAATGGTGTGCTCGCTGTATTCAGGGCCATTGTTTTTGACAAATCATCTTCGACTGTCCCTGTTGAACCCGAAGTGGTTGCCACGAAATCAGTTTTCTTAGATGCATCAGGTTTACGAATATTTAAATGTAGAGTTGTATGATGCCGATACCCACATATTTTACAAGTAATTGATGATGGACAATTTCCTACATGATGTGACCCACGCAAGCAATTAACACAAAGTTTATTACGTTTCACAAAAGCAAATCTGTCAGATGGAGTTTGGCCAGAAAGATGTGGCACCTATGTAAAGCGTGTGAAGCTGAGCAAACTATACATTTTGTTGATCGACAGAAGACGTTAAATAGGCTGAAGTTGTTGAAGACTTCTTGAAGAGAGGACCTGTATTTCTATCCGAAGTGGTAACCTGAGGGTTGTGTACCTTTATGTTTCGAAATAAATGATGATGTCGATGGTATCATGCATTGTACAGATTCAAAAGCCTTACAATGATTAGTAAGAAATGTTGTGAGAGTTTTATATGTAGGCATATCCATTGTGCTATGCTCAAGCTCAAATTCTGTTCTAGTTTTAGCGTCTAATTTTTGTAACAAAATATTGAACATTACGAAATCCCATGAATCAGTATCGAATTTCAAAACATTGAGTGCAGCAAGATTTTCCGAAAATATGTCTAATAAATGCCTCAACTCCTTAGAAGAAGGTTTCTGTAAAAGTTGGGCCATATAAATTTCATTGAAATAGGTTGTAGCTAAAAACGTCTATTCTGATATCTACTAGTGAGTGCATCATACGCTATTTCATAATTGTCCTCAACCATTGGAATAGCTTTTAGTAAATTGAAAGGTTCGTTTCTCAAAGATGTTAACAAATAATGGAATTTTTCAATCTTGCTCAAACTTGAATTATTATGAATGATGCTATTAAACAAATCGAAAAATGAAGGCCACAATTTTAGGTTACCCTCAAAAATAGGTAAATTAATTTTGGGCAAGTTTGCTTTCAAGCCATTGCCCGAATTTGATATGTCATTGAGGTTGTTGCTATTGGATTTCACGGCAATGGAAGATAACTCCAATTTTTACTTCTAATTCCGTACACATATTGATCTGCCAGAATTCTTATCCCATCTTCCTCATCAAACCTTGCATCGTCTTCAATTAAAGAAACTATAAGATTGTGAAATTCTTGAAATTCTTCATATATTGTCTCCACAAATTCTGTCCTAGCAAAAAATTCTGTTCATAAAATTGATCATTCGAAGAACCAACACCATACTCATAAATTTCTTTCAATCGATTAAAGGTGTTTTTCGTTTCAGAACTAATTTCCTTATTTCCGACATTAGAACCAGCAACTATACAAATCAATGAATCACTAATCGATGAAAATGTGTAATTAGTTAATACAAACAGTATTGAAGAACAAATGAAGAACGTTGAGATTTCTAAATGTGAATATGAGTTCCACAATTACTAATATAATGAAAATCTTCACAAAATAAGCATAGAAAAGTAAGTGAATAGTAATTGAAG
Organism: Micraspis discolor; assembly: GCA_030674115.1. NCBI lineage: Eukaryota > Metazoa > Arthropoda > Insecta > Coleoptera > Coccinellidae > Micraspis > Micraspis discolor. Next base: position 3,638,030 of record JARTUT010000005.1, on the reverse strand, counting down.
TGAAATGATTATTCTAATTTCAGATGAAACACTGTTTAAGTCAGTAATCGAATTAGATGGGCATTGTTTATTATTTTCAATAACGTAAACAAACGTTGACAAATGAAGAGCAGATGATTTCTTGATTGACGAAACGCAAATGAGACAGAGATATATGATCTGAAAGACCGAATATACAAATAAAATTGCGCACGCTTTCTGTTGGATGACAATTCATGCGCTATAATTGAAATGAAGAACGTGTATTTTCAAAGGAAATGACAGCAACGTTCAAAATGGCCGCCTTTAAAAGAATACAGTATTTCTGAAAATTAATTAAAATTATTGAAACTGATACAAACCGGCTCGATAGGGCCAAAATGTCGTGAACAGACTTTCTCGAAGGACCGTAAATATATTATAATTAACAAAAAAGATTTTCAACAGTAAAACAGCGAAATACCCTCTTATCTTATGGACTTACCCAGCTTGTGGTGTCGTAATCCTTGAGAGCGCTCTCACCATACACTGCTAAAATCCACATAACGAAAAGAAAATGATTTCTCGAAAATTTGTAATGGTTAAGCCGTCGATAGCTGTATATGTGTGCGTACTCAAAATCTCGAAGCATACTACTTCTTCCTTGGCCTTGCGTATCGAAACACCTGTTCGGTCCACAAAAAAAAGAAAAAGCATTAAAAGATCATCATATCACAGATGAATATATAACATTGTTCAATTTTTTCATGTGAATCATTTTTTTTCTAGATTTTTAAAATAATGTTATTAAACAATTCAGATTCATTAGTGGATGCTGTGGAAGGTATTTTCATTCAAACTAAACTGGACTACAGAGGGGTATTTACCCAATGTGAAAACTCAAAATGCTTATAACTTTTAAACGCAGCTGAATTTGGAAAAACCGTAATCTCAAGAACCTATGGTGAAAATTAACGCAGTGGTCAAAGACTCACCCTGTATAACATCGTAATTTGCCCATTATGTAGGTACACCAGAAACTTGATTTTTTCTTACCTTAAATACACTCCAGACCCACTCAGAAGAAAATGGGGGCAGCAATGGTCCAAAATACTGCCGGAAAATTCTCAGGTCTCAAATGAATACTCGGAAAGAACAACACTGGCTTTCACGTTTCAATTATCGGTTAGTAAAACAAATAATAAAGCACCTATTGACTTTAAAACGCGTACAACATCGCAAAGCGATCAAAGGGATACATGGATGTTGACCGGAACTTTGGATGAGTCTTGATTGAGTAATCAGCGATCTGCAACTGCCTGTATCGAATTAAAGTCGGCGGGGTTAAGCGACTAGAAGTCGGTAATTTTTTTTTAATTAGTGCGTGAACAGTTAGGACGTGCAGTCTATGCTCTACATACGAAAACCTACTTCGTCAGCCACCCACAGTTAGACTAACCTGAACGTTTATGTTATATGGAAACTCTTTTCGAAAAATTAGAAAAAGAACTTCACTAAGTAGAAATGCAATTATGCTTTCTAATTGTATGGAAATAACATATTTCCAATTACCAATCCAATTACCACTGTGAAATCATATCGATGATACTTAAATTATCTTGTTTGAGTACATGAGTTTTGTCTATCTGAATCTTTAAAGCAAACTAAAAAATCCAAACAGGTTCTGCAAACTAACTTTGAACGCTAGAAGAAGTCTACGTTGGTGAGAATAAGAACTGAAATATAATGAAAACAGGTCAAATAATCATAAGGACTCACATACTCAATTTTGACTAGGACTTTATCAGCAGTGAGTGAAACCCAAACGCCCTTTGTTAGCCCATTATCTGAAATAACAGACATATCGACAACATGATAGCTCACTGTATCACTAGAATCGAGCACACTAAAGGGCGACATACCGCTAAAAAATACCGAGTACATACCTGGAACTCGCTTGGCTCATTTTGGCGGAGGCTCTACCTTGCGGGCCGTGCTTCCAGTTCTTACTGCATTAATCCTACTCAATTGTTTTCAACAACTTATAATAGTAGTTTTTCAATATAATATCCAAGAATAATCTATCAAAAATTCAGCAGAGTAAAATCATTTACATTTGATTTCAATGATCTCTTAATTTCTACTTTAAGGTGATAAAATTTATTACAAAAATGGCGAATGCGAAAAGATTTCCTTGTGTAAAATTATTACAGTCTATTTCAGTATTCTCCGAGTTCGTCTATCTACTGCACAACTATTAACGCATATATTTACAGTTTCAACGATTTGAATGTTTACCATATACAAGATTTTCTAAACTCATTTTCATTCGGAGAATTCAAGCCGTTATGCACTTATTCCATAGAAAAGGAATAAAATAATTCGAATCAACTGTTACGTGTATCTTTTTATCATGAGGACTCAGTTGAATATAAAGGAAGAGTTCCCGAAAAATAGATTAGGATACAGTTCAAATGAACGATTCATCTAACGCATGAAAACTTCCACATATTTTCAGTAAACAATTAAGGATGCGTAAAAATTAAACATACCTATGCTCTGTGAATAGAATCTTCGAAACACAATGTTCAAAACAGCATTTTTACAATCAGCAGAATTTTTAAATTTGACATCACACTTCAGAATATAACAGCTCGAAATACCACTTACCATACACTATGGGGTAATGTAGGTTGCCTGCAAACCTTCAACACGGAAATATAAAAATATAGGTATGTATCTTGAATAAAAAACATCTGACTATACCCATAGCACTCATAACGGGAGTCCTTCTTCCTTTATTTGATATTCTGAATGAAAACAGTTAATGTTGCTATTGTTTATTTATAATCAGAATATTTCAGGAATAGTTTTGGCTTGACCTAAATACCGAAATAGGGAATTGTTAGTAATGTTAGTTTGCGAAAGTATAGATAGAATTTTGTTGTCCTATTCGAACAATAGGTGACTTTGCATTGAAAATATGTAAATTTTCTACTGAGTATTGTTCGCTTTCATCTAGGCTCGGTTTAGTTCGCCGGTCCTAAACGAACTTCTAATTCGTCAGCTCCTTCATCGGTCAGGAGCAGTTTCCCATTTAAAAGATTTGAGGATATCTTTGGTCCGGATTAGCCACATGTGGACGGGCATTGTCATGCAGCAAAACGATACCCGTACTCAACTTGCCACGTCTTTTATTTTGGATTGCACGACGCAGATTGTTCAAAGTCTTACAATAAGACGCTGTGCATTGATTGTCTCAGAAACTCAACTGTCCCAAAAAACTGTGCACATGATTTTCCGGGCAGAAATTGTTTGCTTAAATTCACAGATCTCACGATGAATATCGATCGGTTTTACGCCTTAAGCACTAAGAAATCGTATAACAGGCCGTACTTCACAATCAGCGGGACTCACGATTGTCGGAGGCATCTTAAACACTCAGTAAACAACGTATACAATGAATAATCAGACTGTAATAGCGTCAGTGCGTAAATAAGAGATGTAGGTAACCAACGCGCATGCGCGGAACGCCGACCGTAGCGCTACGGCGGTGAAATCACAAAACGGTACTTACTTTAAAAACATGCTTCGTATATTAGTTACTGGTTCCATAATCGATTACCAACATTATAATAAAAAATAAATCGAGTATGCCGTACATTCATAATCGCCCACCTCTAGTAGTCACGTCTCTTTCTTAGTTCCTAATTCGCTAACAACCTACGCTAACTTAAAACCAAGTAATGGTAATTATTCCATGTGTCAGGATCAATTGCAATCTTCTAGCTGTCATTTTCTCCAATACGAGCTTCTGAAATTTTTTTGTAAAATAATATTGATTCATACAGGGAATCAATGAGTCGAAGGCGCGAACTGCATACCTACCTTTACCTATCAAACAAATAATTGGAAATGAAACAGGTCCTTCAAATTATCCCATTTCGATAGGATGTTTATTTTTTAGGGATGTCAGATCACCTGACATTATTCCATCTAATTTCAACATCAATAAGGTACCTGCTTATTTGGTCAGAATATATCGAAAGCTATAGGTATCATACCGATTAAGTGAGAATGAGAAGTGATGAGCATAGGATCATAGAAAACCATTAACACATTGATTGGGAATTTTCTATTTCTCCTATCGTTTCTATGAATTAGCTACAGAAGTTATTCTAGGTGTGAGGATCTCTTATCCTAAAATAATCAAAAGCATCCGTTACCAAGATATCGATGAATAATGCGACATATTACGAAATTATTTAATTAATACGAATGCTGTTACGCATATTACGCGAGCTGCAGATTTGAATTTCGAAAAGATCAACAAACATTTTCAAACGTAGATGAAGCCACGCTCAACTTTCAAATTAATCGCGGCCTCCCCTAGAAACTTCTCGTAATTGGAACAGTCCACGCTGAGCGTCCCTTCTCGACCAATCGCGTGGCTCCGGCGTGCGCTTGCCTTGCGTTCGCCTTGAAATTGTCAGTCATTTACGAGTTGGCTGGCTTCGTTTATGGAAGTTTGTTTGTTCAGATATTTGATGTGCGTCGTGATTTTTCAGTGCCTAAGTACGATAGTTCGCATTGATTGCACCGAAAAAATACCGCGTACCTTGCGTTAATTAACGTGTATACGAATTGCACACGCGAGACGTGTTATTTTCGTTTGATACAAGTGCTTAAACTTTCGCGCACTGAATAAACTGAGTGACAGTTACTGCAATCTCGACTTATCATCATCCTCGTTTGAGTGTTTTATTGGTTGCCGCATACTTACATCAAGATGAGCGTAGGGGTTTATTATAACAAACCGCACACCAATTTATTTCAACCAAAGCCGTTTAGGAGGGAAGTTCAAAAGGTCAAAAGGCAATTATTTGGACCTTACGACCAAGAAGCTACACAACGATTTGTCTCGCAAGAGCTGGAAAAAAGGATTAACACCCAGACAGAACGTTGGAACTTCGATTTCGTGAACGGAAAACCTTTGAGTCCTAATGGAAAATATGACTGGAGACCTGTTTCGCCGACTGTCAAATGCGTTAAGCCATTGAAAAGGAGACCTTCTTCCGAGCTTGAGTTCGACAATAATGATTTGTACTGCCTACCTGATAATATCAGCGAGTTGAAAATAGAGAGGAGTGAAGTTCCGGAGGAAAAGACGACGCCGCCTACAAACAATCACAAGACACAGTCACTAATCACAGGTAAGTTCGATCTATCACTGTTTTTGAGATGTCAATGCTCAGAAATAGAGAAAGACGTCGAAAAAACTATCGATGGTGGAGGCACTCCCAAAAGGAAATCTTATCTCCTTGTTTAGATACGAAACTCGATAATGCAACAACATATCTGTGTCGAAACGCTTCAGCAGGATAGTAAATTGCAGTTTCTCTAGTCTTTTGATCAATTCGCATTCTTCCATAATGATACCCGATATAAACTTGGATTACGTACACGTGCGGACAAGAAAATCATTGAAATCAACCGGTTCCAATTGCAGATTGCTGATCCAGTCATTTGATGCACACACCTGAGAGGACTTGTTTATCAGGCGGATCTATCGGTTCAGATTTGTAATAGCGTAAATATTCAATAAATCAGTCATTTATTTCTGTCGGGCACTTCGACTAATACAGAGTAAATTTTATCAAGCAGAGGCCGACTCAATAATATTTTTTCCAATATTTTTATTGCTTGAATCGTTGGATATATTTATTTATTGTTTATTTGAAGAAATTTGTTATCTCTGGAACTCTGTTTATATAGTGTGGTTCTTTTCGTTTTCCGGTCTAAATTTATATAATCATCATTCATTACTCGAAGAGTGAAAAAGATGTGAACTTACTTACCATCAATCTAATCTTTTTGAATGTAGAATGAAGCGAATATTTTGTTTAATTTTCACTTTACGACACGACCTGTTTCGGTTTTCAAACCATCTTTAGGTGGTTGATACAGAGTGAAATGTTTTTCTCTTTTTGAACCTATGGGATATTCGATGGTAGTGAATGATTGAGGTTCTTATACAGAATACAGATTACTTACAGTCGGAAATTGATATAATCACGGAAGTTGCGACTAATAATAATTTTAGAATTAACATAGTGAACATACTGATTAAAAATGAAAGAAACCAATGATCTCCTACATACAATACACTCACGAAGACCTACAAATAAATTAAATTAATAAACTTATTTCGGAGAACTATAAATTCGAACCCAAAACCATTTTTTTAATTGCGATTTAAGAACAACATTCTCAGGACTGCCCCAACCGAGGAAAAACATTATATAAAACTCTAAATCAAAACTGAACCCCACCAAAATTTACTTTAGACTAGGTTGAAAGAACGCCTGAAATCTGACAAACAAGTCCGCATCATACGGATAAATTTCAATTTTAAATTTCTTCAGAGATGCCAGAAAGGCCTGGAACTAAAGTTTCTGGGATCAATGGAAGTGACAAACCACTTGAACACAACTTGAGTTGAAAGCTATTCTTCACTTATGAACTCGCTTATGAATATCCTATAGGTTTTAGAACAGAAAAATATTTCATTCTGTATCTCTAGCTAGGGATGGGACATCGATAGGTTTTCGTCGATGTTTAACATCGATGATAACATCGAACTGTACCATCGATGTTAACTGAACATCGTTAATTGAAACATCGATGTTTGTAAACATCGGTGTTTTAACACTTTAATTATACTTACGTATATCAATAATTCATAATGATTTAACGATAGATTCCCAATATATCAGAAATAATTTCAATGTCTACTGAAAATTCTTATATTGAAAAAAAGGGGCACGATGATATAACAATTATAAGTACAGTATAAAGTTGGATGAAAGTATAAAAAAAAATTGACTTCCAACTCAATCAAATATCCGAATAAATTAAATGTATATTAAAATCTATTTTTGTATGTTATTCAAACTGGTGAAATAAATAAATAAAATGAATTGAATGTCAATAAAGTTGTTACCGTTTTATAGAATTTACACTCAGTAAGAATTTTCTACGATTAAACACTTCAAATATATTTTTTTGTGTCATGTCCATGTTGAATTAGTACATCACATATCACTATCATCAAATTAGTGTAAACTGGAGAACAAAAAATTAAGTAAAATTAATTTTTGGACGCCCTCTATCTCTGAAATAAAGCCGTTCATATGAACTTTTTAATTTTAAAATTACGCAACGTTTGACCCCTTAAAGTTCATTTGACCCTTATTTTTACACTCGCTATAAAAGAAGGATTATCTGATGAACAGTTTTCTACCTTTCGATAACAAGGGAATAATCACGTATGTAACTATAAACAATCAAACCCAAACTCCATCATTATATTCATCATCACGCAAACCGATTTCACCCACCCTGTAGACATACATATACCTGTAGTTGCCGGCTCTAAAATTAGACCCCTCAAACAAGATCCGCTTCCAGTCGACGCATGCATGGGCCGTTTGACGGGATGAAATTAACGGTTTTTCAACCCCCGCGTGCTATACGCGCTGCACCCCCACGTAAACAATGCGTTGGTCTTAGATGCACATCTGTCTGTCCGTTTGTTCCGTATCTATATGTATCCTATTCGGTGCACGTAATGGGGGAGACCTCACAGCTGTTCCGTTCATAGAAATAGCGTAAACATGTGACGTATCGGTCCCGTATAGACATAGACGGACTATCGATTCGGGGGATGAATCGTTATGGAGGGTTGTAAGGGATAAGGGGAGCTCTGTCGAAAGAAAATCAGTTGGAAAGGATAATTTTCGCTATGTGATAGCCAGTATGGAATGAGATGGATTTAACATCCAATGATTCTTAACAATAGTTTCCAAATACTATTGATTCCTTGTGACATCATTCGACTGTTCATTAAATGAACTTTTTCACTAAGAAATCCAAATATATATTTATGAATTTTTCTAATTGAGGAAATAAAGTTGAAATGTACTTCCGACATAACCGAAAACGCGTTGGAAGTGAAAATACTTTCATTTGATTGAGAATGCTCCTGTTCCCAAATTAATTTTTGATTGAAACTCGTATAGAATGGTCATTTAATAATATAATAATAATAATATCAATATTTTGATAAGACATCTTCTGTCGTTCCCAAAGTAGATTAGCTTTTGAAAAAGATTGTTGATAATGTTTTAAATTTTCATTAATTGTCAAAATTGACGGAACTCATTCATGAAATTAAACAAAATTTGTACTCATCTGTGGTTTGAATACTTTTTCAAGTTTGATCGATCAACTCTATATTGATGGAGCACTAATAATATATTATAATAACTAGTAAGCGGGTAGATCAATAGGCCCATACATCAATGAAGCGCGCAGAAACACGAAACACGTCAAAATACCCGTTGAAAGCGAAAAAACTTGAAAGAATTGGAAAAAACACGAAAAAACACGAAAGAATCCGAAGAAACACGAAAGAAACCGAAATTACACGAAACAACGCGAGAAAACACGAAAGAACCCCAAGTAACACAAAAAATCCAGAGGAACCTGAAAAAACCCGAAAGAATACATATAACTTGAAAGCGCTCAAAAAAACTCGAAGTCACGCGAAACACCCCAGAGAAATACAAAAACAACTAAAGCACGCAAAGGAACAAAAGTACTTGTAAATTGCACACCCCGTATATCACCCGATCGTAAACTCTTTGTAAATTGCACACCCTGTATGACAGTGTGTAAAGTGCTCACCCCGTATATCACCCGATCGCAAATTCATTGTAAATCGCACACCCTGTATGACATTTTATCGTAATTAGATCCCATACGCGAAAAACCATGAAGAAAAATGCATTTGGGACACCCACTATATAATCGATTCGCAGTGGGTGCTTTTTCCATAAGAAATTCAGACGGAAAATCTCTCGAAGAAAGACTCTGGTGAAAGTCGGTGCTTCCGATGTGCACAGCCCGTAAATCGATCGATCGCAATCGGTGCATTCCACAAAGGTAGTATAAACATTATTCGATACAGCTCCCATGTAACACCCTGTATATGAATCGAAAATAATTTTCCCATAAAAAATAAACCCAAAGAATATCGTTTCAACTCCATCAATTTTACAAAGGTAAAATAAAAAATATTCGAAATAGGTGTGAACGTGTATTCATGAACAGAGTGCTTAGCCGTTTTCTCCTGAATAAACTAAGTGTGTCGGATTTTAATATAGAGTATCATAAGTTGGATCGGAGCTCGGAGAGAACAATGAATTCGCGCGCAAATGGAGTCGAAAATGCCGATTTTCAAACGCATATTTGAGGTGTTTTTCTTGCGATTCGTGAAGCGTGAGTGGTATCTAGAGATTCGGAATCTCCTGTAGATTCTTATTCGAGCGCTTGGAAGGCGCTAACAATCTTCCTCCGCCCATATCGAGCGAAAAATTGATGCCGTATTTTCAAATTTGGAGCTCGCGTTCGGCTATCATCGGAATCGTATCAGAAACTGTGACATTTCACAGAGTATTTCGTGAAAATTGCCGAATTTGGAATGAAGAATTCGCGGCCTTATCTCGCTGCTTGGATATGAAAATTGGTACCCGGAGATTGGAAATTTCCTAAAGTTTCTATTTCTACCACCGAAAGGGCGTTTAGGGGCTCGTAGCGCCCGCACGGATCGAAAGCACCATAGGTGATTTTGACGTTTCGCGGGGCTGGCGAAACTAAAAATTGCCGTTTTAGTTAAGGAATTTTAGCCAAGAATTAGGGGAGCTCCGGAATTCTAATGGGTTCTAAGGAATCCCCCGGTCCTTGCTCTCGGAATATGTAGTGACTCCCGGACCCGGGGCGTTCCGGCTTCGGAGATTATTCCCTTATTCCGGGACACCTTTGGCGAAAAACGTCATTTTCGCGATTTTCGTTTGATAATTTCGGGCACTTTAAGAGCGCCCGGGGGGGTTTTCGCGGTCGCTTCCCCTAGAAGAGGATGCGCCTTTTCGATTTTTTTTAAGATTGTTAAGAATGTTTGAATTCGAGGGGGCTATGCGGTGGTAAGCGGGGGGGTCACAAATTATTTCAGTATATGTGCTGGATTCAGTAGATTATATTGAATAAACTGACATTTTTTTTTTGTAACGCAAAATAAATTATTTTTTGATGTTGGAGGTTTTGTGGGGGGTTGTTGGGGGCCCTTTTTTATGTAGGTGGTTCCCCCCACTAATGAAGTACAAAAGATATATTACTTCCCGAAAAAAATCAGGTTATTTCATTCAACCGATCACCGATTACCTGATCTCCTGAATATGTGTAATTTTTTCTTCATATTACTTATTTTAGATTGGAATATATCGACTGATTCAGATACATCATAATAGATGGAATGCATATTACAGTAGCCACTTGTAGCGTCAACAACAATCATAAAATCCGACCTCGTCTGACACAATGCAAGGTGAAAAGCGACAAACGTCGTGTAGAAACACCATTGTTCCCCGCACACACAGTCGTAAAGTGAGGTAAGGTAACACCGGTGGCCGAAGGCCTTGGAATATCCTTCCCGTATCCACCTTATTCCCCTTATCGCACCCTCTTCGGCATTTTTTCGTCATCGCTTGATTCGATCCGTCAGTCCGCTCGGTTCTACCAATGTGTGTTAATTTGCCAAGGACACATCGATCATTTTGCGGGGAGCGGAGACGACGTAGTTTTTCTCGGAAAGTTCCGTCATCCATATGACGCGCATTTTAGAACGTTCGATTAGAATTTTATTATGCATGTACGCTCTCGCCAGATATGCAAGGATGACGCTCGGTAATCCGGTCTAAGCATTATTTTCTTGGCGCCGATGCATCGCATTCATCTTTTTATTCATTATTACTTGCTGACCCGGCAGACTTCGTACCGCCTCATATTAGATCCTGTAAATGTCGCGGACTTGTTCTAATAGAACAACATGCTATCGTTTTGCCTCAATCGATTGGGTTTGACTTCCTGACGAAGAATACAGGGTGAAACTTGAGTATATTCGTTCGCCCGGTCTTTCGCATACTCTCTACTATCCAAAAAAGATACAGTTGCTAATAACTCCTGAACCATTCGAAGGATTTGGCCCAATAACCAACTCGACCGAGATATTTGAATATGTAATCTATTCTGAAAGTATAAAAATTCTTGTCGGACGCACTCGATTAGTTACGCCCTCCGTGTCGGCCATTATAACAGCGTCTTCGTTGAGATCATGGAAAAGTGCGTGTAGCGACCTTTCGAGTCGTTCACCTTGGGCTGGTGCGTTCACCTCTCCCTCCTCACCGGCTAGTACCCTAAAGATGTCAACAACAGTTGTTGTGGGCCGTTTCTCCAAGCCGAGACCGAAACGAGATGAAAACCGACCCACAGATTTCAATTTTATCCTCTCTATGATTGCCTTCGCTCCGAGTCCTTGCAATTACGCTGGATGCTAGGTTATTTCTTTTACAATTCTATTCTTGGATTCGTGTAATGATACAATACTAATTATGTGTAATGCTTGTTTGTGATTCGATCTGTTTCTTTGTTCTTGCCCCTCGTAGGTAACTAATTTACTATATAAACTAGCTGTCCCGGCGAACTTCGTATTGCCTCACAGTAGAATCATCAATTCTTTAGTTTTTTTTTAATGCTTATTTTGCTATTGGGTGTGCCGAGAGAAACAGAGGTATAAACTTAACACACAGTAGGCAGAAGTGTGAACTATAAACAAGCGATTGCTGCTGTGGAATAATAGAGCAGGAAAAAATGTGAATTCAAAGTAACTTGAAAATATTTGTACAAACTCTTTCATTTGAATAACTATAGTCCTGTCATAAGGGGCTATGAAAAATCGAAATAAACTTGGCATCGGCCGATCTAGGTATGTATATTCCGAGTTGTAGAATTCATGTTGTTCATACTGAAAATCACTCGTTACCACAAATTGTTATTTGGTTCTTGACTTCACGATTATCGATAATTCTCACATGTTTACATGTCGTCAATATTATTAACAAATTCATTGTAAATTGCTCACCCTGTATGACATTTTATTGAAATTAACTCCTGTACGCGGAAAAACACGAAAACTTTAGAAAAACTCTGGTGGAAGTCGGCGCTAGGAATGCGCAACTCATATGTGACACACCTGTATATGAATCGAAAATAATTTGTCGAATTAAAAAGCCATAAGCAGAAACAGCCGAAATAACTCGATGGAAAGTATTTGTTAATGATAGGCAACGCATATGGGACACCTTGTATATAATTGATTCGCAGTGGGTGAATTTTACAAGGGTAAAATAGCAATTATTGGACGAAGGTCTAAACGTGTAACCATGAACAGTTCCATCAGTTCATGAATGAACTGAGTAGGTCCGATTTTCAATCAAGAACCGGCCACACATTTTGCTCTTCCAGGCCGAACCCGTTCTCGAACATCGAAATGAATTACGTCAAGATGGACGAAATGTAGTATGAAAATGGTCATTTTCTGATGTAAATTTCAATGTGTTATATCGCTACTTGGATATGAAGATTGGTGCCATGAGGTAGGAAATTTCCCGTAGATACGTTTTATTTTGACCGCTGGGCCTTCTGGATTATTTTCGGCCCGCACGAAGGAAAAGCATCATTGCGCTTTGGGAATCGGGAAATGGGCGCTCTAGTTACGTTATTTTCGCCAAGATTTCGTGGGGCTCCGAAGGTCTGATGGGTTTTAAGGAGACCTTTCGTCCTCGCTCTTGGAATATGTAGCGACTCCCGGACCCGGGGCGTTCCGGCTTCGGAGTTTATTTCCATATCCTGGCGAAATATGTCATTTTCGCGATTTTCGTTGGAAAATTTCGGGCACTTAAAGAACGCCCGGGGGTATTTCGGGGTCGCTTCTCCTAGAAGAGGATACGTCCTTTCGATCTGTATTAAGATTGCCCCCGGATCGGCCCTTCGGGTCTCCCCGGAAGCCTCGTTTCCCTCGTCGAGTTTCGAAATAATCTTCTCTGGTTCGTTTTTTACTGCTATATTTATATTGATATGATAAGATCAACCATGGACCATTTTGAGCTAAATATCATTCGAGAAAAGGTCATTGAAAAGTATGAGCGTCCAGCAGCAAAAACTGGTAAAACCTCATGCGAAATCACTGCTTCTGTAAAACGCAGCACTCCCCAATGCCTCCTGGGCGTTTGTAAGTCTTGAAATATATCTTTTCCCGACGGTAAATTGAAGAAGAGCACCCCGTAGCGATGTATTCTGCATTTCTTCTCCCGCCAAGCCCGACTACGCACATGATTCACCTTAGCATCGTAAAGCAAAGTGGGTATTTATCCTGGAACATTTATATTTATCTTCGCCTCCTCCGAGAATGCAACCAGGCCGTATCTCTCGAAAAATAAACATCGCCCATCTTAGGGGGAGCGCAGCAGAGGCCCGTTCTTGGACCCGGCGGCTTCTCTTCGCAGGGGCATTATCATTATGTCAATCCGGTCGTGTGCACGGACGGAGGGAAACGGGAGGACAGATTGTTTATCGACCACGCGGGCGACTTCTGTGTGCGAAACGTGGGTGCGGAACGTGTGGCGTACCACTGGATCGGTCGTGCGAGGTTTTGCGACCTCAAAATCCGTAAGAAAGGCGAATTCGTTTCAGAGATTGATTATTAGCTCGCCATAGACGTACAGGTTGGTCGTAATACGTAATCAGTTGCCTATTTTATATAATTTGAGTAGCAACAAAATAAATGGAGGGACACGTTAGGGATCTTTTCCACTGTGTTATCTGAATCTTGAAACTGGAACGACTTATCTTCTTAATATATAAAATGCTGAAAATCAATAACAGGTCAGAAGTTCTTCTCCAGGAGGGAACAAATAACGGGTGTGATCTTAACAGACCAAATTCAGCAGACCGTTTGTCGGAAATACCCGAACGGCATGTTCATTGGCGTGCGGGTTGATTCAAATTATTCATTGAATAGGCGGAATTCTTGGGAAATATCAACAGGAATGAATTGAAATTTGGCAGTAGGAAGGGAAGAGGTAGTAGAAATATAGTGCAAGTGAAATTTTTCTCTTCCCTATTATAATTCGAGCATTTTCCGACCTATATAGTAACATTTAATATCTCGAAACCTCTCGATAGAACATTTTTATTTTTGGGATGAAGTTAGATGACAACAAAGGAAACTCGATAGTGAAAAAATTTTCGACTGCCCGACGGTCCATCATGTAGTTTTTCCGATATATATATAGCATATTTCAATATCTCAGAAACCTCTCGATAGAACATTTTTATTTTTGGGATGAAGTTGGATGACATCATAACGAATTCAACTATGAAAAAATTTTTGACTGCCCGACGGTCCATCATGTGGTTTTTCACATATATATATAGCATTTTCCCATATCTCGAAACCTCTCGATAGAACATTTTTATTTTTGGGATGAAGTTGGATGACACCATAGAGACTTCAACTATGAAAAAATTTTCGACTGCCCGACGGTCCATCATGTGGTTTTTCCGATATATATATAGCATTTTACCATATCTCGGAAACCTCTCGATAGAACATTTTTATTTTTGGGATGAAGTTGGATGACACCATAGAGACTTCAACTATGAAAAAATTTTCGACTGCCCGACGGTCCATCATGTGGTTTTTCCGATATATATATAGCATTTTCCCATATCTCGGAAACCTCTCGGTAGAACATTTTTATTTTTGGGATGAAGTTGGATGACACCATAGAGACTTCAACTATGAAAAAATTTTCGACTGCCCGACGGTCCATCATGTGGTTTTTCCGATATATATATAGCATTTTCCCATATCTCGAAACCTCTCGATAGAACATTTTTATTTTGGGATGAAGTTGGATGACACCATAGAGACTTCAACTATGAAAAAATTTTGGACTGCCCGACGGTCCATCATGTGGTTTTTCCGATATATATATAGCATTTTCCATATCTCGAAACCTCTCGATAGAACATTTTTATTTTTGGGATGAAGTTAGATGACAACAAAGGAAACTCGATAGTGAAAAAATTTTCGACTGCCCGACGGTCCATCATGTGGTTTTCCGATATATATATAGCATATTTCAATATCTCAGAAACCTCTCGATAGAACATTTTTATTTTTGGGATGAAGTTGGATGACATCATAACGAATTCAACTATGAAAAAATTTTTGACTGCCCGACGGTCCATCATGTGGTTTTTCAATATATATATAGCATTTTCCCATATCTCGGAAACCTCTCGATAGAACATTTTTATTTTTGGGATGAAGTTGGATGACACCATAGAGACTTCAACTATGAAAAAATTTTCGACTGCCCGACGGTCCATCATGTGGTTTTTCCGATATATATATAGCATTTTACCATATCTCGAAACCTCTCGATAGAACATTTTTATTTTTGGGATGAAGTTGGATGACACCATAGAGACTTCAACTATGAAAAAATTTTCGACTGCCCGACGGTCCATCATGTGGTTTTTCCGATATATATATAGCATTTTCCCATATCTCGAAACCTCTCGGTAGAACATTTTTATTTTGGGATGAAGTTGGATGACACCATAGAGACTTCAACTATGAAAAATTTTTGGACTGCCCGACGGTCCATCATGTGGTTTTTCCGATATATATATAGCATTTTCCCATATCTCGGAAACCTCTCGATAGAACATTTTTATTTTTGGGATGAAGTTAGATGACAACAAAGGAAACTCGATAGTGAAAAAATTTTCGACTGCCCGACGGTCCATCATGTGGTTTTCCGATATATATATAGCATTTTACCATATCTCGGAAACCTCTCGATAGAACATTTTTATTTTTGGGATGAAGTTAGATGACAACAAAGGAAACTCGATAGTGAAAAATTTTTCGACTGCCCGACGGTCCATCATGATGTTTTTCCGATATATATATAGCATTTTACCATATCTCGGAAACCTCTCGGTAGAACATTTTTATTTTTGGGATGAAGTTAGATGACAACAAAGGAAACTATATATATATATATCGGAAAAACCACATGATGGACCGTCAGGCAGTCGAAAATTTTTTCATAGTTGAAGTCTCTATGGTGTCATCCAACTTCATCCCAAAAATTAAAATGTTCTATCGAGAGGTTTCGAGATATGGTAAAATGCTATATATATCGGAAAAACCACATGATGGACCGTCGGGCAGTCAAAAAAATTTTTCATAGTTGAAGTCTCTATGGTGTCATCCAACTTCATCCCAAAAATAAAAATGTTCTACCGAGAGGTTTCCGAAATATGGTAAAATGCTATATATATATCGGAAAACCACATGATGGACCGTCGGGCAGTCAAAAATTTTTTCATAGTTGAAGTCTCTATGATGTCATCCAACTTCATCCCAAAAAATGTAAAAATGTTCTATCGAGAGGTTTCGAGATATGGTAAAATGCTATATATATATCGGAAAAACCACATGATGGACCGTCAGGCAGTCGAAAATTTTTTAACTATCGAGTTTCCTTTGTTGTCATCTAACTTCATCCCAAAAATAAAAAAATGTTCTACCGAGAGGTTTCGAGATATGGAAAAATGCTATATATATATCGGAAAAACCACATGATGGACCGTCGGGCAGTCGAAAATTTTTCATAGTTGAAGTCTCTATGGTGTCATCCAACTTCATCCCAAAAATAAAATGTTCTATCGAGAGGTTTCCGAGATATGGTAAAATGCTATATATATATCGGAAAAACCACATGATGGACCGTCGGGCAGTCAAAAATTTTTCATAGTTGAAGTCTCTATGGTGTAATCCAACTTCATCCCAAAAATAAAAATGTTCTACCGAGAGGTTTCCGAGATATGGGAAAATGCTATATATATATCGGAAAAACCACATGATGGACCGTCGGGCAGTCGAAAATTTTTTCACTATCGAGTTTCCTTTGTTGTCATCTAACTTCATCCCAAAAATAAAAATGTTCTATCGAGAGGTTTCCGAGATATTGAAATATGCTATATATATATCGGAAAAACTACATGATGGACCGTCGGGCAGTCGAAAAATTTTTTCACTATCGAGTTTCCTTTGTTGTCATCTAACTTCATCCCAAAAATAAAAATGTTCTATCGAGAGGTTTCCGAGATATGGTAAAATGCTATATATATATCGGAAAAAACACATGATGGACCGTCGGGCAGTCAAAAATTTTTTCATAGTTGAATTCCTTATGATGTCATCCATTTTCATCCCAAAAATAAAAATGTTCTATCGAGAGGTTTCTGAGATATTGAAATATGCTATATATATATCGGAAAAACTACATGATGGACCGTCGGGCAGTCGAAAATTTTTTCACTATCGAGTTTCCTTTGTTTTCATCTAACTTCATCCCAAAATAAAAATGTTCTATCGAGAGGTTTCCGAGATATTGGAAAATGCTATATATATATCGGAAAAACCACATGATGGACCGTCAGGCAGTCAAAAATTTTTTCATAGTTGAAGTCTCTATGGTGTCATCCAACTTCATCCCAAAAATAAAAATGTTCTACCGAGAGGTTTCGAGATATGGGAAAATGCTATATATATATCGGAAAAACCACATGATGGACCGTCGGGCAGTCGAAAATTTTTCACTATCGAGTTTCCTTTGTTGTCATCTAACTTCATCCCAAAAATAAAAATGTTCTATCGAGAGGTTTCGAGATATTGGAAAATGCTATATATATATCGGAAAAACCACATGATGGACCGTCGGGCAGTCGAAAATTTTTTCACTATCGAGTTTCCTTTGTTGTCATCTAACTTCATCCCAAAAATAAAAATGTTCTATCGAGAGGTTTCCGAGATATGAGAAAATGCTATATATATATCGGAAAAACCACATGATGGACCGTCGGGCAGTCGAAAATTTTTTTCACTATCGAGTTTCCTTTGTTGTCATCTAACTTCATCCCAAAAATAAAAATGTTCTATCGAGAGGTTTCGAGATATGGGAAAATGCTATATATATATTGGAAAAACTACATGATGGACCGTCGGGCAGTCGAAAATTTTTTTCACTATCGAGTTTCCTTTGTTGTCATCTAACTTCATCCGAAAATATAAAAATGTTCTATCGAGAGGTTTCCGAGATATTAAATGTTACTATATAGGTCGGAAAATGCTCGAATTATAATAGGGAAGAGAAAAATTTCACTTGCACTATATTTCTACTACCTCTTCCCTTCCTACTGCCAAATTTCAATTCATTCCTGTTGATATTTCCCGAGAATTCCGCCTATTCAATGAATAATTTGAATAAACCCGCACGCCAATGAACATGCCGTTCGGGTATTTCCGACAAACGGTCTGCTGAATTTGGTCTGTTAAGATCACACCCGTGAACAAATAAACCTATACTAGTAGAGAAATGAATCCATAATATTCTGAACCATGTATAACCTTTGTTTACATTACATTATTGGTTAGAGGAAGCTGTTTGTGTCTTAACGTGATAATTCTATGAACTGAAAAGAATATAATTGATTATCTCTTAAATTATACTCAATTATAAGCATCTGCATTAGGAATAACCAAATTAGATTGAAATTGGACCGTTTCATTTATGGAATGACACTCTCATAGAATGTATGTCAACCTTAGATGGAAATTGGAGGATATGGAATTTTAAGAACATTATTTTAGAAATATAGAACGTTTTTCCACGATTACTGAGGTTGTTTGAACGTTTATCTACTCTTGAGTATGATTCATAATAGCATTAAATTCATTCATTTTTATTCCAAGTTTCTTGCTCGTTTCGTGCGGCCCACGTATGCTCATTTCATTCCCGATGGGCGCGTAACATATGTTGGAGCATATGACCTATGTCGAACAAAGGAGAGTACGACACCGACGTTCATCCGATAAAGTGGAACACTTTTCTTCGCAGTAAATTTCTCGTTAATTCTACAAATTAGAACTCTGGTGAAAAAGTGACTATTCTCGTTCGTGAGTGCTTGGACACATCGAATTCAGCCGTACTGTGAAACCAGGTAGGCAGACGTCGATACTCCAACATTCGATTTTCTTTCGAGTCATTTTTTCATACTTTTTTTCAGAATTTCATTATTAATTTCTCTTTCGTTTTCGTTTAATTTTCAAAGGCCCTTGTCGTGCCAGAGACATTCTTTGAGAAAGGAATTTGAACTTCGAATAAAACTGAAGGAAAACTGTGAGTAGTTATTTCTAATAACAATCACTCCATACTGTCAGTGTCCATAAATAAACTTCGTTCTTGTTAAAATATTCCAAATTCCCTAGGAATCCGAAGATAATTTCAAATTATACCCCGTTGTTACCGGCACATAAACCTGTCGAGGCAGTAGGCCACTTGTGGGACAGCAGAAGAAAAACAAAACTCGGCGTACCCGTGCCAGGGCACTTCTATACACCCACTTTCTTTATGCTCGGAACCAACAAAACCAGACACGCCAGTTCTCTCCTCCAATTTATTTCCATCTTCCTCGCAGCGCTTAGCTTGGATTTTTTTTTTTCATATTTCCCCAAGCGTACGTGCATTTACACGCGGCCGTGGAAAAAACCGGTCCATCCACCAAATCACCGTACAGGCTGACCACTTACGCACGCAGTCAGAGAAGATTGTTGTTCGGTGAGGAACAAGAAGTGATTGAGGACAGGATCGAACTCTATGTTCCTTTATCGAATTAGGTTCGAAATCTTTTACTGCAGCGATTACCGAGTCTAATTTTACCAAGTTCCGAAAGAACTTTTCGAATTGATCTGACCCTGGGAAATTCCGCTAGTATTTTCCTTCTGGCTGTCTCCATCCACATTCCGATATCTAATTTCGTCATTATCAGAAGTGACAATCACCAGACTCTCTCAATAAATGAACGTTCGACCTCTTACACTTTTTTGTAGCAAACATTTATTTGTGTGTTTATTTGTTCAAAATTTGTTTTCTTTTGTAGAAGTTTGAGGTAAGGAGGTCTCATATAGTTCGTCGTATGATACAAAAGCTAAGGGAAATACCTTCCTCTCACTAAAGAAGTGATATTATGATGTTGAATGATTATTTGGGCTATTACCATCATCTATTGTGGATGTAATGTTTTCCGACGTTTCGATAGACATCTTCTATCTTTATCAAGGAGGAAAAGTAAAAAACCTTTCGAAAATTATCAATTTTCAAAAAGTCAATATGACAGAAGTCATGAAAGAAAAATGAACAATGTTATATACTCAACTGTGATATGATGATCTTTTTAAGTTGGATCGATTTATCGGCGTCCAAACTTCTGGCAGATCTATAGATGGAGCACTTATGGAATCTGGTGTTATTTTCATAAATGCTGCTTCTTTGATTTTTCTTCTTGCAAGTTTTTCTTCTTTGGATATTATTGATGCTTCATCCCATTTTATACGATTATTCTCATCTACAGCATGTTGGACTAACCTGGATTTGTCGCTGTCTAGTACTCGTAGAAGCTTCTGATGTTCTTTTATTCGTACATTCAGAGGGCGTTTAGTTTCTCCGATGTAAGATCTTCCTCACTCATAAGGTAATTCATATATGCAGTTTTTTGTCCTTTGTGTCTCATTATTAGGCTTAACTTTTGTAAGTTTAGCTCTGATAGTGTCTTGAGTTTTGAATGCAGTCGTTATGTTGTATCTATTTCCAATTTTCTCATTTTCTCCGACAAACCTTTTACATAAAGAATTACGGTTTTAATGGTCTGATTTATATCTGTTGGTTCAGGTTGACTTTCTCTTGTTCGTCTAGCTTTTTCTAATATCTTTTGGGGTAGCCATTGCTTCTAAGAGTTTTCGAGATGTTATTTATTTCTTCATTTTGGTCTTCTTCAGTGTAACAAATATTTATTGCTCTATCAAATAAACATTTTGCTACTCCCAATTAGTGTTTAGTTGGTGGTTTGACTCAAAATGTAGATATTGTCCTGTGTTCGTTGGCTTTTTATACATAGTGGTTTTTGGGATTCCATTTTGTTTATGTACGAGTACATCTAAGAATGGAAGTTGTCTGTCCTTCTCGATTTCAATTGTGAATTTAATTGATTCCTCTTGATTGTTTAGATATTGAAGGAATTCATCTATATAGTGTCTCTTCCATGTTGCCAAATAATGAAAGTATCATCTACATATCTTTTCCACAGTTTGGGTTTAAGTACATATTTTTCTAATGCCTTCTGTTCGAAAATTTCCATATATAAATCAGCTAAAATTGGTGATAGTGGTGAACCCATGGCCATTCCGAATTCTTGTTGATAAAAGATGTCTTCGAATTGGAAATATGTTATTATGATGTTCAGCTGAAAAATTGAAAGTTGAGGGGATTCTTTCTTCAGGTGGGCTACTTTCATTTCAACTACTGCAAGAACACAGCAGGGAGCTAATCATGTCGCACTGAATCTCAATAAGTTACCCGAAAGTATAAAAATTCAAAATAAGAAAAAAATTCATTAGTATAAAACTCTGTGGTGAAAACAATTTATACTGTGACATACTGAATGTTTACATTGACTTCAAGTTCATAATTTCCTTCGCTTTGACAAGCTGTGTATCAATTTTGACCTCAGTTTTTTATCATTCCACTCGTCATAATAAACGTCAGTCGATAATTTTTCCTCTTCTATTTTTTCAATGAAACAAGTGTTATATCACAACTTTCCCCAACTATGGATGATGATTTCCCTTTGAATGGGTTCCATAGCAGAATTCAAACATCAGAAGATCTGAAAAATCGTCACTCAAGACCTCAAGACCCGATTCGAAGAATCCTCCTTGCAGATTGGCGACAAATTTTGTGAATTAGATTTGAATATAGAGGGTATTTCTAAGGACAAGAGTGATTATATTTCTAAACTAGCAAAGGACTAGGGTGCTGAGATTATTCTCCTTCAAGAGACGCATACGGATACTAAAAAAAATCTTCGTGAAAGAGGAACCATAAAAGGTTATGTATTCATTGTGTTACTGCAACTTAGTAGTTGAATTCGTTCATTTATATTCCGAGTTGCTTGCTCGATTCAATAATTCTACACTCTGTATATGTTCATATCATTTTCCGATAAACGCGTAACATATGTTGGAGCATATGACCTATGTCGAACAAGGGAGTACTGAAGGCGGCGTTCATCCGGTGAAGTGCAACACTTTTCTTCACAATAAATGAATTTCTCGTTAATTCTACAAGTTGGAATTCTAGTGAAAAAGTGACTATTCTCGCTCGTGAGTGCCTGGACAAGTTAATTCAGCCGTACTGTGAAACCAGGTAGGCAGAAGTCGATACTCCAGCATTCGCCTTTTTTTCGAGTCATTTTTTCTTATTATCAGAATTTCATTATTAATTTTTCTTTCGTTTTCGTTTACCTTTCAAAGGCCCTTGTCGTGCCACATTTATTATCTCCTTAGTATAATTTACGGTTTAGCTTGTTATGTTAAAAATCCTTGATTCACAATATCGAGTCAATCCAAAAAGACGAATTTGAGGGTGTTTTCTTCATCTCTTTCAAATTTTGTATTTTTGTTATTCGAATGGATAAAGACGGATTTTGACGAACCGACGTCTCAATTTCTTCATCGCGAACTGAAAGAGGACGATCAGAGTTTTGAATTTTAACTGTCGCACTTGTATTCTTGAACATCCTGATCCATTTCCTAATGCTATTGTCACGTGGCGTGTACGATAGATGGGCAGTCACTCTTGAATCACCATTACGTAATACGCTCGTTCGCATAATGCGCTATGCGTCCGCGAGTACTGTTCGATCGTGACTGAAACTCCACAAAATGGTGGACGCTACGAACCCCTGTTCCATCCTTTTAGAAGCCCCTTTCCGAATATGGCGCGATACCCTTTCTGGACACCTTTTATTTCTGTAAACAATCATTGACTTGCCAGGCGCATTTTCCATTCTGTATTACAGTTCCTATCACTACGAATTTCGCGTTCTTCTATAGGACCAACAACATCCATCGGGCGTTAAGCCAGACCTGGCTCTCGGCCAGATTCTGGTCCAAATCGAGATGATAGATGGAAGAGGTGAGGGGACACAACACATGGCTTACGTCATCGATCACGACAATCTCGTGGGAAGTACGAGAAACGCGTTACGCGTCTCATCATACAACCAGTATCTATCTTTCCCTTCTTATTTCCTACGCTCTTCGTTCGATGCGTATGAAAAACTTGTTGTTGTGACCGATGATGTGTATGCGCTATAATTATAATTTTTTTTTCCCGTCACGATGTTGTAGCTAGGATATGATGAGTGGGAAATGTGTAGAATTAAACTTCTTGGTTTTTTCTCGCCTTCATTATGGCATGAATCTTACCTGATCGTGTACAAGGGTGCAACTTTATCCTGTATGGGAATATTCTCCTAGTTTTTGTGTATCGTTTTTCTTAAAAGAAACAATGATAAACAAAAAAAAAAACAAGTTATGGCCAATTTAAGATCACAATTTTCAACACAAAATTTGAAACACCCTGTGATGATATTTTTGAAATCCAAAAGATGCATTACCTTTTCACATCTTTCCTCTTCGATGTTGTAAAAACGGTTTACGCTCAGGATATTTAAAATAAGAATAATGAACATATTACTGACTGAACATATTTGACTTTTTTTCCAGTTTTTTTCAGATATTTTGAAAACTATTCTATTTAATACAATGGTTTTAACAGAAATGTATTCACTATTGAATACTCGATCATACCAGGAATGGAAAACTTGAAAAAAAAATTTTTCGTCGATTTTATTTTCACTCCCTGTATAACCGGAAGTTTTTGGGCTTCGAAAATATTTTTAGCTCTGTAGAGAACTTCAAACAATATCATAATCCCAATTTTCAGATTTCAAATATGTCTAGTTCTCCAGAAACGTCTAATAGGCACTCGAACTTGAGACACCCTGTAGTATAGTACCTACTTATTATTATAAAATTAGATGTAGTTGAATTCTGCTTTTTTCATGCATATGTTCTTATTTGATCACTTTATATAGGTATTGGTCATCAAGGAGGGCTTTGAAATTAAGTTGTTCATGTCGATGACGAGATATTGTTGATGATGGAGCTCGTGTTGAATGATTGTTTGGGCTATTACCATCATCTATTGTGGATGTAATGATTTCCGACGTTTCGATAGACATCTTCTATCTTTATCAAGGAGAAAAGTAAGAAACCTTTTGAAAATTATCAATTTTCAAAAAGTCAATATTGACAGAAGTCATGAAAGAAAATGAACGATGATATATACTCATCTGTGATATGATGATCTTTTTAAGTTGGATCGAACTATCGGCGTCCAAACTTCTGGCAGATCTATAGATGGAGCACTTATGGAATCAGGTGTTATTTTCATAAATGCTGCTTCTTTGATTTTTCTTCTTGCAAGTTTTTCTTCTTTGGATATTATTGATGCTTCATCCCACTTTATACGATGATTCTCATCTACAGCATGTTGGACCAACCTGGATTTGTCGCTGTCTAGTACTCGTAGAAGCTTCTGATGTTCTTTTATTCGTACATTCAGAGGGCGTTTAGTTTCTCCGATGTAAGATCTTCCGCACTCGCAAGGTAATTCATATATGCAGTTCTTTGTCCTTTGTGTCTCATTATTAGGCTTAACTTTTGTAAGTTTAGCTCTGATAGTGTCTTGAGTTTTGAATGCAGTCGTTATGTTGTATCTATTTCCAATTCTTCTCATTTTCTCCGACAAACCTTTTACATAAGGAATTACGGTTTTAATGGTCTGATTTATATCTGTTGGTTCAGGTTGACTTTCTCTTGTTCGTCTAGCTTTTTCTAATATCTTTTTGGGGTAGCCATTGCTTCTAAGAGTTTTCGAGATGTTATTTATTTCTTCATTTTAGTCTTCTTCAGTGCAACAAATATTTATTGCTCTATTAAATAAAAATTTTGCTACTCCCAATTTAGTGCTTAGTTGGTGGTTTGAATCAAAATGTAGATATTGTCTTGCATTCGTTGGCTTTTTATACACAGTGGTTTTTGGGATTCCATTTTGTTTATGTACGAGTACATCTAAGAATGGAAGTTGTCTGTCTTTCTCGTTTTCCATTGTGAATTTAATTGATTCCTCTTGATTGTTTAGATATTGAAGGAATCCATCTATAGTGTCGCTTCCATGTTGCAAAATAATGAAAGTATCATCCACATATACATATTTTTCTAATGACTTCTGTTCGAAAATTTCAGCTAAAATTGGTGATAGTAGTGAACCCATGGCCATTCCAAATTCTTGTTGATAAAAGATGTCTTCAAATTGGAAATATGTTGTTTCAATACAAATAGAAAGCATTTCCATAATTGCATTCACGCTTAGTGCAGTTCTTTCACTAAGGGTTTGATCTTCTTCAAGCTTTTTCCTAACTATGATAAGTGTTTTATCTGTCGGAATATTAGTGAATAAACTGGTAATGTCGAAGCTGACCATAACGTCTTCTTCCATGATTTCTTGATGTTTCATTATTTCTATTTGTTCATAAGGAAAATCACTAGCTGTTGCCAAACTGTAATTTTGTTCTTGGCTTAACGATTATCGATAATTTTCACGTTTTTTTTTATTGCTAATATTATTGACTTTGAGTTGGAAAAGTTAATCTTTGTTTCGAGTATTTCCGCAGCTTTGTGGTCTTATACAATGTCTGAAATTATTCACGTAATTATACTCGGAATCTGCTCCTTAAGTCTCTGTCTAAAATGAATCTTGTGTTCACCCCAAATGTTTTAACATAATATTTTACACATCGCTAGAATCGGTTACTCAACTTTTCTCAGGTTCCATCAGACAAAGGTCATATCGTTTTATATCCGAGTGATATCACTTCTATCTATCCATCTCTCCCTTCGCCGCCTAGAAAACTAGATTCGCAAGGGCACCCGTCAACCCTTCATCTCACCGGTCAAGTGTTGACGGATACCGTCCGTCAAATGTGACAGTTATAAAGGTTTGCGGAAAGGGCATCGCGCTACGACAAAGAACGCCGATTAATTGACGTTCTTTGTTCGTTCTACGCAACGAGGGGAGGCAATGGTGCAGTTAACGACGGATGCTGTGCATAGAAGAATTAGAAAAGCCCAGCCTCTAATTTGCGAGAGCAGTCGCGAATAGAAAAATGGTAAATAAAGACCGGACCGGCCGAAGAAACGTGAGACGGCTCGGATATAATTGAATTAAAACCAGCGTAACGTTCACTTTCCTCAAACGTAAATGGAGTGCTGTTTATGATTTCTCACGAGAGGATACTTAGTGTGATTCAGTAACGAATTAAACGTAGAAAACCACTGACTTGAGGTCAGTACTAGTTTCATTCGAAGCTATTCTGTTGAAACCAAACGAAATTAGGTATATTCAATCCAGCGAAAACCATTCAGAATATCTCTCTTCCAGTATTCACTGTTTCTTCGAAATATTTGACATAATTTGCATTATAACTTGGTATTCCATTCGATTGGATGTATTATTTACTGAAAATAAACAGAATAAAACGTTATGAGACACGAATAAAATGCATAATATTACCTATAACGGTCTAATTCCACCAATTTTATACTTGAAGTAATCTATTCCTCGTTCATTGTTCGACGTATTATAAAAACTGACCGGTCTCGAACATCGAAATAAATTACGTCAAGATGGACGAAATGAAGTCTGAAAATGGTCATTTTCAGATGTAAATTTAGTGTTATCTCGCTACTTTGATATGAATATCGATATCGACAGATTGCGAGTTTCGTTCTCTACCGCCGAAAAGACGTTTAGGGGATTCTACCGCCCCCACGAAGCGAAAGCATCGTCGATGTTTTTGACGTTTCGCGGAGCTGGCGAATCTAAAAATTTCCCTTTTAGTTAAGTTATTTTCAATAAGATTTAGGGGGCTCCGGAATTCTAATGGGTTTTAAGGAGAACTTTCGTCCTCGCTCTTGGAATATGTAGCGAATCCTTGACCCGGGGTGTTCCGGCTTCGGAGTTTATTTCCCTTGTTCCGGGGCACCTTTGACGATTTCGACGAAAAACGTCATTTTCGTTTGAAAATTTCGGGCACTTAAAGAGCGCCCGGGGGGATACGCCCTTTCGATCTGTATTAAGATTGCCCCGAGTTCGGCCCTTCGGGCCTCACGCTCATAATCTTCTCAGGTTCGCATGAATCAATCATGAATTTTTCGTATGTTTTCACTGAAGGATTTCCTACTCAACTTCCCCTTTTTAGAAATCCCCGTTATAATCTCTTTGACTGATTTAGTTGCCCGATGACGTGTGAGTTTTACTTGAAAAAATTAGGTATACGAAAGGATAAGAGCTAACTGAAAGGAATGTATCAATTTCTGTATGATTTTCGAAGGGGCAAATATACATATACCTACTTACTGATGGATATTTAAGGGAAGGAAGTTTACCTGAAGGCAAACTATGTGCTGTTATTTTTAATTTAAAATATATGTTTGCTGTTTCTTTCATCATAGCGGTAAAACTCCTGACTCACGTCAGTGCTTCTCTCTCTTTTGAAGCATTAATCAGCGAATTCATGGAGGATATTGAAATTTCATCGGTTCGGCCTGTTCGCCACGGTTAAATGCGGATATATCCAGAACTATCTATAATATTTGCAATGTTAACATTTCATGGACACGCCTGACTACTACATCTCTATGGCATGTGGGGGAAATTTCATTCTCAAAAAAATTAGGTCATTCAAGCTTACGCCAAACTACTTCCTCTCCGAACTGGCCCAGATAAACAATAAACAATGTTAAGGAGGCGTGAAAGCGCTTGAGAAGCGTCATCTGTGGAAAAAAATGGCCTTTTGTTTAGCGCTAGTGTTTCCCTGATAAAACAGTCAGCAACCTTGGCATCTAGGACGCATACACACACACTTATTTCACGTTCGATAAACGTTTTATTTACTACAGCATCCGTTAGTGGGCGCAGAGTGGGGAAAGGGGGTCACACGTTCCTCTTATATCGCGCCATCTACAATCGTATCCTGGAACTTCGGGCGGTATCGAAATTGATCAAACGATGTAGTAATTTTTCGCGAGAGAGAAGGAGAGCGAAGGACACGTGGTGTAGGCGTGTGTTCTAAGAAATGTTTTCGGCGGTTGGGATAGCGACGCGGTTTACTAGTAAAAATCTGAATGGTCCCTTATGTTGTAATAATAGAAACATTCTGATAGTGTTTCGGATGCAGTGGGAATGTTGAAAAATATTGCCTTTGAGTTCAATGATACTTATTTAGGTCGACTATTCGGAAACTTTTATCTGAGAACGTTGAATCCATCGGATCCGTGAAGTTGGAAGCACTAATTCTTAAACAATGTCAAATATTTAGTGCTCACTTGTGCTTCATTAAACTTCCAATGAATGAATCTTTGTGGTAATCGAGAAATGCACAATTAAGCGTTTTTTTTTTGATTTCACTCTTAACACCAACATTTTCAAATATACCAATGCGCCTAATTGTGCTGTTGGAAAAAATTCAACAGTTATCAAAATATAGGAAAATATTCACTTCATAATCAGCTTCAAAATCATTTTTAGTCGTATTGTGATCAAGTGTTGTTTTCGACCAAGAGTGTTTACCAGAATATTTCAGTCAAGATCGATCTTGGCTCAAACCCGTTACGAGCATCTGAAATTTAGTTCAATAAATAACTTCTTGCATATTTTTCAGATCAAGTTGTAACTTGGAAAATGTTTGAATGAGGTTAAAACAAATAGTGCATAAAAATAATGAGGATTTACTTCTTAGATGCACCTGGTGGTACAGGAAAAACTTTTTGATTTCATTAATATTAGCAACAATTCGCTCACAAAATAAAATTGCACTTGCACTCGCTTCGTCGGGAATCGCAGCAACTTTGCTTGAAGGTGGTCGAACAGCCCATTCAGCACTTAAATTGCCATTAAATATGCAAAGCATTGAAACTCCAACCTGCAACGTTTCGAAGAACTCTGCAATGGCACATAAAAAATATTTGGAGGCTTTAGACAGAACCTTAAAAGATCTACGGAGCAATAATAACCGATTTTGTGGTGCAATGATTTTATTAGCAGGAGATTTTCATTGCCAGTGATTCCACGATCAACGCCAGCTGATGAACTCAATGCATGTCTAAAGTCCTCCAATTTGTGGAAACATGTCAAAATACTTCATTTAAGCAAGAATATGCGTGTCGAGTTGCAAAATGACCAATCTGGAAACATATTCTCTAAACAACTCATTGACATTGGTATTGGCAAATGTAAATGAATTAAATTTCAAAATTCAAGAACAAATTACAGGCGAATTGAGGATATATAAATCAGTTGATTCGGCTACTAATCAAGATGATGTAGTCAACTATCCACCGGAATTTTTAAAGTCGCTGGATTTGCCAGGATTGCCACCTCACAATCTTCAATTAAACGTTGGATCGGTGGTTATAATGTTGCGAAATATCAACCAACCGCGTCTTTGCAACGGTACACGGTTAGCGACACAAAATTTACTAAACAATGTGATAGAAGCAACTATACTCAAAGGAAAGTATAAAGGAGAAGATGTTCTCATACCGCGCATCCCAATGATTCCGACTGGCATTTGAGTTTAAACGACTACAGTTTCCAGTGCGGCTTGCTTTTGCTATGACTATAAACAAGTCCCAGGGCAATCATTAAGTGTTTGTGATATTAATCTAGAAAACCCATGTTTCTCACATGGTCAATTGTATGTTGCCTGTTCCCGTGTTGGAAAACCATCAGATTTGTTTATCTATGCGCCAGGTAATCAAACAAAAACATCGTATACCACAAAGCACTACAATGATAAGAATAATAATTATGATTCACATGATTAACAATAAAGCGATTTCTTACTATTAAATCCTTATATATGTTTTATTTAATTATTTTTATTCACAACGCCCTCTCACCTGGGTGACGGTTCTGTACAGGATAATTTTTCAAAATACGTAGGCACAAAAACTGCCTCATTACAAATCTTTTTGACAGGACGAAGTCTGTCGGATCAGCTAGTTCTAGATAATTTTCATTGGTAAGGGAATTTGAGCTTCAAACAAAACTAACGGAAACCTCTGAGTGGTTTGTTCATTCATCGTGACGGTTGTATTAGTATAACACTATGCCACAGTGCAGAAAAGACTCTAGACAAAGCGCCTGAGCTCTTGACCTCACGTCAGCGCGTTTGTGAGCTTTTCTTCCATCAAGTCACTATGCTTTGAGAGTACCATTGAATGTGCCCGCATGGTGAATGGAATTAATGGTCTCCACAAACTGCTAGATTTAAAATGAAAAGCACCTAACGAACTATCGTAGGATGTGTCACTTGCGATAATATTATGGTTTGAGGTTGTTGACTCCCCACCAACCCAGGCCTCGGTATTAAAACAGATGTTTCTTATTGAGACAATGTTTGTCAACAACTCTTTTATTTCTCCCGAGTACGCAACCGTCATCATCGAGTATGTTCTGGTGTGTACTTTCTTCAAACAAGGCTCTGTCTTTCAGTCTAATTCCCTAATATTTCCTTCATTTGAAAAGTTGATTAATTAAAACCAAAATAGTGATAATCGCGATCTCTATAGTCATCTAGTGCAACCAGTTAGAAAATTTTTTTAAATTTCCAATAGAATTTGACTATGATTTGAAATATTAATTATACAAATGTCTCTACAAACGTCAAACTGAAAAACTATATTGTTTTTCTTTTCGCAAATAATTCTTTGAATTTGTTTCAACCTTAAAGAAAAATACTCCAGAATATCTCAAATAACTCGGAAATTATTGGATTTGGGAACATAATCATGTGAGAAAACTATCATTATTTTTGACCGCAGAATCCAACACAATTATAAAAAAATAGGGTTCTAATTTGAATAACAGAAGTTATGGCCAATTTAAGATCATAATTTTCAACACAAAATTTGAAACACCCTGTGATGATATTTTTGAAATTCAAAAGATGCATGACCTTTTCAAATCCTTCCTCTTCGATGTTGTAAAAACGGTTTACGCTCAGGATATTTAAAATAAGAATAATGAACATATTACTGACTGAACATATTTGACTCTTTTTCCAGTTTTTTTTTTAGATATTTTGAAATTTATTCGATTTAATACAATGGTTTTATCAGAAATGTATTCACTATTGAATACTCGATCATACCAGGAATGGAAAACTTGAAAAAAATTTTTCGTCGAATTTATTTTCGCTCCCTGTATATCCGGAAGTTTTTGGGCTTCGAGAATATTTTAGCTCTGTAGAGAACTTCGAACAATATCATAATCCCAATTTTCAGATTTCAAATATGTCTAGTTCTCCAGAAACTGGAACTTGAGACATCCTGTATTATATCCAACTACAAGTTTCTGCAATTTCAGTTTATTTATAGTGGAATATAGTGAAAAAAACTATCTTTCTTCAGAATTTCTTTGTTTTCACTAGGAATAAAAGCACTCTTTTCTCGCCTCGAGAATGCACATGCTGCCTTGAACAACGCGACTAAAAAGAGAAAAGAAAAACGTTCTTAGAGCTCTGGAAGAGGAGTAGCCATTGCCCATTCAGGGTTTCTCGGATGGAAAAACCAGCTGAAAGGATTCTGGGTCATGCAGCAAGTTGAATAACAAGGATGACGGCAGTGATGAATAATAATAATTGTAATAAGGGGACAAAGAGGGCAACGCGTTTCTAGATGAACACGTGTCGAGTGTTCAATTATTTAGGCGATCCCCCTTATTCCCCCCTGAGCGGACCGTTTTTCTCACGACAGAGAGAGCGAGATCATCGGACCTTCGGACGGTGTTCGTTCACGTTCTATGATCCTTTGTAGAAAATGAAGGGATTCCTGCTGCTTTCATTAGGTAGTTTGACCACGTCTAATCATACTATCTGAATCTGAATCCCAGATTGTTTCTCAGGAATAATTCCGTCCTGCTGATGAAGAGATTCGTTTATTTATTTATTTGAAACAATAATACAAACAGCTCTTTCAACCCATACAGGGTGTCTCAAGTTCGAGTGCCTATTAGACGTTTCTAGAGAATTATTGTTCGAGGTTCTCTACAGAGGTGAAATATTTTCGAAGCACAAAAACTTCCGGTTATACACTGAGTGAAAATAAATTCGACGAAAAAATTTTTTTCAAGTTTTCCATTCCTGGTAGGGATGGGACATCATCATCGATGTTTTTCAAACACCGATGTTTGAGTATCGATGTCGATGTTTTTACCATCGATGTTAACTGATTTTCAACATCGATGCTGACATCGATGTTGCGGATAGAATATTAAACATCGGCTTCTCGATGTTTTATATATATTTGATGGAAATTCAGCTATTGAACTCATTTTTCAAATCAACTAGGTTTTGTTTTTATACGGTTGTCTAATTTATATTTGGCGTAATATCAATCAAAATTATTCAAAATCATGGATATGACTTGTCATGACGTTGTCAAAAAGAGAAAAGCACAGACGTAATAAAAAAATTGTAGAAGAAAACAGCGTCGTACTCAGAATGAAGTAACAATGAAAGTATGAGAAAACATACCGATTTTGCCATCAAATATTCAAGAAATAGTCCATTTTCTGTCTAACTGGAAATATTTGTGACCCTTCTTTGGTACAACCAAAAATATTCCACGCTGCAAAAAATCGAATTTCATATCCTCATTGATATACAAACATGAGCATGATTCCATATTTTGTTGTCACCCTGTATAGATAGATGGGTGAAATAAGTTGTCACAGTTCTTGTTGACGTCAGGAGAAAGTTATATTCGGGTTTTACCCCAATTTTGTGTTATGATAATTTTGGAATCGGTCGTTTACTATACAGGGTGTCAATAAATTACTTGTGCAAACTTTAAGGGGTTAAACTTTGCGTAATTTTAAAATAAAGAAGTTCATATGAACGACTTGATTTCTGAGATAGAGGGCGTCCAAAAATTAATTTTACTTGATTTTGTGCTTTCCAGTTTACACTAATTTGGTGATAGGGATATGTAATAAGGAGTATTTGGGACCTTTAATTTATTTCAGTGTCCAGAGTTCTATCCATTTATTGAAGCAATTTTTATTTTATGCTTTTCCAAATTTATGTTATAGTTACCTGTATCTTTTTTTTGATATATTGGGAATTTATCGTTAAATCATTATGAATGATTGATATGCCCAAGTATAATTAAAGTGTAAAAACACCGATGTTCACAAACATCGATGTCCAATTAGCGATGTTCAGTTAACATCGATGGTACAGTTCGATGTTATCATCGATGTTAAACATCGACAAAAATCTATCGATGTCCCATCCCTAATTCCTGGTATGATCGAGTATTCAATAGTGAATACATTTCTGTTGAAGCCATTGTATCAAATCGAATAATTTTCAAAATATCTGAAAAAAAGTGTAATATGTTCAGTCAGTAATATGTTCATTATTCTTATTTTAAATATCCTGAGCGTAAACCGTTTTTACAACATCGAAGAGGAAGGATGTGAAAAGGTCATGCATCTTTTGGATTTCAAAAATATCATTACAGGGTGTTTCAAATTTTGTGTTGAAAATTGTGATCTTAAATTGGCCATAACTTCTGTTTTTCAAATTGGAACCCTATTTTTTATAATTGTCAAAAATAATTTATAGTTTTCTCACATGATTATGCTCCTAAATTCAATAATTTCTGAGTTATTTGAATTCATATTGAATGAAATTTAAAAAAAATCTTCTTTTATTTCGTTCTGATACCTACATAACATATCAGTAAAGAAATCTTTAAATACTCAGAATAGAAGAATAGAAGTGCTTGATTTTAGGCGGAGAAACGGACTCCCCAGTGCCATGTGCTTGCAATATTAATATCGCCCCATGTAACTTTTGTGCGTAATTCATTCAAACTACCCCCGTATCCTTTCTTCATTAAACAAATTGATCACGTCGAGAGGTTGTTTTCTCTCTTTGCTCATTTTTTATTTGAGCCACTTTATCTAAAAGCATGTACAAGACAATACGTCTGCCAAGTAATTCACGATCTTGACCCTTTCGCAGATATCAATTGACCCCGCTTCTCTACTCACTAGAACAGCGGCAAGATAGTGATCTCTTGACGTTGCAACGACCCTCTTCAAAAACAGGCCGTTAATAATTAATTAATGGTTGTCGACGGCTACCGAGGACTATTCTTGATTTTTATCATTTTTTAACTCGTCGAGATTGCGTCTAGATAGACTTGTAAATTCGATTAAGAATTTTTTTTACGCATTTCTCGATTCTCAGATTTGGTTACTTGGTTCCCCGCGATTTTTTCTCATTCTCGAAACTGGAGAGACCAATAGATGAGATCGGTTGATTGAAGGTTAAATGTCAGAATCGAGGAACGAGTTGATGGCCTTACGGAATGGTCATGTCAGAAGAGCTTATGCGACTTAAAGCACTATATTAAATTCACTATATCTAAAGAGGCATAAAAACGTGAAAATTGTCCAAGAACATTAAAAACTCCGTTTTTTATCGAGCAGACCTTGTATACTGGTGTTCATCAAAAGTTTTCGATGGTTAAGAACTCTTTTAGTATTTATTTTCAACCCTGAAAAATGTTGTCTGCTATATCGTATGCAGGGTGAGCCCCGGAAGCGAAAATAAACTGAGTGAAAATCTCTGAACCCCGGTCTCACGACGCCTCTGGGCGCTGGCCGGATGTTCGCCATTGGCGTCGAATTATCACGGATCGGCGGTTTTTCTCACACGATCTTCTCACCCCCCCTCGTTTGGCGACATAGCCGGGGTAGTTCTCCTCGAGGGCGGAAATGAAAGGACCACGCGAATCCATTTAAAAGGCCATGGGAATTCGGTAATTAAAGCGTTCTCTATAACGGCACAGGTGGCTTGTTTCAACAACGTACAGGGACGATTTTCCGGTTGGTTTAATTCCTGAATAGACTGGAAAAAAATTCGTTGTTTTTAGTTTTTTATGGCTTCGTCAATGCCCCAACACTTTATATTCTCCTCACAGCGCGTGGAGTGATAATTAATGAGAATAAATAAAGGATGAAAGACGCCGGTCTTGGATTAACTAGTAACGGTCGATCATATTCAAATAACGAATGTAAATAACAACATAACATATTGAAGTGATTTCTGTAATATTACAGAATTTCAACTGGACTTGATCATAATTGAACCTATTACTTTCTACATAACGAAAAATCTATGGAGATATCAGTTATTGTGAGATAAAAATCTTACCACATTTGATAAAATGATATTGCACTTGATATTCGAGTTCGAGAGTTCATATTATCATCTCTTCTATATGACCCGCTTCTGAGTTGATAATGTTGTTTTGATGTATACTGGCAAAAATACAAATAGGTCATATTTTTATGGATTGCTTTTTGATTAGTCCATCGTAAAAACTGTACCTTTGAATGATAAGCTACTCATCTTATCTTAAACGACGATTAATTTTAAATAATCATTTTTCTTTCCAGATTTCATGCAATTAAAGAAGAGCAAAGCTGTAGAATTACCGAAGAGCAAAATGGCTAGACCGACAAAAATACCAAGGATGGCTGATGAATTGACGAGTTAAACAAGATACGATCAGAGGCAAATCCTACAAACACTTGTTACAAAATATAGATCTCCAAGAATATAACTATATAATATAATAATATAATAATGATACTTTCTTATTTTAAGAGTACAATTTAAGTTTTGTTTCATCAATGAAAATTTTTTATTAATTTTAAGTTTGTACAGTACGTACTATATTTTGTTGGTCTTGATTTCATTTATTTAGACTATGTATTTATTTTTTTTTTTGAAGGACTTCTTTCGTTTTGATCTCCTGAAATTCTGAATTTGTTGGTGGTCACTTGTCTTCTTCTAATGGGCTGATTCCGAAACACTTGAACAATTTTGTGTTTATTCGCCCCCAGATGTTATATTGACTTGTATTCGGATTGCCATTTTTGTGATTTATTCATTGTGTGGTTCCTAAGAAACGAAGGGTAATATGCAGTAAATTTTTTTTATTTAAATAACATATTTAGATTGCTTATTGTTATTTAGGAGCCACTTTCTGTAAAATTGTATATAAAATGCACTCTTGTAAATAACACTCCCTAATTAAAGTGCAATTTGTATATTGAAAATCTAAATATATGTGTCCATTGGAAGAAAACCGATTTGCTTTCGTTTCTTGTAATTGTATTTGAGAGATAATTGGAAAAAATTAAATATAGGTTATAATTTTTGAGATTGATAAGTGAACTCAGGAAGGGATACTGTGCATTGTGATTTGTAGTTGTGAGAATGTTGAATGGTTTTCTGGGATTTCTGAAATTTTGTGATCGTCGAGCCCGTATTTAATTTATTACTACTTTTGATACGAAAATTTTTCAGTTGATAAATAGATGAATATTGTATTCTATGTTTTTATTAAACTTTCATTCGAATTATAAATTATAAATTAATGATCCCAGATAAGTTTTCATGGTAGTCAATTGAAATATTTTCGTTTAATGAAGTCAAAACCGTTTTGATCTCGCATTGAACCAAAATTTTTGATTTGTTCACATCTCCACATGTCAGCCGTACGTATTCTCCTATAATCATATTTTGATAAAGTTTCCGCTTTTAAACAGACAAACAGCACCCCGTTACTTCTCTTACCCATCAACAAAAGATTTCAATAAGCCCAAAGAATATTAAAAGTACAAAGAACGTCATCCAAAATTTGCCTTTTGGCAGCTCTCACTAATCCTATAATATACAATTTCGATTGAAAGGGCTCCATGTTTGATTTCAAAGATTTATTTTGTACATCATATTGGTTGGATTTCTCCGTGCGTCTTCCAGATGATATGAAATTGGTGTGAGTATTTGGTTCCATTATGCTTCTGTATCGCTGGGGGAACGCGGAAACGCTAGAAATGATTTTGAGATGATAAAATACATGATTTATTCTGTATAACACCTGTGATGTATTATAAAATGATCTCAAAATATTTTTATAAATTATAGACATGAATATTTGATGTTTTTCTGGACATCACATTCGCTTATTGGAGTGGAAATCACAAATACACCAGATAAGCATCAATTGTTTATGTATTTGAAAAATGTAAATTTGTTGTAAAGAAGTAAAATATATCGAGAAGCAAAGCTTTGCTTCTTTTTGTTATAGTATAATTGTAGTTTTATTCAATGTTCACCTCTTTCAATTGCGCTCGTTCTAGTATTTCAGGGAATAACGGAAATGATGGATTTTTATATCCAAGGAGAAGAACCAATAAATTTAGGAAAAGATTAAGTCAGGGAAGATCCGCCCAGGAAAGTGATATCTTTGCAGGAGAGGATAGGAAAATTTGGATATACATAAACAGGGTAAAAAGGGAAACAAAAGAAGATGATGTTAAGAAAGGCAAAAACAGGTTTTGAAAATGAAAATACAGGGTCTTTCACAAGGAACCTCACCCATAATTATACGGGAAACTACTGAACGTATTTTCATGAAATTCAGCACTTATAAGTATTTCACGATGCTGATGAAATCTACAATATTTTCAAGGCATGAGCACCTCCGGTTTTTCCGGAAATGACGTCAACTTCCGTTTTTCAAATTACAACACCATTTTTTTATTGCAGAAATAGATTTCAAGTTATTTTGATGTAACATTTTTCAGTTTTGGTTGGAAAATTCTCTCTGAGCGGGAAAATTCGAAAATAGAGCTCCGCTGAAACAAGAATAATTTCAAGGTTTTTGGATGGAAAATTTTCAATTTTGGGATTTTTCAAGATGTAAGATTGATGTATCCACTTTGAAAATCGAAATCACGATTCATGATACAGGGGGTGAAAAAATCGCGTTCAAAGTTAGGAATGACAAAATCGTGAAAAATCAATTTTTTCAAATTAGAACCCCATTTTTTATGGCAGATATTGAATCTACGTTGAAAAATAATGTGAGTGTATGCATCACACCCTTGCCCTAAAGTGGATATTTTCTGAGTTATTCACAAAAAACTGTTTCTCATCTTGAATTTTCAGCTATTTCTTTTCCCTTCACGCCAAAAAGATGAAATTTTCAGGTCTCAAAGGTTCTGCCGTTGCAATTTTTACAACAGATTTTATAAACACCTGAAGTTTTCGGTATTCGATGTGAAGGGACCAAGCAGTAGTCGCACTCCGTAGATTTCGAATTGAAATTCCTTACACCAAAGGGAACTCGCGCATTCCTCCATGCGCATCTAACCTTATCGACTGCGAATTTAACAATTTAACAGATATAAATCAGACCATTAAAACCGTAATTCCTTATGTAAAAGGTTTGTCGGAGAAAATGAGAAGAATTGGAAATAGATACAACATAACGACTGCATTCAAAACTCAAGACACTGTCAGAGCTAAACTTACAAAAGTTAAGCCTAATAATGAGACACAAAGGACAAAGAACTGCATATATGAATTACCTTGCGAGTGCGGAAGATCTTACATCGGAGAAACTAAACGCCCTCTGAATGTACGAATAAAAGAACATCAGAAGCTTCTACGAGTACTAGACAGCGAAAAATCCAGGTTAGTCCAACATGCTGTAGATGAGAATCATCGTATAAAATGGGATGAAGCATCAATAATATCCAAAGAAGAAAAACTTGCAAGAAGAAAAATCAAAGAAGCAGCATTTATGAAAATAACACCTGATTCCATAAGTGCTCCATCTATAGATCTGCCAGAAGTTTGGACGCCGATAGTTCGATCCAACTTAAAAAGATCATCATATCACAGATGAGTATATAACATTGTTCATTTTTCTTTCATGACTTCTGTCATATTGACTTTTTGAAGATTGATAATTTTCGAAAGGTTTTTTACTTTTCCTCCTTGATAAAGATAGAAGATGTCTATCGAAACGTCGGAAAACATTACATCCACAATAGATGATGGTAATAGCCCAAATAATCATTCAATAATTTAAGAATTGATTAGAAAAGGTTATTTGCGTTATCTGAAAACTCAAATATTTTCATTTAAGCTAGTAAGAAGTTTTCACAGTGATATTTAGAATGTATGGACCATTGTTTAGTCTATATTCATATAAAAATTATGACTCCGCTCATAATGTAACCGTAAATGTAATCATTAACAGTATGCATTCAATAAAAGATATATTGTTTTATTGTTGTTATAATATCACTTTGAAAGAAACAGTAATTAGTGATGAAATTTACTCAATAGTTTACTCAGGAACAGCCTCTGAAACTTTTTGAAATGTGTTATGTTAAAAATCATAGGTACCTTAGGTTTGTAAGTGAAATGACTCATTAAACCTCCTGAAATTACATTGTTTCCTGATATCTTAACCAATCGTAAAGAAATTACGACTATACTAAGCCTGCTGTAGGCGTAAATCTGCTGAAATTCCATTGGTTCCTGATATCTCAACTTATCGTAAAGATATGACGACAGTAGGCGTAAACCTCCTGAAATTTCATTGGTTCCTGATATCTCAACTAATCGTGAAGAAATGAGGACAGTAAGCGTAAACCTCCTGCAATTTCATTGGTTCCTGATATCTCAACTTATCGTAAAGAAATGACGACAGTAGGCGTAAACCTCCTGAAATTTCATTGGTTCCTGATATCTCAACTAATCGTAAAGAAATGACGACAGTAGGCGTAAACCTCCTGAAATTTCATTGGTTCCTGATATCTCAACTAATCGTAAAGAAATGACGACAGTAGGCGTAAACCTCCTGAAATTTCATTGGTTCCTGATATCTCAACTAATCGTAAAGAAATGACGACAGTAGGCGTAAACCTCCTGAAATTTCATTTCAAATTATCGGATGGAGGATTAGAGGTTAACTTACCTCAAAAGAAATTGAATTTGTTGCGTTTAGCAATAATATGTACATTACCAATCTGTAATTTTTCCATTCGATGAGGGCATATTGCCGTATATTGAATTGGTTCGATTCATTGAATAAATAAGAATTTTACCCAACAACAAAAGTTGCGTGAAAATATTCTGATGGGACCATAAAAAATTGAATTTACAAAATTTTTCTTTAATTCTCGAAGAAATTAGTTTACAAAAATAATTTATCACTAGTATGTACAAATATTAGTAGTTTTGGTACTAATATACCCTTCGTGATGTGCCCATACGAACCATCATCATTTTATACTTTCATAGTCGCTCTTGATATTGGTTCCAGTGCAGAGTGTCCATTCCATTATCAGAATTATAGGAAATGGATATTTTTGGGATGTATATATCAACGAAACCTTCATTTCTTACTCCCGCCTTCTCAGGTTTCTTCTTCTCGGAATTTATCTTTTCTGGCTGTTTTTCTGCAATAAGATATTTGTTAAATTACTAATCCACTGACTCCGGTTAAATTTCCTTACCCGAATGTCCACTCCCTCCTCTTAAAATAATTTTTTCTAGTTGTATAATAGGAGACTCAAATACAAGGCTTAAGCAGAACCCAGCTACGTAGGAAAGGACAATATCAGAAGCTGTGAAGTTGAACTAAAATAATAAAAGAAAAATCAGTTTTTTTCGTTCATCCAATTTCACAAGTGACTGCAAAAATGCTTAGATGTGGCGTAAAAGGAATGATAATAATTCTGAGTGAATGCCTAACTACCAGTTATACAGGGTCTTTCACGAGGAATCTCACCCATATTTATACGGGAAACTACTGAACGTATTTTCATGAAATTCAGCACTTATACACATTATATACAGGGGGTGAAAAAATCGCGTTCAAAGTTAGGGATGACAAAATCGTGAAAAATCAATTTTTCAAATTAGAACCCCATTTTTTATGGCAGATATTGAATCTACGTTAAAAAATAATGTGAGTGTATGCATCACACCCTTGCCTAAAAGAGGATATTTTCTGAATTATTCACAAAAACTGTTTTTCGTCTTGAATTTTCAGCTATTTCTTTTCCCTTCGCGCCAAAAAGATGAAATTTTCAGGAACTGTTATTTGATCCATGCTGTAGATTTTTCACCCCTTCTTGAAACCGATTTCAAATTACTATTAGGAGAACCATAGCAAACTCTCGCAGTTATAACTAGAGAAGATGCTCAAAGTTTTAACCGTTAATTTCTAGACATTTATTTATACGTCTCAGGAATGCTTCGTGCGTTGCTCTTCTTATTTCATCGGGAGGAAGAGATCTGCAAAAGTGTTTAAAAACCAAATTGAGTTTCAAAACTATGAATCTAAAAATCTAAACAAACCTTGACGCATTTCTGACTCGTTCTATGCAGTCCTCTTTATCAGTCAGGGGAGTTGAGTAGACAATATTTTTTATCCTACCCCAAACATAATAGTCTAAAGGAGTTAAATCGGAAGAACGTGGTGGCCAAAGATGTGAACCATTGTTCGCAAACCATCGATCTTCAAATAGCCTGTATAGGATATTTGACACATTGAATGAATTGTGTGGAGGCGCACCATCTTGTTGATACCATAAGTCATTATGGTTTTGTACTAGCGGCTCAATTATTTGAGTCAATATGTCAGAGTATCTATCTCCTAAGGGAGAACATTCTTTAAATAATGCAAACACGTGTAGTGTTCTATCTTGCCAGTTAAAGTCCCATCGAGTGAACATGGAGAATTGCATTATTTTTGATGACGTAAAAAACATTGAAACTCCAGGTCTCTTGAAAGTTCCATTGTCTGAAGTGGTGGTTGTTCTCTTCATCCCAATAATGACTGTTATGCCTATTGAAAGAACCATTCTTTGTAAATTTAGAGTCATCTGTCCAAATTATA
Source organism: Micraspis discolor (assembly GCA_030674115.1). NCBI lineage: Eukaryota > Metazoa > Arthropoda > Insecta > Coleoptera > Coccinellidae > Micraspis > Micraspis discolor. The sequence goes on along the minus strand of JARTUT010000005.1, from coordinate 3,596,221 downwards.
CAGTCCAAAAAGTTTTCATTCTCTTGAAATCGAATCATCATAGCTTCGCAAAACTCTGTTCTCCTGACGAAATCAGTTTCCTTCAAATGCTGTACCCTATTGAAGTTATATGGGTCCATTTTATGTTTTTTTAATATTCTCCAAACATTCGATTGAGATAATCTCAGAGCAATCTCGGCATCTTTGAGAGAATTTTGAGGATTCACACGAAAATATGCAAGAACTGTAATTTCGTTGTTCGCATCTTCTACTACACTTTTTTCTCTGTGTAGTTTTCTTAACGAAAGATCCGACATTTCTCAAGTTTGTCATGGTTCTGTTAATGGTATCTCTCGTTGGTCTGGGTCGGTCAGGAAACCTCTCAATGAACAGTCGAATCGTTCTATCTACAACTTTATTACATTCTCCATGAAGTAGAATTGAGATTTAAATAATCTTCATTGGTAAAATTAGGCATAGTGATCGATTTTATAACTTAATACGAATTAACACCAAATTAATACTAAACACAAAATGCTACTGAATTGAGAGGAATTTGGCAGATGTAATTAATGATATCTATCATTCAAAAAAAAAGAATGTAAAACATGGTAAGTTTTTGCATATGGTTCATAAGGAAATATTTATTTATCACTGGAGAGAAAACCGATGGCCGATAAGTTGAAATAAAGAGGTTTCCGATACAAATTCCAATCCAAATTCGCCATCTATTTAGGAACAACCTGTAACTTTTTTCTCTTGCATATTAGGGTAGTAAAATCTAAAACATGGTTTAAGTAACAGTTTCTGAAAATTTCATCTTTTTGGCGTGAAGGGAAAAGAAATATCTGAAAATTCAAGACGAAAAACAGTTTTTTATGAATAACTCAGAAAATATCCACTTTAGGGCAAGGGTGTGATGCATACACTCACATTATTTTTTAACGTAGATTCAATATCTGCCATAAAAAAATGGGGTTCTAATTTGAAAAAATTGATTTTTCACGATTTCGTCAGCCCTAACTTTGAAAGCGATTTTTTCACCCCCTGTATCATGAATCGCGATTTCGATATTCAAAGTGGATACATCAATCTTACATCTTGAAAAATCCCAAAATTAAAAATTTTCCATCCAAAAACCTCGAAGTTATTCTTGTTTCAGCGGAGCTCTATTTTCGATTTTTTTTTCGAATTTTCCCGCTCAGAGAGAATTTTCCAACCAAAACTGAAAAATGTTACATCAAAATAACTTGAAATTTTCCAAGGAATCTATTTCTGCAATAAAAAAATGGTGTTGTAATTTGAAAAACGGAAGTTGACGTCATTTCCGTAAAAACCGGAGGTGGTCATGCCTTGAAAAGATTTTAGATTTCATCAGCATCGTGAAATACTTATAAGTGCTGAATTTCATGAAAATTCGTTCAGCAGTTTCCCATATAAATATGGGTGAGTTTCCTCGTGACGGATATTCCATAAAACTTCAACCAGCTGAAGAGAATTTTGATTATAGGTCCCCTACATAAGAGAAATGAACCGGAATTTTGGCCGCAAAATATAGGCATCAAGAGATTTCACTCTGGAAAGCACAAAGAATTCCTAGAAACAATGAATTTTTAGAGGGGAATATAAGTGGAAAATTAAAAGCATCCACCTCAAATGAAGTAGAAGCAACATCAATAATAAAAGATTAAACAGAAATAAACAAAAAAACTAAAACAATAAGAAATATTCAAACAAATATAAATCAAAATTAGATAGGGAGGATGACGCTTTTTTCGGCATTTTACACCAGAATGTATGCTCAATACGCAATTCTAGAGATCATCTAGAAAAACTAATGAAGCAGAATAAAGATGATAAAATACTATGCATTTCAGACCACTGCAAGATAAAAGAACAATTACAATGGCACACAATAGAGGGTTATAAATTCATCACACAATTCTGCAGAAAAGAAAAAGAACATGGAGGAGTGGCAATATATGTGAGAGATGGTTTCCAAGCAAAAGAGAGGAAAGATATCAAGAAAAAATTCAAATAAAGTAAATTTGAATGTACAGCTGTTGAATACTATAATAATAAGAAAATGAAACAAGTATGTGTTGTAGTATATAATGATGGGAATGTTGATACAATGATTGCATCTATAGAACCAGTATTGCACAAACTATTCAACGAAAGGGCAAAAGTTACGATAACTGGTGACTTTAATATAGAGATGACAAAGGAATCGTCAATTTCTTGATTTATTAGATACATTCAATATAAAATAATCAATATATCAGCCAACTCGAATAACTAAGAGCTCAAAGTCATGTATGAACGGTATTTTCACAAATATTGAGATTCCATACACTGTAAGCGTCACTGAAACTCATATCTCTGACCATACCGCTCAAAAAATATTATTTACCGATGATCCAATACATAAAGAATATAAATACAAACGTAATTTCTCACAGATAAACATCCAACGTTTCAAGAATGAATGAAGTAACAATAAATGGACATCGTTATATAAAATTGAAAAGCTAAATGTAAACGAAAAATTTAAACATTTCCATCAAGTTTACCTAGATTTGTTCAATGAAATAATACCATTACATTAAGTGCAAATAAACAAAAAACTAGGAACACAAAAAACTGACCTAAATATTGAAGAGATACGAAAAAAACTTGATATGCTTTTGACAGTTAGCACATATAATGATTCAGTTAAAGAAATATACAGAAAAACGAAGATCCAATATGATAAACTGTTGAAGAAACCAAAGAGATTTTGATTGGAATTTTGTACACAATGGTTCATGCCCATATGTCATTAAGTACCTACTTTGACATTCTTAAGGGTCCCTATCGATTTTTGTTAAACGGAAAGAAGTTTTCAAAACAAACCAATCCTGAATATCCTCCCTGCAATAATAAAAAATAAACACAACCTAAGTACCCTGTCATCGATCACTGATGACAAGGATTTAAACTCAGGGAAAGTTTGTATACAATTCCATTTTGCCCTAAATCCATCATCGTATCTATGCATCGAATGATACCCGAGTTTGAGTAGTTCCTTTGAATTGGGAATATAACGAGAAATAAATTTAAATGAATGAAGGCAACTTATATAAATCCTCTAAAATAACAAAGTTACTGTTGAAGAAGCAACAAGCTTTAAATTGAAATGTATCCAGCACAGATTTGAAAACAGGAGCTCTTGTGAGCTTGTTCTGAATCTAAATTATTTTCCTGAACTTTAAAACCAATAGTTTCTACCATTAATTCATCAACAACACATTTAAATCAGTTCATAGCACAAATCCTCACGGAGGCCTTCTCAGATTTTCACACGTATTCTGTAACCAATTTAGCAAAGAAATTAACAATTACATGTTGTTGTGCTATTCCTCACCAGACACCCTCTATAGTGAAAATATTTTTCAAAAAATTTCAAACAGCAGATAACCTTTCGGGGATGACGTCGAGTCATAAAAATAATTGGATAATGAGGATACCAACCGAAAAACTCACTGCTGACAGAGTGACTTAATAGAAATGAACAGAGTATACAAAATGGATAATGGATAAATGAAACATAAAGACTAGACTAGATATAATTAAAAGGCACATATAAATTAACTATTATTAATCATTAAAATGAGAGTGCGTAGTTTCTTGATTACCTATATTCAGTTTTCAACGAAGAGAAGGAGAAGTGCAAAATCTGCACATAATATAGTTTTGCAATGCATCAGATAAAAATATCCGTTATCGAGATACTATATATTTTGTTACAGTTCACACGGATCTGAGTCCATCATCCGTAAATCGGTTAAATGAGGTGGTTTCCGACTATGGTACACCTGTGGGAATTGTATACACTAGCACCATATCAAAACAATCTGTCTGGGGAGCAGAAGCGTGACCAAGGTTGGGCCCTTCTTTCTTCGGCGAGAGCTGGTCAGGTCAGGTTGACAGAACAAAGATTGTTATCGTTCGAAATACAGGAACGTTGTTCTAATTTGGCCCACTTGATGGTCTTCCGCCATGTTCCAAACGTATTTTAAAATTCCTTATGTAAATCTCTCCAAACAATGAAAGAATTAAGATATCGTGTATTTTATCGTTAAAACAAATCATTTAGCTTGTCATCGTTTAACAGTAGGCTGAGCATAATAAGATTCAATATTTTGAATAAGTAAAAGATTCGTTTCATATGGAAGAAATTGAGAATAACTGTCGTGAGGTTAGATCGTTTTGGTGTCGAGTACCTAGGTATTTTGTTTATTCGGGTTCGTATTTTCCTGGCTACTTTCCACGGGGTGGGAACTGGCCTACTACAAAGGTGGTCACGTTTTTCTTCAACGAACGGCAGAGACATCTTTAGTTATTCTCAAAGCTCGGATCGGTAAATTAGGAATTCTCAGTACCTAGTGATCGGTAAAAACGGATTTTATCGGATCTCGGTCTTGATGGACTTTATGACGAATAAGAAACTATTCTTTGACGAGCATGAACTTTCATGTTATTTATACCAGTGCCATTTTTTCTCCCATGTCGTGTTCTAGGTTTATTCCATACATAGACTACTTATTCAGAAAGTAGTGTTATTCAGCTAGAGATGTATTCATTTTCAAAGTATTCAATTTAATTTAATTGAAATGGTTTTTATTTTTGCGGTGTTCCCAATTGCTACAGTGATAGTAATGTCAAAAGGTATGTGTTGCATTCATAGAAGTAGTGGTTTTGGATTAACTTATAAATAACTAAAAATATACTGTGAATAAATATTTTCTGTAGAAATTTCATATTCGTGTAGTAATTTCTGATCAGTAAAAATTTGGGACAGTTTCTAACACTGTTTTCTTTCTAGGTTTTTCATTACACAAGTTGAGAGTGTTAGAAATGTTTGGTTGGAAAGAATCGGAAATCCATGTCTTCATTCATCCAAAAGCGTTATTTGCATAATGCATTTTCATATGGATTGTATAGACCCACATGGAAAGATGAAAAGATTTGCTCTACAAACACTTAATTTGCCAAGTAATTCATTCTACTTCCTATGATTCATTAAACTTTCAGATCATGTAAGACGCCCTCAAAATGATGACATATTTCTTCTACCATCCAGAACTCCTGAATAAACTTCGAGGCAACAAGGTATTTATATATAAATGAACTGCTCATGGTCATTGATTATAGTTTTGGGTATTCCACTAATAGTGGGTTTCATAAAAATCGTTTATCAGAAGATTCCTAGAATACTTCAACGAATATGTGAGATTTACCGTTGAAACGCCAAATTCATGAAATTAATAAGTTTATTGATTTTGCCATGAAATTAATTCTGTACTTTTATGACAGAACTATTAATAAAATTTCATCGGGAAAAAAACAATAAGATCTTATGATCCAATAATGAAGATTGCATCCGAAAAATTATCTAAAATAGACTTTAAGAAATTGTTTCTGTCATAAAAGTATAAATCTAATGCATTTCATGCTTAAATTGATACATTTGTCACTAATATTCTAATTTATTCTTTTAATGTATTTTCCATAATTTGATGAGTAATTGTTGAATAATTATCGTTGGTTCGTTTATTCTTTCCCTCGATATTGAAATTTTTGTAAATTGATTATTTACTGCATTATAAAGACGAGTATATTTCCAAAGTTTATTTTTTGTTTATTTCCTTTCATCCTCTAAAGATTAGTATGTTGTTCGATTTGAAGGGCAGATATATTTGAAATGACCATAATTCCTTTTTTAATCTGCTGCAAATTGTCACAATTTTCTGAGCAAATAATATTTTTTATTGAAATTGTGACAATCTTCAGCAGATTAAAATAATGATCATTTCAAATGTATTTGTTTCAAAATCAAATAAAAATATGGGATTCAACCTGCGCTTGCGTGGAATCCTATGATAACTCATATAAAACGCCCTAGAAGGCGCCACAAGATGGAACGTTGTGTGAATGGAATCTGTAATAAAGTAGGGAATAACTAAAGATGGCGCTATAAGTTGAGCTCTCGAAACCAAAATTCATGCCAGAGTTGCTTATCTATAGGTAGTCTATACTACTTTCGTACAGGCATCAGATTGCGTACAACTGATCCGTTATAACTCAGGATATTTGGACCATTCTTGGATTGTCAGAAAATAATCAGAGAAATGCAGAACCTGAACGGTGAAATGAGAATGGAAAATGAAGCAAAATAGGTACAGTTTTGGAGATTCTTTGTTTAATTGCGCCTGACAACAACTTTCAAGCACACGGTTGATTTTTCATTGGTGTTCACGAATATTTGTCATGAAATTTCTGAGCCAAAAAATATCTTTTACAAATTATTACGTTAATTATATTGTTTCCAGACTTTCAATGACAGGTGTAAGTAAATGAGCCATGCATTAAGGAATAAGATATGAATCTTATTGGTAGTTAAAATTGAGATTCATTACGGATTTCTCAATCTTACAATCCATAAAAATGAATGACCAATAGAAACAAGAATTATTTGAACCTATTTGTTTTGATAATATGAGACTAGGTGATAATTTCTTCCCCATTGAAAAATTGTTGTAAGATTTACCTATTCCAAAAATATTTAAACTCCAGCTAATCTCCTCTAGAAACTAGAAAGTATATGACCGGTAAGACATGCTCGAGTTTGACCATTGATTCTTCATCTGGAAGAAGAAACCAATAGTGTTTACTTTACGAAAATTAAATTTCAGAATATGCAATATATCAATGACCCATAAATACACAGTTATTTGTCGAGATCCAACGATTATTTTTTCAATAATCAAATATAAAAAAAGTCCTGTACTGCTATTTGATGTTACTTTCATCGATTTCAGATAGGAAGTGACAAAAAAATCTCATTTTCTCATTTATCCATAATCAAACCTTTCTGATTGTTGAGCTGCTATATACGCTTCAGAAATCATGATTTGTCACGGTTAAAAAAACCATATAACTGATTGAAGATGATTGCACTTCTGGAAGCTGTCAACACGTTCTTTGTGGTTTATATGATACAATCAACGGAGTTGTCTGATTTCTTCCATCTCTGGGGTGTAAAATTAAATATTAGCCCAATCTCTCTTGAATCAGTGATGCGAGAAACGAAGTTGTTTTTTAGGACATTTACAGGGTGTATGACGAGCAGATGCAAGAATATGAAGAAAGGCATAACTTGAGTAGTGGAGCTTTTGCACACTTCTTCTACACTTTATTCAACGGACTCAAGAAAGAGTGTGTTAAGAAAAACACCGCAATAAATTTATTCTTCCTTTAAAAACTTTGATTTTTCAAGTCCAAATCAAGAAAAAATCACCTCAAGTGGTTTATATCAAGAGCTTCTTAATGATAATGTGAAATGAAACACTTCGGAACAATCACAATAAATTTTTGACAAATCTATGTTTGTCCAAAACCGAAGTCATCAAATTCATTTTTAGATATGATGATGAATTTTATCAAATGATGTGAATGAAGCATTTGAATGTGTATTGCGTATACAATTGAAAAAATACAATAAAAGAAATAAATCCAAAATCTCATTATTAGAATAGCAACGATTCATTTTGTGAAATCAAAAAATTTCATAACGACTAACAATAAGACCTGTCTGACACTTGTGAATTATAAATGGGATGATTTATCTCACAGAATATCCTTATGAATCAGATTCGAAGAATTTGACTCTACGTACTACATAAATCCAGAAAATCTCAAATAACTTAGAAATTATCGAATTTAGGAGCATAATCATGTGAGAAAACTATCATTATTTTTGAGCGCAGAATCTAACACAATTATAAAAAAATAGGGTTCTAATTTGAAAAACAGAAGTTATGGCCAATTTAAGATCACAATTTTCAACACAAATTTGAAACACCCTGTGATGATATTTTTCAAATCCAAAAGATGCATGACCTTTTCACATCCTTCTTCTTCGATGTTGTAAAAACGGTTTACGCTCAGGATATTTAAAATAAGAATAATGAACATATTACTGACTGAACATATTTGACTTTTTTTCCAATTTTTTTTTTGGATATTTTGAAAACTATTTGATTCAATACAATGGTTTTAACAGAAATGTATTCACTATTGAATACTCGATTATATCAAGAATGGAAAACTTGAAAAAAATTTTTTCTGAGGAATATATTTTCACTCCCTGTATAACCGGAAGTTTTTGGGCTTCGAAAATATTTTAGCTCTGTAGAGAACTTCGAACAATATCATAATCCTAATTTTCAGATTTCAAATATGTCTAGTTCTTCAGAAACGTCTAGTAGACAATCGAACTTGAGACACCCTGTATGTTAGACTGAAATCATAATCATTATGTTTTTAATGATTCTCTGTATGTTATGTATTAGTTTTCTTCATCAGTTACGATAAAATTTCTAATTTACCAGGCCCGAATGGTTTCCATTTTCAGATTTTACAGCCCCATCATTTTTACCAGTTATGTATTTAGTCCACGATATCTAAACACTTCCATGTGAGGCTTCGTAAGAAGTCAACTTCTGTGAACCCTTTCAAGAGTGTCGAATGAATATGTGCCTAATATTTTACCCTAATAAAACCTTTCGAACTGATTTTTACGATCTTTATGAATTATTATATATATTATCTTCTGGTTCAAATAAGCATGAAAAATGTGCCCTTTTGTCTTGTACGGTTTAGACGGATATCTGAAAGTCAACCTAGCACCAAAGATTAACTTACAAAGATGGAGCACTCCGGTCTTTTTCTCGTCAACGATTCAATGACCTTGAGAATTCTATCGTTGAAAAAAGGGGCGTGACTAATAAGAGAAGGATATATATCTCTCTTCTCCAAATTCGAATATAAACGGCGAAACAATTCACCGGGTATTTCTGAAAATTATAGCAGATCCTTAATTTAATCAAAACCTTCGAATTAAATGGCATATTTTATATAACTTGTCTATGAATTCTTTTCCCTCCATTCGAAAATTTTTAATGATGTGTGTGATATATGGAGTAATAGTTATCGCTGATTGTCTATATAACATGGAAATATAATATTTGTCCGGCGAGTCATATTGTTATATATTATATTATAATTATAACAATGTTGTAGGTTTAGCAATATTATAACAAGATACGATCAGAATCCATCTGATTATGATGTACATTATTTTGATCGACATCGACTGTTTATCTCATCAGTCTTTCCAAACTGTATCCATAAATCTCTGTTCGTCAACCCACCAAATCTGTACGAGTGTTACAGGATGAAACACTAGGAACTCGCAAAACTAGTTCAGTAGCAACCCTCTCTCGATTCTGTATTTCGCAAATTGATCTCTTCTAACCGTGTAAACGTCAAAGGAGGGATAGCGTTATTGTTGACCCCTTCTATTCGCACATACATTATTATAATTCTAGACCCTGGATTCTTTCATGAAATTTGGCACCTAAAGTATCGTGTGAAATTACCCTTGCGGTGATAATAATGGTTTCTTTGTTTGAATGTTAAGGGAAAACAAAGCAAGAGTCACCCCTAAGAAAATATCCTAGTGTTACACGGAGTGATCATTTCCCATAACATGCAAAGGATCTAAATAATTGATAATAAAGTGACATCCGAAACTATATGTCCACTTTCAAAGTCGGTGAAAGCAAACCAAGAATATTATCTTACTAACTAGCTGACCCGACAGACTTCGTCCTGTCAAAAAGATTTGTAATGTGGCAGTTTTTGTGCCTACGTATTTTAAAAAATTCTCCTGAACAGAACCGTCACCCTGGTGATAGGGCGTTGTGAATAAAAAATAATTAAATAAAACATATATAAGGATTTGAAAGTAAGTAATCGCTTTATTGTTAATCATGTGAATCATAATTATTATTATTATTAACATTGTGGTGCTTTGTGGTATACGATGTTTTTTGTTTGATTACCTGGCGCATAGATAAACAAATCTGATGGTTTTCCAACACGGGAACAGGCAACATACAATTGACCATGTGAGAAACATGGGTTTTCTAGATTAATACCACAAACACTTAATGATTGCCCCTGGGACTTGTTTATAGTCATAGCAAAAGCAAGCCGCACTGGAAACTGTAGTCGTTTAAACTCAAATGGCACATCAGTCGGAATCAATTGGGTTTGATGGGAAGCATGTAGATATGATTATAGAAAACAATGTTCGTATTTGATGAGCGTGTGATGATATTACAGCATCATTGAGAGTTTGATCCGAATGAGCGTCATTTTCAAGCAATTGCAAACGTTGAAGGGCTTCTCTGTAGGATCCACACAATTCACCATCAACAGTTCGTAACTGTTGGAATGATGTTGGGCCACGTACATTGACTAATAGCAGTCGTAAATAAAAACATTCGTAATTTAATATGAACTTATGCCCATTAAAATATTCTATTTCATCGTGAAAAAGACCTAGAGATCTATATGATGAACAAGATTGAATATATTCTTTTAAAGACATTTATTTCAAATATCCGATGCAGGGGAAAGAAATCATTAACTATTGATATATTTATGTTTATTAAACTGACAAAATAAGGTCTCATATTCCTATTTTGTCACTGCCTTTCAGACAACTTCACCTATCACATTTATGCAATACCAAATTTTATAAGTCAAAAACCACAGATCGGTCTTCCCTAATATTGACCAATTATCTAATACTATGAATCTCCATCCCGATAGGTCTCAAAACTGAACAACTCAAATAAAGAGTGTTCTACCATTAACGGTTCAAAAGCAATTATCTCATCAATATCCAGGTCCCTACATAACTTTTTGGTCGTGTACACAAACAACCATTTAGCAGTTAACGTATTTTCTTGCTGAGCAATATCCGAGCATTGTTCTTGGGGCACTTTATGTCCTAATTCATTTTGATGGCTGATCGGGTGCGAACGATGTGTTTTTAGGGGTGTGACGAGGTACCAGAGAATACGTTGGGACATGGAATTACTCTTAATTGAGTGAACCAACGATTTTCAGGATCCATAAAATCGAGGTGGGGCACTCTTTTAGAAGAGTAGCTATGACAAATGGTCGGGAGTTATCTACTTCCGTTATAACGGCTCTCGGTATTTTCACTTCCACCCAAAGTTTGGTACCTTTACATCAATAAAATAATGAAATAACATCAAGACAGGGTTTGAAATATTTCAGAGCAGTATGTAATACTCACGAATCAATTGTAACTAACTGATTACTAACTAGTACAAACCTACATGGAGATCTCTAAGCCGTCTCACAACTAGTAGAACAGCGAGCTATCGATTTGCCCAAATGTCTGTAATTTTCGAATATCAAGCGACAATGGTCTCAATTGATTAGATTTCACTTCCTGATCAAAATCTGTGGTCAAATTTGAATGTCCGGCCGACTGTGTACTCTCTATCTTCTGAAGGAGTTTAGCTAAAATTTTTATATTCTCAGCATATATTATTTGTTCAAATATCTTGGTCAACTTCGTTATTGGATCAAATCCGTCGGATGGATAGATCGGTCGTTAAAAACATCTGGAATTTGTCTACAGTTTTTAGTTTTTTCTTAAAGGTTTGAATGGTGGTAGCAGGATCAAAAAACGGGAAAATGATACTATGTCAGTTCGCCGACGTTTCGGAAATATATTTTTCCATCTTCAGGGCTAGACTAAACAATTGCATCCTCCCATTATCCTCTATATAAATAATATAGTTTACAGATCTCATATATGTATTTTGCATGGAAAGAAATTATCAGACCGCAATGAAAAACAAACATACATAACAAATTCATTTAGCTGCATTACATAATTTTCAATGATTTATTGGAATTCTTCCTATTTGTAGTTTAAGCATATCAAATGAATATTCAATCTCACTTAAGATATGTATCTTTGTTTCTCCTGGAACAATTTTTAATCAGTAGTAGGTACTCATTTGATCACTTATAATCATATATCATCGATCTCTGGTAGTTGTTGCTTAAGAACGAAAAAAAGAACGTGAATAAGACGAGTCCAGCATAATGTTAAGGTGTAGCCCAGTAGCTTCAGGTAGTTGGGTTATAAATTAACTGACCTGCCCATGGATATTAAATTCCTGAGTTGATTTGAATTTGATTCTCCGTCTAGGCGAGAGAAGAGAACCACATGAGATCACTTTCTCGAGCAAGAATTCTTCGATACAATAATGTATGAGAAATTCTTCAGATATAATACTTATTATTATTCAATTATATCTTTAATTTCAACTATGAATTCTTAGCCCATTGTTACCATTCGTTCAGAGTGTGCAACCCTGTCATGAAAAAATGTAAAAGAGCACTGATGCATTTGCACGCTTGTTCTAAAGTTTTTTCCGTCCTCTGAAACGGTTTGCTACTAAAAAAACCGCCACAATTAATGAACAGCTCTCCTTCAGTTTTGTTCAAAGCTCGAATTCCCTTTTATTGTAAACTAACCAAATCTAGGTTTATCTACTATATCGAAAACCATTCAGAAGAGCTCTCCTCCAGTAAGATTTTGTTCTTTTAAATAAATTACGTATTCAAGATCAAATTAGACGAAAGCGATAATTCTTCAGAATCTAATCTTCTGAAACCTCTAAAGAACTAAAGCACCCGCAATGCTAAAAGTCGGTCCTTTCGGCAAACATTACTGATCTATTTTCGGAACACCTTTTTAAAAAGCTCACACTCCAGATAAGGGAAAGAAGTGGATTGGTACAAAGTGACTCCGTTTATATGCACGCGAGGAAATATATCTGCTTGGACCAGTTTCATGATTATTATCATGAAGATATCTTTTTTTTTCTCTATGGTTTCCGACACCTCCTGTTCGGCGTTGCCACCAGTAACAATCAATAATCTACCAAATAACCGATTTATATCCACCAGATTTATACTAGAATTAGTATAATGTAGCGATTCGTGAATTAAAATAATTTTTTTTTTTTAATGTTAATTTTTGTACATAATAAATCTGAAAACACTTAATATTTCCGAAACAGTTGAAAATAGGTATAGGACATTGTACATGATTTATGTCTAGAATTCTCAGAAAAATCCAAAAAATTAATAATATACAGAGGCTTGTATTGTCCTGTCAAAAAGATTTGTAATGTGGCAGTTTTTGTGCCTACGTATTTTGAAAAATTATCCTGAACAGAACCGTCACCCTGGTGATAGGGCATTGTGAATAAAAAATAATTAAATAAAACATATATAAGGATTTAAAAGTAAGTAATCGCTTTATTGTTAATCATGTGAATCATAATTATTATTATTATTATCATTGTAGTGCTTTGTGGTATACGGTATTTTTTCTTTGATTACCTGGCGCATAGATAAACAAATCTGATGGTTTTCCAACACGGGAACAGGCAACATACCATTGACTATGTGAGAAACATGGGTTTTCTAGATTAATACCACAAACACTTAATGATTGCACCTGGGACTTGTTTATAGTCATAGCAAATGCAAGCCGCACTGGAAACTGTAGTCATTTAAACTCAAATGGCACATCAGTCGGAATCATTAGGATGCGGGGTATGAGAACATCTTCTCTTTTATACTTTCCTTTGAGTATAGTTGCTTCTATCACATTGTTTAGTAATTTTTTATCGCTAACCGTGTACCGTTGCAAAGACGCGGTTGGTTGATATTTCGCAACATTATAACCACCGATCCAACCTTTAATTGTAGTTTGTGGTAATCCTGGCAAATCCAGCGAGTTTAAAAATTCCGGTGGATAGTTGACTACATCATCTTGATTAGTAGCCGAATCAACTGATTTATATATCCTCAATTCGCCTGTAATTTGTTCTTGAATTTTGAGATATAATTCATTTACATCTATGTTTTTTGCAGCCAGTATAGCTCGTTCGCTCAACCAATCATGGTTTCTGTAATTTTGAGAAACATCTGGAAACACCTCCTGAATAAGTTCATCTTTTGATCGAGTTAACTGACAAAAACTTTGAGGAAAGTTAATGCAGCCAGTCAACATGTCTATAGGAAATTTGCCATTACCAATGTCAATGGGTTGTTTAGAGAATATGTTTCCAGATTGGTCATTTTGCAACTCGACACGCATATTCTTGCTTAAATGAAGTACTTTGACATGTTTCCACAAATTGGAGGACTTTAGACATGCATTGAGTTCATCAGCTGGCGTTGATCGTTATTTTATATTATAGATAAGAAAGTGGGTATTGGCCACTGTCACATGACGCACCCTATATAATTTTTTTTTTTTTTTTAATGCTCAGTTAAAAATACAAGTCCAAGCGTTTTCCCAACACGCTCTCATTTATTCGTTATCGAATTTATTCCCTTTGGCTGTTCCACACTGTATATATTTATCGTGCCGACAATGAAGCGAATAGAATAACCAGATTTCGATTACCAAGAACTCTTGATAATCTCAAAAACAACCTTTAGTTAAGTCCGACCATCAAAAAGCAATTTTCACCACAATGTGATGTCATTATTACCGTGGCAACATTTATTATCCAGCAGAATATTTGCTACCAAACAAGGTAATAAAGCTTCTGTTTATTCTTGACACCATAAAAAGATCTAATAGTCTAGAGTCACCCACGTCTGATAGCATATTTTGGTGGTTGGAAGCCATGATAAGGGTAGCCTGTTTTGATATCCTCGTTGGAGATATTTGATCTCGAAAAATTTACAGATTAGTATACAGGACACAAGATGTCACAAAAAACTCTATATATTGAATTTCACTTATTGTGTATAAGAAAAACCCGGAGCTGTGAACCCACAAACAGTAACCACAAATTATATATATATATATAATCGGGATCATAACGTCGTTCGACGTTGTCCGATGCCTTTTCGCCACCCCTTTCTGTCATTCCATTGTCCTTGTCTTAAATCCCTGGAACTCATGGCCTTGATAACACCCTCATTCCAGGTTTTCTTAGGTCGTCCTCTTTTTCGGCGTTGTGTTGGGACCCACTCGTACACTTTCTTTGGAAGCCTGTGTTCGTCCATTCTTTGTAAGTGACCATACCAGATTAGTTGTTTTGCTTCTATATCTTCGTACAGTGTTCCTTCCACTCCCATTAGTCTTCGTATCTCCTCGTTTCTGATCTTCTGTAGGCGTGATACTCCCAATGATCTTCGGAGTACATCCATTTCAACAGTTTCCAGTCTTCTCTTGTTTTCCTCAGTTATTCTCCAAGTTTCCGCTCCATACAGTAGGTTACTTTTTATCATGGTGTTGTATATGTTGTATTTTCTTTTTTTTCCAATGAAGGTATTCCAAAATATGCTGTTCAAACATCCTATGATCTTTTTCGTTTGATTAATTCTATGTCTGATCTCCCTGTTGTCGCTTCCACTGGAGTCAAACTTAACACCTAAGTATGTATACTCCGATACCACTTCTACTTCCTGATTATTTTCCAGCAAGATTTTCGTGCCATTTTGGGTTCCTATTGGAAGGTACTCAGTCTTCTTGGTATTAATCTCTAGTCCCAGGTTATAATGGCCAATGATGAGGACCACAAATTATAAAGAAATAATATTCATACAATTCAAATCCAGGATGAAATCCCAAAGACAGTGTTCGTTCGATTACAAATCGAACCAAATTATTTACAATTATTAAATACAAAGGATCGCAGAAGATATAAGAATTTAGTCTTAATCATCATGGAGTTTGTAAATGTTAGAATAACCGTATCATCGTTTTTTTTAATCATCAATGAAATAGTCTGGTCAAGTTAGACCAAATAACAGAGGTGAGGTTACCAGAAGTCGCATAGAGCTGAAAATTGGTAGAGATGGTCAGGATACCATTAGAAAGAAAGGGTGAAAAGTCCCCAAATATCCCATTGTTGCTAAAATGTTATTCCAAGTCAAAGGTCGCGAAAATAGGTTTTTCGCTTTTTTCAGCCAAACGGTGAGTTTTATCATAAAAATAGCTCAGACATAAATTGTAGATCGTGCAATTATCTACAAAAATTGTCTCCATAATTTTTTTAGTGAGAGTAGCCGTTTCCGAGATATGAGCGAAGAAAGTTGTATGCTCCATAAAATGCACACGTTTCCACGTCACCTGTGAGGTAGTGTACTTGACGCGTTTTTTTTAACGGTGGTTTCCCCGGTAGGCCTATTCCACGAACCGATCTGTACTAATAAATAATAAAAAAATTGTCGATAATTGTAAAGAATGTGATAAAATTATTGGTCCGAATTATAATCATTTATTACATCTGTTTCTTCTTGTTCTTCGTCTTCTTCTTCGAGCTGACTGAAAATAGACTCGTCCAAAAGCGATGGATTTATATGAAATGAGTCCTCTTCTAATGGAGATTCAGCATTAGAACCAAGCTGGCCTTGACAACTTGTACAGGTTAAGGAACAAAACAACCCAACTTTTTTGCAGCCACATTTGGCATTACGTCCTTTTTTACAATTGCAAAAAATGGCGTTGAGGAGTTTTTCCGGTGCAGGTGGAAGTAAAGTTTGGACAGGTTCTAATGCATTATCAATCAACATCCAACCCCAGTCTTTTGGGTCTAATTGATTACAAAGCCACACTTGAACTTGATAATATACCCGAAGAAGATGTTGTTGTGCAGAAGCCGTGGTTGGAGGAAGAGAAGCCAATTGCACTTGCTTTTTGTTACGAGTATTTTTGACGAAAGACACGTAACGGAACTTATCAATGCATGTAATTTTTTTTTGGAGCTCCGTACATGGCAAGAAGAAAGCGAATTCCATGAATAATTATGTCTTTTGGAGTAGACTTATTATTTTTAAAAACTTCGGCACAATCAAGTGAATCTTGTTTCTCAAACATTTTAAAAACAGACTTCAAGGTTGCACTGGCGTAGAAGGCAATGGACTTAGTTTCTTTTGAGTTAATATTGATTTTTTTTAAGTTAATATAACGAAAGAAAAAGAATTCAACTCGCATTACGGCGCCAGTCGCGAATGAACGTGGCGTACTTAAGCATTTTATGGAGCATACAACTTTCTTCGCTCATATCTCGGAAACGGTGTCACTCGCGAAAAAAAATATAGAAACAATTTTTGTAGATAATTCCACGATCTACAATTTATGTCTGAGCTATTTTTATGATAAAACTCACCGTTTGGCTGAAAAAAGCGGAAAACCCATTTTCACGACCTTTGACCTTGAATAACTTTTTAGCAACAATGGGATTTTTGGGGACCCTTTCTTTCTAATGGTATCCTGACCATCTCTATCAATTTTCAGCTCTATGCGAATTTTGGTAACCTGGTATGTATAGTTTGACCGGATTAAAAAGAAGTAAAAGGTTATCTAAGAGCTGTTCCGGTTAGAAAGTGAGCATTGGGTAATTTGCGGTATAGTTTCCGTGGAAACTAGCTTCGAGGATGACTCAATTTTGTTTACAATTACTTAATATCTGATAAGATATTCATCTAATCTCAACAAAAATCTGTGCATATACAGGTGTCCCGTAACTCAACGTCAAGCGGTTACTGGGCGATTTGCTAGGTTATACCAGTTCTACCAAAAAAAAATTGTACCCAATAATAGATTTGTGACTGTAATCAATCGCATATTTGTTTAAAATAATAAAAAACAAATATGGTGACTTATTACTGTTGATTTACAATATCTACTATCTATATTCTCGAATACATTATCAAGACAAATTGATGGGGATGCCGTAATGAGTGCACTGGAGATAATTGGAGATTCCACTAATAAACATTTTTCTTTTCGCCTATCGAATCCCTTTTCACACTACTCAAGGTCGAAAAAACCGGGATTCAAAAGTAACTATTACGTTCTGATAAGATTAGATACAAAATACCATCGTCAAGTCGTTTATAAAAAAGGCAAACAAACTACACGCCGAGGGGAAAGAGACAAACAGACCCGAGCTACCTGTGTTACACAGGTAAAAATACACCTGTGTCGTTGAGACAGAAATCTTTTATTTATGGCGGTTTCCAATCCACATGCCCATTAAGATATTAAATCGGTGCTTGAAAACTATATTGTGATTATAGATATTCAGACCATTAAAGCCTGACGAGGCAGGGTTTGTAGGATGATGACTTCGGGGTATGGAAGATCCTGTGCAAATATCATTAAAGAAGCATTAATAACTAAAAGAAGACCTGAAACGAAGATACCGATTTTTATTTGCCTCATCATCAAAAATTGATCCAATCAGTCGATATATTCTAATCTAAAATGAAGAATATGAAGAAAAATTACACATATTCAGGAGATCACCTCCTGCTTTAGAACATGTATCGAATCCATTCAATAAAGATGAATTAACAGCTGCAATTATCCAATTTTTGACTTTTCTATTTTTCATATTACTTCTAGCCTCCATTTAAGAATCTATATCGCCTTCGCTAGCACATCAGATTAGAAAACCGAACATCGTTTTACCCAAACTGTCCGTTTCTAACCAACTCAACATTATACGCTAGGGTTCGATGTAATAAATGCAATACAATAACAAAACGAGACGAGAGTCCAACTCTGGCGAATATCTGCCAGATGTTTGGTTCAGCGTTCAGGTAATCATTTCATCATGTCTAGATTTTTAAATACGGTCCCATCAAATTAACAAATTCGTTCCAAACAACAAAGTGTAATAAAAACCATTTTTTTCATGATAGATTACCGTCACCTCTTCTGTGCTTGTTTTCGGTCCTCACTCAACAATGGTAAAAGCGTGTCTAATTATCGGTCAGTAAATCATCGGTGTTGATAAATAGGATTATTATTGATCTTCTATTTGTCACTCTCAAGGAAGAGCTTCTTGGGTGGTGAACACCTGGATAGTATGGAGTTTGAAATTTAATCTGCTGTTTCATGTTACAAATTGCACTTTGTAGATTAGACTGGCTTCCCTGAAATCTGGTCTATGATCTTATCAGAATAATATTTACATAATATATTAATTTATATTTATATGTTTCACCATAAAATTGTCTCTATTTTGTGCAATACATTGTTCAAGTTTCAGTCATCAACACCAATCGAATAGCTCCATATCATAAAAATAATTGAGAAATCTGTTGAAGTGAATAACATATAATATGATATAAGGTGCAAATATAATAGTTTTTAATAAATAATTCTTTATAGTTATTTGTAAACGGTATTTATTTAAAGCGCGGTATTTGATTAGGATATGTTGAATTGATTTATTTTTAGAATCTTCAATGTGATCACTCAATATGGACATTCAGTTCCTAAACAATATAGAAAGGAAACGCCGTATTAAATGAAAAAATCAACCCCGAGGGTGACGAAACCTAGTATATCTTATACGGGGAACTATAAATGAATAAATTTGGTTTTTCGTTATATAATATTAAGTAGCTATTATTTATATGTATTTCGACCGTGAATTCACCTTTTTGATTTTTGCTTTCCAAATATTTTTTTCTAGGCTCATGTAACTAGACTTTTAAATTTTAATGAATGAATTATATATTGTTTATATTCGTGGTTAAACTGAATATGTTCTAAGAGTGCTGTCGTGTATTTTTTTTTGAAATTTCGAAAATCTTGGAAGTTGATGTTATGAACATTTCACGAAATGATAGCAACTTATTAATATATTTCTTCCTGTAAGCTCTAGTCCTTTGAAAAATTTTATTTATTCAAGTCTAAATTAGAAAGAATCGCGTGCTGGAAACTGGAAATTTTCATCGAAGCGATTATAATTTCTCCCTTTTTGGGGAGTAGGTCTGGATCTTCAGTGGCAAAATACAAAAAAAATCTTAATTCATCATTTTGACAATTTGTCCAACAAAGATAATCTCTTACTTGTGTAACAGTAAAGTCTTAACCTTAGGTCTATTTATGTAAACTGGTTAAATCAAACAAAACCTTGAAATATATACAAGTTCCCCCATCTTCAAAAAGGGGCGTAAAAACGGTTTGACCAAATAAATGGAAAGTGCCAAACGTACAATTTTGGCCTTTCTCGAAAATACCCAGGCGGAATTCCAGCATTCGACAAAGGTTCAAATATAAAGATCTATTTCTTGGTCATCCGGTCATGAACTCATACCGAAAGTACCTCTTTGTAAATTCTATCACTTTCGAAACTAATTGGAGTGCTTCGGATATTACAGTTCCATGACCGTTACAAATCTTAACAGATAAGCTTATAGAGTTTCTTTCTGTTATTAGGTTTAGCTAAGGAATTATAGAACATATATATTTTACTTTGTGGTAAAATCAATTAAGATTAACAAATTTCAATTTATCATCTTTCGATTTTTACCATTTATCATTCGTAGTCCAAGAATAGTTTTATTCCATTATTCTGGAATGTTTTTTTAAATTTTCAAGTGTAATTTATATATTTATTATATTTTTTTATATTTTAAACATAAATCGAACGATTTCAGATATGAAATTACTATAGACCCGATTTATTGTCTCTCACCAACACAATAAACATGACACTTGTTTAAACTTTTTGAAGCAAGCGAATCTCTTCTCACGTTAGCAACCATCCCCATTCTAATTTTTTACATTGTATTCTGTGCATGATACAAGGATTGCAATAAGAGAAACGTTACACCTCGTATTCCTTCCAGCACTCGAAACATTTGAATACAGAATTATAGGTTTGCAGGCTTGCAGAAACGGCGAAGAAAAGTGGTCCAATAAATGTCGAAAGAATTCACAAAGACTTCTCCCGATGAAGAGGTCTATGATTTAAACATCAAAAAGGAGCACACAAAAGCTGCATACACGTTTTCTTGGCCGTGTCGACAATAGATAATAACATGGACGTCAAATGGACCGTAAAGCCCTTATTTGATATCCCCTGAAAACTATTAGCAGTAATAAGTTCTAGCGAAACATAGAGCACAACTAGACTAGGGGAAGAAAGAGGGTGAATTTTCCCTTGAGGTGCATAATAATTCAGTAAAACACCTTAATCACTTTCGAGTGTTTTCAGGTGTATTTTTAACACTTCTCATACAACAATAAAAACAACTGAAGAGACTTTAGCCGGTTGACAAACACACCTAGTACCATTGTTGTCGCGTCTTTTGCAACCCCTATTCGGGGATTAGCAAGATAGGAACGGACATATAATTCTAAGAATGAAGGTAGATGAGCGAGAAGTTGTTTGCGATTTTTTACGTTGACACTTTATTTGTTGTTTCGCATAAGATGGCTGGTTTTTTGATGTCGTTCTATTCATGTTTTTCCGTTGGAGATAGATTTGAAACTAGAGCGATAGCACCTAATACTCTCAAAATGTTGCTTACTGGAAGGTGTTGCCTCAATACTCCATATGATCGAGTGCTCATCAGATGTTTCAAGAGAACTTGATGATTTTGACAACTGCGCAAATTAGGATAATGAAGTTGCTCGATATTCGCTACTATACATACAGGGTGTCTCAAGTTCGAGTGCCTATTAGACATTTCTGGAGAACTAGACATATTTGAAATCTGAAAATTGGGATTATAATTAACTTCCGGTTATACAGGGAGTGAAAATAAATTCGACGAAAAAATTTAAGTTTTCCATTCCTGGTATGATCGAGAATTCAATAGTGAATACATTTCTGTTAAAACCATTATATTAAATCGAATAGTTTTCAAAATATCTACTTGAAAAAAGTCAAATATGTTCAGTCAGTAATATGTTCATTATTCTTATTTTAAATATCCTGAGCGTAAGCCGTTTTTACAACATCGAAGAAAAAGGATGTGACAAGGTCATGCATCTTTTGGATTTCAAAAATATCATCACAGGGTGTTTCAAATTTTGTGTTGAAGATTGTGATGTTAAATTGGTCAGTACTTCTGTTTTTCAAATTAGAACCCTATTTTTTTATAATTGTTTAGGATTCTGCGGTCAAAAATAATGATAGTTTTCTCACATGATTATGCTCCTGAATTCAATAATTTCAAAGAGCGACAAAAATCACTGATGTGAGGTCAGAAGGTTTTGCGTGCTTGTGATTCAGTCGTATCACGAGTTTCTACGAACATTGAAGACGTTATACAGGGTGATTCCGGAGGAGACCGTCAGATTTTAGGTGAAGTATACACTAGTCAAGGCAGTTTCGAAACAATATTTGGTTTATGGTTGGGGGCCTTTATTGAGAGTCTACAGGGTGATTTGTCCGATTCGACCGATTTTTCTTTTATTCATAAC
The DNA here is from genome assembly GCA_030674115.1 of Micraspis discolor. NCBI lineage: Eukaryota > Metazoa > Arthropoda > Insecta > Coleoptera > Coccinellidae > Micraspis > Micraspis discolor. Next base: position 3,574,035 of record JARTUT010000005.1, on the reverse strand, counting down.
TTTGGTATGGCTTGATCAATCTTGATGAAATTTTCAGTGTAGAACAATATGATTATCTTCTTTCAATAACTCCAACACTTTCTCAGAAAAATTTTTCAAAGATGAACAATATCGTTTATTCGCTCCACGGCATTGAGAATATTCTGAACTAGATGGTAAAGCTGTATCGTCCAATAATACAAAGCTCTTCCTGAGTCCTAAAATAAATTTTTATTTTATTCATTCATTTTATTAATTCATTTTTGATCGCTCATATTCAGAAGTATAAAATCATTTAATTCAAAAAATTTCTTTATACCTACTCGAACCAAATAAATCTACATACTACTACTATAAATACAGAATAAACATTCGAAACATATGAAAGGCAAAATTATGGATTAACATAACATTGAGTCATTATTCAGGTGATTTTCGGCACACTTCCGGTTTTCTATGAAGCGAATATTCCTAAAACATAGTAGTTTCGTTCAAAAATGTACTCACTTATGGCCTTATGGTATGTAAAATATTGAATCACAAATGTATGATAAATAATTTTTATGAAATTGAAAATTCCCCATGAAAATTAAATCTCTATTTAAATCAAGTTCTTTAAGATCCATGGTTACCATCACAGTGAACCACAGAATGAGAATATTTAATAAATAATCTGTCACAAGAAGTGTATTTCAACATGGCTCAATTATTTACTCATGCGGAATATGCTGATATGATTTTTGTTTATGGTTTTTGTAACGGAAATGGAGATGAAGCCAAAATGGAAAACCATAAATGATTTCCCAACCGATGTCAACCAAATAAATGTACTTTCGGACGAGTATTCCATTATTCTAAAGAACATGGGCAATATCCTAGTAAGGCAGAGCACATTGAATGGCCTACTCAAAATGAAATTTCTATTCAAATTGTTGAACGGGTGCAGAAGGAACCGTTTATTAGTACTCGTCAAATTAGTTCCGAATTAGGAATTTCACAGAGCAAAGTGAGCAAGACTTTGAAGAAAGAACAATTCCACCCATACTACTACCAAAAGGAGCAAGAACTGTTGCCACAAGATCTGCCCCAACGATTACAATTTAAGTTATTAGTCACCAACGAACTATTTTTCGTATTCTATTCAGCGACGAGGCTATGTTCACTATGAATGAAATTTTTAATATCCACAATTCCCACGAATGGGCAAGAAGAGTTTGAAGAAGAGTCATAATACACAACACAGATTTTCTGCCAATATTTGGCTTGGAACAATAGACAGAAATTTAGTTGGCGCTCACATTTTTTGGGAAAGATTAAATGGTGAAAGTTACCTAGATTTTTTGGAAAATATTTTACCAAATCTATTGGAAAATGTACATATCCGCTCTATGTACTTTCAGCATGACGGAGCACCACCTCACTTTGCATTGAATGTGTGAAATCACCTGGATGTAAATTATCCGAACAGATGTATTGGTCGTGGAGGCCCTATTGCTTGGCCACAAAGACCGCCTGATTTGAACCCTTTAGACTATTTTGTGTGGGGGTATCTGAAAACAAGAGTTTATAAGGTTGAAATTAGAAGTAGAGAACATCTAGTTGAAAGGATTTTCGAGGAATGTAATATCTTGAAGCAAATTCAATTCCTCATTAGAAGGTCGATTGGAAATTTAATAAAAAGGTCTCGAATATGTATTCAAAAAAGGGGAAATCATTTCGAACATTCTATTTAAATTTTGTGTTAATCCTTAGTTTTGCCGTTCATGATATGTTTCGAATGTTTATTCTGTATAAGTTGTAGATTTTTTGGTTTAAGTCAGTAGGTATAAAGATATTTTCTGGATTAAATGATTTTATACATCAGAATATGAGTGATTAAATATGAATTTCGAATTAGGAAGAACTACTTTAGGACTCGGGAAGAGCTTTGTATCATTGGACGACACCAGTTTACGTTCTAGTTCAGAATATACTCACTGCCTTGGAGAGAAATAACGAAATTGTTCATACTTGAAAAATTTTTCTAGGAAAACTGGATATGTGCCAAAAAAAATAAAAACACTCCAGTAATGTAAACTTATGGTAGAATCTGAAGCAAGTAGAAAATTTCTGAAAACGGAATGTACAGGGTGTTTTTTCAACCTGCAAACTTAATCTGAACTTATCATAATTCCCACCCTGTATTTTTAAGAAAGTGTTGAAATTATTGAAAGAAGATTATCATATTGATCTACACTGAAAATTTCATCAAGATTGATCAAGCCATACCAAAGTTATGAATAAAAGAAAAATCGGTCGAATCGGACAAATCACCCTGTAGACTCTCAATAAAGGCCCCCAACCATAAACCAAACATTGTTTCGAAACTGCCTTGACTAGTGTATACTTCACCTAAAATCTGGCGGTCTCCTCCGGAATCACCCTGTATAATTACTAGAGATGTATATGAGAATGAGATTGTAGATTTGAGAGGAAAAGGTAGTAGAGACTTGTAACACGCTTATCTCTTAATTATTTTATCTCGATGGTTACCAAACTATTATATTAAACCTGGAAGGTACCTTTATTAATATTTTGGTATTCCATAGTGAACTGAGAAATGAGAAAATTTCAAAGCCACTTGCTCTGTTTCCATCATTCATTTATTCTGAGACTGTGGAAATTTGTAGCGAAATTTATCTTCAATAAAAGATAACTGGTAGTTGAAATTATGATGCAAGCCAAGTTAAGGTTAATCTTTCATCTTACATCTATATTTTCATAAATAAAAATCTACTCTATATTGTCAAATTCATTCATTATATGAAATAACGTTCCGTTATATGAAATGAAGAGCATAATATTTTTCAAGCCGCTTCAAATACCTCACGCTTGAAAACACCCCATTTAAACTTGTTCGTTTCTCCTGTAAAACCATCGTTCGATTTTATTATATCTCTCCCAGTCATTTATTTCATTTCTCCGAGAAACGCATTAAAATACCGTAGACGATGGTCATAAGTTTCGATTTAATTCTTGGCGGGGTACTTGTAGTGGACGACGAGCATTGTCAAGGTCCCAAATAAACGAATTTCTTGACTGGTTGACCTTAAAACACTTCGTATGCGATGATGAGACAACACAAGAACAGCATAGGGTTTTGGCGTCAAATTTTTTCTACCATTCAGCTCGTCGATGACGACAACTTGAATGTTGATAAATAGGGCATATTTTAACATTGATAATATATGAACTACGGCTAACGTAACTATCGTTGAAAGGTGTTCTGTAAGAACAGAAGAAAATTCTGTCAAATAAACATATTCTTCATTTTAACAAAATATTGTAAGCCAAAAGTTCAAAAGAATATACAGGGTGAGTCTTTGACCACTGCGTTAATTTTAACCATAGGTTCCTGAGATCAAAAGAAACACTTTTTCCATTACGGTTTTTCTATATTCAGCTGCGTTGAAAAGTTATAAGCATTTTAAGTTTTCACATTGGGCAAATACCCCTCTGTAGTCCAGTATAGTTTGAATGAAAAATACTTTCCACAGCATCCACTATTGATCTGAATTGTTTAAAAAGATTATTTTCCCTATAAGAAATGATTCACTCACTCATGTTTCATCCGATGAGGTCCATATCCAGAAGGAAGATACAAAATACTTATTTTCTGGTAAAAAAAAATTTAACACCATAAACATATTTTTGCTGTTTACTATAATTTCTTTCTACTACAAGATTATAAACCATCCCTTCCCAGTGAGAAATTCCCAAAAAACCTCAGAATTATTGGATGTGATCATCATACATTTGTAATTTTCTTCTTAAGATTTCCAAATCATGAAAACCATCATTTCTATGAAAACTTCCAAGGCAAGAGGTTGTCACATTGCTTTTTTTTTTTCACTCAAAGCCAGAAAAAATCATCTATGATTTTCCAAACACTGATATTTCTGAAGTTTCTTCTCCTTGACAGAGACCAGTGAACAGGTCTATGAAACTGTTAAAAATATGGCAATGTTTTTCGAAATCTTCAACAACAATGAATAATGTCACTAATAATAATTATTTTACAGTGATGTTACTTTGCTTGATGATTATTTTCTCTACTGAATCCCAATAACAAATTACTTGAATAGATTACAAGTATTCTCAGATTTAGGTGTGCAATTATATTTGCTTGAAGGAATTAGGTTTGATCACCTACATTTGATTCTGAAAAACCAACTACGTGTTTTTTCGTAAGTAAGAATCTATTCTGTTTAGACTATAATTAATTACTGAACAAATTTTTGGTTTTTATAATAAGAATATCTGTTTTAATTATGTAAACAAAAACAATAATATTGAATAATGGTTATTCATAGATTATGTCAAATTTTAATACCTTACCATAGAATATTAATTTATTACCTAACCCCAGGAAAGAAAAAAATTAATAATTGCAAAGTTTTTTTTAAATGAAAGATAATATCTGTAATCATTATCGATCTTCAGTTATAATTTTTCTCAGAATAACTAGAGTGAATTATTACCACATTGAAATGTTATAATAACGTCTCTGTGGTGGGTTGTTCCCAATAAAATAGTGTTCTGTGGTTCCTTGTTGTTTTGATTCTGTTTGAAACTGTCAACAGTTATTTAAAAAATGTGGAAAATATTATAATAAAATAATAATAATAATTTCGATAGTTTGAAATTATTCAATTCAGTATGAAATGATTATGGTCAGAAAATACATTTCTATTCTAATCTTTCTTGTTTATGAACCTATAGCTTCCAGTTTCAATATTGATTGAATTTTAATTAACCATGAATCATAACAAACATTCAGAAATACTAAAACTAAGTCAAATTCTCTCCTAAGTTCGTGTAGGTACCAGGTTGAATCGGTGTATGAAATAGTTATGTGAAAAAACTTTAAACCTACAAAATAAATCAAGGAGACTGGATTCGAAGATTTTAAAACTCATATGATCTTAATTTGAAGCATTCCTATGTTAGAATAGATATAATTTGATGGACCCTGAAAGTCTGAAGCTATAAAGAACCAGCTCTTCATAAAGACAAGTCTTCAATTCAACAGGTCCTGACAGAAAATACATTACTTATTTCAACGGTCATGAGAATATACTGAAGTACCTATGTTAGTGAAGGAAATCTTTTTCTCTATTTCTTATGGAATATTACTCTAGATTAAATATTAAACAAGGTGCTAGACATCATTAATAATGAATACAGCAAAAGGCAATTCGATTTTGTAGTGAATGTAAGACAAAAATTGTTCAGTGGTTAATTTCATCTATTAGTTTTTAGTGGTAGAACCATAGACTGGAGAGATTCCCCCAACCTTTTGAAGAAATATTTGATATTGACATAAAATATGGCAACACTGAACAAATCTGATTATTGAATCATTTCAGCACAGAGTTGGATTTGGGAAAATCAGAAAATTTGGACAAAATTATATCGAATTAATTCCTTTCAACTTCAAATATCTCAAGAATGGTGCAATTTAGGAGGAAAGATGGAGAATGATTTTATCTGCAAATAAGACTAATGATTCCAGGAAGTACGAGATACGGACCTTTAGTTCAACGATATTTGTTTTTCATGCAATTTAACCAATCTGTAGAGTAGTAGTGAGAAACCCACAAGAAATGGAATGAATCTAACGATGCCAAAATATGCATGACTTTTATCAAAAACCTTCTACCGGAGATCATTTCAATTGATATTGTCGTTTGAATATTACAGGTGAAAATGCAATTTTTTTATGAAATTTCAACACCCTATATCTTTTGAACGGGGCCAAATTTGGAAAAATGTTATAGGAAGAAAGTGTTTCTTTTTACGTAAAGAATCTATGGTTAAAATTAACGCAGTGGTCAAAGACTCACCCTGTATATATATGTATTCTTCATTTAAACATAATGTATCGTGCAAATGAGTTCAGGGAACGATATTACTTGAACAAACCGCTGACCTCACGTCAGTAATCATCAACATCATTTTACACAATCATTTCATTTCTGACTGGGACACTTTATCTATATTCGTTCCAAATTTCCTTCAGATTTTCGCCTGAAGCGGGAAATGAAATAATGAGCATTTTTTATGAGCAATTGAAACTTAAGTCAAGGTGTTGGAAACAGCCCGTCAAGACCAAAAATTGGGCGCCAAATGTGTGAAGGTCGATCCACGAAATGGGTCATTCTTTGAATATTGATGAAGTTGCTTATTGTTTCTCAAATCACCTTGTCAGATGAAAACTCCGTTCGTATCTAGAACCAGTTCACGAGTCTAAGATTACGATCAACTGAGGTGTAAATTATTCTTGTGGATGCTAAATAGTAATTTAAGTATTGTTATTGCAATATGCATATTCACAAGTACAAATTATATCATTTGGGAAAGTCATTTTGTTTGCATTCATAAAAAAACAACCATAAATGAGAATGCCATCAAACTCCTGCAGAATTATCAACCTGTCGATAAAAAAACAATTAAGTAGTTATCTAGGACTTGCAACCCCTTGGGGGGCTAAAATAACGGCTTAATGATTATTCAAGCAGATTCGAATATCTCGAGAACTGGACATAGATTCGACACGAAATTTGGTATTTATTCTTCTCTCTAAATACAGATAATAACTCTATGACTCACTTCCACTTGCACCCCTTGGGCGGGGCTAGCCGAGCTTTAGCCGAGTTTTCTGTGAGTAATTTATACCTGGGAAACTAGACATAGGATTGAGGTCAAATTTCACAATAACATTAAGAAGCATCAACTCACAATTTCTGCATATGCCCCATTCACTTGCACACTTCAGGGGTTCAGTAGGTACTCGGCCTGATTTTTAAAAATTCATAAAAATCAACTATACATGAGAATGCCGTCAAACTCCTGCAGAATCATCTACATTACGACAAAAAAATAATTCAGAGTTATCTCTGACTTGCAACCCTTGGGGGCTAAAATAACGGCTTAATGATTATTCAAGCAGATTCGAATATCTCGAGAACTGGACATAGATTCGACACGAAATTTGGTATTTATTCTTCTCTCTAAATACAGATAATAACTCTATGACTCACTTCCACTTGCACCCCTTGGGCGGGGCTAGCCGAGCTTTAGCCGAGTTTTCTGTGAGTAATTTATACCTGGGAAACTAGACATAGGATTGAGGTCAAATTTCACAATAACATTAAGAAGCATCAACTCACAATTTCTGCATATGCCCCATTCACTTGCACCCCCCAGGGGGTTCAGTAGGTACTCGGCCTGATTTTTAAAAATTCATAAAAAATCAACTATACATGAGAATGCCGTCAAACTCCTGCAGAATCATCTACATTACGACAAAAAAATAATTCAGAGTTATCTCTGACTTGCAACCCCTTGGGGGGCTAAAATAACGGCTTAATGATTATTCAAGCAGATTCGAATATCTCGAGAACTGGACATAGATTCGACACGAAATTTGGTATTTATTCTTCTCTCTAAATACAGATAATAACTCTATGACTCACTTCCACTTGCACCCCTTGGGCGGGGCTAGCCGAGCTTTAGCCGAGTTTTCTGTGAGTAATTTATACCTGGGAAACTAGACATAGGATTGAGGTCAAATTTCACAATAACATTAAGAAGCATCAACTCACAATTTCTGCATATGCCCCATTCACTTGCACCCCCCAGGGGGTTCAGTAGGTACTCGGCCTGATTTTTAAAAATTCATAAAAAATCAACTATACATGAGAATGCCGTCAAACTCCTGCAGAATCATCTACATTACGACAAAAAAATAATTCAGTAGTTATCTCTGACTTGCAACCTTGGGGGCTAAAATAACAGCTTAATGATTATTCAAGCAGATTCGAATATCTCGAGAACTGGACATAGATTCGACACGAAATTTGGTATTTATTCTTCTCTCTAAATACAGATAATAACTCTATGACTCACTTCCACTTGCACCCCTTGGGCGGGGCTAGCCGAGCTTTAGCCGAGTTTTCTGTGAGTAATTTATACCTGGGAAACTAGACATAGGATTGAGGTCAAATTTCACAATAACATTAAGAAGCATCAACTCACAATTTCTGCATATGCCACAGTCACTTGCACCCCCAGAAGTCAGTAGGTACTCGGCCTGATTTTAAAAATTCATAAAAATCAACCTTACATGAGAATGCCATCAAACTCCTGCAGAATCATTTACATGTCGGCAAAAAAATATTCAAGCAGATTCGAATATCTCGAGAACTAGACATAGAATCGACACGAAATTTGGTATTTATTCTTCTCTCTTAATACAGAGAATAACTTCATGACTGACTTTAGAGAGAAGAATAAATACCAAATTTCGTGTCGATTCTATGTCTAGTTCTCGAGATATTCGTATCTGCTTGAATAATCATTAAGCCGTTATTTTAGCCCCCCAAGGGATTGCAAGTCAGAGATAACTACTGAATTATTTTTTTGCCGACATGTAGATGATTCTGCAGGAGTTTGATGGCATTCTCATGTAAGGTTGATTTTTTATGAATTTTTAAAAATCAGGCCGAGTACCTACTGACCCCCCTGGGGGGTGCAAGTGAATGTGGCATATGCAGAAATTGTGAGTTGATGCTTCTTAATGTTATTGTGAAATTTGACCTCAATCCTATGTCTAGTTTCCCAGGTATAAATTACTCACAGAAAACTCGGCTAAAGCTCGGCTAGCCCCGCCCAAGGGGTGCAAGTGGAAGTGAGTCATAGAGTTATTATCTGTATTTAGAGAGAAGAATAAATACCAAATTTCGTGTCGAATCTATGTCCAGTTCTCGAGATATTCGAATCTGCTTGAATAATCATTAAGCCGTTATTTTAGCCCCCCAAGGGGTTGCAAGTCAGAGATAACTACTGAATTATTTGTTTGTCGTAATGTAGATGATTCTGCAGGAGTTTGACGGCATTCTCATGTATGGTTGATTTTTTATGAATTTTTAAAAATCAGGCCGAGTACCTATTGACCCCCCTGGGAGGTGCAAGTGAATGTGGCATATGCAGAAATTGTGAGTTGATGCTTCTTAATGTTATTGTGATATTTGACCTCAATTCTATGTCTAGTTTCCCAGGTATGAATTACTCACAGAAAACTCAGCTGGAACTCGGCTATGTATGGAGGATCGCTATCAAGGAAGATGGGATACTCACATGATGGCAGATTACTGCTGATCTTTAAAACGGGATTGTTATAAAATACATTCAAGAATGTCACGCAAAAGAAGTTTCCCAAATTTTTAGTGAGTAATTGGTTTAACTGATGACTTTCTGTTTTCTATAGTATATGTGTAATATAATAAAAATTCCTTTATTAATTTGTTTCTTTAAACCATGGTTTCTCTTTATAATAATGTAATGTATAATTCACAGAAATGTTGATATCTTAAAAATTCGAGCTGACAGGCAAAAACTAATAGCATATTTGAATACAGGGCATCAAATTCATATGAAATCACCTCCAAAATCTTCGGCACCAAAACCACTGTTGACCAGTGTAATAAATAGTCTGGCAGGGCGGACATACTCAAGTTGGACGTTGTATTCTTCATCAGGAAGTCAAACCCAATAGATTTTCGACTCGATATTCGAAAATTACAGAAGGGTGTTTTATAATTGAACAAACTGAAATCAAATCTGTTGGTACTTGATGTTTTCTATAATGATAAAATCTAATGAAAAAGTTCCATTTTCTTATCAGCCTCAAAGGTTTTATGAGACCATCATAGCTGATAATGGCTGCGATATTTCCCTATTGCCCTATGCAAAGATCTCAAAAACAACCCTTCGTTTGTGTGGTCTAAATTTCAGCGAAATTTAAATAAGAATATCCGTCACCCTGAATAAGAAATTCACTTCAACAATAAAAATAGGGTTCGTCATAATTCGTTGGTCAATTTTCCGGCCGGACATCTATTAAACCACTGTACAAACAGCCCCCAATTCCCATACATCTGATTATCGCTATCCTCAGAATCTTCGCAGGGGGTTGTTGTCCATCCAGTACATCCATCTGAACCGCTGAAGATCCATTCCCATCAGAATTCGCGAAATTTGCATCTGTATCACTGGTCCTTCGGAGCAGATCAACAGCGCAGATAGGGCCCCCTAGGGCCAAAACAGGCCCGTGGAATTAAGAAGTTACCCAAACACTGCCCTGTGTTAAATGTGCGGATTTATTTGCATTGTAAATTTTTATTCGGCAGGACCTGCGAGGGGTGAAAAAGGGTTATTTTAGACACGGTTCAAGTATTTTGATCCAACGGTGGATGCCCGGTTTGGTGCTGATTGGCAGTTGGAATTTTGGAATGTGCTTAAGGGGTTCAAGTAGAAGAAAGAGAATGGTGTGTAATTAAATAATCTTCATTTTCCGTTTCGATGAAAAGCTGAATTTAAGTAAACTAATGAAACTCCATATGCTTATTTTAATTGTGTAGAATGATTTTCCTACTTTTTCTTTCTTTGGGTTCTTGTGAAGGTTCTAGTAGATTCATCATCATAAGGTTATCTAAGGTACATTTCAAAAATGCTTTCAAATTTCCACTATTGCCGGATGTATGTATAAAAATTTGGCAAAAACTTGTTATTTTTAATGGGACACCCACCACATCTTTGTATTTTTTTATGATACTATATTTTTCTTCGCCAGTTTTGGAGTAATAAAATAAAATAAATAAATAGATAAACTATTTCAAAAATTTTCAAATCAATTTTGTGAGTTACGAAAATGGCTATATTTAGCTCAATATTCCAGATTTCAGTTCGAAATTTGGCATGATCTTAGATAATGGTTGCATCAGGGCTACCGTTTTCTTATTTCAGTTGTAATTTATACAGTGTGGTAAAAAATTACTATTTATCAACTCACAGAATTGTGCTGAATTCAGCTGCGTTAAAAAGTTATAAGCATTTTAAGTTTTCACATTGGGCAAATACCCCTCTGTAGTCCAGTTCAATTTGAATGAAAAATACCTTCCTCAGCATCCACTAATGAATCTGAATAATTTAAAAACATTATTTTTCTCTAAAAAATGATTTACTCACTCATGTTTCATCCGATGAGGTCCATATCCAGAAGGAATATATACTAATTTTCTGGTAAAAAAAAATTCAACACCATCAACATATTTTTGTTCTATAATTTCTTTCTACTTCAAGATTATAAACCATCCCTTTCTAATGAGAAATTCCAAAAAAACCTCAGAATTATTGGATGTTATCATCATACATTTGTAATATTCTTCTTAAATTTTAAATCATGAAAACCATCATTTCTATGAAAACTTCCAAGGCAAGAAGTTGTCACTGTGCTTTTTTTTCACTCAAAGCCAGAAAAAATCATCTATGATTTCCCAAACACTGATATTTCTGAACTTTCTTCTCCTTGACAGAGACCAGTGAATAGATCTATGAGGTTTCTTGATATCATACTCTTAAAAATATGAAAATCTTTTCCGAAATCTTCAACAACAATGAATGATGTCACTAAAAATAATTATTTTAAAGTGATGTTACTTTGCTTGATGATTATTTTCTCTACTGAACCCCAATAACAATTTACTTGGATAGATTACAAGTATTCCCAGATTTAGGTGAATTTAGGTGAAAATTGAGTTTGATCACCTAAATTTGAGTCTGAAAAATCAACTAGGTGTTCTTAAATAAAAAATGTTTTGTTAAATCATTAATATGAATCTATTCTGTTTAGACTATATTTAATGATTAATGAACATGGGTAAATTTTTGGTTTTTATAATCACAGTATCTGTTTTAATTACGTAAACTAAAACATATATATTGAATAATAGTTATGCATAGATTATGTCAATCTTTAGTACTTTACCATAGAATATTAATTTATTACCAAACCCCAGGAGAGAAAAAATTAATAATTGTTTTTTTAAATGAAAGATAATATCTGTAACCATTATTGATCTTTAGTTATAATAATAATTATATATATATATTAGAATAACTAGAGTGAATTATCATCACATTAAAATTTTATAACATCTCTGTAGTAGGTAGTTCCCAATAAAATAGTGTTCTATGGTTCCTTGTTATTTTGATTCTGTTTGAAACTGTCAACAGTTATTTGTAGCTATCTTTAAAATAAATGTGAAAATATTTTAAGGATAATTTCGAAAGTTTGAAATTATTCAATTCAGTATGAAATGATTATGGTCAGAAAATGCATTCTATTCTAATCTTTCTTGTTTATGAGCTTATATCTTTCAGTTTCAATATTGATTGAATTTTAATTAACCATGCATCATAACAAACATTCAGAAATATTAAAACTAAGTCAAATTCTATTATCTCCTAAGTTTGTGAACCAGGTTGAATCGATGTATGAAATAAAGATTTGAAAAAACTTCTATAAAGGTACAAAACATATCTAGGAGACTGGGTTCGAAGTTTTTAAAACTCATATGAGCTCAATTTGCAGCATTCCTATGTTAGAATAGATATAATTTGATGAACCCTGAAAGTCTGAAGCTATAAAAAACCAGCTCTTCATAAAGACAAGTCTTCAATTTAACAGGTCCTGACAGAAAATACATTACCTATTTCAACGGTCATCATGAAAATATAACGAAGTAGATACCTATGTGAGTGATGGAAAACTTTTTCTATATTTATTACGGAATATTACTCTGGATTAAATATTAAACAAGGTGCTAGACATCCTTAATAATGAATACAGCAAATGGCAAGTTAGATTTGGTAGTGAATGTAAGACAAAAACTGTTCAGTGGTTAATTTCATCTATAGTGTTTAGTGGTGGAACCATAGACTGGAGAGATTTCCCCAACCTCTTGTACCAATACTTTATAAAAAAAGACATAAAATATGGCAACATTGAACAAATCTGATTATTGAATCATTTCAGCACAGAGTTGGATTTGGGAAAATCAGAAAATTGGGACAAAATTATATCGATTTAATTCCTTTTAACCTCAAATATCTCAAGAATGGTGCAATTTAGGAGAAAAGATGAGGAATGATTTTATATGCAAAAAGACTAATGATTCCGGGAAGTACAAGATATGGACCTTTAGTTCAAGCGATATTTGTTTTTCATGCAATTTAACCAATCTGTAGAGTAGTAGTGAGAAACCCACAAGAAATGGAATGAATCTATTGATGCCCAAATATCAAAGAATGTTTTCAAAAACCTTCTACAAGAGATCATTTCAATTGATATTGACGTTTGAATATTACAGTTGAAAATGCAATATTTTTATGAAATTTCAACGCCCTATATCTTTCGAACGGGGCCAAATTTGGAAAAATGTTATATTCGTCACTATTTTAATCAGAATCATCCAATTCAACCCAATTAAAAGATCGCCCGATATGGAATAGGATGAAACAGATAATACAGGCTTATCTTGAACTAAATAAACCCCTTTCAAACTGATGACGAAAACCATTCAATGGTTAAAACAAGAACCTCTCATGTTGCAGAGACGAAGATAAGATTGAAGTTGAGGCGTGTAACATTTCCGTTTTAAAACATCCATTATGCGTTTTTTCTATGATATAAATATAGCTATAATCTAAAAGAGCAGTACACTCGTGTTCGTCCGCCAGGATTGTTGATAATACACCATTATTGAGAATCGTATCACAAGAGAGTGCGTGACGATTAACATTCTTGGAGGCTTGGAAATATCTACCACGGTCGTGTTTTATATTTCTTCTCTACGTTCATATTTCAAAGGTAGAAATTATGTGGAATTATTGACGTTACAGGGAGGTCACGTTTATCAATAATTACTGTTTCTTTACGTTGATGAGAATAATGGAGATGATATCTTCACAGTGGAGACATCAATTCTGTAATCTGGTGTATGCCAAACGAGTATTGATTATTGAAAAACTTCAGAAGTGCGTTCCGCACTTGTTTTTCAGTAAATATGATTTCAGTACGGATTTGTACAATCTTTAAAAACGTTCTAGCGGATAGTCAAACGAAAACTCAACATCTTTCCGAAACAGCAATCCCTCGGACCTATAATTTCCATTTATAATGTAGTAAAGCACTGACGTGAGGTCTGGAGCTTTTGAATGCTTGTGCCAAACTCTTTTACCTGACTCAGAGATATATATTTATACAGGGTGGCCATTTGAAAACGAAACAGACGAGATTACAGACGAAATAAGTTTTTTCGATAGAAATGCTCGGACAGGTCGATTTCTGTTTCGAGGGGGACAACTTAAGATGTAAGTTACGGACGCATTGCGCTCCAATCCTTGCTACTACAACCCTCACCCCCAATTTTTGAACAGGGAAGATGGGGTGAGTGATACCTCAATTCAAATGTATTTTTATACTCATTTCAGCACAGTAATTGTTTTTTCATTTTATGCATTAGTTCTATAAATATTCTTAACTAAGTATTTGAAAATGAAGTGGTGTTTTCATGGCACTTGTTAGTGTTTTTTTGTGAGAAATCGACATTCAAAACAACCATGACTGTGGCTTCCTTCCTCCAATCCACTGACATAGAAATCTTTAATCAAGATGTCGAACAATCAAAGCGTATTGTGAAGGAGCTCAATCATGCTGAAAGTCAATCTAAATTATCTTCGATATAATTTGCAGTATAACATGCGGTAACACTTGATCGATAGAAATCTCCAAAAAGTCCAAATACGTACATATCTCTAATCAGATTACCAGGTGAGAAAATCAAATCATTAATGATGCCACAGAAATATTCCAGTTCCAATTCGTGAAACGATTTCCGACTTAATTATGAAGTATTTTCTCAGTTGGCTTCAATATGTTTTCATTTTGTTGATTATTGAATTCATATCTTTTTCAAAAAAATGAGAATCGATAACTTTTTATTTATTACGAACAGATCATTAAGTTGGCTTACTGGTTCTTTGACATGTGAATTATTCTTAGTTTTGAATCGAGACTTGTATGTGTTCTAATTCATTGTTCGACATGGTTTATTCAATTGCAGAGCGGGTGGAAATAATTTCACTTTTTTTGCAAATAATCAATGTGCGAATAGAACCGCAGAATTCTTCAATCAACGACATTCAGATAAACATGTTAATAGGAAGCATGTTCTGGAATTAGTGTCAAAGTTTCAAGAAACCGGGTCCGTGGCTAATAAAAAACAAAACATGGAAAGAAATGAAGCAGCTGAAGTAGCTGTTCTTGGACAGATTGCTCTGAATCCAATGACGTGTACGAGGCAGCTAGCACATGAATCTGGTTTTACACGAACTCGAATTGCAAATATTTTGAAGCATCATAAATTCCATCCAATCCAATGGCGATAGATAATATAAAAGAATCGACAAATACACATAGGATGAAGATTTATGATATAATGAAACTCCATATACAGTGCGCGCCAAAATAATGGAACAAATAGATTTTCTTCGAAGAAAAGTGTTTGAAAACAAAATCCTGAAACAGGTCAATTTTGTTTCACTTTCACCAAATTGTAATGCATTTTTGAAGGATTTTTTGTTTCACCCTGTGCAATCCCCATCGACCATCTATTTAAATTTTTTGAATAGGGAAAGTAGCTCATCTGGTATTTTTTGGCGAGGTTTTTATATCTTCGATGCAGGCGTGTAGAAATTTTCAAGAAAAATTTTTTTTTGGAATGAAAGTCAATTACAATTACATTTCTTCAGGTGCAACTTTGGTGACCAATTTCATCAGATCCATAATGAAATGAACCATGATAAAGAGCACATTTTGAAAACATCTTGGAACTAACTTATTTGCCACTCGTTACGAGTGTAACGATCGCTGCTGTATATTGGTCACCAACACGAATGCTTTCATAACTTCATATAACCTTCCTCAACTCGAAACACAGAGCGAAATGATGTCCTGGTGCACTTGTTGAAGCCGACAAAGAAGAACATTAAACGATTTCCTGAGTTTAACGTTTACGCTCTAGGAATAGGCAACGGATTAAGTTTTAGGTACGGCAATTCGTCATACCCTTCGCATTGCGGCTACGTCAAAGGATTGTTGCGTTTTTAATTCGCAGCCGCGATTTTGAGATAGTTTCCAGATTTCAGTTGGTTCTTTTTATACCTTAGAAATATTAGAATGTGAAACTGTTGAACAGGGCTGGTTATTGAGTTTTGTCAACAACATGCGTATCCATTTACTGTGAGCGGGAAAATTCGAAAAAAAAATCGAAAATAGAGCTCCGCTGAAACAAGAATAACTTCGAGGTTTTTGGATGGAAAATTTTTATTTCTGGGATTTTTCAAGATGTAAGATTGATGTATCCACTTTAAAAAACGAAATCGCGATTCATGATACAGGGGGTGAAAAAATCGCTTTCAAAGTTAGGGATGACACAATCGTGAAAAATCAATTTTTTCTAATTAGAACCCCATTTTTTTATGGCAGATATTGAATCTACGTTAAAAAATAATGTGAGTGTATGCATCACACCCTTGCCCTAAAGTGGATATTTTTTGAGTTATTCACAAAAAACTGTTTTTCGTCTTGAATTTTCAGCTATTTCTTTTCCCTTCACGCCAAAAAGATGAAATTTTCAGAAACTGTTACTTAAACCATGTTTTAGATTTTACTACCCTAACATGCAAGAGAAAAAAGTTACAGGTTGTTCCTAAATAGATGGCGAATTTGGATTCGAATTTGTATCGGAAACCTCTTTATTTCAACTAATCCGCCATCGGTTTTCTCTCCAGTGATAAAAAAATAATTCCTTATGAACCATATGCAAAAACTTACCAGGTTTTACATTCTTTCTTTTAATGATAGATATCATTAATTACATCTGCCAAATTCCTCTTTATTCAGTAGTATTTTGTGTTCACTATTAATTTGGTGATAATTTGTATTAAGTTATAAAATCGATCACTATGCCTAATTTTACCAATGAAGATTATCTAAATCTCATTCTACTTCATGGAGAATGTAATAAAGTTGTAGATAGAATGATTCGACTGTTCATTGAGAGGTTTCCTGGCCGACCCAGACCAACAAGAGATACCATTAACAGAACCATGACAAACTTGAGAAATGTCGGATCTTTCGTTCAGAAAACTATACACAGAGAAAAAAGTGTAGTAGAAGATGAGAACAACGAAATTACAGTTCTTGCATATTTTCGTGTGAATCCTCGAAATTCTCTCAAAGATGCCGAGATTGCTCTGGGATTATCTCAATCGAGTGTTTGGAGTATATTAAAAAAACATAAAAATGCACCCATATAAATTCAATAGGGTACAGCATCTGAAGGAAACTGATTTCGTCAGGAGAACAGAGTTTTGCGTAGCTATGATGATTCGATTTCAAGAGAATGAAAACTTTTAGGACTGTATAATTTGGACAGATGAATCTAAATTCACAAAGAATGGTTCTTTCAATAGGCATAAGAGTCATTATTGGAATGAAGAGTCAACCACTACTTGTTTTACGTGTTTTAAAACGTTTTGTTCAATTTCATCATCGTCTTAGTTCAATTTGGAGCATTTCATTAAATTTGTGAATATCTATATTTTAATTCGGAAGAAGATATTAATATAAATTAATTATTGTATTGTATGTATTGACATAAAAATTTAGCAGATTAGTCTGTACAAAGTTAGAATATATTTGAATGTCATAAAGAGAAATTCAAGTGATAGATAGGTTTATATTTTTCATAGGTGAATTAACTCAGAAGCAATGCCTGGTTGTGCAGAAATTGGTTGTTCCAATTCCTCAGAAAAGGGGGTTGTGATGCAATGTTTTCTCAAAGATCCGCGTAGTAAAGAATGGGCAATTAGAATGAAGCGAGACAAATGGTTTTCTACCGACTCTTCACGATTATGTGAGGTAATTTATTTCAATATTTTCTATTATTTCGTTTATAAATTTATAATTATATTGTTTATGCCTGTATTCATAATTTATAATTTCAATATCTTGAACTTGGAATTGTTGGTATATTTGTTTCAAATTTCAGGTACATTTTTATTCTGAGAAGTGGGAAAAAGTGAGGCTGGAAGGAAAAAAAAGTTGAAAGCAATTGCAGTACCTGATGTTTTCGTGTTCACCAACAATGTATGTATGAGAACGTGTTGTTTGAAGTCCATTGCCACAACTCTACTTGAAGATCCAGTTCCAAGTATATCTGGATACTCATGTACCTCAAACATAGTAGTATTCAATAGTGAATATTTCTGTTAAATCCATTGTATTAAATTGAATAGTTTTCAAAATATCTAAAAAAACACTGGAAAAAACTGGAAATATGTTCACTCAGTAATATATTCATTATTCTTATTTTAAATATCCTGAGGGTAAAACGTTTTTACAACATCGAAGAGGAAGGATGTGAAAAGGTCATGCATCTTTTGGATTTCAAAAATATCATCACAGGGTGTTTCAAATTTTGTATTGAAAATTGTGATCTTAAATTGGCCATAACTTCTGTTTTTTAAATTAGAACCCTATTTTTTTATAATTGTGTTGGATTCTGCGGTCAAAAATAATGATAGTTTTCTCACATGATTATGCTCCTAAATTCAATAATTTCTGAGTTATTTGAGATTTTCTGGATTTATGTAGTACGTAGAGTCAAATTGATGATTGCATCTGAAAAAATTCAATGAATATTCTTTCGAAACTATGGGAACACTCTGTACCCATAGAAGATAAATTATCTGTTAATAATTCACAAAAGTCGGGTGTTATTGTTATTCGTTATCTTCATTTCTCGATTTAACAAAATGAACCGTTATTCTAATTACGAAATTTGACTTTTTTTCCAGTTTTTTCTGTATGTATTCACTATTGAATGCTCAATCATTCCAGGAATGGAAAACTTGAAAAAATTTTTTCGTCGAATTTAATTTCACTCCCTGTATACCTAAACAGAAGTTTTTGGGCTTCGAAAATATTTTAGCTCTGTAGAGAACTATCATTAGAGAATAATATCATAATCCCAATTTTCAGATTTCAAATATGTCCAGTTCTCCAGAAACGTCTAATAGGCACTCGAAATTGAGACACCCTGTATTGTAAAACTATTGAATTGAAAAAATATATATATAGTTCATTAACTAATCAGCTCAACAATACTCAAATTTTTCAAAAGATACTCAAATTGACCACCATAGGTTTCCATAAAATGATGCAATTTAATTTCTGAGGATTTTTTTCATAAAAATGACGCCTTCAGAATGATGTGGATTTTATAGTTGTAATTGAAATGCTCTGTATATCAGATAATATCAATACTGAATAGAAAACGAGTATTTTCCAATTCAGATACAATTTTCTAATTATATTTAGGGTATATAGGTAGAATGAAATTCCAAAGTTTTTCGACTCGCAAAAATGAATCAATAAATTTGCCATTGACAAATATGTCATATGAAGAAGGCTCACAAATTGTTTTCACACTATTTTTTTCCACATTATCATTTTTTGTTTGAGTAGAAAGATCATACAGTAGAAGATATCTCAGAAAATAATGCTTCATGTTTGAATCTATTATTTCGCGCTGACCGTTAATGGCGTCTTATATAGCCTATTGTCAAACATTCCTCGACATCTGTTGGCAGCGAAATGAAGCACTTACACTGAAACATAAATTCCTTCTCGCGCGTATTTTAACCCTAGCCCCATCTAACAACGATATTCTCAACCAAATGTGACGCTATCATCGCCATGTTGAATGAACTTGTTTGAATACTGTCGATGCGCAAACAAAACTTGTTTCGTAGTTCGAAAAACATTTAAATTTTCATGGAAATCTCAATTTGATGACGATCAAACCATGTGAAAATCCAGGTTCCTTAGAAAAATGCTCATACCAGTGAAAAAACAAAGGTTGTCAAAAACTCTGTACGTTCTAGAGAGACCTTTTGAATTGAGAATGGGTGAGTTTGTCCTCTTGTTTTCATTGGGCATTTAAATCAAGTTAGGAGAAAGCTGGTCTTCTCCAGCATGCTGTCGCTGACTTTTAAATTATCTAGAATAAGTTTTATAAGGATTCTATTCACACCATTCAAATTTAGAGATTGATTCAACATTTTATTACTTTCTAGTTATAATAATAATAATATAAGATAAAAATATCACATTTGAATAGAACATTTATATAAATAACAAAATATTTCAGTAAGTACATTCAATTTTCATAATCTATTCTTGGTTCTGCTTCAGTGTACCTACTTCTTGACCGTACTGCTGTACATCTACATTCGATTGGATCAAATTCAAATCCTGTGGAGCATTCTGTTACTTCTCTACACACGCAGCTACAAAGCTGAGGATCCCAAAGTTTAGTTTGATTTTTTCGATAACATTTCTTTTCTTCGTCGGTATTTGTACAAGCACAACGGCATTCCGGCTTCTTATAAACTTGATATCTGTTACAGTCCTGTAAAAATTATTCCTTTGTAAACGTTGAAACATCGGAAAAAATTATTCTTACCTCTTCCTTAACTTTACAGTCACATTTGCATTTTGTATGTTTATCTAACACCACGATTTCTTTTCCTACAAGTTTTAGATTTTTTCCACCGACGTACTGAGTTTTCAAAACCTACGGGTTTTACGTTAATTTAACATTCAGAAATGGTTGTGATATGACTTACTGAGAAGCTTACTGGTTGTGTCTCGATAGGCTGACAACTCAATAAATGGTGGCTGCAACAACCACCGCACCTCTCGATTCTTGTACATTGCGGGATATATAAAATACTGGCATCTAAAGTCGTTGCCAATTTTACAGTTTGTAATTCTGGCATACAACCTGCAGACTTCGGTTTAACGGCTGCATCTGAAAATGAAATAAATCGATATTTATTCATAAGAATAATTATAGAAAATATTCTTACTCCTCTCGTCTTCTCCGAAACGATCTGCAAAAAAAAGACTAATTATTATTTCTTTTCATAGATGGGACAAACAATATGGAATATACAGAAGATGAATACAAAGATGCCTCAGCTTTTTGCACCTTTTATTTAAATTTAATCCACAGTTTCAATGACAAATCCAAATATTTTTTCTCAGAGAATGTTACCTTAGACTATTTCGGCCATACGATAAGAGGTCAGATAAACGTTACGAATTATATCAAAACAAATTTGGTCAATGTTGGCCACTTGTTTGATGATCCCAAACCAGTCAGAAAAATTGGATTTAGAGATAGTCATGTTATAAAGTTACCCAGGTAAGAAAGCCAGTTCTTTGACTTATTACAAAACAAAATACAGGGTGGCCATTTGAAAACGAAACAGAAGAGATTACAGAGGAAATAAATTTTTTCGATAGAAATGCTCGGACAGGTTGATTTCTGTTTCGAGGGGACAACTGCTACAACCCTCACCCCCAATTTTTTAATTGGGAAGATGGGGTGAGTGATACCTCAATTCAAAGGTATTTTTATACTGATTTCAGCACAGTAATTGTTTTTTTATTTTATGTATTAGTTCTTGAAATATTCACGCGTTAGTTAATTTTATCACTTAAATTAATTTTTTGGTAATAATTGATATTTCGTGCTTCCGAAACACCAAAATTTCCGTACTTGTATTTGAAATTGCAAAACATCTACCACTGGGCAAATGAAGTCATACCGTGCGTGTTAATGCTACTAGGGTCAGATGTTCGAGTAGCTGTTTTATTCACTGAAATCATTCTCCAACTGTACGGTATCAGAACGATTTAAAGTATTGATCTAAGAAATAAGACTTTCCAAAGTAAAGTAAATAATTTATTAAAAACATATTCAAATTTTTCACCATTAGCTTCCATACAATGAAATAAGTTTTGTTCGAAATGATGGCGCACATTTTGCAGCTTTTCTGGAGTGATTTGACGACATTCACTATAACGTCTTCTTAAATCTTCTATGGACTCGGGCTGTGTAGAGTAAATTTTACTCTTCAAGTGGCCCTAAAGAAAGAAATCTAGTGGTGACAGATCTGGCGATCTGGCTGGCCATTCAGTGGGACCCTTTCTTCCAATCCACCGATTTGGAAATCCAGATATTCTCGAACTGGTAAGGCGTAATGTGGAGGAGCTCCATCCTGCTGAAACACAATCTGATCTTCCACATAATTTCCAGCATTGTTTTCAATAATTTCCGTCAAAATTGGATCAATGTGATTTTCCAATAAGTCCAAATACATATCCTTAATTTCATATTGCAATCTACATAATAATCCTTAGAATGATTACACAAAATGCAAATGAGTGACGTCAAAAATACAAAAAAAACTAGAAACTTCTGAGAAATTCATTTAGAGAATATGGTTCCAAATTAATCAAAAATTCTTTAATGTTCCCGACATACCTCCCATAGGTTCCAAAAACCTTCAGATGGTGAGGTAAATGATTAAATAATTTTATATACATATAGTGTGGATGCTTCTCTGTTAGAGTTAGACGATGTATTGGATAATGAAAATCTCTGGATCTCGTAGGGTATCTATCATTGGCTTGAAGATCAAACCTTTCCCTGTTTTTGAACAAAAATTTTAAACATTCCAATATGTAAATCCCATATAATGTAAGCATATTATTTTTCTTGAATACACCACGGCATGACTCATAGTACCCCATTTTGAACATAATTCTTACTATTCTCTTTTGAATTAGAAACACCTCATTCATTCTGGTGCTGGCCCCCCAGAATATTATTCCATAACGAGCTATTGATTCCCAATTGGCAAAATAAACATTTCTATAGCAACTCTCTCCTACATAATTTGTTAAAACTCTCATGGCAAAACATACAGAGCTCAGTTTTTTACTAAGCCATTCAATGTGTTGTGTCCATTTCAAACAACTATCAACATAGACACCTAGAAATCTTGTGAACTGATCTATAACAATAATCTTATCTTGAAAATCCACTCGATCTATTTTCTCTTTTGTGCTTCTGTCAGTGGAGAACAAGACTGCTGTTGTTTTGTTTTCATTGATAATGAGTTGATTCTTGGTTAACCATTCCTTAATAAGTTTATAAATAGCAGACACCCTGTTGGCAATGTGTTTGCAAGACTCACCCCCAACCAATACATTTGTGTCATCAATATATCCAATAATGTATAATAAATCTTCCTCAATGATGTTATAGAGGTCATTAATAAATAAACTAAACAATACTGGTCCCAAAACACTACCCTGTGGCACTCCATGTTGACATTGTTCTATCGATGATTTAGCCTTTATTCCAGATTTTTTTATAACAACTCTCTGCTCTCTGTCTGTCATGTAGGATTCCAACAACAATAATGCGTTTCCTCCAATTCCCATTTTTTTGAGTTTTTTCAATAAAGCTGATCTTGATAAACAGTCATAGGCTTTTGTGAGATCAATAAAAAGGGCCAATGCTAAGTTGTCCTGTTCTATGAGATCTATTACTAACTTTGTAAACTCGAAAATAGCTGTTTGTGTGGATCTCCCTCTGAGATAACCGTGCTGTGCTCCAGTAAGATTACCAGGTAAAAAGAACGGGCCGACAATGTTGTCACCAAATATTCCAGCCCAAACATCGAGTTTTTCTGGTTGTTGAGTATAAACTTCGTGGAACAATCTCGGATTAACATCAGCCCAATAACGACAATTGTGTCGATTTACTGTGCCGTTTCGAAAGAACGAACACTCATCGGAGAAACAAACATTGTTCAGATAATTGGGATTAGCAGTTACTCGTTCACTCATTATATCACCAAATTTAACACGACGGTCAAAATCATCTTCGTTTAGTGCGTGTGAAAGATGGATTTTGTAAGGATGAAATTTATAATGCTTCAAAATATTTGCAATTCGAGTTCGTGTAAAACCAGATTCATGTGCTAGCTGCCTCGTACTCGTCATTGGATTCAGAGCAATCTGTCCAAGAACAGCTACTTCAGCTGCTTCATTTCTTTCCATGATTCGTTTTTTATTAGCCACGGACCCGGTTTCTTGAAACTTTGACACTAATTCCAAAGCATACTTCCTATTAACATGTTTATCTAAATACAGAATGGAATTAATTTCGGTTGAAGGAACTGTCAAAAAAAGGACCTCTATGGCAACGTTTCGGTGCTTTATTTTTCACCTTCCTCAGGCTGAAATTGACAAAAAATTATTTCATACACAAAAACAACATTGTAATCACACACTAAAAACAAAAACTGATCTTACAACAAGTCGCCAATAAAAACAAACAAAAGTTGACCACAATGCGTTGGAAATTGATTAAATTATTCCGTAAATTCACTCAAACCAAAAGAAGAAACTCACCCGAGAGATCAAAGTATCAACTCCAAAGAGGGATACAGCTTCTGATTTTTTACCATTTAAGATGAATGGGCAATGAGGGTTATCTTCAATATCGACAATAATCAATGTGATAAGTTGTGCATTCATATTGAACAAAGTCATAAACTGAGGACTCCTTAAAAGGTACATTCGTTTTATAATTACGGTAACCCCACCCCTACAACATGCGCCGTGTCAATAAATAAATTTCATTTTTTCATTTGCATTTTCCTATTAAATTGATATATATGTTATTCAGGGAAATGGTATCCGTGATTAAATTAACATTGTTTTCAGTGTTCTTTATCGAGATAATTTCTTTTGTCAATCTTTTTTCCAAATTATTTTCTCTGTGAAGAATTGTTGGATTATCAAATTTGAAATTATGTCCAGTATTTTTACAGTGATTTGATAGACCTGTAGTAGTAAGACCTTTTCTACAGTCACTCGGGTGAGTTTCTTCTTTTGGTTTGAGTGAATTTACGGAATTTAATCAATTTCCAACGCATTGTGGTCAACTTTTGTTTGTTTTTATTGGCGACTTGTTGTAAGATCAGTTTTTGTTTTTAGTGAGTGATTACAATGTTGTTTTTGTGTATGAAATAATTTTTTGTCAATTTCAGCCTGAGGAAGGTGAAAAATAAAGCACCGAAACGTTGCCATAGAGGTCCTTTTTTTGACAGTTCCTTCAACCGAAATTAATTCCATTCTGTATGCATATTTATATTGGAACGAAAATTTGGAGTAATTATGTTTATCTAAATGTCGTTGATTGAAGAATTCTGCGGTTCTATTCGCACATTGATTGTTTGCAAAAAAAAAGTGAAATTATTTCCACCCACTCTGCAATTGAATAAACCATGTCGAACAATGAATTAGAACACATACAATTCTCGATTCAAAACTAAGAATAATTCACATGTCAAAGAACCAGTAAGCCAACTTAATGATCTCTTCATAATAAATAAAAAATTATCGATTCTCATTTTTTTGAAAAAGATATGAATTCAATAATCAACAAAATGAAAACATATTGAAGCCAACTGAGAAAGAAAACACTTCATAATCAAGTCGGAAATCGTTTCACGAATTGGGACTGGAATATTTCTGTGGCATCATTAATGATTTGATTTTCTTACCTGGTAATCTGATTAGAGATATGTACGTATTTGGACTTTTTGGAGATTTCTATCGATCAAGTGTTACCGCATGTTATTGGAAATACTGCAAATTATATCGAAGATAATTTAGATTGAGTTTCAGCAAGATTGAGCTCCTTCGCAATACGCTTTGTTTGTTCGCCATCTTGATTAAAGATTTCTATGTCAGTGGATTGGAGGAAGGAAGCCACAGTCATGGTTGTTTTGAAGCTCAAAATGTCGATATTTCACAAAAAAACACTACAAGTGCCATGAAAACACCACTTCATTTTCAAATACTTAGTTAAGAATATTTCGAGAACTAATGCATAAAATGAAAAAACAATTACTGTGCTGAAATCAGTATAAAAATACCTTTCAAATGAGGTATCACTCACCCCATCTTCCCTATTCAGAATTTGGGGGTGAGGGTTGTAGTAGCAAGGGTTGAAGCGCTATGCGTCCGTAACCTACATCTTAAGTTGTCCCCCTCGAAACAGAAATCGACCTGTCCGAGCATTTCTATCGAAAAAATTTATTTCGTCTGTTTCGTTTTCAAATGGCCACCCTGTATCCAAGAAAGTATGGAAGTTTTTTTTTTTTTTTTCATCTATGTCTGTTTGGCTGAATCACTACAATTTTTTTTATCATCTGATTTCAATAAGATGAGATCATCTTGTGATTCAATATCTGAGTTGAACAGTGTAGAAAAAGGTCAAATAATGAATTTTAAAAATATTGCCTTTTTTCCCATGAAACTTGACGGAACTAATGACAACCTATATTGGTGTTCAATTTCTAAATCACTTTTATTAAAGAATGATCATGACCATCAGCGTACATCAATTCTCACAAAGGCTCCGATCTGGCTGACCAATAAGAACGCACCTTTCAAGTGTTGCGTGTAGTAGGTGTTTGACAACTTTCAACTTCACAGTAATTTCGAGGTTATCCATATTCTTGAATAAATATACAAGCTCAATATTGTGGAATATCTTTGTTTGAATTGTAGATTTCCAATTTGAATATACGGCATTTAATTAGAGCGGTGTTTAAAAATGACCAATCTTATCTTATTTTGGTGAAAATATGTGTAGATATCAATTGTATGGATATTGTGCTACAATACTAAATAATTAAAAAAATGAGGTTAGAAATTATAGGAGAAAACTTTGAAATCAATTCAATATGTTAGGACCTTTGTTGGCCCACAAGAAGCAATATTTCATAAGTTTGGTTGTCATTCTAGGGAGATTTTTCTTAAGTATCCTTCCCTGTATTTATATTTTCAGTATTGAAAAAGTTTTGAAATTTTTATTGATCTCATTTCATAGAGAAACTGCGATATACCTGACTTGAAATTTATGCCAATTGTGTACTTCAATGTTATCACACAAAATAACAAAATTTTTAGAACATTACTTGCACACTGTGTTCTAGACTCAATATGGACATTTATAAAAATGTCACTTATATTGGGTATTTGAAGAGACTTTAACAATATCTTCTATTGTAGAGATCTCAATATTTATATGAAATTAAAATATATTAAAATATAATAATATGATGCATAGAAAGGTCTAGCGCCTAAACCAATCAACCGATTTGCATCAATTTTTTTTAAAAATTAACGGTAGGCATGTAAACTGATGCAGAAAAATAATAACAAGTGCCAAACATCTATAATTTCTCTAAAAAACACGAAAAACTTAAAAATTAAGGGTGTTTGGCATATTTTCGCTGTAGATGGCGCCACTGCTCAACAAATTTTTACTGATATGGGCTTTAATTTCTTCTTCATGCACTCCAAGTCACCATTACCGTCATATAACTCATTAAAAACATTTTTAAATTTGATTAACTTTATTTGTATTTAAATTATAACATGTGACTTATAAATCATATGGTAACATTGCTAGAAGAGGAAAAACACTTTATTTCAGTTGTTTTATGTAGGCTTTCAATTTAAAAGGGTTAAGTGAATTTTTGTGAATAGAATAATTTGTGAATTTGCAATAGTTAAAAATTTCAATTTTGTTATTTGAATGAAATTACCTTAAGTGAAAGTTGAACTGTTAGGGCGAGTTAAAAAAGGTTCAAGAGTACTACCTGAGTTGGTCAGAAAGTGAGCATTTGAATAATTTTATAACAATTTATATTTTATATAACGTGCTTGAAAATATAAGATGGAAACTGCGATTTTGAAAAAGTTTCATTTTGAAAGTAATTGTCAAACTTAATAACGTTTAATAATTATAATAAATATCTATAATTTCTCTGAAAAAACACAAAAACTTAAAAATTAAGGGTGTTTGGCATGTTTTCGCTGCAGATGGCGCCACCGCTCAACAAATCAAAATTCACTTCCGCCCATGCTTCTGCAATTTCAAAGAGGAAAGACGTGTTTTGACTAGCTTGATTTTAAGTTTGATTTCAAGTTATTTTAATTTCCAAACATACCGAGTAAGTTAATTTAGAAAATTATAATTGAAAAAGATATAGAAATCCCTAAGTTGGAATGTTATTCTCCATTTTTGGGTAAAAATTGAAAACGGGTCACGTACGATTTTTCAATTTTCAGTTAGGTCCAGTGTAAAATTTTAATTTACAATGAAGACACGACGACGAAGCAGACCAGTGGGTTCTCGAAACGCTACCCGGACAGCCGAACTGAAAGAAACCGACGCCGCGTTCATAACAATAATTACACAATGCGATCAGTATTTGTAGCGAGAAGGGCTCCGGTTGAAGACGAAATTCCCGCGTTTTCTGTCGGCGAAATGAGCGAATCGTATCAATTTTGCAATGCTCTGCATTTTAGGAGTGAAAAGGGGCGAGATGGATTCAGCCAGTGCTGCCAGAAAGACAAAGTTTCAATGAGCGAGCAGATGCAATTGAAAGAAGTACCAGCTTTGCTCAGAGAACTTTACACAGGGACAGATGAAGAATCGAAGGCTGTTTCGAAATCGCCGCTGTTGGCGTTTCAGTTGGGCGTCGGAAAGTTTTTTGGGCATTTTTTAAACACGTCTTCACTCGATGAAAACTAGACACAAAATGACATGAACGGCTGCTTATAGCTATTGCTAATAACGACCGCGCGCTTCCTTAGGGCTCGTTTATACTGGCTGGTACCTTATGCCCTAAGCCCTTACCTTATTCTGTATGCCGTAAGAATTTCAGTAGGTGTTTATTCTGGCTGTTAACTTTACCTTAAGCAGAACATAGAGTTTATGCATTTTGCTCTATGCTAATTAATAATTTGTCATTTTGAATTTGTGTTTCTACGTTTTGATACGTGCTGATCATCTTGTATTATAATTTATGATATTATTTGAAATTACCGCTATTAAAACAGATGATCCTATCTGTATTCAATACTCTGATATAAATAATTGACCCTCTATAGAATGCGCATGTGTCAAAAAAACTCGCCCAATATTACATTCCCTTAATTTGTCTTACTTATAAGATAGTCTTATACACTTATAAGATAATCTAATCTAATTATCTAATATATATATGTAATTTGTCCAAATTATTTATGAATATATATTTCTATGAATTTGTCCCTAGAAGTTGAACATTTTACAGGTAAGGGAAAAGGTTAGGGAATGAGTATGAACGAAAGCATTGAATTCCTATGGTTCAACTTTTAAGGTTAAGGTTACGGCATAAGGTACCAGCCAGTATAAACGAGCCTTTACTTGCGCCCGTGGCGACACGAGCTTTTCCAAAAGTACTTAATAAGATCTTTTACGTATTTGAGTGGAATTTTGAGGAAATCAATTGGTCAAAAACTACATCCAACTAATGTATATATATTTCTACTTCTTCTGGGCAAAGTCGAACTTATGTTTTACACACAAAGGATCTTAATATTAGTTTGTTGAGCAAATTGAAAAGGAACTTATGGTTTCGGAGTTTCGGAACACTCATTGACCGTAACACGTTATTGTGATGTTTTACAATTTGTCTCAAAAACATTTTAGACGGAGTTTTCCAAAGTTTCCCCATAATTTCCTTTTCAATCTGCTCAACAAACTAATATTAAGATCCTCTGTGTGTAAAACATAAGTTCGACTTTGCCTGAATAAGTGGAAATATATCTACGAAACGTTGGCATTAGTTGGATGTAGTTTTGACCAATTGCTTTCCTCAAAATTCCATGAAAACTCAACCTAATATGTATCTACAAGGAAATGATCTATCAGAACATAAGATCTTTTAGAAACAATTTTAAATATGATTTCCTAAAAGCCCAAAGGGTGGTAAGTCAGTGATGAAAGGAAGTCTATACTGATGACTGGAAACCTCAGTTTAATTGGTTATTCTAAAGGTCGAACATCTTTCTTGAAGCCATAGTTACAATTTGAAGTTGAGTTCTACCAATATGAGATTATTGCTTGGATAAAAGTTCATCATTATGACCAGCACATATTTTAATATATCTAACTTCAACTCCTAAAATGAAATGAGTGAAATATTATAATGCAGTGATATAGAAGATATTACCAGAACTTTAGACTTCAACTGAAATTCTTGATGAGCATAAGCCACATATTTTGATACTACCTCCCTTTTTCATACTTCGTTGTATTTCAACTTCACTATTAGTATTCAGAGCATACAGACCTGTAGTATTACTTGGATTACAATTGTAATTAATATACTCTTCATTTTTAGAGGTTTTCACAACCTTTTAATAGTATATTCTAATACAAGTTGCAGAATGGGCACCTATTCCAACACGAATGCGCAAATTCGAACACATGAGTATTGGAATTGCCTTCTGCAACGAGTATTGTACTATATTTTCTCTATTTCAGACAAGAATTGTGAGAAATTTATTGGAATTCAATGAAAAATTCAGATTATACCTCCTAGTGCCTTTTGTATTTTATTTTCGCAGTTGGTGTGACTGATACGAAAATTGACAGATTATAAAATTTGAATAGTGCGTTCAAATCTCTACATGGTTTAATATTGACAATTGACATGCAATGAACGCGTGTTGACATTCGAAAGGATAGGACATGGTACTAGGACTACAAGGTATTCTCACTTGTGGTACGAGTTTTGAACAAATTCGCGCATGACGTCATCAAGAGACCCCTTTGGTTCGTTAGAGGAG
Organism: Micraspis discolor; assembly: GCA_030674115.1. NCBI lineage: Eukaryota > Metazoa > Arthropoda > Insecta > Coleoptera > Coccinellidae > Micraspis > Micraspis discolor. The sequence goes on along the minus strand of JARTUT010000005.1, from coordinate 3,543,482 downwards.
ACAGAGATGTCTCCAGCATAGATTTACACTGCATAGTTTAATTTTAATGTCCAGAAGAACGAGTTATGTAAACTTCGCGCATGACGTCAGCAAGAGATAAGAAGCCTATTGGCTTATTCGAAATTGTCGTTTTTTTGGATTCGCCGAATAATGTGAACATAATTTATCTTTCACAATACAACAAAATAAAGTATATGATGAAAAATGAATCAGAGTTATTTGAATGAAAATTTTGTTTGCTATTATGGTTTGCTTTGAAGTTGTAGATATTCCAGTAAATAAATAAATATACTTATTAATTGTACATTAACATATGAAGGTTCATGCAAAATAAAAACAAATTGATTTCAATCAGCTTCAGAGAAAATAAACAAGAATAAGCTTCTACTGCCTCATCAGATTTCAATTCATGTTATAAAATACTATCAGGAATGATTTATTACTGAATTGAATCATTATGAGAACTTAAACTTTAAAGTAAGAAAATTAGTAATTTAAGAAATATAGCCCTGTCTGTAACGTTGCATAACAAAAAAAAATGTTATTCTGAAAATACTAAAAGTAGATATCTGAGAAAGTTGGCGTTTGAAATATTCTTATTTTGTCGATGGTAGATAATTTTACTTCTTAATGTATATTACCAAAAAACCATCTATTTGGTGGCTGCAAGTGCCATCTAAAATATCTTTCTCGCACTATCTCGAACTATTTTATATTCGTTCACTTCTTTTGGCCTTTTTCGTCACAGAACACGAATATCAACGTTATAGACGACCTCCGGTTATATACAGCATGTAGAGACATCTCTGATCAGTTCTAACAACCAACCAGGGGTCTCTTGATGACGTCACTACCGATATGCGCGTGAGAATACCTTGTAGTCCTAGTACCATGGGATAGGATGTTAGTGTTGTCAACCACAAAACGAAAAATATAACTAAAAACAATGCTGTAATGATTTCATTACAGCACTGTTTTTAGTACTGTAATGAACTTATTACGACATTGAAATAGAGAAAGACATAATCTACATTGCTGTGAGATATACATCGCCAAGCTTTAAACTCTTAAAATGAAATGATAACGATATTCGTATCGTTAGAGAGTGAACATCTTCTAAATGTTTTATAAGGTAATCATGATTCACTAAAGTTTTTTTCCTCATCGGTGTACAGGGGGCATTCAATATGCTTTGTGGATCTTCCTTTCACAGGTTCTTTATTGTGTACATTTCTCCAATGACGATTTTTGTTCAATAACTTCGAAAATGTCTTGTCACATAGGTGACATAGCAGTTGTTTACTAGAAGCGAATGTATCATCAAGAGAAGAAATCATTGCATAACTTGACTTACCTTTTCGGTCCATTTAAAAAAATTCAGCAATCACAAATGCTTATTACTATAGAATGAATAATCTCAGAAAAATAAAGTATTTTTCACTTCGAATGCTTCAGATAACCTATGAAACCTAATGTAATGTAAAGCTAACACGAACTCTTAAAACTACCAAAGCTGGTTGTCAACAAACATATTACTTAAAAAATGATGGTTAGGAAGAGAGAACCACAATAGACGAGCATCATCGAGCAAATCATGAAATCAGCTTCGCGCTGATTGGTCAGCCGGATCGGAGCCTTTGTGAGAATTAATGTATGCTATGTGATCACGTTCCATCATTGATAGCATATTAATTGATTTCTAGCGAACGCAGAAAAGTGGCGATGCCTTTTTTCAGCCCCCCAAAATCGAACCAGATGGAACCAAAAACTCCTACCAAAGCAATATCTCAACCATCAACCTCTAGACAGGAACAGGGAAAGAGGAATGTCAGGAAAAGGCTGAAAGATTTCTCCTTTCCAGCGAAAAGGTCAAGACGCAATCGTGGCGGTGATCAAACTTTTATAGAATCGCCTTCAGAAAATGAAGTGATGGAGAGCGAATTGGACCCAGTTCACATAAAATACATGATGTCAGAAGGCAATGTTGAATTTAGAAAGCAAAGCCTGAAAAAATTACAGCATGAGTGCAGGTCGGTTAACAATATACAGTGTTTAGAAAAAGGTGTCCTGTCTTTGTGTAGCAATCAGTTTTCGAGAAGAGAGTAGTATATATATGGCCCGAAGACCGAAACCGCTCAGTGGCCGGAAAAAACGGCCACATCGCGTTCTGGCTGTCTTCGAACGCACAGAACGCGTTTTGGTTGTTTTTAAACGCTCGCAACGCGTTCTGGTAATTGTTAAACAGCCGGAACGCGTTTTGTCAATTGTTCAACGCTCACAACGCGTTCTTAATGTTCGACTTGCATTTCTACCTGCGTAGGATAAAATTTATATTGTCCCTCATAAAACAAAGTTGAAATACAATTCAATTATTGACAACTACAATTGGATACCAAAGATGGGTTCGGTTTTTCTTGCCGAATCATTTCAACAATATTAAATTTCTTATAATTGTTTTTCAGTTCTAGGAAGAAAGTTACACTAATAAACTTATATTGTCGAGCATATAATATATAAATGCATGAATTAAAAAGCGAAAAGTTCTTTATTGAACAAATTCATTTCAATTTATTTCCTATAAATCCAACTTATTGTGGAGAACAAAACAAACTTGAATTTATAACTCTTTTGATTACTTTATTAGAAACAATTCAATTATTGAAAACTACAATTAAATACAAACGACGGGTTTTTCCGAACTTTTGTGTACTTTAAATAGGTACGTTACTTATTTTTACAAGAACTGTTTGAATGACATTTCGAATTACATAGTACATTTAAATTGTATCCGTAAAGTATGGAACAAATTCATTTTTAGCTAATCAGACCATTTTAAGAAATAATCCTGAAACACATCGACTTTTATTTTAATTTACCTTATTTTAAAATAATAATCTAATATACAGCGTGAATTTTTTCGAGTAATGACATCACCGTCATTTTTTTTAAATTGAACTATTTCGTCTCCATTTCCAGATTACTCTAGCTGAGCTGATTCCAAAAATGTATCACATGTTGATTGCAATAGGTACAGGGTCGACAAATATACAATAGTTTTGTATGTGCTCAGTGCTCATAAAGAAATGCTAGACCACAAGTACCAAACATGTTCGGACACAACTTATTTTTATTATTCTAAAAATGTAAAAAACTACAGGGTCTTACATTTGAACCAATTGCCGTTAGACAAACGCGTTCCGGCTGTTTAACAATTACCAGAACGCGTTGCGAGCGTTTAAAAACAACCAAAACGCGTTCTGTGCGTTCGAAGACAGCCAGAACGCGATGTGGCCGTTTTTTCCGGCCACTGAGCGTTTTCGGTCTTCGGGCCTAACATATATAACTATTAAATGACAGATTGCCATGGCGAACGTAATATGTTTTGCCATAAACATCGTAAACCACAATTAGTAAATTTAACAGTAACACTAAATTTTCAGTAATCATACCAAGTTCAATTGAAGTTGAGTATCACATCAGTTGTATTTGTCGAATAATTTTTTTGCTCTACAATAGATCGATAGGTGTCTCGCGATGTTATTGCATAAATTTGTCAATAACTTTATGAATTCTTTATAACATCTATCAATACTCTACCACTTCTGAATGAAAATATTCTGAAATAGTTGAGTTGAATAGAATATGATATCAGAATTAGAAAAAACCTAATTTCTAGAATGTTACCGCTCTCAGAAAATATTAATATAAAATTGTAGCATTATAATGCCAGTAGTTTAAGCAGAATCTTTAATAATGCATATAAATTCTCTGTTAACTATCAATGTAGATGATTTTCAAAAACAATTCATTACCAGCAATCCTAAATTTTTTTTCAGTTATCTACCCATCAAGGACAGGATGACTATTTTCAGAAACAGTGTGGATATTCAAATTAATGATATGAAATCGAAACACTATTCGGATAAATGTACTTTTGTGATTTTAATTTGTAACTCTACATGTTTCGAGCTAATTCAGCTCATCTTCAGGAGTAAGAAAATCACACAAGTGAAGCTGAAAACCAACAAAAATTCATGGAGAAAACGCAAAAAATTCTTTACGGTGAAAGACAAGGACAAAGTAAAGAAAAAACTGAGCAAAAGACGTCCAAAAAAAAGCAATATAAGCGACAATATAAAGCAAACTAATGAAAGCTTACAAAAGTAAAAAAACTAACAAAAAAGAATAGTTAAATTATGAAGGTCAATTATACAGGGTGTTCGGCACATGGACCGTCAAATTTTTGGGGGCGTTGGTAGGATCATTTGCTACCTTTTCGGTCTTAGAACCTGGGTCCTTAGTATTACGGTTACGGAGGTATGATTTTTTTATTAGGTTTTTCTAAATTACCCAAAATGTACCCTTCGAAGCCCCATAACTTTTTTTGCGTGGGCTTTTACATGCATTTTTTTTATTGTATTAAGTTACATGAGTGTGTGTTTAAAAAAAACGTATTTATTGTTACAGATAACGTGGGCCTTTTATTAAAAAAAAAATTATGAAAGTATGAAAACATCTCCACTCATATTGAAATTTAAAAAAAGTTACAGCTATTACAAACTTGGTTTCATTTTAAAATGTTCTTTGGTTTATAACGTTGCTAACCATATGCTAGTTACGTAAGTCAATAAAAAAAATAATACTGCAAATAAGGTTTTAGTCAGAAGAGTGAAGAAAGTCGCACCTAAATAAAAGTACGGATTTCGACACAACACAGCGAGCAAGGAAATTTTACCTGCCCGTTTTAGACGCGTGTGAATTATTATTACTATTTCTGTCCTTAGGTTGGATTGGGTTAGTCGCCGCTGACTTGACCCTACCGTCATTCGAGATTTAACTGTCTCTGCTGTTGCAAGTGTCTGTGCCGCGTTTTTTAAATTTGTATTCTTTTGTTTTTGTTACTTTTATCGACTTTTTGCTACTGTTGTTTTAATTTTGGTTGTTGCTATGCCTAATTTCAGCAACGCTGTGTATGGTTATATGGTGATGCCATATGGCAAGGCCGATGGTGTTGCTCGTGCAGCTCAAAGGATTTATCAAGCCAAATTTCCTGATCGAAGATTACCCCACCACGAAACATTCTCGACGACTTATCGACGATTAAGAAAGACTGGAAACTCAAAGAGCAACGATACGAATGCTTGTAGTTGGATCTTCTTCAAAGGCTTGAAGTATTTGATCGTCAACTGCTACACGGTGTTGCCTCACATTGACCCAAGGCTCTTGAAAATGTAAGTTTCCAGTCTCTCTTAATCGTCGATAAGTCGTCGAGAATATTTCGTGGTGGGGTAATCTTCGATCGAAAAATTTGGCTTGAAAAATCCTTTGAGCTGCACGAGCAACACCATCGGCTTTGCCATATGCCATCAGCATACTCAGCGTTAATGAAATTAGGCATATCAACAACCAAAATTAAAACAACAGTAGCAAAAAGTCGATAAAAGTAACAAAAACAAAAAAATTCAAATTTAAAAAACTGAACAACGCGGCACAGACACTTCCAACAGCAGAGACAGTTAAACCTCGAATGACGGTAGGGTCAAGTCAGCGGCGACTGACCCAATCCAACCTAAGGACAGAAATAGTAATAATAGGTTTGTTCGCGTGGCAGTTCGGAATTGTAATTTGTGGCTCCCACCCGTTCGTCTGGGACGGAACAGGAGTTCCTTGTCGTTCGTGTGGTAGGAACACTTGATTTCGGAACTGTCCGTTACTGTTCTTACGGTTCCGGATCTAGAGATGGTACAAGGTACAACAGAAGAAGCGGTAAATTCAAATCATCGGTGATTCAAATTTTCAGTAGTTCTTATTAGCAATTAAGTTATATATTTGGTGACTACGATATTCGCATAGCTGTTTTTGAGTATATTTGATGTTGTGGGAGTATAAATTTTTAATCAATTGTAGCTTCTCAAAATTTTTGTTATCTCAAAGAAGAGGAAGGATCATTTGCAATAGATGAATAAAATAATTGCATAGTTGTTGATCAAAGTATGTAAGATAATTATTTTATATTATTTATATTGTTAGAAATATGAAGAAAATTGCCTAAGCCGCCGCTGGTCGGGGACCATTAGAAAGAACGCTGATGTAAATAAAAACTTGAGATGTTTATTTCCTAAAGAGTTATTAGGCAGTTCCTAGAGAAAAGGGAACAGGGCAGCATACGTCTCCGCTCAGGGATACAAGGCCGCTTATTTTTATCCATCATTATTTTAATTCCATATATTCGAATTATTAAATGATAACAATTACGAGTTTGTTTAATTTCTAATAATATATACGATATTTCGTATTTATATTTATTTTTGTTATTTCGTGATTGTAGTATCTTTATTTTTTAATCACTCAAAATATATTGCAAATTTGGGAAGGAAACGGAGGAATTACCTCTTTCAAGAACACAACGACTTGTTTAAACAATTCTTATCTAAAAAATAATTACAAAGCTATGAAAATTGTTAGAAAATATTTTTATTTTTTTCCCAAATGCCACCAGTTCCATATACAATTACCTAATTCTATTTTCTGTACACAGTTTCCACCAAAATTGCGATGAAATAACAGAAGAATTCACAGTTTACCCAAATATGAACTAACAAATATAATTTCTCCACTGATGACCACTACTACATATATTGAAATTACAAATTATAATTAAATTAAATCATTTATTTAAATATTTCATTACATATAAATTATATTTACAGTTATTCATATGGATATGTTTATGTTTATTTATTTATGACAAAAAAAAATTGTTCAATATTAATATTTGTAATTTCTAACGTATTTCCACCGTATTAATAACACAAAGATATTGAATAAGTTATTCAATATCTTTGTAACACTATCCATGATGTACAACATAACCTTACTTTCTCTTATCTATGCACTTAACGAAATCGTTTTGAAATCATCTGTTCCCATCAGTTCTCACCCGTTCGTGTCATAGAACAACTTGCGACGATTCCAAGAGTTACAAAACCTGGTTCTCTGTGACCCCAGAACAACTGGGAACTGCCACCCGAACAAACCTAATAATTCACACGCGTCTAAAACGGGCAGGTAAAATTTCCTTGCTCGCTGTGTTGTGTCGAAATCCGTACTTTTATTTCACTCTTCTGACTAAAACCTTATTTGCAGTATTATTTTTTTTATTGACTTACCTAAATAGCATATGGTTAGCAACGTTATAAACCAAATAACATTTTAAAATAAAACTAAGTTTGCTAATAGCTAATAGCTGTAACTTTTTTTAAAATTTCAATAGGAGTGGAGATGTTTTCATACTTTCATAATTTTTTTTTTAATAAAAGGCCCTCGTGATAATTTTGTGGTGTTATCTATAACAATAAATACGTTTTTTTAAACACACACTCATGTCGACTTAATACAATAAAAAAAATGCATGTAAAAGCCCACGCAAAAAAAGTTATGGGGCTTCGAAGGGTACATTTCGGGTAATTTAGAGAAACCTAATAAAAAAATCATACCTCCATAACCGTAATACTAAGGATCCAAGACTGAAAAGGTAGCAAATGACCCTACCAACGCCCCAAAAAAATTTGACGGCCCATGTGCCGAGCACCCTGTATAATATAAAACAAAGTCAACAGTATAAAAAAATAGTTTCAAAAAAGTAACTGTAAGCTCTTAAAAAAAGGTCCTATCTGAAAATAGCGCGTGTAAAAAACCGCTATGAATAAAGCTAAACGAAAAAGGTATAATGTTATAATTTAAAAAAACTTACATAAAAATCTTCAAAAACACTTTAATCACCTTTTTTTAAATTACAATTACTTTTTTCAAACTGTGTTTTATACTGTTGACTTTGTTTTATATTATTAGGTGTACAAATAAGTTTCCGCGGTTTTTTATAAAAAATTAGGAATTTATTGTAAAGGAAAAGTACATTACGTTTTATTCAAAGTATTTTCCATCATTTGCCACTACTTTTCCCCATCGTTCGGGCAACATTCGGATACCCCGTCGAAAAAACTCTTCATCTTTTGACGCTATCCACAAATCTACCCAATTTTTGGTGTCTTCATATGATGTGAAGCGCTGCTCAGACAGACCATGTGATAATCAGAAGGGGCTAAGTCTGGTGAATACGGCTGGTGGGGTAAAACTTCCCAGTTGACTGTTTCCAAGTATGTTTTTACCGGCGCCGCAACATGTGGACGAGCATTATCGTGTAAAAGAATAATTTTGTCGTGTCTGGAGTAGTAATGGGCGCGTTTTTCCTTAAGTGCCCGACTCAATCTCATCAATTGTGTTCGGTAGAGAGCTCCAGTAATGGTTTCGCTTGGTTTCAGCAATTCATAATACACGACACCAAGCTGATCCCACCAAATGCACAGCATGAGTTTTTTTCCATGAATCTTCGGCTTATCTGTCGATGTTGATGGTTCGCCGGGCTTAACCCACGACTTTCTCTTCTTTGGATTATCGTAGTGAATCCATTTTTCGTCACCAATAACTATACGATGCAAAAAACTCTTTTTTTTATTCCTGGCAAGCAGCATTTCACTCATGCATAATCGGCGTTCAACGTCTCTCGGCTTTAGTTAATATGGAACCCAATTTCCTTGTTTTTGAATCATTCCTAACGATTTTAAACGATGTGAAATTGCTTGTTGAGTCACTTGTAGAGTAAGTGCAAGTTCGTTTTGAGTTTGGGACTAATCTTCCTCCAATAGTGCTTCTAATTCCATGTCTTCGTACACTTTCGGCCTTCCACTGCGTTCTTTGTCTTTAACGTCAAACTCACCGTTCTTAAACTTTTGAAACCATTCCTGACAACTTCTCTCACTTAAAGCAGCTTCACCATATGCTTCTAGAAGCAATCGATGCGCCTCAGCTGCAGATTTTTCCACATTAAAGAAGTAAATCAAAAGTTCCCGCAAATGATGCTTATTCGGAATAAAACTTGACATTTTTGCACGAAAAAAATTACGTGATGCTGATACGGAATCACTAGTACTTTAAGGTTATGGTGTTGCCAGATGACTAAACTTGGGATATTACGTTTTACATCTGACAATTTCTCCATAACCTTCTGGTAGGGCCATCTTTTGACAAACCGCGGAAACTTATTTGTACACCTAATATATAATTGACCTTCATAATTTAACTATTATTTTTTGTTAGTTTTTTTACTTTTGTAAGCTTTCATTAGTTTGCTTTATCTTGTCGCTTATATTGCTTTTTTTGGACGTGTTTTGCTTAGTTTTTTTCTTTGCTTTGTCCTTGTCTTTCACTGTAAAGAATTTTTTGCGTTTTCTCCATGAATTTTTGTTGTTTTTCAGCTTCACTTGTGTGATTTTTTTATATTCGTGAAGATGAGCTGAATTAGCTCGAAACATGTAGAGTTACAAATTAAAATCACCAAAAGTACTTATATCTGAATAGTGTTTCGATTTCATATCATGGATCTCCCAGATATCGGGACATTCAATTCTAAAAAATGTTTCAATTTTTTGCTGGCAGGTGGAGAAGACCCTGTAAGCTCAGCATAGCTTACTCATCAACCTCCAACCAGGATTGCAGCATTTATCTTATTATATACGAAGGTAACGTGAAATGTAGGAGGAATTTGCTGAAGGAGTTTGAAGAGGCCGAGTTGCAAAATTGAGAGTTTTTACAAACAATGGTTAAGATCGTTGCAGAACATGTTTAAAATCGTTAATGGTATTCGATACCATTTTTTTCTCTGTAGAAAGAGTCTAGTCATAATTTCAGAATTTCCAATTTTTTTGGAAGGTTACCTTGTTCTTGAGTGCTTGTTAATATTTTTTTTAACAGAATATAATATATTTTTTATGAATCAGGGGAATAAAAAGTGTCCAACAACTGACTCAACAAAATTTTTCCACAAGGGTATTTCTTGTTGTTTTTAAAATCTACATATACGCTAGAAATGAAAAAAAAAAAAAATGTTTACTCATTAAAACAATTAAAAGATCTTCAAATTAATTATCTAAAAATTTATTCGATATTTTCATGCAAAACATATCGAACATTGTGAAAAAAACACAATATTCTTGATTAAAATATCCAGTATTACTGTTTCCTTCTTATTCAAGCATATTTGGAAACTTGTATTTATTTTAAACAAAGTAAAAGAAATATCCTTCGAACCTTCCTAAAAATTATTGTTGGAATTGATTGTGATATGCCCCAACTTTCCTATGAAATTTCGGACGTAACGATTTCTAAGCCCTTTCAAAAATAGCATAGTGCAATTGTTGAGGTTTTTTAAAGTTTATATAAGATCTATTTTTTGTAAATCTGAATGATACCGTAACACTTTTTTTTTAATTTTATATTTAGGGTAGTTTTGATATGTACAATTGTTCAGTTTTTTTTTTATATCATTATACAGTTTCTCTGAGAATGTGATTTATTTCAGTATCGTAGGTTTCATTGTTATGTGAATTCAAATTTTCGTTTGATTTTATACTAGTTCTAGGATAGAATAAGATGATCGTACTTCACGATAGAGTTAAGACGGGAGGTTTATACACAATTTGTACAAACGTTGAGCTTTGAAAAATGTTTCAGTCTCATATCCCAGGAATATCAAATGTTCACTGACATTGGGTGAGTAGAAGGGGTAGCAGATATATTTTTCTATATATGAATAAAATAAACGTTAATGTTGAGAATATTTTCATTTTCTTACCTTTCAGTATTGAACTTACAGGATATCCCTCAACATCTCCTTGCACGAATCTCCTTGTGATCTCGTTAAAATCGTTTATTTCATTAATTTCTTGAATTAACTCGAGAGGAATCTGAAAGAGGTTAAGTATAATCAATGAATTAGTTTTCACATTTTTTCATCAACCTATATTGAGTAACTCATTAGGGGTATATTAATATATATAATCCCCAAAACATTATTACACAAAATGAAAATAAAATAACACGTTAATCATCTTCATATATTCTAGTTTCAAATAGGCTGAATAAAAATTGAAATTCATTGTTAATTACGCGCCAAACTTTGTGACTTCGGTGCACAGAACATCAAATATTCGGTGTAAGTCAAGAACTTAACATGAACCAGAGAGGAGAACAAAGAAACCTAATCTTTTATGCCTTTTGTGAGTCATTGTGAAAAATTCCCATTTCGAACGCAATGTTTTTTTTTATTTATTCATCTCATCCTGATTAGATGTTTCGAATAAGTATATCAATAAAATTTCCCCATGTAGTCACCATTTATCGTAGAAAATGTCGTTTGGCGAAAAAGTTCAAAAATATCTTGTCACAGAACATGCACCTGTATTTCCGAGAACCAAAGAAACTAATTAGAGGATGTTCCGCCTCAGGCGAACATTTTTCATAGTGATTCGAAATAATTCTCGAATGATTTTTTATGAGTATCTTAAAAACTTAGATACTCAATTTATTGAAACTCCATTTATATATGTATATATAAGATTCAATTTTGATTTACAGGTTTCTTTCTTTTGCTTTTTATTAGATGTCGCCACACAGTATTTACATCAAATTGACAATCCTCATATTAGTTTCGCGCATCAGAATTGAAAATATCAGATGAAATACAGCAATATAGGGAATTTTTCAATTCAGTCTCAAAAGAAGAAATGTTAATAGTGAAAGAAAAATTCGGAAATGAAGAATTCTGTAACGCAAAATGTCAGTAATTCCTTGACGATGTTGAAATGAATAAAAAAATCAAAGATCTGTCAAATATTAATTAATAATTTGCATGGTTGCGCCCTCCCGTGAACGCTATAGGAAACAATCCTCTTATCCCAAGATTTGGAAAGACGTTTCCATTCAAAATTTGCGAAGTGCATACACCAGTATTTTAGACATCTTAGAATAAGAGAGGGGTTGATATCATTTATGATATTTTGAAACTTGGAAGCTATTTACAACGGTGTAGCATGAAAAATGATTTCGCCAAAAATCAAGTTTTCAGCTCAAATTACCATCGGTTCGTTATCATAGTAGGGATGGGAATCATGATTTTTTCAAACATCGATATTTCAGTAAATGTTTTTACCATCATGTTAATTGATTTTCGAGCTGACAATGTTGCGGATAGCCATCATGTATATTCGTTTGATCCAATCAACTAGGTATATTTTTATACCAGGATGATTTATATATTATTCAAAAATTGACGAAGAAAATAGCGCCGTACTCAAAATGAAGTGTACAATGAAAATATGAGAAAATATACCCATTTTACCATCAAATATTCAAAGAATAGTCCAATTTCTGTCTACCTGTAAAATATTTGTGGCCTTTTCTTTGGTTCAACTGATGCCCATCCAAAAATATTCCATACTGAAAAAAATGGAATTTCATATCCTCAATGATATGCAAACATGAACATGATTCCATATTTTATTGTCACCCTGTATAGACAGATGGGTGAATATAGAGAGAAAGTTATGTTCGGGTTTTACCGCAATTTTGTGTTATTGAATATTTTGGAATCGGTCGTTTATTATACAGGGTGTCACTTAATTACTTGTACAAACTTTAAGGGGTTAAACGTTGTGTAATTTTAAAATTAAAAAGTTCATATGAACGGCTTTATTTCAGAGATAGAGGGCGTCCAAAAATTAATTTTAGTTAATTTTTTGTTCTCCAGTTTACACTAATTTGATGATAGCGATATGTGATGTACTAATTCAACATGGACATGACACAAAAAAAAAATATTTTGTTGAAGTGTTAAATCGTAGAAAATTCTTACTGAGTGTAAATTCTATAAAACGGTAAGAACTTTATTGACATTCAATTCATTTTATTTATTTATTTCACCAGTTTGAATAACATACAAAAATAGATTTTAATATACATTTAATTTATTCGGATATTTGATTGAGATTGGAAATTTTCATCCAAAACATGTAATTGATATCATCGATTTTTTCAATATAAGTTTTCAGTTTGAAATTATTTCTGATATATTGGTCATCGTTAAATCAGATGGTTATTGATATACAATATAATTAAAGACACATGTTTACCAACCTCGGATAGTCAATCAACGATGAGTTAACATCGATGTTACACGATGCTCGTCTTAAACATCGACGCATCGATGTCCCATCCTATCAGTGATTGGAAATTTTCCCGAAACATGTCGAACGTAACATATATATCTACCAACCTCGGATAGTCACATGGTGCACAGCTCCTGTCAAAAGGGTGCAGTAAATATATATCTACGTAAACATATCCTAAAAGTGCGGCAAGGAATCGGATAAAAGGCAGCGAACTGACATGCTAGATATGCTCCTTCGGCATCCAGTTTCATGATAATATGATCATTTTGTTATTGTGTAGTGTAGTATTTGTCCATATCACAGTATAGATTCCAATCTGTAGTCGCACTCCATGAATTTTCTTACACCAAGTCTGGCTCGCGCATCTCGCAGGGATTCTAACCTCATATTTTAGTCCTTGTTCATTGTTTTCATCAATAATTCTAAGATGTCTGGAATAATGCCACTATTATTAATCCAGACATCTTAAATAATCCTTTTGTATAATTAATTCGTTAAATATTTAGACGAGTATAATTTTTTGAGATCTATTTAAAATTCAAAGAAGTTGACGAATGAAAATACAACCTAACCTATAATTGAGTGAAATATCTTTGAGTCAAAATCTACCATGAACCCAGCAAAGCTCATTTATTTAATCATTTATTTTCATTCCAGTAAGTTTTCTGTTTCAATTTTGAGTTAATTTCAAATTAATTCCAAAATGATTAACAATTGTAGCGTATACAACTGCAAAAACAATAGTTTCAATAATCCCAAACTTTTTTTCCTCAATACCATTAGAAACCGACAGGTGAGTGATATATGTAGTATTGTAGAAAATGTTGTTTATTAAAAGCTCCGTTATGTGAGTAGTGCTTCATTCAATTAGTTGAGATTAAGTGAGATATCAGGAACCAATGAAATTTCAGGAGGTTTACGCCTACTGTCGTCATTTCTTTAAGATAAGTTGAGATATCAGGAACCAATGGAATTTCAGGAAGTTTACGTCTACTGTCGTCATTTCTTTACGATTAGTTGAGATATCAGGAACCAATATATTTAGCGCTTGGGTTATTTACGGTGGGGGGCGTTCTGTTAATGAGGAAATGTGATTACATTTACGGTTACATTATGAGCAAAGTCATAATTTTTATATGAATATAGACTAAACAATGGTCCATACACTCAAAATATAACTGTGAAAACTTATTACCAGCTTAAATCAAAGTATTTAAGTTTTCAGATAAAGCAAATAACCTTTTCTAATCAATTTTTAAATTCGCGGTCGATAAGATGAGATGCGCAACTAATCATTCAATTAGTTGAGATTAAGTGAGATATCAGGAACCAATGGAATTTCAGGAGGTTTACGCCTACTGTCGTCATTTCTTTACGATTAGTTGAGATATCAGTATATTTAGCGCTTGGGGTATTTACGGTTGATTACATTTACGGTTACATTATGAGCAAAGTCATAATTTTTATATGAATTAGAGTAAACAATGGTCCATACACTCAAAATATAATAAATCAAAGTATTTAAGTTTTCAGATAAAGTAACCTTTTCTAATCAATTTTGATGTTATTAGTTGAGATTAAGTGAGATATCAGGAACCAATGGAATTTCAGGAGGTTTACGCCTACTGTCGTCATTTCTTCACGATAAGTTGAGTTATCAGAAACCAATGGAATTTTAGCAGATTTACGCCTACAGTAGGCTTAGTATAGTCGTCATTTCTTCACGAGTAGTTGAGATATCAGGAACCAATGGAATTTCAGGAGGTTTACGCCTAAGTTTCTGTTAAGTGACAGTCGTGCAACTCTAGATGAATTTAAGCGACCCTCAGCTTTAAGCGGCACTTAGCTTAGCGACATTTTAAGGGGCGTTGGTGCAAACGGGCCTTAAAAACTCAAGATATAGGAATTTACATTATCCTATACATACACTATCTGTGTCTGAAGAACATAAAGATGTTGATTATTATTATTATTCTCGGATTATTATGATAACTCCTTATTTTTCAATTTATTAAGGAAACCAATAACGAACTTGATCGAGATATTCAGACATTTAACCTATTCCGAAAATATTAAAACTGCAGCCTATTTGTTCTGAAAGTTATAGCACTCACGACCGACCGTACAAACTCAATTGTCACCACGAATTCTTCTCCAAGAACCCAAACCCAATCGATGTACCTCGCTGCTTCATCAGGAGAAAACACGACAGATTGTGACAAAATGCTATAATAGTTATTTATGTACCTAGTGCGTTATATGGATCCTAACGCCCGGAGGAAAACATTCGGCCCGAGGGATGAATGTTGCCCGATTAGGATCTAATAACGCTCGTGGTGCATACAAGATTTTATTTTTCACGAATATATCATTTAATTACAATAAAATTCGATTGCTCCTATGATTTTTTTCCATTTAACTTTCAGTAGTAACCATGGCATTTGTTAATATTTTGAAGTTCGTTATTGCTGTCATCATTTTATTAAGTGAATGTCATTACTGTTTTCGTTGTGAAGATTTAAAGAAATAACAGAAATGAATAGCAATTTGCCAAATAATATAATTGAAAATGCAGCCAAAGCTGCAAATAATTTATTACCAGAAAAATCCAGACTCGTCTACGACAAGGATTATGAAACATTCCATCAATGGAAGTTGAAAAATGAAATAATTGCTATAGATGAAACAGTGTTATCCGCGTACTTTCAAGAATTGGTATGCTATTTTATTTTTCATTTTGTTCATGTGTGGGTAATTTTTTTATTTCAGTCTGAAAATTTTGTCCTGCGTCATTGTGGACGCAATATTCTATTTTGAAATCTACACTGATTGTCAATGAAAATATCAATATTTCACAATTCTCCCGGCTAGTAGCGTTTTTAAAAATGAAATCTAAAGGATATATTCCGAGAAATCCAAAGTTTTGACAGCAGAACAAGTTCATACATTCATCAATGAATCTCCTGATGAAATTCATCTTCTTCATAAAGTAGTTCTAATAATGGGTGTTTTTGGAGGACTAAGGAGAGATGAATTAGTGAAAATTTCTATCAAAGATATAGAAGATAAGGGTAGCTGTTTAATTGTTAAAATCCCGAAACTAAAACCGGTATGTCAAAAGGATTTATCATTGTAGAGGAAGAAAAAATAGGAGCTTTGGGGCTGGTGAGAAAATATATATCCTTGAGACCCAGTGGAGTGAAGAATCCTAGATTTTTCCTCACGTTCCGAAATGGTCGGTGCACCATCCAACCTGTTGGCAAGAATACCATAGGAAGTGTGCCTTCGATGATTGCCAAATACTTAAAATTGGATAATGCAAATGAATATACAGGACATTGTTTGAGACGGACTTCAGCAACTCTTTTAACTGAGGCTGGTGCATCATATGAAACGTTAAAAATACACGGAAGATGGAAGAGTGCATCTGTGGCGGAAGGTTACATAGAGCAGAGCATTTTTCCAAAAACAAAATATCGACGATGATTGTGAATTCGGTAACAGATTCTCATGAATTCTCTAGTGGTTCTCTTGTGAACGAACTTCCAAGTACTTGTGGTCAAGTTTTCGCTCCTCAGGTTTCGAAAACATCCCAAGATTCACGATTGAAGAATTTTTCCGGGAAATTCGAAAACTGCACTTTTAATTAAGAAAGACTTTGTTTTCGTTTGTTGAGTTGTCGTTGTTTTAGTATTAAAATTCTGCGAAATAAATAATTTCTTTCTAGCTTATTTTGCTTCTCGCACAACGAGCGGGCGTTATGATCCATAATGCCCGCTAAAATGCCCACGGGCATAATGAGTGTATTTATAGCAACCCTTTCTAAGGTAAAATAAACATATAATGTACAAGTGAAAAATAAAAAATTTTAGACTCACCGAATTGTTCTTATAACTGAAATCATTCTCGTTCCTGGACCGTGTGTCAATATCAGAAATCTTGTTTATTTCCGTATTCTGCTGCACGTCATTACTATGACCTCTCCTTCTAATGGAAATCTCCGGATGTAACTTATGGAACTCGGGATTATGTCCGTACATCCTGTACTCCGCATTTCCACTAGTCCTCTCTTTACCAATAGGATATTCATCTTTCGGGAAGACTATAACATCGTCAGCGAATCTGACCTGGCTCCTGGCCGATTCCGTAGAGGAGACACAAACAATCGCGATAAAAACTACGAGAGACCACACCAAGATGCTAAAACACCTGCTGGTCATGCGACGAAAAATGGTCGTAGTTGTCATTGTAGATATACTCGGAAAGCAGAGTCGAAAAGTTGTGACTTACGATGGGCGACCTCGACTGCAGCACAAACGGTGATACCGAGGTACTGGTAGGTGATAGTGAAGTGGAGGTGATACAATACCATCATCGTCTTGAATCGCGCAACGAATCTTAATCAGGTGTGCGTTTTGAAATCGGAAATCCAAATCGATTTTCAGAATTTGCTTTGGCTGAGAGATATCAGCGTAAATCATACAGATTAGCGAGTCGATGAAGTTACATAGTAGGTGTGGATGAGAAATTCGTCTGGATTGGTCCAAGGCTGCTCTGAATATTCACCTAAATCTATTAATTCTACTCAAGTGGGACGAGTTTATGTAATATTTTATTTGAATAATAATAATGTTTCTTTATTTCAATTCAAAATAAAAAGTACAACTTAAAAATGAGTTGAAATAGTGTCAAAAATTAATTATATTTTCATTTAATATAATCTGATAAACTATATGGTTCCAAATTCAATAAGTATTTATATATGCTCCGTTTAAAGTCTTTTAGATTTTCTATCCTTTTGATGTTATCTGGTAGGGAATTGTAGATTTTCAGGCATCTATATTCTACCTGTTTTTGATTCGTTGTTAGAGTAAATTTTGGGTATGTGTAGTCTATACTCCTGGTTTCATGGATGGGTTTCCTGTTCTCAAATTTTCGAAAAATCTAGCTATTTCTTTTCATGAATACTAGACACTCTTGTATATATATTGCATATATTGTTAATAGGCCGCCACCCCTGAAAGCGCCTCTGCAGGTTTGTTTGTATCCAAGACCATCTACTATTCTCTCTTTTTTTGTAAAATAAATAGATGTTGTATGTTCGATGTACCATAGAAGATTATTCCAAACCTTAATTTGGATTCAATTGTTGCCTGATATACTATTTTTAACACATCTCTGCTAATATATTTTGAGATTTCTCTAATTCCTTATATTGAGGATTTAATTTTCCCATCCAGGTATTCGACATGTTTATTCCAATTAAGATTTTTATCAATGTGCATTCCAAGCAATCTGGTGGAGTTACTCAATTTATAGTTGTCTTGGTTTACTGTTAAGTTATCCCTATTCTCAATGTTTGAGTTGGAGGGTGTAAAAGAAACCAGCCTAGTTTTTTCTTTGTTCAGAACAAGGTTGTTTGCATTGAACCATTTTTCGCTGTTTTCCAATAATTTTGAACTGAGGAGTTGTAGTTCTGTGAAGAGCTTTTGGATAGCTAGAAGATTTGTATCATCTACATAGTTTACAGCGATTGCCTCTTCTTCCCTTACTCCAAGACATGTATTGAAATCATTTATATAGATGATAAAGAAAAGAGGTCCTGCTATGCTTCCCTGTGGTATGCCAAGAATTAGTTCCTGAAGATCGGATTTGTATAATTTTTCGTCTATTTCTATCTATACCATTTGCTTCCTTGTTTCAAATCTGGTCCTCGAATTCCATATTTTTCTAGTTTCGCCATTAATTTTTCTACATCTAGGCAATCATATGCCTTAGTTAGAAACAAAAAGATTCCCATGGCTAGTTTTTTTTCCTCAAATGCCTTCACTATTTTTGTAATAAAATGAAATATTGCTGTTTGAATCGACTTTCCTTTCAGGTAACCATGCTGGTTGCTTTTGAATATCGCATTTTTTGTTAGATATTCCATTACTTGTTTGCAGTATGCTTTCTCCATTATTTTAAGACGTCCGGTAAGATACTTATGGGTCTGTAGTTCCCATATTCATTAACATCTCCCTGCTTGTATTTTGGTTTTATCACTGCTATTTTCATGCTTTTAGGGAAAACACCAAATTTCAGTGAGTTATTGATGATGTAATGCATTGGTTCATTTATTTCCTCCATTGTCTGTATGATTATATTATTTGATATGTCATCGTAACCACTGGAATGTTTCTTCTTCAGTTCTTTCATAATTTCTTTAGTTTCTTCTTTTGTAATTGATTTCAGTAGCATACTTTTATTTTCCTCATTAGGGTTATAATCGATATTTTCCTTTGATGACTTTGATGTTAATATTTTTGCAGCATTTGTGAAAAATTTGTTCATTTCATTAGCTGTTTTTACTGGATTTTCTGATATTTTAATTTGGGTTGAGCTTTTAGAGTTATTAAATGATCTTACTGTTGACCAGATAGTCTTCGTTTTATTTTCCGAATTTATAATTTGGTTCTCAAATTTTTCTCTCTTTTGTTTCTTCAACAGTTTATCATATTGGATCTTCGTTTTCCTGTATGTTTCTTTAACTGAGTCATTATATGTGCTAACTGTCAAAAGCATATCAAGTTTTTCTCGTATCTCTTTAATATTTGGGTCAGTTTTGTGTGTTCGTAGTTTTTTGTTTATTTGCACTTTCTGTAATGGAAATATTTCATTGAACAATTTTAAGTAAACTTGATGGAAATGTTCAAATTGTTCGTTTACATTTTCCTTTTCAATTTTATATAACGATGTCTATTTATTGTTACTTAATTCATTCTTGAAAAGTTGGATGTTTACCTGTGAGAAATTACGTTTGTATTTATATTCTTTATGTATTGGATCATCGGTAAATAATATTTTTTGAGCGGTATGGTCAGAGATATGAGTTTCAGTGACGCTTACAGTGTATGGAATCTCAATATTTGTGAAAAGACCGTCAATACATGACTTTGAGCTCTTAGTTATTTGAGTTGGCTGATATATTGTTTGTTTTATATTGAATGTATCTAATAAATCAAGAAATTGACGTCTTTTACTCGATTCCTTTGTCATCTCTGTATTAAAGTCACCAGTTATCGTAACTTTTGCCCTTTCGTTGAATAGTTTGTGTAATACTGGTTCTAAAGATGCAATCATTGTATCAACATTCCCATCATTATATACTACAACACATACTTGTTTCATTTTCTTATTATTATAGTATTCAACAGCTGTACATTCAAATTTACCTTTTTTAGAATATAGGATACGTCGCGTCTAGTTGTTCAGAGATAAAAATTTGCGAATAATTTTGGGATATACGCATCAAAATCCATTTCGGGGACATTCAATTTCTCACAAAAAACTTAGAAGAGTGTAATATCTATGTAAGGGTAAAATTTTCAGGTTAGTACATTTACACATTGAAATGAAGCAAGGATATTAGAAAATCATTTCGAATATGACTGCGTGAAAGTTCTTGTGTAACATATGTGCCGGGTGTCATAAATTCTAGTGAGAAAATATTCGAAATCGAATCTTCTGACACCTCAACAGGGCCATATCGACTGGTACATTAAACTTTTTTAGAGCAAAATTTTGTTTTGTCCATTCTGGCAACCTCCCAATTAACTGAAGTTCTTTGACGCTCTATTTACAGACATTTGGGCCAATCTATAAGCACTCTGTTGAGGTGAACATAGGCGCCAAAAAACGAATTGACTCGGACGTTCTCACGGTCAATATTTACAGGCATAAATTATTTCTTTCACAGAGAACATGACGTATTTTCATTATTATCCAGCATTAACCCTGGGATTATTTATCAAATGATAACCATAAATATCCTTTTTTTGGTATTATGGAGCTTAATTACACGAAAGAAATAAGGATGTGAGCAAACTTAAATTTAGTGAGTCATTTTCCCGTTTGCTAACATCTTATACCTGTATTGATGATTCCGGAGAACCGAGAATCTCCGCAAAGGAAATACTAAGGGGCCCATTTTGTCATAATATACGGGTATTCCGGCATTCTTTTGTTGATTCATCCAATTAAGTTGGGAAAGTCTTTCACATCTTTCACCATTCATCTTCGAGAAATAGATAATGGAACTTGTATTGACTCACTGCTTTAATGAACTTGCAAGGTGTTTATTTTTATCACCTGAATGACTCAGGGAAGGTCGTACAAGGTTTATTGCTGAAGACGTATGTATTGACATAATAATGTGTTACGATATGTTAGAATTCTGGTTTTACTAGTTCTGGATGAAACCAATTCAAAATATTGATTATTCTAAAGTATGGATCTGTGACAGCGTGTAATCACATGTAAAAGAACTTATGAAATCACTGACATAAAGTCAGGTGGATATGGCGGTTTACAGAGCTATTTGCGAGTAATTATTCAAACATATGCGAAATATTTGTTTGTCTATTCCCAATATATTAAAAACAATAAGGAATATTTCTGTGGTAATCGATGGTTCGATACAGGTAACCTCCGGAGGAGATCAAAAAACTTTCGGTTGGCGAGGGGTTTAGAAATGCGATATTTCGAGGTAGAAATGGGAAGGCGATCTTGCGAGCGAAGCGAGCACCGTAATGTTCTTGAGACGGCCTTTCGTTAGGTGCATTTCACATGCCCTTACGACCACGCTAACATTTTCAAAAAAATTTATCCAAAACACCGATTTCCCGGTTTTTCGCGAAAGAAGGTTCGACAAAATTGAGAAAGGCTTTTTCCACTGACACGATCAGGAAAAGCCGTTTTCATATGTGTCTTCCCCGAGAATCAGACGTTTGGATAGGGCTATTCATATCTTCCAATCGCAAGTAAAAATATTTTAAATTAATTGCTGAAAATAGCTTACTTCGGCTCAAACACAAATTTCCAGATCATTAGTCACGTCCGACGTTCACAGAACTTTGTCAGATCATTCCAATTTCAATATTAACCCATATCTCGTATAATATTTTGAAATTTATTCAATTCAGCGCATTCGTAAGAGCCCTGGTGAGGTATTCTCTTATAGTTCAACAGTCTACGATATGTATTTATGAAATTCAAAAATTTACCCAGCATAGAACCAGTTTTGCAATCCCTAGCCAATTCATTTCACCCCTACTCTGAAATGACAGTTGTCGTTGACATTCTAATCTTATGTAGATTCTTATGTCATATTCTAGACGTAAATCGGACCCACTTAGTTTATGCGTGAACGAATGGAAAGAAATTCGAAGTAATCGGCGAGGCACTCTGTTCATGGTTACACCTTTAGACCTTTATCGAATAATTTTTATTTTACCTTTGTAAAATTCACCAATCGCGAATCGATGGAGTTGAAACGATATTCTTTTGGTTTTTTTTTTTGGAAAAAGCACCCACTGCGAATCAATTATATACAGGGTGTCTCATATGCGTTGCCTATTTCTAACAACTACCTTCAATCGAGTTATTTCGGCTGTTTCTGCTTACGGCTTCTTAATTCGACAAAATATTTTCGATTCATATACAGGTGTCACATATGAGTTGCGCATTCCTAGCGCTGACTTTCACCAGAGTTTTTCTCAAGTTTTCGTGTTTTTCCACGTACGAGAGCTAATTTCAATAAAATGTCATACAGGGTGTGCAATTTACAATGAATTTGCTATCGATTGATATACAGGTGTGCAATTCACAAGTTCTTTCGGGATTTTTGTGCGCTTTCGGTTTTTTTTGCTCCTTCGGGGTTTTTAGCTTTCCTTCGAGTTTTTTTGCTGTTTTCGGTTTTTTGTGCTCCATCAGGGTTTTTTGGGTTCCTTTGGATTTTCTGCGTTCTTTCGTGTTACTTCCGATTCTTTCGTGTTTTTTCGCGTTCTCCAGTGTTTCATCGGGTTCTTTCGTGTTTCTTGAGTTCCTTCGGGTTCTTTCGGGTTGATATGGGCTTTTTGCGATCTTTCGTGGTTCTTCACGTTCTTTCTTGTTCTTTCGTGTTTTTTCACGTTTCTTCGTGTTTATTCGCGTTTCTTCGTGTTTCTTCCTGTTTTTTCGCTCTGAACGGGTTGTTTTGCGTTCGTTCGGGTTTTTTAGATTCCTTTGGGCTTTTTGCTTTCTTTCGTGATTTTTCGCGTTCTTTCGTTTTCTTTCATGTTTCTTCGCGTTCTTTCGTGTTTCTTCGCTTTCTTCTGTGTTTGTTCGCGTTCTTTCGAGTTTTTTTGCTTTCAACGTGTTTCTTTGCTATGTTTCGTGTTTCTGTGCGCTTCATTGATCTATGGTCTATATTGATCTATGGGCTTATTGAACTACTGGCTTATGGATCTACTGGCCTATAGATCTACGGGCCTATGGATCTGCTGGCTTACTAGTTAATATAAAGGAGTTTCATTTGAGAAGATATATAAAATATCACAATAAGACCCATCATTATTTTGTGATAATACACACTGTTTTGGCAAGTTAATGAACTCAACCGAAATATTTTGAAGATCTCATCTCTTTCGGATGTTATAGCATTTGCGGCCGGTGAGCCAGAAAAACTCAAGTTTGACCACGGATATTCGTCAGGGAGTCGCTAGCAATCCTTTGTTACAATTTGAGACTTCATTTTCCAGTAAAACAGACATTTAAAGAAAACGATATCCACCAGTTTCACAAGAGCGCAAAGAGAGAAGGTAGGATACGAGGAATGATTATCTCTTATTCAATAATTTCCACAATTATTTCCTTTTTCAATGAAGTTATGGAAATTTTCCAAAAATAGATATTTTTTTTAAACGTTCGGATAATTTTCCTAGAGGATTCTGATCTGCCCGTTAGAAAACATTTTCTGCAAGAAATAAACATTTCTGATGATCAGTTCTCGGTGAATTTTTGGAGATCAACAATTTCACTCAGTATAATCTCTTGATCTGGTTATGGCCGCTATAACGCGCACTGTGTATTATACTATTCTATGATACAAAAATATCATCATAATAGTAAACTTCAAAAAAATGATTTTTGGCCATGTTTTAGAGTCAAGTACTCGTTTGTGTGGCGGCAATATGTTGAGTTCAACGGTGTGCGGTCTGTGATATTTTCGAGTACTTCGGGAGTGCCGCAGGGCAGTAACCTTGGACCATTGCTTTTCATAATTTTCATCAATGATTTGACTGATGTGGTGGATGTTAACTGCCTGCTATTTGCCGATGATTTCAAGATGTACCTAGAGGTGAGGGATGCCTTCGTTTGTCAGCGGCATTCCATCAATTTGCTGCGCGTTGTTGAATGGTGCGAAAGAAACCGATTGAATCTGAATGTCAAGAAGTGTAATGTCATGTCTTTTATACATAACAAAAATGTAATTCCTTTCAACTATACTGTGGTTCAAACTTTCTGTAGTTGGGTTTAACCTGTAGAACATTGTATATTTTTAAATAAATAAATTCACTGATGACGAATTATGTCATTCCTTCCTCCACATATATCGTGAATCAAAATAGAAGGTGCATTAGCCTCGAAAGCACATTGTTGTGATTGTTCCGCATGGTTCTCATGGCAATACCATCATCCTCAATGAAACACCTGCGCCAATCCTCAGTTTGATCAATGTCACTCATCAAAACACCGCTTCTCGGGCACAGAATCTAGATCACTAGATTGACCGGATGTGATTCCCCTAGGCCATTTATCGTGCGTGGCTGGATGTTGTTTTTGCGGAATGAGATGGGGAGGATTATTTGTGATGGTTTCGGTAATACCGTTCTGTTCCAACGCCAGAAATAACAGCACAATATTAGATTTTGCAGAGTTACAATCAACCATTCAAACAGGTTAGTTGGATTGAAGTGTCGGATTGTTGTGATATGAAGGTTGTAGAAGAGGAAGGAAACGGAAATTTGAAAAGTGTTATTATCGAATGGATCAAGGTTTTCTCTCGGGGTGGAGAGATTTCGAACTAGCCTATGTTATAATATAGATAAAAATAACGCTTAGTGAGCTTGAACGAAAACAGTTCAAAGCAATGACATTGTAAAAGTGAATAGCTCTAGTGTACTCGGACAAGTGATCAATCTACTCTCAGATTGAAATGAATCGACTAATGATCTCCCACGTTTTTAACCCTTATCTACAGGGTGTCTCAAGTTCGAGTGCCTATTAGACGTTTCTGGAGAACTAGGCATATTTGAAATCTGAAAATTGGGATTATGATATTGTTCGAAGTTCTCTACAGAGCTAAAATATTTTTGAAGCCCATAAACTTCCGGTTATACAGGGAGTGAAAATAAATTCGACGAAAAAATTGTTTTTCAAGTTTTCCGTTCCTGGTATGATCGAGTATTCAATAGTGAACACATTTCTGTTAAAACCATTGTATTAAATCGAATAGTTTTCAAAATATCTAAAAAAACTAGAAAAAAGTCAAATATGTTCAGTCAGTAATATGTTCATTATTCTTATTTTAAATATCCTGAGCGTAAACCGTTTTTACAACATCGAAGAGGAAGGATGTGAAAAGGTCATGCATCTTTTGGATTTCAAAAATATTATCACAGGGTGTTTCTTAAATTGGAAAATTTTTTTGGTGTTGAAAATTGTGATCTTAAATTGGCGATAACTTCTGTTTTTCAAATTAGAACACTATTTTTTTATAATTGTGTTGGATTCTGCGGTCAAAAATAATGATAGTTTTCTCACATGATTATGCTCCTAAATTCAATAATTTCTGAGTTATTTGAGATTTTCTGGATTTATGTAGTACGTAGAGTCAAATTCTTCGAATCTGATTCATAAGGATATTCTGTGAGCATAGAAGATAAATCATCCCATTTATAATTCACAAGTGTCAGACAGGTCTTATTGTTAGTCGTTATGAAATTTTTGATTTCACAAAATGAATCGTTGCTATTCTAATAATGAGATTTTGGATTTATTTCTTATATTGTATTTTTTCAATTGTATACGCAATACATATTCAAATGCACTTAATGATATTGTTTATTTCAAACCCATGTTTTGTTTTTTCAAATTTCGGTGCACTGAATTTCTGTCTAAAACGATTTCATGAGCTGCACTTCGAATAGATTCATTTTCATTCGCTTCGAATTAAGTCAAAACACTAATTTCATTTTTCTCCCCATCAACTAGCCTTCTTTTTTATTCTTTAGGGGCTCTTACACATCCAAAATTTTGAAACATATTTTCTAAAGATCTTCTCCGTCATGGAAGGTAAATGGAGATACTTCTCGTTGAAGACCCGACAGGTTCTACTAATAATTCTGTCACATTCACCATGTATATAAAATAGATCCAGAATTTCTTAATTAAAATAACGGTTCATTTTGTTAAATCGAGAAATGAAGATATAACACCTGACACTAAAATTATTAACAGATAATTTATCTTCTATGACAACTTTCCATGGTTTCGAATATTCATTTTTTAGATGCAATCAATTTGACTCTACGACACCATAAATCCAGAAAAACTCAAATAACTCAGAAATTATTGAATTTAGGAGCATATATCATTATTTTTGAACTAAATAGGGTTCTAATTAAAAACACAAGTTATGGCCAATTTAAGATCACAATTTTCAACACAAAATTTGAAACATCCTGTGATGATATTTTTGAAATCCAAAAGATGCATGACCTTTTCACATCCTTCCTCTTCGATGTTGTAAAAACGGTTTACGCTCAGGATATTTAAAATAAGAATAATGAACATATTACTGACTGAACATATTTGACTTTTATTCCAGGTTTTTTTGTATATTTTGAAAACTATTCGATTCAATACAATGGTTTTAACAGAAATGTATTCACTATTGAATACTCGATCATACCAGGAATGGAAAACTTGAAAAAAATTTTTTCGTCGAATTTATTTTCACTCCCTGTTTCAGATCACGGGATAATACACTACAACAAGAGCGCAAAATCTCTTGACCTCTTGTCAGGGCTTTTCTGTTTTTTTTTTTATGAAGTTCGTTAGTCCTTTGTAACTCAAACATTTATTCTGTAGATATTTTTCGTCCATTTTTCTGCAAATATAAATATTTTCTTACATTCATATTTCCGAAAATATATATGAAAATTTTATACATGCTGCTTAGCTTTATTGCCCTGGTTGAACATAAACCTCGTCAAGTCAATCTATGACGATATATACAACAACAAAAGACCTCGATATGGAATAAGATAGTATTTGAGATTTTTCTCAGGAATACAACTCCAAACCGACGTTCTTGTTGATTCAACAACAGAGTTCCATCGATTCTGAAACCGTACCTTGCACGGCATGTCATTTCAAAACATAACAGAATGCTAATTGAGTAGTGCCGAATTTATTAATCCTTTCTTCTTCGGATTTAGATAAAATAAATGAATAGTTCCTGAATTTAGAAACATTGAATATTATTTATCTTATATATATATTTTTATTATTATTATATAGTATTTTCTCTATTTTACAGCAGTGAAAACAGTGCTGTAATGTTTTCAAATTTCATTCTTTTCACCTCAAGATATAATATTTAATTTCAAGAAAAAGACACATTCGTCGACCACTACCAATCAAAGGATTTATCAAGCCAAATTTCCTGATCGAAAATTACCCCACCACGAAACATTCTCGACGACTTATCGACGATTAAGAGAGACTGAAAACTCAAAGAGCAACGACACGAATGCTTGTAGTTGGATCTTCTTCAAAGGCTTCAAGTATTTGATCGTCAACTGCTACATGGTGTTGCCTCACATTGACCCGAGGCTCTTGAAAATTTAAGTTTCCAGTCTCTCTTAATCGTCGATAAGTCGTCGAGAATGTTTCGTGGTGGGGTAATCTTCGATCAGGAACTTTGGCTTGATAAATCCTTCGAGCAACACCATCGGCCTTGCCATATGCCATCACCATATCAGCATACTCAGCGTTGGTGAAATTAGGCATATCAACGACCAAAATTAAAACAACAGTAGCAAAAAGTCGATATAAGTCACAAAAACAAAAAAATACAAATTTAAAAAACTGAACAACGCGGCACAGACACTTCCAACAGCAGAGACAGTTAAATCTCGAATGACGGTAGGGTCAAGTCAGCGGCGACTAATCCAATCCAACCTAAGGACAGAAATAATAATTCACACGCGTCTAAAACGGGCAGGTAAAATTTCCTTGCTCGCTGTGTTGTGTCGAAATCCGTACTTTTATTTAGGTGCGACTTTCTTCACTCTTCTGACTAAAACCTTATTTGCAGTATTATTTTTTTTATTGACTTACGTAAATAGCATATGGTTAGCAACGTTATAAACCAAAGAACATTTTAAAATAAAACTAAGTTTGTAATAGCTGTAACTTTTTTTTAAATAGCAATAGGAGTGTTTTGTTATCTGTAACAATAAATACGTTTTTTTAAACACACACTCATGTAGACTTAATACAATAAAAAAAATGCATGTAAAAGCACACGCAAAAAAAGTTATGGGATTTCGAAGGGTACCTTTTGGGTAATTTAAAAAAACCTAATAAAAAATCATACCTCCGTAACCGTAATACTAAGGACCCAGGTTCCAAGACTGAAAAGGTAGCAAATGACGCTACCAACGCCCCAAAAAAATTTGACGGTCCATATGCCGAACACCCTGTATAGTCGGGTTAGTTCACACCTTCAAAGACAAAATTCAACTCGGAAAAAATTGGTCAGTTGCATCACTTGAAAGATAAATTTTAAATTTGTCAAATTTTTATTGAAGTACAAAGTTGATCAACTCTGTTGAAAGAAAGGTTCTCACTACGGTTTACATTCAACTTTCATTGATCAACTGGAATCGTTTAACTGAACTCGCCTCGTGAGAACCTTAACCACCCCCCCTTTTCAATTAAACTGTTGCGATATTCTCGCAACAAAGGACAGTTCTTGGAATTTGGGCCAACGGCCGTTACTTCCAAGAACGCCTTCTGTCGGACGGAATTTTGGAAATCCCTAAACTTAGCTACCTGAACTTTGTTCACGTCCGACCTCTTTTAATCAAGTAAATTCATTCTCTCTACACCTCTCAAGGTGGTAAGTACTCCTACAAGTAAATTCATTCTCTCTCAAGACGCTCTTGTGCACAGTATCTTCAAGTAAGCTCTCTTTTATCAATTTACCTTTCACGAGTCCATAACGGCACTCAGAATTACAAGTTCCTCTTAAAATCTCTCAAAACAATCTGTTTTCGGGTCAGTTAGCTACCCTAGTTCATGTGTATGTGAATTACTCAGTTGAAATTCTCTACGTAAAAGAAAAAGGTTGTGAATTGTGAATCTGTGAAGCAATTACATATCGCCAAGGCACAATTCATCAGTAGAAGTTTGTGAAGCTTTATCCAAAGTGCCTGCACCTTATTCAGAGAAATCTACCCTCGATGATTGAAGCAGAGCTGTGGTGAACTCCAAACAACAAATAAGGTCAGATCTCTTTATCATTTTATATTACCAGAAGTGCCCTAGATTGAGCAGAGAACTTCAAATCCTTGGTTATTATAGACACCTAAAAACTCTTTCTGTAAGTGCCAAACATTGTGTAACTATTCTTATCTGTGAATACATAATTCTATTTTAACTACAAACTTGTTTTTATTCACCTTGCAAACATCTTATCTACCAAAGATAATTTTTGGATCTACTGTTGTAGTGTAGCCAGCGACTCAGGAGGTCCGCTGCCCTTCATTGGGCGGGTGATTGTTATTGTTTCTAATTTTGTACCCGCACATAAACATTTGTAATTTTGTGTTCTATTCGCTGTCATGTCTCATTTGACAGTATCTCGGATAGCCTTATATGAGTATGTTAGTTGGTTGAAGTTACATGAGATCGATTTAATAAAGCCCAAATCAATGTACCTAGAAGGAATCTGTTGTTGTGAGAAAGTCTTCGAGGACACTTCTCAGTTGGGTAAATTATTTCTTATCTTCATAATTGGTTCATATTTTTTCTTGCAGATTTGTTTTTCCTTGATCAGCTCAACCACAAAAATAATAATTACAAATTTGAGGATTTTTTCTGGACCGGTTCAGGAGATGGTTCCTACGATAAAGACGATGAACCATGGGTCCTGGAGCCTCCTACAACTGTGACCTACACAACCACAGCAACAGTTACCACCACACTATATGATGGCGATGATCGTGCTGAGGTAAGGCCTTACATGAAACTTTAATAACTATAATTCGAATGTGACTGGTTTTATAATCGTGTGGTGAGTAACACATGTTATAACCTATTATATAATACTAACGACAACATCAATATAAACAACAAACACCATGATTTTTAATATAACCAAATGTCTACATGTCATTCCTACTGAATCACGCTACTGACATTATAGGTGTTCATGGCTCATACACTAAACTCTTCAGTGTGGCTCAGCCTATGTACTATGCTGTAGAGTCTTGGGATTTACATTTTTTTTTAATTTGGGAACTAAAGTCGCCAGGGTTTGTACCCAATCTCAAGTCGACCCCTCAGACCTAGATCAGCTGAGACACAAAACATGTTGTCGTAATGTAAATGAAATTTTGCTTAGGAATTCATTGGAAGGTAAAGGATTAGCTTTCATGGCCAAATGGTTAAATGAGAAGTTGGGCTGAAATGTCATAAGCAAATATTGTTTTTTAATTGATCTGGGCGAGCCTGAATCGTTTCAGACGCCCATATTTCCCAGAAATCTCATAAGCTATTGATTTCATAATTCGTAAAATACTTCGTCAACCAATAAGTGCTTGACCAGTATAGTCGATAAAAGATTAAGAATTTTACAACTGAATATTCAAAGCATGAAAAGTAAAGTTAAGAGCATTGAAGTCTTTTTGCACCTGGTCAAACCTGATTTTGTCAGCATTGCGGATCATTGGTGTTCTCCTGAGAAAATCCAATTTATGAACCTAGCTGGCTACCGTCTTGTCGTTGAATATTGCAGACCTGTGAGACAACACGGTGGATGTGTAGTGTTTACCCGGTGCCAATATGATGCCCGTCCTCTGAATGTTAGTAAATTTTCAGTGGAAATGCAGTGTGAACTGTGTGGAGTTAAGCTTAAGATAGGTAAATTCACTTACTGTGTGCTGAGTGTCTATAGGACACCATCAGGTGATGTTATGTGTTTCATAAATACACTGGAATATGTTTTGAACTATTGTACTACTATTTCACATGTTTTATTCTTATGTGGCGATTTTAATATCGACTATCTCCTCCTGAATGACTATAGGAGAAAGTTGTTGGATGAATTGTTCATTAGTTTTAATTTAAATGTATTTTCACGTGAGCCAACTAGAATATTTACAAATGGGCATAGAGTTACCACATTTAGCAAAGTTGATTACATAGTAACTGATGGGCAAGTTGACAGGGTTAGTGAGTTTGTCGACGAGCCTTTCCTCAGTGATCACAAAGTTCCTATTCTTGATTACTTTTCAACACTTCAGTGAATACAATATCATATCTAGGACTATTTCGAGTGAAAACTTGAATAATCTTTCATTCCTGGTTTCAAGTACCGACTTTGGTATCATCTATCGTGGTCTGTCCACTGAGGAAAATTTCAGACATTTCACCGACATCCTGCAATCTTTAGTTGACACTTCTTGCCCATTGAGAGTTCGAAAGCCTTACAATGATAACCAGCCGAGGTGGGTTAACAAGCAAATTATTACTGCGAGAGATAACTTGAGAAACCTGTACTGGCTTGTACAGAATTTCAAATCGTTGACATTGCGAGACAAATATAAAAACGCGAAACATCAGTTACTGAATAATACTAAATTACAGTATCATAAAAACCTCATAATGAGATCCGCGAATAAGAATCGAACTGTATGGAAAATTGTCGGCGATAATAGAGGTGCGGGTTCAGCGGCCATTTCTCTCGATTTGAATGGAGAGATGGTTTCTTGTCCTTAAGATATTTGGGCGATATTTCGCTGAGGTTGGTGCGAAGTCTTTGCTGAAATATTATGGAGCGAACATCTCTACTTCATGTACTAAACAAAAGTTATTCGATACAAACTTCTTTTTTTCTCCGGTAATACCGGATGAGATAATAACCGTTATTGAGTGTTTGAAGAGCAGTGGTGACACGGGTCCGGATGCTGTATCTGCTAGGATGCTCAAGACGATGGGCCCTTTCATAGCTGAGCACTTTGCCTTTCTCATCAATGATTCTGTCACTACGGGATGTTTCCCTTCGATTCTAAAGTTTCTAGGGTTGTACCAGTGCCCAAGAAGGGTCCTACAAGTGATGTCGCGAACTATCGTCCGATTTCAATTTTAAGTCAGTTGTCAAAGGTGTTCGAGAAGATTGTATGTCGACGAATGTACGATTTCCTTGCGAAATTTGCAATAATATCAGATCATCAGCATGGCTTTCGGGCAGGGAGGTCGACTCAAACGGCTTGCTCTGAATTTTTGAGTTTGTTCATTGCTCTCTGGACGAATCCTATCACGTCGTCGGCATTTTCTTCTATCTGTCGAGAGCTTTTGACTGTTTACAACACCAATTCATTGTGGATAAGCTTTATCAGATTGGATTCCGCGGAATATTTCTTAAATGGATAATGAGTAACCTATCGGATCGTAATTGTCGTGGATTATAACAACAGTAATTCAGGAGAATACTGCACCAATCTTGGTGTCCCTCAGGGCTCAGTTCTTGGTCCGTTACTGTTTTTGTTGTTTATCAATGACTTGCCGGACCACATTAAGGCAGATATCATTATTTTGTTTGCTGATGATACTTCTGTAGCTCTACGATCGAAAAAAGTACTGAAGATAACCTGTGAGGAGCTCGTCCAACAGTTCATTACATTACATTTAAATAAAACCCAAATCATTAAGTTTCAATATTTAGAAACCATCCAATCTCCTCCACTGGTTTTGTCCGTTGCTGATCGACAGATCGAGGCAGTTGAACATGTTAGGTTTCTGGGACTGAATGTTGATAGGTTCTTGAGATGGGACTCACATATTGAACATCTTTGCAAAACATTGAGCAGGTCATACTATGCAAAACATCAACTGAAGGGATCACTCCCAAGAGATCCACTTTTGAATGTATATTATTCTTTGGTTTACAGCCATCTCAAATATAATGTTATTAAACTTCAGGATAAGGGTATCAGGGCACACCTCTCAAGCTAATTGAGAGTTACCTCGAAAATAGAAAGCAAATTGGGGTGCTTTTTATCGCCTGAACTAAACGAAATAAATAGAGTTTTCTGAAGGATATGAACAATCATTATACAGAAAAGAATTATACAAATGATATTTAATATAAGACCAAGAAACTCCTGCAGAGAAATTTTCAGAGATTCAAAAATTCTTACAGTATCATGCATTTATATTTTGAGTTGCCTCTTGTATGTGCGTTCGCACTTGTATAATCTCAAAAAGTGCACAGGGAGGGGGAGAGTGCACGTGATGATCCTGAAGTGTCGTTTCGACGCCGTTCTCAACAGCTTGGCTTTTCGTATTCAACGACTTGGCGGATTTTACGTAAGGATCTCTCCTTGAAAGCTTACAAAATTCAATTAGTTCAAGAATTGAAGCCGACCGACCTACCAAATCGTTTAAGTTTGAGTCGTTGGGCTTCTGACAAGATTGCAAAGGATCCACTCTTTTCGACCCATTTTTGGGGTAATGGTTCGTGAACAAACAAAATGCCGAATCTGGAGTGATGAACAACCCGAAGAGTCTCAAGAATTCCCAAAATGGAGAACAAGAGCGTAAAAACTTAACGATTTGATAATTTCAGATAGATTGTCCTATTTGGAATTGCAAAGTGATTGAAGTTTGCAGATAGTTCAATCGAAGCGTTATTACTCAATACATTGCTTTAAAATTCATCAATGTGGAGTACTTATACAAAGATATCGAAATTCATTGAGGATACTAAAGAGGTAAATTAACTATAGGTTTTTACAGTTCGAAAAACACGACTTTCTACTGAGTCATAATTCATGAAATCGGATAAAATAATCTAATCTTGTAGTTGACAGAGCACGAAACAATGTGGCACCTAGGAATTGAAGGAAATACCAAACTATGTTATGCGTCATAACCCATCAATAAGAATATATTTCTCAATAACACATCGGTCAAAAATCCCAGGCCTAGGAAGGAAAGCAACATTTTTTTGGAAAAATTCATTTTTATTCATGAATATATTCTACTTCTGGAGTGGTAAAATCATCACAACGATTCTCTAGTTTTCCTTTACCACCGTTGTAGAACGATTTATCGAGACCTTCAAAATATGCTTAAGTTTCGGCAACCCCTTCTTCATCTGATCCAAATCTCTTTAAACGGAGCATCTTCTGAAGTTCTGCGAAGGGCTGTTGCGGCTGTTTGTACTGACTTGTGATACGGTCATGATAAAAGAATAGCATAGATAATATTATATTGTCCTTATTCTAATAGAATAGCGTGCTAAATTCTTCGAGATTCAGCTGAAATCTGAACAGAAATGGAATATTTGACAAAAAAATTTGAGAATTTTCAAACGAATCAAATGATACCGATTTTGAAAATATTAGTTCAAGCTATTGATTCAATGGCAAGCAATTGGTTTATGAATCGATTCGTTTCTAAGAATTTTTCTGAGTTAAAGAGAATCCATACCATTTGAATTACTGAACAGGTTTTTCCTCTTACAAACCTTACAGAAATTTTCGTATTTGAATATCTTGAATAATCCAAAATCCAAAATTCCACATTATTTCATGAAAGGTAGCACAATTTTCTTCCGGATCGAACTCGATCGCTGGATACCATTCCAAATATCTTAGTATTTCTCAGTTAACACAAATTGTTTAAAAGTTTTGTCGAATGGACATCCTTTATTGGTTCCAACAGAAATAAAAAGTATAATCATAAACTTCCAAGACATTGATTCATTTAATGCGTAGTAATATTGATGTCTCACTGGGGAGGTAAGCAGGTTATTCATCCCCGATATCTGTCGATACGTTACATGTGTACTGTATGTCATTAAATGTTCGTTGAACCAATTGATTTCAGTTTTACACAAGTGGTTTAATCGAATTGAAAATAGGATATTCAACTGAGCTTATCGCCGTGAAACATTATTTTGATAACATTGCAGTGATGGATGTTCTCTATTAAGGATATAGAAACCTAATCGAAAGAGTCCAAGGTGTTTTATACTGTATCGTCCATTTGCTATCTTAACTTTAATTTTGTAGACTTCTGAGGAAAAAATAATTTTTGCTAGAGGAACTGTCGGTTATTCTCGAAAATACAACGGGAAGTGATTTTGCTGGGCCTTGACTCCCTGATGAAGAATTTGTGGTCAATTATAAGTAAGTTGAAGGAGCTAGAGCTAGATTTTTTTAATACAAAGAATATGTTGGGACGTAAAATACCCC
This sequence comes from Micraspis discolor, assembly GCA_030674115.1. NCBI lineage: Eukaryota > Metazoa > Arthropoda > Insecta > Coleoptera > Coccinellidae > Micraspis > Micraspis discolor. Next base: position 3,508,063 of record JARTUT010000005.1, on the reverse strand, counting down.
GAATATGAGCATCTTAAGTCTAGTTTCCTCAAGAACTCCTTGAATATCGATCTGATAGATTTGTTTTTTGAAAAATTGAAATTAGAATAGCACTGAAGTGAGGTCAGGAGCTTTTGCAAACTTCGTTTTTAATCTTTCACTAATACTTGCATTATTATACTTATTTGAATATCAGCATTGATCAACTTCTAGAACTAAAAATAACCATACAGAGTTTTGCTTCAGTTTTACTCGGAGGTTGAGTTACCTTCTCTTAAAAACCAACAAGACGTAGGCACATATATTCTATTAAGAACCTTTGGAACACCCTATATATTCAAGTCAAAATTGCAGAAAAGTGATTATTCTTTGAAATGAAATATTCTTGAAACGCTACAGGAACCTAAGTAGGATGATTCATCTCCTATAGATATAGTGGAGCATGTAACTTTCCCCGAGCACGCTTTTTGGTCAGAACATGACAACCTCTGACCTCCAATAGACTAAAAACTGTTGTTCCAACATGTCGAGGACTACGAAATTCGCAAGCCATTGTAGGATCGTAAGTGTTATCGTTTCGTCCCTGGCGCACATATTTGGACTCATCAGTATGGCTTGTGTGCGCCATGCCATAGACGCAGGGGTTAGAAGTTTGAGGGAGCCGCCGGGAGTTGAACCCGGGCACCTAGTACCTAGTCGGTGTGAAACTTGAGCGCTAACCTCTAGGCCACCGGAGCGCTGTGAATTAAGCTATGCGTGGCTATATAGAGTGCCGCCAAGAGATCCCTACACACTCCCCTGCCGCTGACAGAGTGCTGCTACATCTTTTTGTTTCAACCTCATTTAAACATTTTTCAAGTTACAACTCGATTCGATGGATATTCAAAATTTTAACCAATGAAAAACTAATTGACCAGACTAATATTAACTGAATAGTCATTGTTTTCTAAATTCACAAAATACCCTCCGCTCCTTAGTTGATAAATATCAAACTGAAATACTCTGTTCTTTCCTTTGGTCACTGTATTTTTCTGTTATTCAGAAACCCTCCACTGCAAGGTGCTTGCATAATTGCCCTCTGCCAGAAGATGCTCGAACAACAGCCTCTACCAAGAAACCCAGCGTTTCTACAGAAACATCAGATACTGACAACTTGATTGATGCAGACAAGGAATTCTGGATTATAACAGTGATCAAAACAGATGGCAAAGACCCAGAACTAAGCGACTTGAAGGACAGGCTTGTCAAACTTTACAAGAAAGCATTTCAAAGGTAACTAACTATTGTTGATATAAGACTCGAGATTAAACCAAATTCGAGGGATTTAGATGTAAATAATTTGTACTTTGTTCTTATATTACAAGGCAACAAGAGCGACATCTTGGATTGGGTTACAAACGAAGAAGAAGGAAAGCTGTAGTTGATAAACCGGTCAGCGTCTATATACATCAAGTGGATCCTAAGAATCTTCAGGGAGATAGAGAAATTGAAGTCTTGTATCATGTATCTGTTTCTGGAAAACCTGTGTCAGCTCAGACAGCAGTAGCCGATATGAGTTACATATCAGATGAAGAAGTAAGGCAAGAACTAGGTTTTCCTACACTTATCAAAGCTGAACGTAAGTCGTATACAATTTCCATAATAATTTTGAGGGGTAACATCGAAGAGCTTCGTTGTGGGATCAGGAGCTTTGGTGCTCTTGATCTAAATTTTTTCTTGGTCTCTGGAACAATGTAATACCAAAACAAAGATAATAGATAATGTAAAAGAACCAACAAATACATTCTATTGAATATCTTGACTCCAGCACATAGAAAAACTCCTTTATCTTTTCATGATGCACAAAGTTTTATTGAGATATGACGAATATCATATAAGTAAACGAATATTTTCAAAAAAGTTCTTCGGGATTTTTCAAAATTTCTCTACATCTCCTATTATCAATAAAAAACAAAGAATCACTTCATTCAACGTTGTCTGTCATTTTGGTGAACGTACTTCTCAGAGGAGCAATTCGCTAATTGATAATACCTACTGCAATAATAAATCGAATTGAATTTCATGTTCTCATCACCCAAGATCTGAGATTCATTTCTTTATTCAAAGTCTATTTTGTTTCTAGCGTACCTAAAACCTTCAAAAGCCCAAAGTTTAAGCAGAGCGAAAAACACATGGATTGTTATCGGAGGTTCCATAATCTTCCTCCTGGTTTTTCTACTTCTTATAGCATTCCTAACATTGGGATGTACCAAACACAAAAGACAACAAGGAACAGAATTCGATAACAGAAGGCAAATCTTTGAGAGAGCTGTAGAAAATGTAGATGACAACAGAACGAAATCTGTCGATTTTATTCGAAAAACGCTTGATCAATCACCCACGTACATAAATTTCCAGAATCAAGCGTCCACAGAGAGTTTGAGGAGTGGTGTTTCATCAAAATCGGCTGCTTATTTGAGTCCTTCAACTTCGAGGTAAGAATAATTAATGTTGTGGACAAAAAAATCAACCAAAAAGCTTGATTAACTCTTCATTGACATTTTTTTTTTAGCTCTACGAGCTTGGATATATCTCCCTTGATGACAGTAAGAAGATCGACTCCTCCAAAGAAACCTCCCAGACCAAGAGCTGCTATAAACAAGACAGTTCCAGTAAATGCTGTCAAAATTCCGCAAGACGTGTATGATTCCGATAGCAATGCTAGTAGAAGAAATTCTGTGGATGCTTTATCCATCGAAAATAATGATCCTGGAGTTTCGAGTCCAAAGTCTTATTTATCAATGCCTTCAATTAGGTCTTTTCCAAGGTGAGCACACTGGTATCTTTTCAACAATACAGGTAGTGTGATGAAATTCAAATCTCCAAAAACATTGCGAGAGTACAGGAGGATACTCTCCAAGCGTTTTATCGTTTGTGCGTAAATTTTCTTGGGATGAACGAATCAACAGGGCAATCTTAAAACGTGATTTAGCGTTTCTACTTTACAATATTAGTCCGGTCAAAGTATACATACCAGGTTACCAAAATTCGCAGAGCTGAAAATTGGTAGAGATGGTCAGGATACCATTAGAAAGAAAGGGTGAAAAGTCCCCAAAAATCCCATTGTTGCTAAAAAAGTTATTCAAGGTCAAATGGGATTTTCGCTTTTTTCAGCCAAACGGTGAGTTTTATCATAAAAATAGCTCAGACATAAATTGCAGATCGTGCAATTATCTACAAAAATTGTCTCTATACTTTTTTTCGTGAGAGTCACCGTTTCCGAGATATGAGCGAAGAAAGTTGTATGCTCCATAAAATGCATAAGTAGGCCACGTTCATTCGTCTCTGGCGCAGTAATGCGAGTTGAATTATTTTTCTTTCGGTATATTAACTTAAAAAAATCAATATTAACTCAAAAGAAACTAAGTCCATTGCCTTCTACGCCAGTGCAACCTTGACGTCTGTTTTTAAAATGTTTGAGAAACAAGATTCACTTGATTGTGCCGAAGTTTTAAAAAATAATAAGTCTACTCCAAAAGACATAATTATTCATGGAATTCGCTTTCTTCTTGCCATGTACGGAGCTCCAAAAAAAATTACCTGCATTGATAAGTTCCGTTACGTGTCTTTTGTCAAAAATACTCGTAACAAAAAGCAAGTGCAATTGGCTTCTCTTCCTCCAACCTCAGCTTCTGCACAACAACATCTTCTTCGGGTATATTATCAAGTTCAAGTGCGGCTTGGTACTCAATTAGACACAAAAGACTGGAGTTGGGTGTTGATTGATAATGCATTAGAACCTGTCCAAACTTTACTTCCACCTGCACCGGAAAAACTCCTCAACGCCATTTTTTGCAATTGTAAATAAGGATGTAATGCCAAATGTGGCTGCAAAAAAGTTGGGTTGTTTTGTTCCTTAGCCTGTACAAGTTGTCAAGGCCAGCTTTGTTCTAATGCTGAATCTCCATTAGAAGAGGATTCATTTCATATAAACGACGAGACATCCGATCCATCGCTTTTGGACGAGTTTATTTTCACTCAGCTCTAAGAAGAAGACGAAAAACAAGAAGAAACAGATGTAATAAATGATTATAATTCGGAGCAATAATTTTATCACATTCTTTACAATTAACGACAATTTTTTTCATTATTTATTAGTACAGATCGGTTCGTGGAATAGGCCTACCGGGGAAACCACGTTAAAAAAAACGCGTCAGGTACACTACCTCACAGGTGACGTGGAAACGTGTGCATTTTATGGAGCATACAACTTTCTTCGCTCATATCTCGGAAACGGCGACTCTCACGAAAAAAAGTATTGAGACAATTTTTGTAGATTATTTCACGATCTACAATTTATGTCTGAGCTATTTTTATGATAAAACCTACCGTTTGGCTGAAAAAAGCGAAAAACCCATTTTCGCGACCTTTGACCTTGAATAACTTTTTTAGCAACAATGGGATTTTTGGGGACTTTTCACCCTTTCTTTCTAATGGTATCCTGACCATCTCTACCAATTTTCAGCTCTATGCGAACTCGACCGGACTATATTCAGGGTTTGTCAACAGTTGTTAGCAGGGGATTACTAACAACGTCTTAATTTATTACAACTAATGATCGGAGCCAACGACAACACTGACTACATGATTTTGTTGATGAGTTTCCATCTTGATGACTACCTAAACAAACAAAATTGTCGGTACTGGTCCACAAAAAACCCTAAAATATTGAATGAAAATCTACTTCACTCCACTAAAATCTCAGTTTGGTGTGTAATAAATCATTGGACCACATATTTCCGAAGACGCCGCCGGGCATACAACGACTGTCAAATCCGACCGATAGGTGGGAACGTCCACCAATAAAACCAATTTTTTATCTCTGAGGTTCGTCGTCTCAGAAAAACTTGGTTTAACAAGATGGGGCTACATCGCACAAAGCTCGTGCGTCAATGACAGTTTTGCGTGAAAAATTGCCAAGTAGAATCATTTCGCGCATTGACTACATTCCCTGGCACCCCCGTTCCCATGACCTTAAAATGTGCAATTTTTTCTTGCGGGGGTACATGGATCAACAAGGCACGATCAATTGAAGAGAAATTCAAACTATTCATTAATTTGTGAGTTATTGTGCTGAGAATCACGCTACTCTTGTTATTTTCAAAATGATGGATGAAAAGCAATTTCGCGTTTTAATTCCACACTCCTTGGCATGACAAGGGCCTTTGAAAGTTAAACGAAAACGAAATAGAAAATTAATAATGAAATTCGGAAATAATATGAAAAATGACTTTGCTGGTGTATCGACTGCACCTCCTGGTTTCATGGGAAAAACATCGTTCAAGTGAATTAACGAAAATGGCGAAGAAAAGTGAAAATTATTATTCGACATAGGTCATATGCTCCAACTTACGCGTTTATCGGAAAATGATATGCTGAATCCATCAACAAAAAAAAACAATAAAAAATTGGTTTCATGGGAACTTCAAACGTGGTTAAAACAATACAAACTTCACAGTTTACAAATTACAGGGTAGTTTTCGACGAGGCAGAGTCCTAATATAATTTTTCAAGCCAAACTTGGGACTGAATGATGTTTTTTTCCCATTAAAAAGCAATGATAAATCAACACACTAAAGTGCTTGTTCAAAAATAACAGAAATAGCGTCACTCAGACCACTGTAACTCAAATGAAATTTTGACAGTAATTTTTCGAAAGTTCGCACTTTCGAGAAATCATATGGATATTTTGTTGGTGGCACCATCTAGTTGTTAGGCCCCATTTCATGATTAATGCAATGTTAAGTATGATAGACCGACTGCTTTCGTTTCAGAATGAACAACCCGGAACCACTGAATAAGGTTCTTGAACCGGTGAGCATGTTGCATCTGGACATGCCAGAAGATGCTAACGTAGAAATAACTCATGTTCCGTACCCAAAGTTTGCTAGACAAGGAAGCCTTGGTACGAATGCTGATCCCGGAGTTATTGGACCAGTGGTATGGGATATCCATTGCAAGAGACTTCAGCATGGTATGAAACAATAATACTGGATGGGAGATCTCATGAAGTGATTTTAAAAAAATTTTCTTTAAATCTTTTCACTTATCTCATAATCTGATACCATTATTAATTCCGTGAAGAGAGACAATAAATAACAGATTTGTGCCGTTTTAATAAAACATGTCTATACCAATATTCTAAGGGTCCTACAATTGTGCTTGACCTAAAAATATACATAGTGTCTCAAGTTCGAGTGCCTATTAGACGTTTCTGTTAAACTAATCATATTTGAAATCTGACAATTGGGATTATGATATTGTTCGAAGTTCTCTACAGAGCTAAAATATTTTCGAAACCCAAAAACTTCTGGTTATACAGGGTGTGAAAATAAATTCGACGAAAAATTTTTTTTTCAAGTTTTCCATTCCTGGTATGATCGAGTATTCAATAGTGAATACATTTCTGTTAAAACCATTGTATTAAATCGAATAGTTTTCAAAATATCCACTGGAAAAAAAGTCAAATATGTTCAGTCAGTAATATGTTCATTATTCTTATTTTAAATATCCTGAGCGTAAACCGTTTTTACAACATCGAAGAGGAAGAATGTGAAAATGTCTTGCATCTTTTGGATTTCAAAAATATCATCACAGGGTGTTTCAAATTTTTTGTTGAAAACTGTGATCTTAAATTGGCCATAACTTCTGTTTTTCAAATTAGAACCCTATTTTTTCGCAAAAGAGAAATATCAGTTGATGGAAAATTTATCTATATGGTTCATTCGCAGTAGAATAATGTTGGGATCGATATGAATCACTACAAATTCATTCTAAATGATTTTTAGTAGATATACGTACTTTTGGTTGCTTTACGAGAGAAGAAAATCCGAACATCGCTCAAAACTGAAAGAAAACTATGACTGGTGATTTTTAAATTGAGGTATAGGTTTGTTCGTTAGTCGTGTTGGTTGTATTATGTCACACTGTTCCAAAGTACGGTAAAACACTTAAAAACAAGAGCGTAAAAGCTCCCGATATCACGTCAGTGCTTTTTTACACGTTACCATAATAGTTTAATGGAATCGAGATCCTTCTCAGAAGTTCAGAATCGATTTTCAATATAAAATTCTGTTTTTGCAGGCATGAGCGTTGACGAAGGAATCGATGATCTAACCAAGACTCCGAGAAATGTGACCAGAATGAGAAGGAGATTCAACGAACTACTAGACGATACTTTTAGTCTCTTTGGCAGCAGAATTGATGGAATAGAAGAAGAAACAAGAAAAAATGTAGAAGTGAAGAGTAAATCCGCAAACGGCGATGTTCATCGGTAAATATACTGGGAGAGCCAACCAAAACTCAACACCTCTACCTTACTTCTCTGTTCTCTGAAATGAAAACTTGTTAAATCGGTCAGATTATGCGTGAATTTTATTAAGGCCCGTTTGCACCAACGCCCCTTAGCTAAGTGCCGCTTAAAGTTAAGGGTCGCTTAAAGTCATCTCCAGTTGAAGGACTGTCACTTAACAGAAACTTAGCTAAGCGACGCTTAACTTTCTCAATCTAGTGACATTTCAGTATTTCATTTCTCCCTAGATCAATAAAGCGATTTCATTGGCTACACGCAATATTTGATATTCTTTGGTTATAGAAGTTTTAATTCGTCTATTCTATGGCAGAAATATTTGTTTATAAATTAATATATAAATGAACAAGCCCGGGTAATCTTGACTTTTATACCGGTGGGATTTATTGGCCCGAATTGCGCATGTGCCACGAGCATTTTGTTGCCAAATTGTGCAATAATTATATCTTTGGAAGTCGATATTGGTCCTATATAATGTCATATAATGTGTTTTTTCAATAATATTTGACTGGCGATTTAATGAATTTTTTTATCAATTAATAGAAATGATCAGACAATTAGGTTAGTTTGCAGTTTATCGCCCAATTTTTATATTTTTAAATGTTTTTTTGTCGGGTTATTAGGTTAGTCGAGATTTTTATTTTTGATATTTGGTCCGGGTTGAATAGGTAAGTTAAGCTTTTGTTATATAATAGAACAACTTCGAAAGTAACTTTTTACCAATATGAACTATCAGATATTAAATATTTACAGTCAGTTCAAGAACGTCAAATATTACCGCTACATGAGTCATTCTTCAAATACCCTGATTAAACGTACGATCTGGCAACGTTGCTGCTCATTTTAAGCGCCGTCTACAATTCACCGGTATAAAAGTCAAGATTACCCAAGCCCGATATGGTTTTAATTAAAGACTTTATACGTATATACGCCTAGGAAATTCTCTTTCCACATTTTCTACTATTTCCAAGTTCACAATTGTTTGAAATTCACAAAGAAATACTAGACAAATATTTGGAAAACCAAACAAATCAAATTATTTTAGGTTAGAATCATAGATAAATACCAAAATAAATGTACATTTACCTTTGATATATGGGTAGAATCCACCCTCAAATAGTTAAGTGGCCGTGAATGAGCACTTAAATTTAATGCTCGTTTAAAGGATTTAAGTGCCGTTTAACAGTTGGTGCAAATGCAATGTCGCATTCGTGTTGGATAGGTGCCCCTTCTGCAACTTGTATAATAATATACTATTTTATCTCAAGAATACATATATGGCTAAAATACAGGCCTCAAAAACCCATTCTGCAGAAAAAGCTTCATTGGAAAATTGTATCAATTGTTTTTACAGTGCCTCGGACAACTTTTCTCCATTCCTAAAACCTCGACCGAAGACTTCAGGCGCTCGCAAATCAGAAAAGGCATCTTCGAAGCCCAGAGGAGCTTGGGTAAGCTCCTCAGCGTCACCTTTGGTTAGGCCAGTGAGCGCAGGAATAATTGCACCAAAAGTAAACGTTGATCACATAAAAGCAGAAGGCAAATTTAGGGACAGCGATCCCGCAATACCCCTTATAGCAGCCATAAAGACTGAACTGGAAAAATGTTCATTACCTGGAAGTACAACCGATCTTAATGAAAAATAATGAATGGAAACGCGCAACTTGTTTAATTTTTTTAGGTGCAGCTTTTTTTAATCTCGAGAATATGTTAGTATGCTGAATAGGTAGCTTTGAACAGTTGAATTTCCTTCAGCCCCTCACTCTTCATCAAGATATTTCAGGAATTGAGATGAAAGAGTCAACCCAGCAATTGACATAAATTAGGAAGAATGACAATTGGCGAATTCTGAAGGTCGCAATTTCAATGACACTTCTCAATTCCGACAAAAAAAAATAATAAAACAAATCAAACTAGCCTTTTTGATATTTTGTGCTTAAATGTATCATAAATCACCTCAGTTTTCATTAAAGATTTTTTTCTGATATTAATTGTTTCACGAAATTGTACTTACTGGATTAAAAAGAAACAGTTTTTCCATACTTTGATGGAGATTCGAAGAAGCAACACATCGCTGACTAGTAGTAAAACTGTGGTGTGCAGTTCGACCAACACATTTCGAAACATTACATGTTCTGTCCTAATGTAGAAAAATACAAACGGTGAGGCTTATTTCTTTATTTTTTTTCCTTCCATAAATTTTATAAAATATTTCGACAATTGTTTGGAATCACAAAAAATAATACAATGCCACAGAGAAGTACAAAACTAACACAATTAAGAACAATGATCAACTTCACCCTTGAAATATGTTTTCGAATCTTTTCAGAAAATGAGACTTGCAATTGAAAACTGCATTAATAATACTCGTTGTCACATTTGGTTGTGCATTTGGTAGAATGCTCAATACATGTTATCTCACATTCTCATATTTTTTCTTAGGGACAAACATCTTATCATCCGCGCAAGCATTGAACAACAATAATTAAAGTATCATCAATTATTATTTTCATAAATTATTACTCTCAGAATGATGTTTAATAATTGATGGCTTATATAGTATTTCTGTAAATATAATTGTAGATGTAAAATGAGTGTGAAAATTATTAAAGGTTTGCTCAGATTTCAGTTTCTTTTTATTACATAATACTTTTCTTCAGAGAATAATCACAATAAAAAAATGATTATAATTTAAGTGATTTATATGTATATAATTCATGATCAACATTTAATGATAATTAAATCATGGATCGACAGGTGTAGTATAGTCCATTCAAGAACTTGAAAGTGTATTCGGTGCTTTATTTCTGGTTACAAACAGTTGCTGAAATGTTCTGTGCTTGAACCATGAAAAAGAGTTATAATATTGTCTTTTCCTCCTAGCTTATAATAATAATAATAATGTTTCTTTATTTCAATTCAAAATAAAAAGTACAACTTTTTATTCAAAAATTAATTATATTTTCATTCAATATAATCTGATAAACTATATGGTTCCAAATTCAATAAGTATTTATATATGCTCCGTTTAAAGTCTTTTAGATTTTCTATCCTTTTGATGTTATCTGGTAGGGAATTGTAGATTTTCAGGCATCTATATTCTACCTTTTTTTGACTCGTTGTTACAGTAAATTTTGAGTATGTGTAGTCTAAACTCCTGGTTTCATGGATGGGTTTCCTGTTCTCAAATTTTTGAAAACTCTGGCTGTTTCTTGTCAAGGATAGATAGTAGACATTCTTGTATATATATTGCATATATTGTTAATAGGCCGCCACCACTGAAAGCGCCTCTGCAGGTTTGTTTGTATCCAAGACCATCTACTATTCTCACTACTTTTTTTTGTAAAATAAATAGATGTTCGATGTACCATAGAAGATTATTCCAAACCTTAATTTGGATTCAATTGTTGCCTGATATACTATTTTTAACACATCTCTGCTAATATATTTTGAGATTTCTCTAATTCCATATATTGAGGATTTAATTTTCCCATCCAGGTATTCGACATGTTTATTCCAATTAAGATTTTTATCAATGTGCATTCCAAGCAATCTGGTGGAGTTACTCAATTTATAGTTGTCTTGGTTTACTGTTAAGTTATCCCTATTCTCAATGTTGAGTTGGAGCGTGTAAAAGAAACCAGCCTAGTTTTTCCTTTGTTCAGAACAAGGTTGTTTGCATTAAACCATTTTTCGCTATTTTCCAATAATTTTGTAACGAAGTAGTTTTGTTTGCGTGGCAGAAATCCGTTGACCTTGATCGACTCCAGCGAGATCACGCCGAGCGGTGGGGACACCGACCGATCATTCCCACCTCCATCTGCAGTGCGCACGACGTAGTTGGTGGAGGGGACCGAGAATGGTATTTATAGGCGAGTCGAGCACTGGAACGGCAGTTCCTCGCACGGCGCGGAACTCAAAATAAATCAAGGCCTCTACCGTATAGTGGAAGGTCCAGCCAGTGTTGTGAGTGCTGGTAGTGAGTTCAGTGGTAGGCAGACATACCAAGGTAGGAAAGGGGTATAGAGAGGGGACCGGAGGACCACTTGTGGAGGACGAGATTCCCCCTCGCTTTAACCCTTGAGATATTATTATTTCTTTCACACGGCCTTAGTCACTTTCATGCATGAGCAATTTTCTGATGAGCGAATGCTTTATCTGTTCTCTGCCTGATTCATTGGTATGCCATTTTTATGTCTACGTCATTTTGTTTGCCTAATTCTTTCTGATGCCTATTACATCGTGTAACTCGCCACTCTGATCGCTTTATGTGCACTCTAACCTCCCCCTTCACGGAATGTTACTGGACTTTTGGTGATGGACAAGTAGATTTGGGATTTGGGTTTTAGAGGTTAAGGACTACGAGGATTTGGTGATATAGATTAAGGACTGCTGTACCTGATACGAACTATTGATTAGTTTTAAGGACTGTGAGACGTATTATTTTGGAAAGTTTGTTTATTTAGTATGAATAGAGAGTATATTTTTAGTTAACCGAGTGTTTTATTGGTGACACCTCCACCTCCAACAGCTACCCACTTCATTCTCCACTGGAGTCTACCTAGGCTCGAGCTTCTGGACATTCCGGAGGAGCTCGATAGGTGAGGGTGACGCCCTCAGAAGCAAATAGTCTGGCGCCCGAGTTTACTGATAAAGGAACTGCACGTAAGGGCGTTACAATTTTAAACTGAGGAGTTGTAGTTCTGTGAAGAGCTTTTGGATAGCTAGAAGATTTGTATCATCTATATAGTTTACAGCCATTGTCTCTTCTTCCCTTACTCCAAGACATGTATTGAAATCATTTATATAGATGATAAAGAAGAGAGGTCCTGCTATACTTCCCTGTGGTATGCCAAGAATTAGTTCCTGAAGATCGGATTTCTATAATTTTTCGTCTATTTCTATCTATACCATTTGCTTCCTTGTTTCAAAATATAATTTTGCCCATTTCATAGCTGGTTCTCGAATTCCATAGTTTTTCTAGTTTCGCCATTAATTTTTCTACATCTAGGCAATCATACGCCTTAGTTAGATCCAAGAAGATTCCCATGGCTAGTATTTTTCCTCAAATGCCTCCACTATTTTTGTAATAAAATGAAATATTGCTGTTTAAATCGAGTTTCCTTTCAGGTAACCATGCTGGTTGCTTTTGAATATCGGATTTTTTGTTAGATATTCCATTACTTGTTTGCAGTATGCTTTCTCCATAAAATTTTTGAGAAACCAGGTAAGATATTTATGGGTCTGTAGTTCTCATATTCATTAATATCTCCTTTCTTGTATTTTGGTTTTATCACTGCTATTTTCATGCTTTCAGGGAAAACACCAAATTTCAGTGAGTTATTGATGATGTAATGCATTGGTTCATTATTTCCTCCATTCTCTGTATGATTATATTATTTGATATGTCATCGTAACCACTGGAATGTTTCTTCTTCAGTTCTTTCATAATTTCTTTAGTTTTTTCTTTTGTAATTGATTTCAGTAGCATACTTTTATTTTCCTCGTTAGGGTAATAATCGATATTTTCCTTTGATGTTAAAATTTTTGCAGCATTTGTGAAAAATTTGTTCATTTCATTAGATGTTTTTACTGGATCTTCTGATACTTTAATTTGGGTTGAGCTTTTAGTTTCTCAAATTTTTCTCTCTTTTGTTTCTTCAACAGTTTATCATATTGGATCTTCGTTTTCCTGTATGTTTCTTTAACTGAGTCATTATATATGCTAACTATCAAAAGCAAATCAAGTTTTTCTCGTATCTCTTTAATATTTGGGTCAGTTTTGTGTGTTCGTAGTTTTTTGGTTATTTGCACTTTCTGTAATGGAAATATTTAATTGAACAATTTTAAGTAAACTTGATGGAAATGTTCAAATCGTTCGTTTACATTTTCCTTTTTAATTTTATATAAAGATGTCCATTTATTGTTACTTAATTCATTCTTGAACCGTTGGATGTTCACCTGTGAGAAATTACGTTTGTATTTTCTCGATCGATTCAAGAAATCTTTGGAGCCACCATATGAAGGACCATTCAAAGTTCTCCAACGATTCGAAAAGTATTTCACAATCGATATTAGAGGAAAACAAGTCAATATATCTATCGATAGACTCAAACCCGCCTATATTCTTAGTAACGAGACACCAGCAACTAGCACCACTACAGACGATACCGTTAGTGCTAATAATCCGACAACTCACGATAAAGAAATAAGGACAAGAGTGGGTAAGAAAGTGCGGTTTCCCAGCAAATATCTTTCGTGATAGTTCGGTAAATCTAAGGACAAGTGCGGTTTTTTCCAGCTGATAGTGCGGTAAAACCAAAACAAGTGCGATTTCCTAGACGCAGTGCGGCAAAAAAGTGAGTGTCTCGCTAGTAAAGAAAAAACAATATAGACGATCATGACCAACATGAACTGTTTCAAACCCGTACAACAAGTACCTAATATGTACCAATTGTTTATATGTATTGTACTAACTATTGAATGCACAACAAAATATGTTAAATCATCAAGAACTTGTGTATTTAACTAATCTTATGTTCAGATTTTTTTTCTAGAAATAATAATTTTTATCATTAGTTGCATAATAGTAATTCGTATCGTAGCGAATGAAATTGTAAATTTTTTTAAGTTAGCCGCTACTGAGGAGAGAGTAGTGTAGCAGTATTTCTCCCCAGATTTAAGAATATAAACAAGGCGACAGTGGCAACAGGGTAAGTTCGGCAGGTACTAAAAAGCCGAACCGCCCGAACACGGGCAGTCCCCCGAGAAAGCTCAAGCGGCACGTCACGTCGTCCCTTTCTAAATTTGTACGAATCTTTTCGATGTCAATAAACAATTAAATCAGAAAAGTGTTTCAGTGTAAAAGTCCCTAACAGATATTCACAAGGTTAATGAGCCACCAAGGATTGAAGTTGATATTATTGTTGACATTTATTGTATTTATGCCTGTTTTTCAAATATTGGTCGGTGATTTATCAATATTATGGAAGCGTGAATAACCGCTGATGAATTCGTCGATACGTAAGGAAAGGGAACAAGATTTCATTATAATGTTCCGAAGCTCTGTAGCGAAAACCCCGCAGTGTTGAGAGAATAAAGGTTTTGCTTACAAATGTAGTTTTATTACAACCAAGTTGTAACAATTTATATTCTTTATGTATTGGATCATCGGTAAATACTATTTTTGAGCGGTACGGTCAGAAATAAGAGTTTCAGTGACGCTTACAGTGTATGGAATCTCAATATTTGTGAAAATGCCGTCAATATGACTTTGAGCTCTTAGTTATTCGAGTTGACTGATATATTGTTTATTTTATATTGGATGTATCTAATAAATCAAGAAATTGACAATTCCTTTGTCATCTCTATATTAAAATCACCAGTTATCGTAACTTTTGCCCTTTCGTTGAATAGTTTGTGCAATACTGGTTCTATAGATGCAATCATTGTATCAACATTCCCATCATTATATACTACAACACATACTTGTTTCATTTTCTTATTATTATAGTATTCAACAGCTGTACATTCAAATTTACCATTTTTGGATTTTTTCTTGATATCTTTCCTCTCTTTTGCTTGGAAACCATCTCTCTCATATATTGCCACTCCTCCATGTTCTTTTTCATTCCTGCAGGATTGTGTGATGACGAAAAATAGGATTGGATCCAAAATAGAACCCTGCGGTACTCCACTGATAATGGGTTTGAAGTCAGATAATGAGTCGCCAACTCTTACTGAGAAATACCTAACAACAATGAACGAACGTAGCCAGAACAAAATCCTACCTATCACACCAAGATGTTCAAGCTTGAACAGCAAATGGCGAAAAGAAACACGATCGAAGGCTCGGGAGAGGTCCAGATATATCACATCAACAGGTATACCACAGTCAATAGACTTGGTCCAATGCTGGAGACCCTGCAGAAGACATGTGACAACTGATTGTCCCGGAAGAAAACCATGCTGTTGTTCAGGAATTATATTATTTTCAACAAAGAACCCAAGCAGTCTATCAGACACAATCTTCTCAGCAATCTTGGAGATTAAGGGAAGTAAACTAATAGGACGGTAATTGCTGGTACTCAGTTTATCCCCCCTCTTAAAGACTGAAATGACTCTTGACATTTTCCAAGCTGATGACAACTGACAAGTATGGAATGATATTCAAATTATTTAAAGAATGATCTTTAAATTATCCAAATGAAAAATTAGTCAGTTCAAGTTTTCAGTGTGTACACTTTGCCATGGCTTGTTTACTTTGAAACAATGGTACCTAATGAAATTTGTTCACTGAGGAGGTTGAAAGTTGTGAATGAACAAAATAGACAAAGATGTACTCATTGAGGTCAGGACCCAAGTTAGAGTTCATAGCCCTCTGCCACGTTGCCAGAGTAAAGTGGAGATCAAATGGCATCCCACTGAACTAAATAAGACCTTTTTGAGGTCGTCGAAGATCAAGGTGACGTGGAAAGCTCAACCACATTTTTAAAGCACGTGCTCTAGTTCAGCGCAGTGGCGGCGTAAAGGGCGGTCCGCCCCGGGTGCCAAGCATCAAGGGGTGACAACACGGTGACAAAGAAATACCAACTCTGTCACGCAGAGAAGCAGCATCCACGCTCTTACCAGCTTTATGTGACTTCAGTTTTTTATGCTACCTCTCTTTTTGGTGTGAAATCCTAGAAGAAGTTAATCAGACACAAAAGTATATCCAAACATCTGGACTATCGCTGGAAAAGTGTGTTATAAAAATTAAAGCCCTAAAAATTTTTCTTCAAATATACAAATAGTGGAAAGAGCTATTTCCTACGCAACTGAGAAATGTGAGGACTTGGATATCTCCGTTGAAAGAAGAGGAAGGAGGAGATTCCGAAAACGAATGCCAGGAGAAATGTCCCAAGATGTTGGACTAACATTGCCAGAAGAGTTGCATAGAGCTATGTTAGAATGTCTTGATAGATTTTACGAAGAACTAGAACATCGCTACAAAGCAATGGATGATATTCTCATAACATTTGGTGTTGTTCAGTCTGAAACTCTACTTACGTCAACAGAAGAAGAACTTCGTGATAAAGTTCCAAATCTTACAAAAATCTATGATGAATTTTCTGCAGAGGACATTATTTTGGAGATTTCACGACTGAGGCGCCACTTGGAAGCCGCCAGCATTTCTCTTCAAGAAGCGATCCAATGGACTACCTTGGAGCTTCTGAAATTTATTGTAAAATGGGACTATTCTGAGTCTGTTCCAAGTCTAGCTCTATGTCTAAGATTTTTTTTAACTATTTGTGTTTCGGTGGCTACTTGTGAAAGAAGTTTCTCAAAATTAAAGTTAATAAAATCTTACTTAAGATCTACAATGAGCCAAACACGACTTTCCAGTCTATCCATATTGTCCATTGAAAAGGAGAGGAAAGTAAATTTTGATAATGTCATTGAGTATTTTAGCAAAATAAAGTCACGTGAACACGTTTAATATTTGTCGTTTTATTTTGAGGGTGCTCGATAGAAAGTCGCCCCGGGTGCCAACCTATGCTACGCCGCCACTGGTTCAGCGTTAGAAACACTCGTCTGGAATGTATTGAATCAGATAAGGTTGGATTATAAATAATATCATATGGTTGATATGTTTTCTTCAATGAGTATCGTTGAATTTTCTAATTTTCCGCGCAATTTTATGAATTTTTCTTTCATAAGAAGCATGTCCTAACAACACCTAAACAAAGTGAAATATTACAGATTTAGTGGAAAATAATCCAAATTCAGTGAAAGACAAATATCAATTGGTAAATATGTATATTATAAAAAAATAAATACAATCAACAGTTTCATCTATAGAAAAACTCTCCAAAAATGGAAAGTTTCTGCAAAAATGGTTGAGCTCTACAACTCAGTAGTTCAAAATTATTCTCCCACGTTTTATTTCTAGGATATTTGTTTTCATGTTTGAACCTCTCCAACATTATATTAGGATCAAAAGTCTTTTCTGTTTTAGTGATTACTTTCACAGTGTAATCCAATAAAGGTAGTTCTGATGAATCTTTATTATCAATATTGTTTTCAGATTTCTCATCGTCATCCACACTCAATTCAACAGCCTCACCCTTCAAGAAAATTTCGGAATTATCTGGTATATCTTCTTTTTCGGCAGAATCCACATGTTTATTTCTATATTTTGTTTCTACATCATTTCCCGTATGAGGTATGTTAGTTGTATTTTTTTCAATTTTTTTTTCCTTCCAAGCAAAGGCTCTCCTTTAAGAATATTTTTTTCTCTGATAAATCTGAAAAATTGAAAACTGCTTCTTTGGGAACATTGTGGCAGCAATGCAGGGTACTGGGGTCTATTGGATGAGCCTCAGTGTTGAAAATATACCCGCCAGTATCAATAACACATTCACCATTTGGTGTCTGGATAACTGTTCCATGTTGGCCTTGATTGTGAATGAAATTATCAGTGTCAAAAAGAAGATATAGATATTTTGTAGTTTCTGATAAGAAGAATGATTCCATACGATCTTCCTTTCTGTGGTCTCTCACATCTTTTATCTGGAACAAACGCAAAATAAATCAAATATTTTTTTGTAAATTGAGTTGAAAATAGGTGGAACTGTTTTTTTCTCAATGGACACTGATGCACTTCATTTCTAAGACACAGACCAATGTGACTTTGGATGTGTATACTATGCCATATTGTCGCGAGATTATGATCTGTACCTACCTTGTTTACAATTTCAGATGGTAGCTAAGTTTTTATTACACACAGAATGAAGTGATTGGGTTTCGTGTATGTTTACAATATTTTTGATCTCCAGATTATAAAAATTGCGCTGTCTTTGAGTAAGGTAAGATATGTATTAACTATACAGAGTGTCAATTGCCTACTAGTACAAACTTCAAGGGATGAATCTTTGGGCAATTTTAAGATGAAAAGTTCATATAAGCATGGATCCGCATCGGCTTAGTTTTTTTTTTTTTTGGTTTTTTGCTTATAGTTTTCGTAAGTAACTTGGAAATTCGGGAACATGGGTATATTGATGACGTAAAACTCAAATATGAACTTAGTTTTATGTCACACTGTATGCCATCTCTTGACTATGAATGAAGTAAATGATTTTTGAATGAGAAAAATAAAAAATTGCATAGAGAATACTTACTGTAGCATAACCACACGGTGTTCTTGAGCTATGTTGGATGCTTCTCAAAATATCTTCTCCTGCTTGAAGCAAGAATGGATCGCCTGTAGATCTATACAACAGCATGATTGATTCTATTAATTCAGGCCTCAAAGGCCAGCTTTCTTTATTGTTTCCAGCCTCTGTTTGTGGGATATGATAAAATTCGGGTGTAAAACCATACTGTTGCCAAACTTGATGGTAATTATGAAGAGTTTTCATGGCATCCGAAGTATCACCTGAAAAAACTCTATCATAATATAAAAAGTAGTAAAACCTAATTATTATTTATTGCTATATTTATTTTCACTTCTCACTTACCAATTAAGCTCAAAACTCCCGGCCAAAAAGCTTCTAAAGACTGAAAGACGGGAAGAGTTACATGACCTTTAGTCATTGAAACCCACATGTACCAATCATCTTTCTTCAAGTGTTTTTCAAAGGCTTTTCGGGCTTCATGGAACATTACCATAAGTTCAGGTCTCTGGAGCAGTATGGAACCTTTCACAAGATATTCGAAGTAGGAATCAACCCCTGAACCGATTCCAGCATCTTGGGCTGTCCATCGGCCTGTTTCAACATCTATGTGATTGCCAAACAAACCAAGTTGGGACTTGTGATTATACAAAGCATATAATGCATTCAAAGCAACCTTAAATGAAAAATCACTAATTAAAAAATTTGGAGGAAAGTTAGTATTCTTTAGTAGATCATTTCAAGCCATTTCTGATCTCACAAGCATCATGGGGAAGTAAAACAGTTCGCAGTGGAGGGACAATTTGAAGTATTTGAGTAGTAGTAGTTATTTGATAAGCCAGTATTCTGTGGATATTGGAATATCAACCTGTTAAGGCAGTCAACAGCAACTAAATTGTTCACAGACCTGCTGATCAGTTACAATATTAAACCTGAGATACATGATTTTACCCACTCATCATAAATTGGACAGGGATACAAAAAAGTACTGATCGAAATAAGGCTTATGCAGAATTCTAAAACAGTGTTCAAACCAAAATGAACAGAATTTTTACTCACAAGAACAAATAACTGAGTCATGACTGGTATAAGAGTTTCAACAAGAATTTAAATGGTTTTATTTCATTTCCTTAAGAAGGTCTGGTTTCTCGATTTCATCAGTCGCAGTTGTATTGCTTGTTTTCAAAATATGAATTCCTATAGCAGTGAAAGTTAATATGTGAGCACGTAAAGCTCTGCTGAAAGCCCTTCAGACATTTTCTTCACTGATTGTGCAGCATATGAAGTAGCCCAACGATCTTTCAAACCACTCCCATCCATGATAAATCCAATGGCGCCCATATATGACATCAATAAATGGAACCCTCCTAATCTCACAGCAATATTCCTAAATTCAGGATTGTCCAACTGCACAATGACAGAGTTAGCTTCGAAATAAGCAATCTGATCGAATGTTACAAAAGTTGTTCTACTTTTATTTCTCTTCGTTTCTTCAACTTCATAGAGCAAAGCTGTGTATAATGTGGTTAAACTGGATGGTGGTGCATTAATGAATGGAAGACAATTAACATGCGACATCATATATGTAATGTGATAAAATTTCATGAAAACCCTTCCATGTTGAAATATTTTTTTATTTCGAGAGATTTCGCACATAAATACGCAACATATGATTTTGGAACTTCAGGTTGTACTTTTTATATGAGGTTTTGATTTATCAACGAACTCTTCAATTCATCAGGATTCGTGTAACTGAATGGTATCAATTATATCTGCTTTTGTGAAGCAAAAATAGAAGCAGGTGGCATTTCCATCAGCCTTTTAGAACCTCCTTCATATTCAACATCATATTCTGGTGTAATGACTTTAATACCTCCCAAACAGTGAAATGTTTCATGACCATCCGACGTACTTACATTGTGATCGTTGGATGCGTTAATTTTGCAGGTTGCATAATAACGGAAGCTTCATATAATTGAATATTGTGGTATGGAGCCGATACTCCTAATTTACTCATCATGTCAATTATCAAACGAGAACCTGTTTTTCTGTAGACATAAGTTCCTACAGCTAACTGAAATTTGGAAATGAATATTCTTGCATAAACAATGGAAATTATGGAATGTGCTATTGTATCACGTTTCACATCTTTCCTTGCACTACATTTTGAATCTAGTAAATGGAATAGGAGAGTTTTCAAACTTTCCGGAATTTCAGATATAGTGCTATCCACGAATTTACTTGAGAGGGGATAAATTTCATAGTTATAATCTTGTTTTGTCAACGATTTGATCAGCTATCCGTAAAATTAAATTTTTTTGATAATTACTGAGAGAATCGGGATTTGAAAGCCAATCTTTACTAAGCTCCATTATGTTGGGAGGTTTGTAAAAAAAAACTGGTTGCTTCCCACGATGTTGTTCGATGATAATGACATTACTATATTTCTCTTTAAATTTTTTTATGAAAGTATTATTGTTGAGAAATTTTCCCCCCCATAACTAACTATATAATGATCTGTTCTTGTAAGTATTCAAAATCCCTTCAACGAGTTATTTAAGAAAATGAAATTTTGGTGGGGCAATTATTCATTTCAATGCGTCACTGAAATATCGATTTCAAACTAATGGGTTTAAACCCAATAATTACATGTTATTGATATCCCAAGCGAGCTGTTATTCATTCTAATAGACCAAGAATTTCAAATCACACTCTCCAATCAACTTGTGCTGAATCCTACCCTGTTCTAGAACTTCAGATGTCTAGGACCGCTCGGTTTTGCACTAGGCGCCAAATTTCGAATTCACTGTTATCGCCGCATTAAAGAAACACCTTAATAATCAGTACACAAAATCAGTTTCAAGAACGGTAAAGTACAATAATTGGACTAGAATTTTCCGCTCTACAACTTTTGTTTAAAACTTTTTCTCACTAAACCTTCGTCTCATGTGCGAAAATATCAGAAAAAACGTATTTTTTTCAACAATTTTTCAATGTTCCTGAAAATTTTAACACCTGCATTTTTGACCATATGTTCCTCTCATTATAACAATCAACATATCAAAAATGCAGCTGTTTCCGAGAAAAAGTGATTTCAGCCCTTCCTTTACTGGACTATTAAACTGTGTGTCAGACTATCTAAGGGATCTATTGCTCTTCGTCAAAGTGTGAAATCATAACTCGAGCAGCTTTCCCTTAGAAATGGGTGTTCCACAGGGATCTGTGCTGGGTCCACTGCTTTTCATTCTGTTCGTTAACGATCTGCCGGAGTACTTAACAACTTACTCTAATCTCTTGGCTGCTCAGATTATATTATTCGCGGACGATACGTCATTTATCGTGTCAGCACAAGAAATCTCAGAACTTAGGAAAATATGTGAGATCCTCATTAGTTCTTTCCTAAAATGGTGCACCAAAATTCGATAATATTGAATGTCAACAAGACCGATTTGATTTTTTTTTTAAACAGGTGCTCGGTGGGTGAGTTTGAATTGACTCTCCCTACCAGTGACGACACGTCAGGGTAGGCAGGATCGCCCGAGCCGACCCAAACGCAACCGAAAAAGAGAAGGTGAAAATAAGTTTTTTTAATCGAAACTTATTTGAAAAATTAATAACAATATTTAAATCTCGAGAAATTCCCTTAGTATATTTTCCTCTGCCCTCTATATATCTCATATTTCCACTCAACACATCGAAGTACACATTATTTTGGTCAAACACCTCAAATAATTTTTATTCCAAGTTCCCGCATCTGTCCTTATACGTAATAACGCAGCTCAGCCAGCCGAGCCACATCTTTCAGTTTATGATTTCATCTAACACATACGTCGCTAGAAGTTCCTATTAATGGAACTCTACAATACCTCGACTGTGACACTTGCGAGGTCGGCCGAGAACCCTTGGCCGTCCCTATGTGAAACGGCAGGCGGGTGAAATTGTTCATTATTATCGATGTTTATTGCAAATATCAAATTGAAAATTGTAATTTAATATCCGACATCTTCATATGTTTATCCTAAATTTGAGAAAGAGAAATCATTATGTATTTAAAATTTTGTCATGTATCCTGTTGGCACGACAAGGGCCTTTGAAAATTAAACGAAAACGAAAGAGAAATTAATAATGAAATTCTAAAAAATATGAAAAAATGACTCGAAAGAAAATCGAATGTTAGAGAATCGACGTCTGCCTACCTGGTTTCACAGTACGGCTGAATCAACGTGTCCAAGCACTCAAACGAGAATAGTCACTTTTTCACTAGAGTTCGAATTTGTATGATTAACGAGAAATTTACTGCGAAGAAAAGTGTTCCACTTTATCGGATGAACGTCGGTGTCGTACTCTTCTTTGTTCGACATAGGTCATATGCTCCAACATATGTTACGCGTTCATCGGAAAATGATATGAACATATACAGAGTGTATTATTATTGAATCGAGCAAGCAACTCGGAACAGAAATGAATGAATTCAACAAAATTTAATCTAACTAATAAGTTGCAGTAACACCTGTTAATAATTGAAATTTTCACCCTCAAATCTCAAATGACTATTATCATAAGTACTTGAATATTATTTCAATTTCAGAAAAAAGTGTATGGAATAAATTTTGTGATTTTCTGACCATAAAAATTCATTCTTAGTGACTGTAAATAGCAGAACAGCAACCCACGACTTGTTCATTTTTCAAAGACTAGGTCGACCAAGATACCCTTGAGGTGGGGATATTAGAGAATTGCATTGCGTGTGTTTACACTTTGATTATCAGAGTTCAGTTCACTAGGTCAGTAGTTTGGAGTAAGATGTTAGTGTGTAGGGCTGTAGGAGTTTTCGTTTGTTTTCGGTTACAAGTTGAATGTGAGTGATCCAGATGGCAAGTGTAAGAGAGGTAGTATCAAATCGCGGTGATTTGATTAGTTTTTTAGTAGATAACAGGTTTTCCATTCTTAGAATAATTCTAATTGACAGCGTTCACAATATGATGAATATGATTTTAATTTTACGAAGTTTTAAGATGAATTGTTGGACAGTTATACATTTTAGATATGATTGTCACTGTATTTGTAACATGTAAACTTGAAAAAGGCTCAATGTACGCCGAAACATTGTAGTAAAGTATTAATAAAGAAAAGATGAAATCCTAATTTCAATCCAGTGCTCTAATCCCAAGAAAATTGCTTCTGTCTGGCAGACCCACTCCTAGAGGGCACGAGCCGTCACTACTCCCTACTATCAACATCAAAGCATCAGATCACGTGAGATTTTTGGGCATTTTAATTGATGAACAATTGAATTGGCAGAAGCAAGCGAATTCAATCTGTAGAAAACTAAGCAGCTTATTTTATGCTCTGAAAAAATTGAAAAATGTTCTACCTAGACAATCACTGTTAGTAGTTTATTATTAGGGGGCATATTCTCATATGAGCTATAATACAGTTTTATGGGGAAGTGCATCATTATCACAAGATGTTTTTATTGCTCAGAAGAAACTGATATGCCTTATATTCGATATGGACCCCCGGGAGTCCTGTAGCCCAAGTTTATATACAAAATAATAAGTTTTCCTTGCATCTTTATGTTGAACACTATTTTATTTGTTAAGAAGAACTCTGAAAATCTCAAAAAATGATTAAGTGAGTTCCATAAACATGACACAAGAGCACCTTTGAATATCCAATTCACAGGACTCCAAAGTTCCAAAAATCACCATTATATAGCGGCATTAAAGTTTTTAATCACTTACCGGAAAGATTCAAGACATTGCATTATAATGTTTTTAAAAGAGAAGTTAAGAAGTTTCTGTTGATCAACTGCTTTTATAGTGTTGGGGAATTTTTGGATTTCAAATTCAATCAATGAAGAATTTTGAGTTTTGTTTTTCTAATTTTATATAACTTCAAATTGTTATTTCAGTTTTATATGAATTTATATGAATGGTTGTTTGTCTGAAGGGATGTAATAAACTTATTCTTATTCTTACTATCAAAAAACCAGTCACAACTTGCCTCTTCATATATTGCTTTGCCAGTTAGTCTACTCAAAGTACCAAATTCAACGATGAAGGTACCAATACCAGCAGTACAAGTGATGGTTGTTTCTCCATTTGGAACACCATACATAAGATTCACTGTACCATAAGGCATACCAGTTTTTGTATCAAAGGCTACAATTAATCTTTGTGCTACATCTTCTGCCATTCTCAGTAATGGTCCATCGCAAGGCCAGCCAGGTTCCAGTTTCACACCTGCTCTAAAAATATTGGAAAAAGTACTCCTCTTCTACCTAACATTTGATGGAAAATTACCTGTGAGACAACAAATGGGCACTTAAAAGACCGCCTATGATACGAATGTTAGTCTCAAATACAGAAACATTGATATTAGCATCAAATTTTGATTTAGTTGCTATTAGATCCACAACTCTTTGAAATTCCGTATGATTTCCCATAATTGCCAATGTATCTAAGGCATCTATTAAAGTTAGAGAATAACTATAATGAAGAATTTATTAGCTTTTTTATTCCTGAAACACTAAAGACGAATTTTGGTGCTGTAACGACAACTAACTATGTAACCACTATTGTAGTTAGCTGTGGTTACATTGCCAAAATTAATCTCAAGAATTTACCTTCCATATGTATCTATTCCATCACAACTTAGAGGTCTCAGCTCATCATAAGGATAAGCAAAATTCAAGTAACTATTGTATGCATGATAGAACATTTCTTTCGCTTCATCTCTGCAAATTCAAACAATTTAAGTTACCATGATTTCAACTGAATACATATATTTCATATACAAAAGTACTTCAGAAATAATACGAAAGTAATCAAGAAATAATATTACGAAAGTAGTGAACATATTATAATAGGTACCTCAATTTATTTAAATCTTTCTTGGTGTATGTGCGTAAACTGATTGCTCCTTGAGAAAGAATTAATAGCAATATTAACTGCAGAAAAGTTTTTATTACAATCATTTTTGTGAATGCTAGTGTGTAATTTTTTTCAGCAAGTTCATTTATTCATTAATTTGGATCATAATTGTTGTTTTGCATATGAAAAATAGAAATAATATGATTATTCTAACCTCAAAATTTTAACCAACACTGAAAAACATCGAACCAGTGTGACGATAGCAAGTTGAAATCCCAAAGTTGGCAGATACCATAGGCGTCGGATAATGACCCGCTGCAGTATGACGGTAAATGCGATTAGATTAACTGCGTTTACGTTCAATAAGAAGTTTTTTTTATTCTAGTAATTTTGGCAAAAAAATCAGAACCTAGTAATAGTCAAAAGCTTTTCGATGACTTATAATACCTAGGTTTTCATTGCAGCCTGCAGGAGATGATTTCAGATTATTTATTTCGAATCGTTTTTCACAAAATCGATGGTGAAAATCACGCTTTGATAGGAAAATATTCCTCATTGCCCAACATGAAAGAATCAAGTTTCTTTTTGGACACGTTTGCAAATTGCGGCCGTTCTGGAAAAATGAAGGATATTTTCTGACAATCTCTAGTTAAGTACCACATGAAATGATTACTACGGCCATTTTGGACCAGATATTCAAAAATTACAGACATTTACTCAAGATATCTACTCTTTTAAAACACTAGACGTCACAAAATACCAGATTGAGGCCCGTTTGCACCAACGCCCCTTAAAATGTCGCTTAGCTAAGTGCCGCTTAAAGTTAAGGGTCGCTTAAATTCATCTCCAGTTGCATGACTGTCACTTAACAGAAACTTAACTAAGCGACGCTTAACTTTCTCAATCTAGTGACATTTCAGTATTTCATTTCTCCCTATATCTATTGAGTGATTTCATTGGCTACACGCAATATTTAATGTTCTGTGGTTAAAGAAGTTTTAAATATTTCGTCTATTCTATGACAGAAATATTTGTTTATAAATAAATATATAAATAAACAAGCCCGATATGGCAGAAATATTTGTTTATCAATATAAATATAGCAGTAAGGAACGAACCAGAGAAGATTATGAGCGGGGGTCCCGTCAGGAACCCGGAAAGCGAAGCTTTCCGAGCGGCCCGCAGGGCCGATCGAGGGGCAATCTTAAAACAGATCGAAAGGGCGTATCCTGTTCTAGGCAATTTTTAGTTTCGCCAGCCCCGCGAAACGTCAAAATTACCCATGATGCTTTCGATCCGTGCGGGCGCTACGAGCCCCCAAACGCCCTTTCGTTGGTAGAAATAGAAACTTTAGTTAATTTCCAATCTCCGGGTACCAATTTTCATATCCAAGTAGCGAGATAAGGCCGCGAATTCTTCATTCCAAATTCGGCAATTTTCACGGTAAAATGAGGCAAAATGTCACAGTTTCTGCTACGATTCCGATGATAGCCGAACGCGAGCTCCAAATTTGAAAATACGGCATCAATTTTTTGCTCGATATGGGCGGTGGAAGATTGTTAAGAATCTACAGGAGATTCCGAATCTCTAGAGACCATTCACGTTTCACGAATCGCAAGAAAAACACCTCTAATATGCGTTTGAAAATCGTCATTTCGGGCTCGATTTTCGAGCGAATTCATTTTCGTCCTTGAAGAATGCACACAGATCGCGATGAATCGCTATACAGGCTGTGCATTCGAAAAAATCGCTATACAGGCTGTGCCCTTTGAAAGCACTGATTTTCACCAGATTCTTTCTTCGAGAGATTTTCCGTCTGAATTTTTTATGGAAAAAGCACCCACTGCGAACCAATTATAGAGTGGGATCTAATTTCGATAAAATGTCATACAGGGTGAACGATTTACAATGAATTTGCGATCATGTGATATACGAGGTGCTCAATTCACAAGTTAATTTGATTTTTTTCGCGCAAATTCGAGTTTTTGTGTTCCTTCGGTGTGTTTTGGTTCTGAATTCGATAAAATATATTCGATTCATATACAGTGTGTCAGATCTGAGTAGCGCTGACATTCACCAGAGTTTTTCTCTTGCTTTCGTGCTTTTCCGCGTAAGGGAGCTAAATTCAATGAAATCTCATACAGGGTGTGCCATTAACAATGATTTCGCGATCGATTGATATACAGGGTGTGCAATTTAAAAGTTCTTTCATTATTTTTTGCACGCTTTCGGTTTTTTGTGCTCCCTCGGGGTTTTAAGCTTTCCTTCGAGTTTTTTTGCTCGCTTTCGTTGATTTTGTGCTCCTTCGGGGTTTTTTTGAGTTCCTTTGGATTTTTTTCGTTCTTTCGTGTTACTTTGGGTTCTATCATGTTTTTTCGTATTTGGTCGAGTTCTTTCTTGGTGGAATGCACTGAACTTGAAACGATAAAGTTAAAACGATATTTTTTCGGTTTGTTTTTTATGATGAAAGCACCCACTGCGAATCAATTATATAAGGGGTGTCCCATATGCATTTTTCTTCAAATTCTCTCGCGAATGGGAGCTGATTTCGGTATAATGTCATACAGGGTGTGCGATTTACAATGAATTTGCGATCGGGTGATAAACGGGGTGAGCACTTTACAAGTTCTTCTGTCTTTTTGCGCGCTCTTAAGTTTTTTGTGTTCCTTCGGGTTTTTTTACGAAAAAATTATTTTCGAAACATATACGGGGTGTTACATAGGAGCTTCATAGAATAATTTTGATACTTCCTTCGTGGTAATTACTGAACTCGAATAGATGGACTTACAACGATATTCTTTTGGTTTTTTTTTCACTGCTAATCAATTGTATACTGAGTGTCTCATATGCATTTTTCTTCAAGTTTCCTCGCGAATGGGAGCTCATTTCGATAAAATGTCATACAGGGTGTGCAATTTACAATTAATTTTGTTTTGTTGCCCGCTTTCGGTTTTTTTGTATTTCTCCGGGGTGTTTCGCGTAACTTCGAGTTTTTTTGCGCGCTTTTAAGTTATATGTATTCTTTCGGGTTTTTTTCAGGTTCCTTTGGATTTTTTGTGTTACTTGGGGTTCTTTCGTGTGTTCTCGCATTGTTTCGTGTAATTTCGGTGACCTTTTTCGAATAATTTTTATTTTACCTTTGTAAAATTGATGGAGTTGAAACGATATTCTTTGGGTTTATTTTTTATGGAAAAATTATTTTCGATTCATATACAGGGTGTTACATAGGAGATTTATCGAATAATGTTTATACTACCTTTGTGGAATGCACCGATTGCGATAGATTGATATACGGGCTGTGCACATTGGTTGCACTGACTTTCACCAGAGCCTTTCTTCGAGAGTTTTTCCGTCTGAATTTTTTATGGAAAAAGCACCCACTGCGAATCAATTATATAGTGGGTGTCCCATATGCATTTTTCTTCAAGTTTTCATGTTTTTTCGCGTATGGGATCTAATTTCGATAAAATGTCATACAGGGTGTGCGAATTACAATGAATTTGCGATCATGTGATATACGGGGTTTGCAAGTTATTTTTTTTTGCGCAAATTCGAGTTTTTTGTGTAAATACCAAAATAAATGTACATTTACCTTTGATCTATGGGTAGAATCCGCCCTTAAATAGTTAAGTGGCCATGAATGAGCACTTAAATTTAAGACTCACTTAAGGGATTTAAGTCCCGCTTAACAGTTGGTGCAACGCAATTGGAGTTAAGGATTCATTTTAAGGGACGTTTAACGCTAAGTGTGGTTGGTGCAAATGGGTCTTAAACAATATGAAGTCAATGTTGTTATTTCTCAAGATTAAATTATTATTATTTACATGAACAATATTTTACAAATATGTACACTTTAGAACTGAAATTGAAATTTATACAACTCTTTTTAGATTGGATATAAGCATGAAGGAAATAATTTCTAAAAAAAAATAAAAATATTCAATTTCACTTTCTTTTCAATAATATTTGAAACATTGAAATGGAAAAGATAGAAATCTATAATAAATAATATTTACAATCATATTGCATCAGTAGGAATTAAAAATTAGGCTCGGATTGAATATAATCTAATCTCTCTAAAATTACCACAGGAATCATATTTTCCAATTGAGAATTTTCTTTAGAGTGAATCAAATTGACCTTCGATTTTTCCTTTGATATCAGAACACCATCATTTTGTGCAGTACAAAAGATTTGTTCTTTGTTACTTCCCACAGTCTTTTTAGGTAATTCACAGTCTGTTCTTTCAACAACTCCCATAGCGTCTGTCGTAGGACCACAAACTAAATAATCACTTATCACAGTAGGAGATTTGCAACTAATTGTTTTTGATATGAAATGGTCAGAATGAACAAAAGATGATGGTTCGGGAGATGGAGATTTTTCTACATTCAGAACAATAGCTTTAAATTCTTTGCTGTTTGTACTTGTCTCATTATTATTAAAATTTCCTATCATTTTTTTCGAATCTTTTTCTTTATTGAACAGTGATTGAAACACCAGGCTACGTCTTTCATGAATTTTTTTTTTCCTTTTACCCTGATGCTCCTCCGCCACATGTTCTACCAAATCTGCCTTCGAGAGAAAGTTGAGATAGCAGAATTTACACCCAATCGAGTACTCTTGATGTTGTCTGAGATGCTCTTGTAGATTGTATGTTCCTTGAAACTCGGCTCGACATTGGAAACACATAATCATCTCTCTGTCGTGCAGTTTATTATGATGTATATCTAATTCTCGCCTGAAAACGATTTTTAGTGAAAAACTTTCACCATTGAAAAACTATGGAATTGAGAGAGCACTGACGAGGGATCAGATGGCTTTGGCGCTCTTGTTAAACACTTGCGAATAATTATTCAAACTTCAAAAAATCGTATCTCCGAAATGTTTTTTGTCAATTGAATCGCTTATAACTTCACAACAAGGCAGAATTAAATAGGTGGAATAAGAAAAAGGTGATTCGTTTCTGCTCAAACAATCTGTGGTTAGAAGTAAAAAGTTAAAAGTGGTCAAAAATTTACAGCCAGCCAGAAATACCTTACTTTGACAATGGATTTTCTCTGACAGAGTCAAGGCCAATTCTTCGAGACCATTTTATGCTCAATATCAGAAAATTACAGACATTTCGGCAAGACAATAAGTAAGCGCTTCCACAAAGAATAAGCACATAAAAGGAAAAGTCTTTCTGAATAGGCCATATTGATGTAACTGATTAAAAACTTGAAAATTAATGCATGCATAAAATTAAAAAAAAATGATATTCACAAACCTGTTTGTGCCTTTGAAACGACACTGGTTGCAAGGAAACCTAGCTATTATGTTGTGGTCGAATCTTTTGTGCAGAACAAAGTTTTCTATCCTCTCGAACAACAAAGAACAATTCGCCTCTTCACAATAATATTTTTTCGATTCTTTTTCAGCGGTTACCTTCGCAAGATAAGTTTCCAGACGGCTGACAGAGCGTGTTTTAGCTGGTTTCCCTTCAACTGTTCTCCTCTTCCTCTTAGATGATATCGTTTTAGAACTTTCTGAAGATTTCACAGAAGAACTTCGGCTGCAAATGGATTTAAAAATTTTATACAGCAAATTGCCTTATCCCAAGATTTGGAATAATGTTTCTATTCAAATTGTTCAATAATGCATATTTTAGATATCTAAGCATAAGTATAAAAAGCTGCTAACCTGATTTGAGTCATGGAACTGTAACAATTCCTCTCGTAACTGTCATAAATGGCAGGATAAGTTCTAGAAAGTGCCCTAGATTTCTGTTCTCCTCTTCTCCTAGACCAATTATGACCTCTCTTCTTCCTTCTACCTCTTTTCCCAAGAATACCTCTAACTTCCAGGTCTGTATCAGAATGTCTCTCCCAGAGATCTACAATTTTAAATTGTGATCGGCTCAAATTTCAAATTGATATAATTGTAAACATACTTGATTTACTCCTTGCCCTCTCGAACTCTGAAAACTCTTTTTCATAGTCCTGATTATATGGTTCAGAATATGTATGAACCAAAGGGTTGGGAGTTACACTCCTACATCGTATTTCGGATGAATCCCAGTTTTCCTCTGATTCATTAGGATTAAATTTTACCAAGTTTACTGCGAACTTTTTGAAACCCTTCCAGATATCATTGAAACCCTGCATTTTTATATCCTCAGATTCGTCTCTATTCCTCAAAAAATCAATAAGTCTTCTCTTTGTATATGCCATATTTTCAAAAAAATTCATGCAGTTACTACATAACAAATCCTCATCCTTCAAGTATGGTTCAATCTAAAATTAATTTTATGTAGCACATAACAGTTCGTATGAATTTTTTCTACCTGATGGCCAAGAAAACTTGTTAGGTCGTATCGTATAGTATTTCCTCCACCATAATCTTCAGTTATTTTGAATTTTCTGACACTGGTGGAGGAGTTTGCACAAAAGAGGCAACTTGAAGCAAAAAGCTTTTTGGGTGATTTATCCATTGTTTATTTCCTGATATCCATATGTGAGTGTTTCGACTTCACTCAAACGATATTCATTTATCAGTGATTACAACATTCGGAAAGTTTTTAAATGTATAAAAAAACTTTTTGAATAACAAACAAACATTAAAAACCATTTTTTAGGTTAACCAATACAAAATTCATAGAAGAGGGAATAGTTTGGTTTATGATTCTGAACTTCTGTGTACTCTGACTGAAGACTAAGGCCGGTCCTACATTGGAAGCGGACTTGGTCTGGCCAGCCAACCCGACTCGACCCCTTTCTACATTGCAGACCAGACCAGGCACTGCCTCCAATGTAGGAGTAGAGCACGTTTTCTTTGTTTTTGTTTCCTCCAGACCTAGCCAGACCCTCCAGACTGTCTGGTCTGGAGAAATTCCGGTTCCAATGTAGGACCGGCCTTAGGGCTCGTTTATACTGGCCGGTACCGGTACCTTAAAAGTTGGCGTCAATTATTTATATCAGAGTATTGAATACAGAATCGACCTCTGTTTTTGATAGCGGTAATTTCGAATAATATAATAAAATATAATTTAAGATGGCCAGTACGTTTCAAAACATTGAAACTCGAATTCAAGTTGACTATTATTAACAAGCATAGAGCAAAATCCATAACCTCTATGTTCTGTTTACGGATAAGTTAACGGCCAGTATAAACAACTACTGAAATTCTTACGGAATACGGTAACGGCTTACGGAATACGGTACCGGCCAGTATAAACGAGTCCTTAAGCTTATTTCAAGTGAAAGACAAGTCCGGTCGTTATTTTGGTCTTCCTAGAGGTCATAAGAGAATATGTATTATTTGGGCGCTAGACACTCTCATTAAATGACCAAATCTGCCTATCCCGAGTCTGTCTGACTCCAGGGTTGTAGCTGTTTTCATTCATAACATTTGCCATTTTTGAATAAAAAGTGGCGTTAGAGTGTTTGTTATCGCATCTGAAGAAAAACATGAATATAAGGATATGTTAACGATTTATTGTTCAGTTAAAATAATATATCACAAATGCATCACTTTCAAAAGTCCGTCTCAATTCTTCCATTTTCCACATGACAATTTTTTATTTCTGTCATTTCCTCTCCATTTGGAAGATATGATTGTAATGTATGTGAAATGGTCCTGCATCTTTTGAGTTGACTCCTCTCTCGAACGGAAAAGTATCTTCTCCTAATTTCTGTTTGGACATCACCGTTCAGCAAACAGTAAAACAATGCGGCTAAAAATCCCTAGAATAAAAATTATACTTGATAAATCGATGTTAAATAACTGGCTGAATGGCTCACTGTTAATGTGTTATGTTTTGATTATAGAGGTATAATCAAAATAAGATAAGAGTAAAAAACAGCTATAAACAATAAAATTTCTTGAAATCGTAATTGGGGGTATTGTTAAGTATTGTATAAAGATTATTAATTCATAATTAAATTCATACTCAATTGTTTTTCTTCAATATGTTGGGTCAAAAGCATCCAAATTTGGGATTTTTTAGCCTTCAAATTCATCGAAAAATAATAACTGTTTCGTAATAAGTCATAGACCTTTTTAAAACTATATTTTAACAAAGAATGCAAAAATTGCAACCCTTTTTCTACATTTTTGAAAACTTATAGCCGATGCGCCCACTGATGAAAGTAGATATATTATATGACATTTTTTTTCTTCTTATCATCTAAGCTTCGCAATCAATAGGTAGTCCGGTCAAGTTAGACCAAATAACAGAGGTGAGGTTACCAAAATTCGCATAGAGCTGAAAATTGGTAGAGATGGTTAGGATACCTTTAGAAAGAAAGAGTGAAAAGTTGCTAAAAAAGTTATTCAAGGTCAAAGGTCGCGAAAATGGGTTTTTCGCTTTTTTCAGCCAAACAGTGAGTTTTATCATAAAAATAGCTCAGACATAAATTGTAGATCGTGCAATTATCTACAAAAATTGTCTCTATACTTTTTTTCGTGAGAGTCACCGTTTCCGAGATATGAGCGAAGAAAGTTGTATGCTCCATAAAATGCATAAGTACGCCACGTTCATTCGTCTCTGGCGCCGTAATGCGAGTTGAATTCTTTTTCTTTCGGTATATTAACTTAAAAAAAATCAATTCCCACTACTCAACAAAAGTTTCTTGCAAATTCTCATAACAAGTCTCGGTTCATTTCAATGTTGAAAGATAAATTGACGAATGAAGAAATACTTGTCAAGCAAGCTGATAATGATGCTGATGTCCTCATTATTGAAACAGCATTAGAACAGTCCAATTTGACAAGCACAACTATGATTGTTGGTGAAGACGTTGATTTACTAGTTTTATTGAATGCTCGAACTCCAGCTGACAACAATTTATTTTTTAAAACCTGGAAAATCTCAACATCAGTCCGAAATATATTCATCCCAAAGTTTATCTGCATTTTCAAAGTGCCAAAATTACATTTTGTTTCTCCACGCTATAAGTGGCTGCGATACAACATCTGCATTTTACAGGAGTGGTAAAACGTCTGTTTTTAAAATGTTTGAGAAACAAGATTTACTTGATTGTGCCGAAGTTTTAAAAGTCTACTCCAAAAGACATAATTATTCATGGAATTCGCTTTCTTCTTGCCATGTACGGAGCTCCAAAAAAATTACCTGCATTGATAAGTTCCGTTACGTGTCTTTTGTCAAAAATACTCGTAACAAAAAGCAAGTGCAATTGGCTTCTCTTCCTCCAACCTCAGCTTCTGCACAACAACATCTTCTTCGGGTATATTATCAAGTTCAAGTGTGGCTTGGTAATCAATTAGACCCAAAAGACTGGGGTTGGATGTTGATTGATAATGCATTAGAACCTGTCCAAACTTTACTTCCACCTGCACCTCAACACCATTTTTGCAAAAACTCCTCAACACCATTTTTAAACAAGGCAATTGTAAAAAAGCCGATGTAACACGGGCAGTCCCCGAGAAAGCTCAAATGTGGCGTCCAAAAAATCCCTTGTCAATAAACAATTTTGTTCCTTAACCTGTACAAGTTGTCAAGGCCAGCTTTGTTTTAATCCTGAGCCTAATAGTCAAGGCCAGCTTTGAAATTGAAATTCATATAAACGACGAGACATCCGATCCATCGCTTTTGGACGAGTTTATTTTCACTCAGCTCGAAGAAGAAGACGAAGAACAAGAAGAAACAGATGTAATAAATGATTATAATTCGGACCAATAATTTTATCACATTCTTTACAATTAACGACAATTTTTTTCATTATTTATTAGTACAGATCGGTTCATGGAATAGGCCTACCGGGGAAACCACGTTAAAAAAACGCGTCAAGTACACTACCTCACAGGTGACGTGGAAACGTGTGCATTTTATGGAGCATACAACTTTCTTCGCTCATATCTCGGAAACGGCGACTCTCACGAAAAAAAGTATTGAGACAATTTTTGTAGATAATTGCACGATCTACAATTTATGTCTGAGCTATTTTTATGATAAAACTCACTGTCTGGCTGAAAAAAGCGAAAAACCCATTTTCGCGACCTTTGACCTTGAATAACTTTTTTAGCAACAATGGGATTTTTGGGGACTTTTCACCCTTTCTTTCTAATGGCATCCTGACCATCTCTAGCAATTTTCAGCTCTATGCGAATTTTGGTAACCTGGTATGTATACTTTGACCGGACTAAGGTCTCTGTGATGCTCGAGTAAATCGAGATGGAGCATCCTGTATTCTTCTACTATCTGTATAACGAAGTTGTTTATATTAGATTTCCTGGTTTTGTTATCATAATAATTCCTCTATTCACATCTATCTACATCCTATCTAAATCTACTATTTTTTTAATTATGTACCTACAACGAACCCTCGGGAAGATCTTCAAAGTTGATTGCCTGCATTTCTGTATTTTTTCCTAATATATTTTGCTCCTTTTATCTTTGATAAAAAGTATTCCTTTGTATTTTGCAATCATTTGACACGCTCTACGGCTGTACATTGTTGTAATTTTTTTAATTACTCAAATTATATATGAAAAAAAGTACCTGGAATGCGGAGAAACTCTGATCGAAAAACAGCCACACAAGTTCGAGTGTAACGTCTTCGGAAATATTGAAATATAAAATGATAGATATTGTGTACGGGACGCCAAAAAGTGGTAGAAGAACGAGGGTAGCTTTAACCAGTTTCCTGAAAACAATGTAATAAATCAGGCCCAAACAGAGTTTTTGGTAAACAGATACTAACCTGTATTTCAATTTTCTCTGCTGTATAAATATTGAACTGAGTTTAAGACAAAGAATCCTTACAATCAACAGAAACAGAATGAAGTTTATCTAGAAAAACATTTATTTTATAATGCCAACTAAAAAAGAGTAGAAAATTAATATTTATCCATTTCAGCCTACTTGTACTGTTCTCATGTTACTATCATTTAAATAAAGACATTTTGTTCCATTCATTTTGTTTATATTCTTTCTTGTTTCTTTTTATTCAAAAATCATTAATCATAATTTATATATTTGAATTAAAGCTTTGCTTGAATACAAAAAAGGAGAAAACTATAATAAACAAGACTCTACTGCATATAGATAATTTGAATCGGATCTAGACTAGAGATCTCATCTACAGGATGGGTCTTCGATTACTACATAAATATGAGTCATAGTCGTAGGTGATGTTAATACGAAGGTAATTATGAAGAATTATGAAGAAACACCTGGGCGGTCGGTGTCTGCAAGACGATAATGAAGTCAAAACATTTGTGACACAGTGGTTAACAAGTCAGGCGACAGAATTTGATAAGGAGGGTATCCAAAAACTGGTGCCACGTTATGACAAGTGCGTCAATATTCACGGAAATTATGTTGAAAAGTAGATTAAGATACAGGCTTTCATGTAAAAATAAAATTATTGCGATATCTTCACACGCCTTTTTTAATTCCAGATGTAAGTTTTAAAAGACAATGTAATCTCAAATACATTAACAGGCAACACTGCTATCATGTAGGTATCAAATTGAAACACTAGTCAACAAGCATGTTGTCACCTGAAGAATATATTCTTGTAAACAATCGGGTATCTTTGATAAGTACCTAAATGATTATAAGAATAAGTAAGCATAAACGAATGTAGACCAATTGTCAGCTTGGACCAGAGATATAGAGTGGGGAGAATCTTCGAGATGCGCGAAGTGGCTAATTTTTCCTCCGCCATTTTTATACTT
Source organism: Micraspis discolor (assembly GCA_030674115.1). Classification (NCBI taxonomy): domain Eukaryota; kingdom Metazoa; phylum Arthropoda; class Insecta; order Coleoptera; family Coccinellidae; genus Micraspis; species Micraspis discolor. Next base: position 3,471,026 of record JARTUT010000005.1, on the reverse strand, counting down.
TCGGTTCATTGGCGTAGAAAGCTGTGTATCTGAGGGATAGTTGGTATAAAATTAAAAAGAAAATGAAATGTATAAAGCATATCAATTTCTTGGATAAATCTATAGCTTCAGAATCTATACTCAAAATATCAGACCAAACTGTCCTCATATCAACTGATTTTGGGAAACTGAAAAGAATCATATTACTGTGGAAAGTAAACAACACGCCACTGAGCAGATAAACAATGCCATGCGATATGATCAGTCGGATAATTTCAATAAAAACGTATAAAATGAAATTCCTTCGATCTTCTTTGTTTTATAGTTTTTACACGTTTTAACAATACAAGACATGTTGAAAGTATCGAATAATCTATCGCACAATGTAAAATTCGAGCAATTTTTACCTCACCTGACAAGTATGTCAACCTAGAACAGCTGACTACAAAAGTATAAAAATGGTCGAAATTTAGCCACCAATTTTGGAAGCGCAGTGGTCGAAGCGTATTCTCCCCACTCTATATCTCTGGCTTGTAACGGGTGGTCCATCTAGTGTTTGGAATTTGAACTACCGATTATTGGACATTATAAACGTCAACTATTCTTTTTGACGTGACTAATATTTAGTTGAAAGTTTGAAGTTTACGAAATGGGACGCTATTCGCTTGAAGATAGTTGGGAAATATTAAAAACTTATTTCCAAAGTGGTGAGTCTTCTACTCAAACTTTGAGAAATTTAAGAAAAAAATTCGACAAAAAAAATGTTCCAAAAACCCAATTTGTGAAGCGTGTTCGTGAAACCGGAATGTTGGTGGATAAACCAACACGTGTACGTACACGTCCGGTCCGTTCAACCGAAAATATTGCTGCTGTGGCTGAAAGTGTGCGTGAACAACCATCAACATCAGTTCGCCATCGTTCTCAACAATTGGACATTTCACGCACTTCTTTGATGCGAATTTTGCGTAAAGATGAAGCCGTATAAAGTTCAATTGGTGCAACAGCTAAAGCCAATTGACCATCCGAGTCGTCTACGGTTCGCAAATTGGGCGGAAAATTGTTTGGCGGAGGATAACGAATTTTATCGAAAAACCATCTATTCGGACGAAGCTCATTTCCACCTCGGTGGTTATTAATAAGCAAAATTGTCGCATCTGGGGCACAGAAAACCAGCACGTCGTCATAGAGAAGCCAATGTACCCACAACGAGTGACTGTTTGGTGCGGACTTTGGTCTGGCGGCATCATCGGTCCATTTTTCTTTGAAAATGAAGCAGAAATCGCCGTAACCGTCAATGCCGAGCGCTACCGCGCAATGTTGAACGATTGGTTCTTTCAAGAAATTGAAGCTAACGACTTGGACGATGTTTGGTTTCAACAGGACGGTGCAACGAGTCATACAGCACACGCCACAATCGATGTTTTACGCCGCATTTTCGGAAATCGAATAATCAGCAGAAATGCTGATGTGAATTGGCCACCAAGAAGCTGCGATCTGACGCCATTGGATTATTATCTTTGGGGAGCGGTGAAAGATAAGTGTTACGCCAACAATTCAAGACCTCAAGACCGAAATTCGAGCTGCTATTGGTGAAATAGAGCCCCAAACAATCGAAAATGTATTAAAAAATTGGGTGGAACGAATAGGCTACTGCCAAGTCAGCCGTGGTGGTCATTTGGCCGAAATTATTTTTCATAAATAAATGTCATTGAGCAGTTTTTTTTTTATAGCAAAATTAAATTCCAATATTTAAATGGGCCACCCATTACTTACTAATACGGTGATTCCTGTGGGTATCTCCAACAATAAAGTTGTTTTGTCCTCTGTAGTCCAGCAATAAACACTTTCATTTATTATTCTCAGTATTATCCAGGGTATAACAAAAATAAGGGGAATTGCTGAAAAACCATCAGTAATCAAAAACATCTGAAGCAGGTGCAAAAGTTGAAAACAGAATGTTCTCTGGCCTAATAAAATGAAATCTACATACTTACTCCATCCAATAACAGCATACAATTTCACATTGGTTTTATCAGAAAAAGGTTTCAAAAAAAGCAAATTATGCAAGTAAATACCCTCCATTAAAATCATCATATAATTCGTCAGTATGAAATATTGCCTCAAACTTATCACTGCTTTGCAAATCCAATACTGAAAAAAACATTGTATATTATTCGCTGGTGGAACCACATTTCAATAATGGCATATAAATACCTACTTTATCATCTTTTCGGACGAAGCTCATTTCCACCTCGGTGGTTATGTTAATAAGCAAAATTGTCGCATCTGGGACACAGAAAACCCGCACGTCGTCATAGAGAAGCCAATGCACCCACAACGAGTGACTGTTTGGTGCGGACTTTGGTCTGGCGGCATCATCGGTCCATTTTTCTTTGAAAATGAAGCAGAAATCGCCGTAACCGTCAATGCCGAGCGCTACCGCGCAATGTTGAACGATTGGTTCTTTCAAGAAATTGAAGCTAACGACTTGGACGATGTTTGGTTTCAACAGGACGGTGCAACGAGCCATACAGCACACGCCACAATCGATGTTTTACGCCGCATTTTCGGAAATCGAATAATCAGCAGAAATGCTGATGTGAATTAGCCACCAAGAAGCTGCGATCTGACGCCATTGGATTATTATCTTTGGGGAGCGGTGAAAGATAAGTGTTACGCCAACAATTCAGAAACAATTCAAGACCAAGACCGAAATTCGAGCTGCTATTGGTGAAATAGAGCCCCAAACAATCGAAAATGTATTAAAAAAGTGGGTGGAACGAATAGGCTACTGCCAAGTCAGCCGTGGTGGTCATTTGGCCGAAATTATTTTTCATAAATAAATGTCATGAACCAACCTTTTAAATAAATGTTCAACCATTGGAAAATATTGAGCAGTTTTTTTTTTATAGCAAAATTAAATTCCAATTTTTAAATGGGCCACCCATTACTTACTAATACGGTGATTCCTGTGGGTATCTCCAACAATAAAGTTGTTTTGTCCTCTGTAGTCCAGCAATAAACACTTTCATTTATTATTCTCAGTATTATCCAGGGTATAACAAAAATAAGGGGAATTGCTGAAAAACCATCAGTAATCAAAAACATCTGAAGCAGGTGCAAAAGTTGAAAACAGAATGTTCTCTGGCCTAATAAAATGAAATCTACATACTTACTCCATCCAATAACAGCATACAATTTCACATTGGTTTTATCAGAAAAAGGTTTTAAAAAAAGCAAATTATGTAAGTAAATTCCCTCCATTAAAATCATCATATAATTCGTCAGTATGAAATATTGCCTCAAACTTATCACTGCTTTGCAAATCCAATACTGAAAAAAACATATTGTATATTATTCGCTGGTGGAACCACATTTCAATAATGGCATATTAAGTTGAGGTGGTTAAGCAGACAGAAAATTGGAAGTTTTCCAGAAATGGATTCTGAAAATTATGTTTAGAAAAGACGTGATGTGTCCTTCCGAGCAATTATAAAAAAAGCGGAAATACTTCAAGTTAGACAAATAAAACAAGAATTGCTTCTGCTTCATCAGCATAAACAGCCAAAAATCATTCCTATAAATATAAAAACGATATGGAATTAGACACAATCCATTTCAGCTACCACAAACTAAAAAAATTATGATTACGAAACTTCACATATCTGGAGCCACTGTTTTACAATATCCTTTCCTCAATATAAAAGCAGAAAATTCTCGAAAAGTATTCATTAGAGAAATTGATGAATGTATCCAATCATGGAATCTTGATTTTGGTAGGACAAATTTATTTTAAACGGCCATACTTATTAAAACTTTTTTTCGCATGTTTCAAATTATGTCATATTTGGATCGTGTCACCATTAACAGATGTTTCTTAAAAAATGTTATTGAATGGAATACCATTCGTTCCCAAAGAAGAAGTTTTGAACATTTGCGGATTATAATTTGTTTATTGAAGTGTAATAGACGTTATATAGAATAAATTTCATAACACCTCGTTAACACCCTTGATTACTTCGGTTAACTCTAAAACATTTTGTTTTGAATACTGTTTGAAGATCTTCATATTTTTCTATATTCAATAATTCAAAAATAAAAAAATATCGAATTACACTAATAGACCACATTTTTTTAAGAAATGTCATTGTGTCCAAATCTAAGTAATAATTTAATTACAGAAGAGGATATATTTCGGTGAAATTATAACAGAAGAAGGATAATGGGTTGAAGCCACAAATTGGATGCTCGCTCCTATTGTGGTCATCTGTTGTTGTTTCTTTCATATTTATTCATTTCCATCCCTATCCTGGTTTCTTGGTTGCCTTGCCCTGAAAAAGGCAATAAGCAGAAACACGTGTAGGCAAGTACCTTCCATCCATTTCCCATATTTTCTGCACTCTGCGGTTTCACCAATTATCCTTCTTTTATATCTAAATAATAATATTGAGGTTTAGCTAAATTTTCTCGCATTTTCTATATATACGTAAAAACACAACTGCAATCTTTCGAACTAGTTTTCGTTAACCAAAACAGAACCAGATGACTTGCAAAATGCCCTCAAAATATAAAAAAAAGTATATTACATAGAAATCACAGAATCTTACCGTTGACAATTGAAAATGTTGCCCTCGAGCTTCAGCAGATGTGTCTACAAACAAAAATCTTGCATTCAGAAGGAGTATGTCTTTCAAAATCGACATTAAACATCTCATAATCGATGACACAAAAAGATGCATATGCAGATAGTTTCTGGGACAGTGAAGTCGTCTGGAACGATTAAAATGAATACATTCTATTGCGAATATCATAAAACATTTACTTGAGATAAACAAAAATCAATAACGATACAAGTAGAGATGAAATTGAAAAGCCATATCCAACATGTGTACAAGTCCTCAAAATAGGTATCCATTTCAAATAAACCAGTTCACTTTCGGTTAATTTAGCGTAAAACTGGCCACATTCAGTGTAGTTAGCTGCTACGTTGTTATTAAGTGACTCCCATCTTCCAGACTCATCGCAAAGAAGGTAAGCAAGGCCCTTTAACAAAACATTCTCTTGAAATATCCAGATTGACATCAAATGAATAAAAAATAATTCACTCTCAGAGGTTTATTACAAAAATGTGAAATAATTACAAGAGCGCCAAAAATTATTCGATAAAGGTCTAAAGGTGTAATCATGAACAGAGTGCCTCGCCGATTACTTCGAATTTCGTTCCATTCGTTCACGCATAAACTAAGTGGGTCCGATTTACATCTAGAATATGACATAAGAATCTACATAAGATTAGAATGTCAACGACAACTGTCATTTCAGAGTAGGGGTGAAATGAATTGGATAGGGATTGCAAAACTGGTTCTATGCTGGGTAAATTTATAAATTTCATAAATACATATCGTAGACTGTTAAACTATAAGAGAATACCTCACCAGGGCTCTTACGAATCCTATGAATTGAAGAAATTTCAAAATATTATACGAGATATGGGTTAATATTGTAATTGGAATGATCTGACAAAGTTCTGTGAACATCGGACGTCACAGATGATCTGGAAATTACTAGGTTTGGTCGCGTGGCAGTTCGGAACTGTAATTTTTGGTAATTTGTGGTTCCCACCCGTTCGTCTGGGACGGAACAGGAGTTCCTTGTCGTTCGTGTGGTCGGAACACTTGATTTCGGAACTGTTCGTTACTGTTCTTACGGTTCCTGATCTAGAGATGGTACAAGGTACAACAGAAGAAGCGGTAAATTCAAATCATCGGTGATTCAAATTTTCAGTAGTTCTAATTGGCAATTAAGTTATATATTTGGTGACTAGGATATTCGCATAGCTGTTTTTGAGTATATTTGATGTTGTGTGAGTATAAATTTTTAATCAATTCGTTATAATAGCTTCTCAAAATTTTTGTTATCTCAAAGAAGAGAAAGGATCATTTGCAATAGATGAATAAAATAATTGCATAGTTGTTGATCAAAGTATGTAAGATAATTATTTTATATTATTTATATATACGATATTTCGTATTTATATTATATATATTTATTTTTGTTATTTCGTGATTGTAGTATCTTTATTTTTTATCCACTCAAAATGTATTGCAAATTTAGGAAGGAAACGGAGGAATGAGCTCTTTCAAGAACACAACGACTTGTTAAAAGAATTCTTATCTAAAAAATAATTACAAAGCTATGAAAATTGTTAGAAAATATTTTTATTTATTTCCCAAATGCCATCAGTTCCATTTACAATTACCATAAATTTTCTGTACACAGTTTCCACCAAAATAACAATAAAATAACAGAAGAATTCACAGTTTACCCAGATATGAACTAACAAAAATAATTTCTCCACTGATGACCACTACTACATATATTGAAATTTCAAATTATAATTAAATTAAATCATTTATTCAAATATTTCATTACATATAAATTATATTTACAGTTATTTATGTGGATATGTTTATGTTTATTTATTTATGACAAAAAAAAAATTGTTCAATTTTAATATTTGTAATTTCTAACGTATTTCCACCGTATTAATAACACTAAGATATTGAATAAGTTATTCAATATCTTTGTAACACTATCCATGATATGATCCATGATCATTGAACTCTATATGCATACCTATATGGTATTTAGAGTTCAATGTCCATGATGTACAACATAACCTTACTTTCACTTATCTATGCACTTAACGAAATCGTTTTGAAATCATCTGTTCCCACCTGTTCTTACCCGTTCGTGTCATAGAACAACTTGCGACGATTCCAAGAGTTACAGAACCTGGTTCTCTGTGATCCCAGAACAACTGGGAGATGCCACCCGAACAAACCTAGTGTTAGTCTTTTGCGAAAAACCGGGAAATCGGTGTTTTGGATATTTTTTGAAAATGTTAGCGTGGCCGTGAATGCATGTGAAATGCACCTAACGAAAGGCCGTCTTAAGAACTTACGGTGCTCGCTTCGCTCGCAAGATCGCCTTCCCCTTTCTACCTCGAAATATCGCATTTCTAAACCCCTCGCCAACCGAAAGTTTTTTGATCTCCTTCGGTGGTTACCTGTATCGAACCATCGATTACCACAGAAATATTCCTTGTTGTTTCTAATATATTGGGATTAATTGAAGAGAATGTTTATAGATCTGCTTCTATGATGTTATCGAGATTTAGGATTTTTATTTTTAATTAATCCCAGTGGTTACGAATACCAAAAAAATCATAACGTCTAGGTGTATGTTTCAGAAATATTGTAGAAAGGCAATAGTAGAGGGTGAGAATATTTCAAAATTTAATTCATCGAGTAGTTTACCTTGTTCAAAAGTTATAGAATTGTGAAATTTCACTCATAAGATGAACGTCACTGTATATTCCAATCAGGTAATTGAATCAATTGAATTTATAAATGATAATGTAATGTTATGTAAAATTATGCGTTGTCAAGTTTAAAAATAAACACAGGAAAATTTTCAAAATGATGATCTATTTTATTTCATGATGATAACTTATTTTGGGTTTACATAAATATCCCTTGTCCCTTATATGACGACAGTGATTTGCTACAATTTGTTAAATACACAACTTCAGGAATTCCACAATATAAATTTAAAATAATACTCACATCCAAGGAAGGCCTATGTATACTGGATGAACAAGTTTTCACAGCCACCTCTCCAGCCCTAGTTTTAAACCAACACATAATACCATCATAAAAAGGCGGACAGAATTTCGTTTGTCCCAAATGACTTTCATCAGGCTCTGTTGTGTTTTTCAAGCACTCCTCCTCAATTTTTTTCAGTGAATTTAGAGTGTCATTCCAGAAAGATGCCATGGTTTCTGTACTACATGAAGTTACAGTTTATTTAGCTATGTAAAATGATACTCTCGTCTGATATCAGAGGCGTCTAGCTGTCAACAGATTTCCAACTCAATATTTTTAATGGTGTTTACACAGGAATAAACAATAACAAGTTAAACTCATAAAATTAATTTTGTTAAGATACTTTTCACACTGAACGAGTATACAACATAATAAAATTATGGATATACATAGGTATGAATTCCACCAAAATCCATTATGAAAATTATACTATTAAAATATTTGTTACATTGAAAAATTAAATTCGATTCTTTGTGCGATAATTTTCCAAATAATGCTGAATCATTCCAAAGCTTTAAAAGAAATTTTATGTACATACCTGGTTGTCTCTTTTCATTAAATAATTATCCATTTTCGTTTCATTTCGCTTCAATCTTCAGAATTTAGGAATCTCAAATTGTAAATTATATGATTTAATCATAAATTACTGAACAATATGTCTTGTGAAAATTGAATTTCCCGCCAAGAAAACCGAATTACCTGTCAATCGTCCAACAGACGATCTGATAACTGGCGCCGAAATCCAAAATTGACTTGTTTATTGTTTATGTTGGTTGGAAACTTGAATTGTGTGTGCTATATTGTTTAATAGAAGGATTTGAAATATGCCAACTTTGAAAATCGAACGTATAATAAGCTTCAGTAGCGAAGACAAGGTATTTTAAATATAGGTTAATTTCATATTGAAATTGTCTCCATATATTTAAGAAAGATATTTGTATCCTGTAGGTACATATTGCCAATAACCTCCTTGGGAATATTTCGTCTCTGAAGTGGAAATGCGCCATTGCTGGGGAAAAACAAGCAGTTGTTTGCTTTCAACTGCAGAAAGCCTCAGTGATTACTGGAATCGATATAGGAAATGAGCATTCAGCTTATGTCGAAGTAATGGTTTCAAGGTCTGGATCTGACAGTGACTATACGTCGCTGCTTGTTATGTCTTCTTTTATGTCTGCTTTGGAGTCACGACAAAGTACCAATGTTGATAGAGTACGAATGTTCAAACAGAGTGATTTTTTGAAACCTCAATGTGAAGAGAAATGGGATAGAGTAAAAGTAGTGTGTACACAACCATTCAACAGGAATGTAAAGTATGGACTTTCATTTATTAAATTTCTTTCGAATGAAGTTGGTGAGAAAGAATTGTCTAATAACAAGGAGATTAAATTAGGAAAATTCACACTCAAGCCTGATCTGGACATGAATTTAGAGATAGGCTCTTCTTTTGCTCAAAGGAAAGAACTTGGGAAAGAGAAGGATGAACCTGTGACAGGTAAGCATGTTTATTGATTTATTTATCATACTGGAACATAAACAGGATGAAATCCCAGAAGCAGTATTCTCCCAATTACAAATCCAACCAAATTATTTACAGTTATTTAATATACATATATACAGGGTCTTTCACGAGGAACCTCACCCATACGGGAAACTACTGAACGTATTTTCATGAAATTCATCACTTATAAGTATTTCACGATGCTGATGAAATCTAAAATATGTTCAAGGCATGAGCACCTCCGGTTTTTCCGGAAATGACCTCAACTTCCGTTTTTCTAATTACAACACCATTTTTTTATTGCAGAAATAGATTCCTTAGAAAATTTCAAGTTATTTTGATGTAACATTTTTCAGTTTTGGTTGGAAAATTCTCTCTGAGAGGGAAAATTCGAAAAAAAAATCGAAAATAGAGCTCCGCTGAAACAAGAATAACTTCCAGGTTTTTGGATGGAAAATTTTCATTTTTGGGATTTTTCAAGATGTAAGATTGATGTATCCACTTTAAAAATCGAAATCGTGATTCATGATACAGGGGGTGAAAAAATCGCTTTCAAAGTTAGAGATGACAAAATCGTGAAAAATCAATTTTTTCAAATTAGAACCCCATTTTTTTATGGCAGATATTGAATCTACGTTAAAAAATAATGTGAGTGTATGCATCACACCCTTGCCCTAAAGTGGATATTTTCTTAGTTATTCACAAAAAACTGGTTTTCGTCTTGAATTTTCAGCTATTTCTTTTCCCTTCACGCCAAAAAGATGAAATTTTCAGGAACTGTTAAAAATAATAACTTATCTTTATTGCCTATGCAATTGGCCATCGACCAGCGGTCCTTCAGCCTGTATCTTTACAATTTGGTACATTTAGTTATTATTCTAGAAAATGTAGAATGACATATTTTATATTTACACTAATTAAATTTTTGAGAGCTTAGTTAGAAGTGGAAATTCTGGGTATTTTCTTTTGGATGTCTTCCTTCCTTCCGGATGGAACTGAGTGATAACCTCGTCCAGCTGCATCAATCTATTGTAGTATTTCTTATTCAGTCTGCTCATTCTCACATCAATAGGTTCTATTTTAGTTTTCAGGTAGAGTAAATTATTAGGAGGATTATGTAGTACATTATTAGGATGTCTCATTCTAGTAATGGCTCAATGCTGATGTCTCTGCTACTGTGAGGTTTTTAATCGCTGGAGGTTTGCAGTTTACAAATAATGGGTGGGCGATTTCTAATATGGGTCGACAGATTGTCTTGTATATACGTGATCGGCTTTTATAGTTGATGCCTTGCTTCCTGTAAACCAGATTGGAAATATGTTTGGCTCTTGCTATGGTTTTTCTTTTCATCATCTTTGTGTGTAGGTTGAAATTCAATTTGTTGTCGATGCTCACACCAAGGTATTTGATGAAATGAGACGGTTTTATGATTTTATCATCGATCTTAACAATTGGTGAGGAAGTCCCGACTTGTCTGGATTTATTCTCATTTCTCCACTTCCGGAACCAGGTGAAAACCTTATCAAATACAGACTTCCAATGTTTTTGCCTCCAACATCAAAAATATGCAAGAGAAAAAAAGTTACAGGTTGTTCCTAAATAGATGGCGAATTTGGATTCAATTTATTTTGCATTATAATTATGTCGGTTTATTAAATATAATCTACTACTACTCAGCACATATGACTGAAATAATTTGTGACCTCAGCTACTGCAGTTTACAAATAATGGGTGGGCGTAACCTCATAGCTTCAATTTGTTGTCGATGCTCACACCAAGGTAATTCAAATAGTCGTCGAATTAAGAACTGCGACTGTGGATTTACAGTGAAACTTAAAAATTGCATGTATTGCTGGCGATTTTGCTCCATGCTGAAGTTAAAACTGTTATTTAAACCATGTTTTAGATGAAAAAAAGTTACAGTTGTTCCTTAGATGTTTGGATTCGAATTTGTATCGAAACCTCTAATCTAATAGGAGTGATAAATAATTTCCTTATGACCCATATGCAAAAATCCCCAAAGCATTCTTTTTTTAATGATAGAAACAATCTGCCTCTTTAAAGCTTTTGAATCGCAAAAATTAAGTTATAAAATCGATCACTATGCCTAATTTTACCAATGAAGATTATTTAAATCTCATTTACTACTGCAAAATGTAATAAAGTTGTAGATAGAACGATTCATTGAGAGGTTTCCTGACCGACCCAGACCATCGAGAGATACCATTAACAGAACCATGACAAACTTGAAAATGTGAAGAAACTAACAGAGAAAAAGTGTAGTAGAAGATGAGAACACCGAAATTACAGTTCTTGCATATTTTCGTGAATCCTCAAAAATTCTCTCAAAGATGCCGAGATTGCTCTGGGATTATCTCAATCGAGTGTTTGGAGAATATTAAAAAAACATAAAATGCACCCATATAAATTCAATAGGGTACAGCATTTGAAGGAAACTGATTTCAATGATGATTCGATTTCAAGAGAATGAAAACTTGTTGGACTGTATAATTTGGACAGATGAATCTAAATTCACAAAGAATGGTTCTTTCAATAGGCAAAACAGTCATTATTGGGATGAAGAGTCAACCACCAATTCAGACAATGGAACTTTCAAGAACCTGTTTCAATGTTTTTGCGCCATCAAAAATAATGCAATTCTCGATGTTCACATTTATGATGGGACTTTAACTTGAGAACACTACACATGTTTGCATTATTTAAAGAATGTTCTCCCTTAGAGATAGATATTCTGACATATTGACTTAAATAATTGAGCCGCTAGTACAGAACCATTATGACTTATGGTATCAACAAGATGGCGCGACTCCACACATATTTGAAGATCGATGGTTGGCGAACAATGGTCCACATCTTTGGCCACCACGTTCTCCCGATTTAACTCCTTTAGATATTATGTTTGGGGTAGGATAAAAATTGTCTACTCAACTCCCCTGACTGATGAAGAGGACTGCATGAGTCAGAAATACGTTCAAATTTTTAGATTCATAGTTTTGAAACTCCACTTTTGCTGATCTCCTCCTCCCGATGAAATAAGAATTGCAACCCACGAGCATTCCAAATTCCATAGCAACGTATAAATAATTGTCTAGAAATTCCACGGTCAAAACTTTGAGCATCTTCTCTAGCTGAATAACTGCGAGGAAACGTTGCTGGATATCTTTTCTGCAATAGTAAGTTGAAGTCGGTTTCAAGAAGGAGTTGAAAATAATACAGCATGGTTCAAATAACAGTTGCTGAAAATTTCATCTTTTGGGAAAAGAAATAGCTGAAAATTCAAGGCGTTGAAAACACATTTGTTGAAATAATTTTGGACTGATAATTTGGCCTACCCAGAAAATATCCCTTTAGATTCAAAAGTCATTCACACTGAAACACTCATTATTTTTAAAATAGATTCAATATCTGCCATAAAAATTTCTGATGGGGTTCTAATTTGAAAAAACTATTGATTTTTTTTCCTGATTTTGTCATCCCTAAATTTTTGAAAGCGATTTTTCACCCCATGTATATTCATTGAATCGCGATTTTGATTTGTTAAAGTGGATACATCAATCCTTCATCTTGAAAAATCTTCAAAAATGAAAATTTTCCAATCCATAAAAAATCTAATTTGAAAAAATTGATTCTTTTGTTTCCCTAACTTTGAGCTTTTTCACCCCTTTTCGATTTTTTTTAAAGTGGATACATCAATCTTTCATCTTGAAAAAATTTTTTCCATCCAAAAACTCAGATTCTTGTTTCAGAGCTCTATTTTCCAATTTTCCAAAACTGAAAAAACTGAAAAATGTTACATCAAAATAACTTGAAATTTTCTAAGGAATCTATTTCTGCAATAAAAAATGGTGTTGTAATTTGAAAAACGGAAGTTGACGTCATTTCCGGAAAAACCGGAGGTGCTCATGCCTTGAAAATATTTTAGATTTCATCAGCATCGTGAAATACTTATAAGTGCTGAATTTCATGAAAATATGTTCAGTAGTTTCCTGTATAAATATGGGTGAGGTTCCTCGTGAAAGACCCTGATATATATACATTAATACATATAAAAAATAATCACTGAGTACCAAAAACAATACATATAAATAACAAAAACAGTAACATGGTTTTAAAGATCATGGATTTTATAAATGTAAAAACTGCTGTTTCATTTCTTTTTTAAATGCCATCAATAAAGATGAAAAAAGTCGATGTGAGAGCTGTACCGGTTAGCTGTGAGCATTCTGATGATTGGGGAAATTTGGTATAATTCGTTCTCCACAAAGCAACATACAACATTTCAGTTGATCATAGTCTTGGATCAGAAACCCTGAATAGAATCATCTCTAAAATGCCAGGACTAACCAACAAACCATTTAAAAGCCTAAAAAATTTAATATGGTTTTTTGGTCTGATATTGTATCTCTCTATGATGTTATTAAATGTGTATAGTAGGCATTGCAGATCGTCCTTAGATTCTGAGAACAAGAGGTTTTCATCGGTGTAATACAGATGGTGTATTCGTTGTCCTCCCAGTCTATAGAACATATTTTTCGAAGCCAGTCATAAACATTTCAAATATTATTAACATTGAAGTAATTGATTAATGCTGAGCTTACATAAAAATAATAATTTCAGTGGCTGCTACCTTAAGAGATGCAAATTACGGTCTCTTGAATGGCTCTAGAAGTCCACTCATCAGAACGCCCAAGCTATTACCAGACAACTTGCGACCTTCGTCATCCAAAGCGAAACTCAAAAATGATTCAACGACAGAACATACCCCAAAACCACGTCACAGAAAAGAATTATTTTATACAGATGAAGATGAAGCACCAAATGAAAAAATTGATAAAATGTTTGAACGCAGAAAAGCAGAAAAACTTAAGCTAATGGAAGAGAGCAAAAATAATACACCTCAATCAAAAAAAACTTTGAAGAAGGATAAAGGGGATAAAAGCAAAAATGGATTGGATGTTCAAGAGAGTACGAAAAAGGATCAAACATCAGCTATAAAAATTGAACCTTCGACCAGTAAAAAAAATAAAGAATCCTCCAAGAGAAAACAAGAGGATGTGGTTGAAAAGAGCCCGAAAAAGATGAAACCCTTGAAAAAAACAAAACCTTTCAATAAGCTGTTGGAAGGTGTGGTTCTTGTAATTAGTGGCATTCAAAATCCTGATAGGGCTACACTTAGAGGGAAAATATTGGAAATGGGAGCTAAGTACAAGCCTGACTGGGACAACACCTGCACACATTTGGTGTACGTTCAAAATAAGTATAAGAGAAACATTCCAAATGCTTGTGATTTGTAGGAAATAGTTCCTATTATGAAATTCAAGGTATATGCTGTATTAGTGTGACGTCAAAGTTATGTCTGGGTTCCAAGGAAAGCAACTTTATTAGGGAGTGTATGTGAATGAGGTCAATATATGTATTATTATATTCAATTCCAATAGTTCGAGGTGAGTAAATAAAACAATATGATGAAATCATATGACCCCCCTTTAATTTTCTGTTTTTTTATCCAATATAGTAACAAAACTAGCCAGTTTAGTCTATTTTAAAATGTTTTTGAATTGCTATAATTTAGAACTACTAGAAATTCAACCAAAGCAAAGTTCTTTTGGAACCCTGCATAGGCATTCTGACATCATCACTATTACTGCATATTAATATCTATCCTAAAATGTAAGCAGTCCATTTCGAAAGCATCAATTTCAAAAATTATACATTGAAAAGCATAAATATCAGGTCCTGAGCGTTTGTAGGCTTACTCTGCATATGATACGATTCAAATGTTTTCATGAGAATTTCATGAGCTACAGATTGTTTTATATATAAGTGATGTGTTTTCTCATAACTCCGAAATCGACAGACTGACAAAGTCTCTGAGGATTTGTGGACCGGAGACTGGTAACACAGTTTCTACGAGATGTAGAGTGCAAGAAGGACTTGTCGGATATTTCCTGTTTCTTCTTGGACTGGATTTCCCAAATTAATGAAAAATCCCTTTAATTGAAAAGAGGTTGTACAACTTAAAACTTTATTTACACTACTATGTACACCTCGGATGTCTGGATGGCACATATAACCTCCTCTTACGACCACAATGAGTCAATACACTCACTAGAAATGTTGTAAATATTTCTCTAAGTCTTAACCATAGTTCTATTTATGTTAACTGGCTAAATCAAACAAAACCTTGAAATATATACAAGTTCCCCCTCTTCAAAAGGGGGCGTAAAAAGGGTTTGACCAAATAAATGGAAAGCGCAAAACATACAATTCTGGCCTTTCCCGAAAATACCCAGGCGGAATTCCCGCATTCGACAAAGGTTCAAATATAAAGATCTATTTCTTGGTCATCCGGTCATAAACTCATACCGAAAGTACCTCTGTAAATTCTTTCACTTTCGAAACTAATTGGGGTACTTCGGATATTGCAGTTCCATGACCGTTACAAATCTTAACATGATGCACAAGTTCAATTTACTGTCAATGTTCACACCAAGGTATTTGATAACATGAGTCAGTTTAAGGATTTTATTGTTGATCTTTAGAATAGGTGATGAAAACTTTTCTGGCTCTATTTTCCTTCTCCACTTCTAGAACCAGGTGCAGACCTCCTCTAACAGCTCCTATAGTCTATGTATGCAGTGTTCCAATGTATTTGCATGGGATACCACTGTTCCTTCGTCTGAAAATTGCATAATATAGAGGGCTTCTGTGTTCCAAGATGATATTATGTCACTACTTCATGCTAAAGTGAAAAGACTCTAATAATCCAACTTTAGCTGATGATTTTCTGCCTTCTATATAGTGCTTGCATAATCTTAAGGGATAGTGTGTGGACTAGAATTTTCCGCTCTACAACTTTTGTTTGAAACTTTTTCTCACTAAACCTTCTAATGTGCGAAAATATCAGAAAAAACCTTATTTTTTTCTCTTTTTTCAATGTTCCTGAAAATTTTAACACCATGTTTCTCTCATTATAACAATCAACATATCAAAAATGCAGCTCTTTCCGAGAAAAAGTGATTTCAGCCCTGCCTTTACTGGACTATCTCCACTAGCACTGATGATAGAGCTCCGAAATTGACTTTTCCACATAGAATGCGGTGGCGTGTTCTTATTTTTTTTTATTTACAGAAATACCCCGACTTACGCTACCCCGTTTTACGCGAAATCGAAGATACGCGGTTTTTCATTTTGATTGCTGCGCGCATCGGCTCTCTCGCTCCGCCCACTCAGTGTTCAATTTGCGACAGGTTTAAACGTGTTCCGCGTGAAATTGTTTTAAGTGCGCAGTGCGTTTTACTTATAATTTCTAATTATGTCGTCTGAAAGAACAAAAAATGAGTCATTTGAGCCTAACAAGAAAAGAAAACTACACTGAATATAATTAAAGACTGAAGCAAAAATGAAAATTTGTGAATTGGCAAAGAAATTTGACCTACCGGAATCAACAGTCCGAACGGTTGTAAAAGGTAGAAAAAAAATTATGACCGTTGTGAAAGACTCTCAATCTTTGAATTCAAGTATCATCCGTAAGCGTCACGGTATTATCGCACAGATGAAAACATTGCTACAGTCATGGTATGATAATCAAGTAAGAGTGAAAAATTGTCCTGTTGATCAAAATGCAGTGTGCTTTCAAGCAAAGCAGATTTTTGAAAAACTATAAGAAGAAGCTGGGGAGGCGGCTGAAAATGAAGTGTTTAAAGCTAGTAACGGCTGGTTTAGCCGATTTAAGAGTCGTAATTGGCATAGCATCACAGAGTGGAGAAGCGGCAAGGGCTGATAAAGAAACTGCATCTCTCTATCCAGAAAAACTCGAAACAATGATAGATGAAGGTGGCTAAAATAGCCAAACTATTTTCAACGTAGATGAAACAGGTCTTTTTTGGAAGAAAATGCCAAAAAAAACTTTTATTGCGCGTGAAGAGAAAACTTTTCAGGTTTTAAAGCCGCCAAGGATCGATTAACAGTGATGGTTGATGCGAATGCAGCTGAAGATTATAAATTAAAACTTCTGTTAGTTTACCGCTCAGAAAATCCAAGAGCCTTAAAAAATAAATCTAAAGCTGATTTGCCTGTCATTTGGAAGTCTATTGCAAAAGCTTGGGTGACAGCTTCTCTTTTTGAAGACTGGTTTGGCCATCATTTTATTCCTGAAGTCGAACGTTACTGCCTATTAAAATAAATCCCATTTGAAGTGATGCTACTAATTGATAATGCGCCAGGTCATCATCCCGCAACTCTAATTAATTTCGAACCACGTGTGGAAGTTGTATTTTTGCCACCAAACACTACCAGCTTGCTTCAAGCAATGGACCAGGGAGTCATTAAAACATTTAAAGCTCACTACACAAGGCGGTCATTTGCATATCTACATGAAGCTATGAGACAAAACAATGAGCTTTCTGTTCAAGACTTGGAAGCAATTCAATGTTGTAGATGCTGTAAGAATTATTGGACAATCTTGGAATGAGGTTTCACAAAAAACTATCAATGGTGTCTGGAAAAAACTGTGTCCATTTTTTTCACCTCTAAAACCCAAGGAGAAACCATTTCAGATCATGAACAAATCGATAGCATAATAGAAGAAATGGTCGATATCACCAAGCAATTAAATTTAGAAGTCGATAATGAATTGCTCGATTCACACAATCAAGAGCTAACAATTGACGAAGTTAAAGAAATGCGTAAATATGAGCAAGACATTGAACAAACTGATTCGCTAGACCCCAGTTGAATCGGTAAATCAAATGACAGTTGCAAACTTAACAGAAGGGCTCAATTCAATTGAAAAGAGGTTACAAATTAAAAAAAAAAAATTGATTTTAATGAAGAACGCGTTTCTACTACGAAACGAGGGATAAAAAAATTACTGGTACGCTACAAGGAAATTTTACGTGAAAAGAAGAAAAATTTAACTCGTCAGGCAACATTGTTAGGATATATGAAGCCTTCGACATCAAAATAACTTCGGTTTAGCTTACTTCATTCATTACAATGTAATATATTTTATTATCCTACACTTTATTAAACATTTTTCTTCTAAATTATTGCTTTCTCTAAACTCTGGTCCCGATTAAACAAACTTTATATGTATTTATATGCAACGTTGAACCCCGACTTACGCGAATTCGACTTAAGTACACGGCAACCGCTCGGACCCACCTATCCCGTAAGTCCGGGGTATTATTGTAGTTGTTTACACCCTTCCATATAACAACTTCAAGGGTGTCAATACAAGTATTTACGGACCTAGAGCTGGGTATCACAAATTCCAAGATTCTTATCTAATTTTAGCTTAAATGTCTGGACTACATCCTAAAGGAATAGTTTTAATTTCCGTTCCCTTCCTGTTAATTCATATAGATTGAGAGCTGCAAATGCATTGAAATTAATTTTACTTGGTTTTGGTATATTTTAGAGATTTTCATTTTCTTCATTAATGATTTGAACCAAATGTTGAATAAACAAAGATATTGAGTTACATAAGGTTCAATTCATTACTCGTTTTCTGTTATCCTGTAAGGATTCAATTATGTTTGGCTTGTCCACATAGACTTACGACTTCACATAACTCCACAAAAATAATAAAGAGGCGTAAAAAAATCGCATGATCTTGACTGCCTATTCACAGGGCTGGTTTGAAAGATAAACTACTCACCAAATTCATCTTTCAACATTTTTATTCTATCACGAGCTGTGTGTCACTGTAATCACATGTAACCAATGCGAAAATCATATAGAAACTTTAGGTTCAAGTAAGAAATAGTAGTATAAAAGCTACGTTTGTTTATCCACATCGGATGCATCTTGAGATGTCTCAGATCTTTTGGTGCCGTGACGCAGATGTGATCCTAGAACATTTTAAACAAACGCTCATGACAGTTACTGGATGTAAACAAAAACAAGACTTTTTGAGGTTAGTATTCTGCTAACCTCAAAGATATTGAATAATTGTATATCTTTGGCTAGTTGAAGTTCAAAAGTGTTATTATTTATAAATATTATTTGTTATATATACTTATTTTGAAATACTGTTTATAAATATCATAGGTATCTCCAGGTAAGCACGTGAAGCTATTTACCATTGCTTTAATCATATTGAAAGTATATTGAAATTATTATCAAGTATTTATATATGGTTTACTACAGTGCAATTGTTTTATATATTATTCAGAAAAACTGAACAGATCATGACATCCAAATACTTAAGTAGCTTATAAAGTTCTCTCTGTTGTAGAAATGGAAACTGATCAAGTATTAGAAATAGCGACAGTTGCTATAGCCGTAGTGGGTGAAGCATTGCAACTGCTAGTTGATTCCAGTGAAGATGAAGATGAAAGAGAAATTATTGAGAAAATGAGAATTTCTTCGAGATCACCATTCCAAATTTTAGTGATGAACAGTTCAGAAGAAACTTTCAGTATAAAACCAGACACATTTGAAATCTTATATGTACTTTTGAGTCAAATTCACCAAAGACATCAAACAGAAGGATCTCAATTAGGACAGCCTCCAATACCACTTGAGAAGAAACTTGATTTGCTTATGGTATATGGCAAATGTTGAAAGTCACAGGTGAAGTTGTCGATAATCATCTGACATTTATTTCAACTAATTTGATAATCATTTCACAGGGGTGTAAGTGATCGATTTGGAGTTTCCAAGTGGACTTGTTGGTCAAGCTGCAATTTAATTTTCAGTTTACTTTCCAAACTTAATCGTCAAAGTGGAATCATATCCTTCCCCTCTGGTCGGAGAGCTCTTCAAATAATCAATGAATTTGAAACTATCAACGGTTTTCGGGTAAGTTTTTCAGTAAGTTATATTTGTGGTAAATCAATAATTTTTAGGATACTTGGAGCAATTGATGGTTGCCACATAAGAATTGAGAAGCCTAAAGATCATGGAAACTCATACATTAATCGCAAAGGTTTTCCATCAGTACTCCTTCAAGGTATTTGCGATAGGCAAAAAAGGTTTCTGCATGTATATGCCGGAGAACCAGGCAGCATTCATGACTATCGCCTTTATACAAAGTCAGATATATATAGAAAGATTCTAAGTAACCAGATTGACTTTCCAAACAATTCTCACTTGATTGGGGATTTAGCCTACAAGCTTTCTAAATCACTTATGGTAGGGTACAAAGATAACGGACAGCTTACTGATCCACAAAAGCTTTTCAATAAAATGCTTAGTGAGAATAGAATTGTCATTGAAAACGCTTTTGGGTTGCTGAAATGTCGGTGGAGAAGACTGAAGATGTTGGAAACTAAAAGAATGGACTTGATACCACAAATAATATATAGTTGCTGCATATTGCATAACTTTGCTATTGATCAAAATGATATTATCAATGTTGAAAACCAAGCTGAAGGGGATTCAGAAGAAGTCTTGGAAGAAGAAAATAACGATGAGCAAGCTGGGTTGAAGAGGGACAATCTGAAGAATTTGTTTTATATGAGAAGTCTTGAATAAACAGTTGTTTCTTTATATTTGTTTTTTTTTCCCGTGAGAGGTAAAAAATAAAACAAATTCTAATCTTCTTCATGATATCACAAATTATAATGAGATAACAATTATTCTCGATAAATGCTATGAAAAATATACAAAAAAAAACAAATCTATTGTCTCAATAGTAGCTTTATTTTTAATAATAATAAATTAGTTTTATATTATACATATATGTGTTATTTTCTTGAATCCTTCAAGAGGCCTATTAGGGTATCGATACTACCCTGCAGCTTGTCTAATTTCTGCATTTTTTGTTGGTGTCGCCTCTCAATCCCATCTTCCTTCCTCTTTCTTTTTCTTTCCATTGAGGACACGATGTTAGGTGCACTCAAGTTAGTATCAGAATTACTTTTGTTCAAGTTATTATTGATATTGAGCCCTTCAATGCTGCTGCATGTGGCAGGCGCCACTATTTCGGCTTTTGTGCAACAACTCGCTCATTGCATCAGTATTTCCATATCACTCTTCCTGTTCCTGTTGTTTCTATGGTTTTTTTATAATTCTTATACCTATTCAACAAATACTTCCATTTGGTCTCGACTTGCAGTCCAGTGATCTTTCGCTCAAAAACATTAGTAAGCTTTAAAGCGATATTTTCATAAACTTTTTTTTTCTAAATGTTTGCAGACGGTCCCAGTTTGTTTTGATCTCATTAATTAAATAGAGATCAGATTGATCACACCAGACCTTTCTTCTCTTGGTGTTCTGGAAGAAATAACAAATATATATTGAACAGTTGTATGAAAAATTTGCAAATAATTATATATCTATAAAATGAATAATTAAAGATTGCAACGACAATATTGATATTTTAGGAGAGGAAGGAGTAAATATAGTATATATACCGCGAGACTGAAGTAGTACATTTAATCCTGAAGGTAAAGTTTATGGCCCTCCCTGCGGTCGGGCCATAATTTACCTGAAAGATTAAATGTACTTCAGTCGCAAGGTATATACGATACTTTTCGTACGTCCGGTATGATTTTATTAATTATTTCAATAATTTCAATCAGTTTTTTCTCTCTTCAACTCATTTAATAAACTGTCTTTAAAATAAGTTACCATAGTAACATTGCGTTGTGACAATTATAATTTAGAAACATTGTCATTACTAGTGTCATTGTAAAGAAACATTGTTATTGATAATTATTGGTATCATGAGTGAAGAAGGTGTATCTGATATTGATAAAAGAGCAGCCGAAGTAGGTGAAGAATTGTTACCACCGAAATCTAGAAAACTATACGAGCAGCAGTACGATGCTTTTAAAAAGTGGTGCCGCTTAAAAAATGTGAGACAACCTACTGAAAATGCGCTGTTAGTCTACTTCAATGATAAATCAAAAGCGGTTTGTGCCTCAACTCTCTGGGCACATTACTCAATGCTGAAATCGGTTATTAACATTAGAGAAGATATTGATATAAGTAAATTTCCAAAATTATTAGCTTTTTTGAAGAGAAGAAATGAGGGATTTAAGCCAAAGAAGTCAAGAATTCTCACGTCTGAGCAGGTAGATCAGTTCTTACGGGAGGCTCCGGATGATAAATATTTAATGCTTAAGGTAAATTTGGAAATGTGTTTATATTCAGAAATTTTAAGAAATCAATTTTTTGTAGGTTGCACTTATTTTGGGCGTTGCGGGAGCTTGTCGTGGAAAAGAGTTGGTTGATTTAGAAATCGACGATGTGAGAGATTTGGGCGATTCCTTCCTAATTGCGATTAGAAACACCAAAAATAAAATTGACCGAAATTTTGTGATCAAAAATTCAGAAAACAGTGCCATCAGTTTTGTGGCGATATTTCGAAAATATGTGGCATTGCGAAAGACAGGGACACCTCATTCAAAATTTTTGTTCAATACATCAACAAAGAATGTACTACGCGAGTAGTAGGAAAAAACATGTTTGGTACATTTCCACGGCAAATAGCAGCTTTCTTGAAATTAGAAAATGCGACGTCTTATACGGGACATTGTTTTAGACGCACATCATTTGTTAGCTGATTCGGGAGCAACAATA
The DNA here is from genome assembly GCA_030674115.1 of Micraspis discolor. Taxonomy (NCBI): domain Eukaryota; kingdom Metazoa; phylum Arthropoda; class Insecta; order Coleoptera; family Coccinellidae; genus Micraspis; species Micraspis discolor. The sequence goes on along the minus strand of JARTUT010000005.1, from coordinate 3,448,328 downwards.
GACGTGCTGAAGAGACATGGAGGATGGAAATCCTCCAACGTGGCCGAGGGATATATTGAATCGTCTATTAAAAATAAACAAAAAATTTCAGATAAAATATTTGGTCAAGTCGCCGATTCGTCCACTATAGTTATGCCACAATCCTCATTCTCGCTTCCTGTTTCCGCAGGATCTTCGAAACAAACACCAGTTCAATATGATAAGGACCTATCTGTTACTCGTCAGTTACCTGCTGCATTAACCCAGGAAAGACTGGTCAATATGACGAACTGTCACAATATTAATTTGAATATTAACGTTAATTACCATTCTAATTAATTGTATTTTTCAATAATATATCCCTTAAATTCGTTTGTTTGTGATTTAATCGTTCCGGGAGTTTCGTCAATATTTAATCCCGGAGGGATTAAATGTGACACTTTAGTACCTGTCACAAGGGAGTGAAGTTGTCACTTTAGGCCCGGAAGTACGAAAATACTTGAATTCAAGTTTAAAGTGAAAGATTACCTACTTGCTCAGTTATGCACAATCAATAATTGATCCTTTGTTGAACTGGAACATGTTCAAGGATTAAACTTGAATGCTAGTCCCTTTTTGATGGTAAATTATCATGAAACTTGAAGAATACTGTTTTCAGATGTGCTTTTATGAATACGCCAAAATTCCAGCAAGTTAAAGGTAAAGGAAAAATTGTTACTCGAAAATGGGTAGAAGAATGTTATTCTCAGAGGAAGATGTTACCTTGGAGGAGACACGCATTAGACAAACAGGAAAAAAATGAGGACGAAAGTGAGGATGAAATTTGGGAAACAATAGATGAGATTAGGACAATTTCACAAAGTCCAAAAAAGAATACCTCTAATTTTGATTATGACGATATAACGTAAGGAGACCATTATAAATATGAGATAATTTCTTTTTTATTCTTATCAATTTCAGTGAACAGGTGTCAGATACAGAAGAAATAATCAAACAGATTCAAAATGAAACTTTGAATGGTTCAAAGAAAAAAATTGTCCATGATTCACCTGAGAGGGTGGAGCCAACTGCACATTGTTCTAAAGATACGTCAGATGTGTCCATTGCTCAAAGGGATGAAACAAGGGAAGACAAGGTTGAAAACGATTGTTATTCTGCTGAAACCGACACCGACGAGGAAACTGTTGAAAGGAAGCAGCAAGAGAAAAAAAAACCATTTGATTTTTTCAAAACTAAGACATTTTATATTGACGGCAATTTGGACGATTACATAGAAGAAATGCTAAAAAATTACGTTTTTATTCATGAAGGGTAAATTAATATGTCCATATCAGGCATTTATCATTAGTATTATTGTTTAAAGGTATCTGGCAGATGACCCCACAGAAGATGTAGATTATATGATCTGTGGAAAAGAAGAAGCTCCAAATTTGAGTGCAGTCAATACTAAGGCTATTTGTGTATTACCTGATTGGGTTGTCGATTGTCACAAATGCAGGCAGTTTATACCTCCTGATGAATATTTTGTTTTGTGATAAAATTGATTTTACTATTTAATAATGTATAAAACGAATAAATTGTTTTATTTATATGAAATATCCATGAACAGCAACTAAATTGTGTCGTAAGCGTATTGTTTAGTACTAGTGGAAAAGCCCGTGTCGCGCAAGTAAGGAAGCGCGCGGTCGTTATTAGCAAATACCCCCTATAAGCAGCCGTTCATGTCATTTTGTGTCTAGCTTTCATCGAGTGAAGACGTGAAAAAACTTTCCGACGCCCAACTGAAACGCCAACAGCGGCGATTTCAAAACAGCCTTCTGAAAAAGAAGGCAATTGGAGCAACTGCAGAAAGAAAACGTGGAACGCGCGAAAAAGAAAAGGGAGCTTCTGGAAAATCAGATGAAAGCTCCTGTTTTTCGTGCACGAAACCTGAAGATGTACGAATATAGCACAGGGTTACAACCGCCAAATTACAATTGTTCGGTTTGCCTAGAGATGCAATGTAAATGCATTGAATCTTAGGCTACTGCAAGCGGATTTTTCACGGTTTTTTGCTGCATATTCCGTGGACTTCCTTTATAGCTTGATGGCAAGATAATAACTCTTCCTGGAGGAACATTTCTCTGCTGCGCTTCTAGTTCTACATAATCCATTAAACCTTGATACCTTTCTGTTCTTAATTTTGGCTGATTCTGTCTTATCCAATTTAAGTTATTACTTTCTTGATTGACGTATGAACAGCAAACGTACTGCTGAAACAATTTTCCCGCACTGTGTAATGCACTAAACCCCGGTCTTACGCCAATTCGATAAGCGCAGTATTGAAGCATGGTCAAACGGTTACGCTGGGCTGTTGCAAGTTCGTTTCTGTGGCTTAGGTTGAGGCTGAAACCAAATTCGGAAAAAGTAGTGGGAACGCCATTGGATCCATGCGTGGGCTAAGATTTGATATTGTTTGTAATGGTCCATTTTTTGCATGAACCGCAAAATCAATATTGTTATAGTTATTATGGGATATTGGATATTTACAAGGCTAATGAGCCGCCAAGGATTGAAGTTGATATTATTTTTGACATTCATTGTATTTATGTGTGTTTCTCAAATATTGGTCGGTGATTTACCAGTCTTATGTAAGCGTGAATAACCGCTGACGAATTCGTCGTTGAAGTTGATATCCTTATTGACATTTATTGTATTTATGCCTGTTTTTCAAATATTGGTCGGTGATTTATCAATCTTATGGAAGCGTGAATAACCGCTGACGAATTAGTCGATATGTGTAGAAAGGGAACGAGTTTTCATTATTATGTTCCGAAGCTCTGTAGCGAAAACCTCGCAGTACTGAGAATAAAGGTTTTGCTCACAAAAGTAGTTTTATTACAACCAAGTTGTAACAATATCTTCTGGTGGTTCTCCCTTTTTGTCGTCAAATATTGTTGCAACACTGTCTCCTGTCGGCAAATTGTATCTTCTAGGATCGTTGTCTGTACGCGCAAAAACCATTCGAATATCTGGTAATTCACGATTTTCAGCTATAGCTTTGCGACGTTCTTCTAGTAATCTTTCTCCCATTGTGTAAAAAGCGCTTGCAAATGGGTTATTTTCACGAAGCATTTCATCTAGTCGAAGCATTGTCACTGGATTGCATCCTTGGTTAGCTGGGTGTTGGAATCTATGTTGCAGAGCGCATTAGTATCAAGTGTGTAAAGTTGACAGAATCTGGACGTGTTTCCACGTTGCGGAATAATGGAACCAATTCTGCTGTATGATGTTCCATGCAGACAAAATGAATAAGGGCCAGTTAATGCAAATTCTCTTAAGCTAACTTTTTGGGAAGAAAACGCAAAGGCACTGTTATACTGGCGTATATTGTTTTGAAAATTCTTCTATTCTTCATCTGTTCCTGTGTAAAGTTCTCTGAGCAAAGCTGGTACTTCTTTCAATTGCATCTGCTCGCTCATTATCAACTTTGCCTTTCTGGCAGCACTAGCTGAATCCATCTCGCCCTTTTTCACTCCTAAAATGCAGAGTATTGCAAAATTGACACGATTCGCTCATTTCGCCGACAGAAAACGCGGGAATTTCGTCTTCAACCGGAGCCCTTCTCGCTCCAAATACTGATCGCATTGCGTAATTATTGTTATGAACGCGGCGTCGGTTTCTTTCAGTTCAGGTTGTCCGGGTAGCGTTTCGAGAACCCACTGGGCTGCCTCGTCGTCGTGTCTCCATTGTAAATTAAAATTTTACACTGGACCTAACTCAAAATTGAAAAATCGGACTTGACCCGTTTTCAATTTTTACCCAAAAATGGAGAATAACAATTCTAATTTGGGATTTCAATATCTTTTTCAATTATAATTTTCTAAATTAACTTACTCGGTAGGTTTGGCAATTAAAATAAGCTTAAAATCAAACTTAAAATTAAGCTCGTCAAAACACGTCTTTCCTCTTTGAAAGCTGCAGTTATAGATGTTTATTACAATTATTAAACGTTATTAAGTTTGAAAATTACTTTTAATATGAAACTTTTTCACAATCGCAGTTTCCATCTTATATTTTCAAGCACGTTATATAAAATATAAATTGTTATAAAATTATTCAAATGCTCACTTTCTGACCAACTCAGGTAGTACTCTTGAACCTTTTTTAACTCGCCCTAACAGTTAAACTTTCACTTAAGGTAATTATATTCAAATAACAAAATTCGAAATTTTTAACTATTGCAAATTCACAAGTTATTTTCTTCACAAAAATTAACTTCACCCTTTTAAATTGAAAGCTTACATAAAACAACTGAAATAAAGTGTTTTTCCTCATCTTTTCCTCTTATTTAAATATAAATAAAGTTAATCAAATTTACAAATGTTTTTAATGAGTTATATGATGGTAATGGTGACTTGGAGTGCAAGAAGAAGAAATTAAAGCCCTGTAAAAATTTGTTGAGCGGTGGCGCCATCTACAGCGAAAACATGCCAAACACCTTTAATTTCTAAGTTTTTTGTGTTTTTTAGAGAAATTATAAATGTTTGGCACTTGTTATTATTTTTCTGCATCAGTTTAGATGCCTACTGTTAATTTAAAGAAAATTTGATGCAAATCGTTGATTGGTTTAGGCGCTAGACCTTACTATGCATCATATATAATAGATTATGACAATTCAGTGGCTCACTAGAAAGTGTATGTTGTGTGAGGTCAAGGTATTACCTTTTTTATGGATGAAGAGGAATGCACATTCCCCCATTCTTCATAGTTAGTTCAAATTTTACTTCATTATATTTGGGCAGCATTCAATGGAACACTGTGTTACTAAAACAACCACAGCAATAGAAAAATATTCAAGACGAAAAAACGTCAAGCGGTATTAGTGTTGTACGTTATTAACGGTACAGTAATTCCATAAATTTGACGTGGACTATACGTATTTCAGCAATATACAGGATTTCCTGAATATTGCTCACCACATTTAAGAAACTGTAAAATTATGAATTCAGTAAGAATTAACATTTGAATAGTATCACAAGTTTTTGATTTCGAAGAAAAAAATCTATCTACTCCAAAGTTCAAAAGCGAATCTCAGCTAATTTATATTATAAAAAACAAAAACCGTTCGAAATCTTGGATTTTTATTTTTAATAAGGTCCAGTGCAATTGAAAATAAAGTTTGATTACAAATTTTCTTTATTTCATACACAAACAACAGAATCATATTGGTCGTTTACAAATCGCAAACCAGAAATGCACCTACATAGAAAACATATGTACAAAACTCACGCAAACATGATAAGCCTAAGTGAACATAAACCCATCAATTATCCTGCCATTCTTGAATTTTCGAGAATAGTTTTACTTATAATTAACTATTATATTAAGATTTATAAAAATCCTGAATTCAATAATTTAACTAGAGTAACTACAGTGTTTCATCTTTTGTTCATTCACTCTTTCCTAACTTTCCTCTTCCTGGCGTTTTCTTCAAGAGGTTTCTCAGAAGTTGAGGGAACTTCCTCCTGAAATAAACTTTTCATATGTAGATATTGTGTAAATTAAGATTTCTTTCAGAATAACAAATATAAAGTACAAGAAAAAAAATAGAAAAGTACTGAGATGAAGTCAGATGGTTTTGCGGCGGCTTCCACTCTCTAATATCCTCTGCGCGCACACAGGCCATACTGATGAGTCCGAATGTGTGCGCCAGGGACGAAACGCATAACATATTCGATCCTACACTCTTTTACAATGGAGTTCTAGTGTCAAAAGTACTTAGTATAATTCTAAATCTGAAAAAGCAGCGACCCTAAAGCAACTTGAAAGCTTCGAAGTAATCACAGAATGCATTCAATTAATACATCAAGGTTAAAACTTCATAAGAAATTATTGAATTATACCTCATCTCCTTTTTCTTCCTCCTCCTCTTCTTCTTCTACCTCTCCTTCATCCTCTGCTTCGTCTTGGTCATTTTCCTCTCTCACGTCTTCAGTCAATTCATCAGTCTTTTTCTTCTCAGCTTGCCTTTGCAAATCTTCCTTTTCCTAATGAATGGTAATATTGATTAAACGAATTGTTGCATTTTAATCCAACTGGTTTTACCTTTCTAGCAGTACTACTAGGTTTGCAACAGCAATATAGGACTAAAACTATAGGAATACCTAGAGCAAGGATGTACACACCCCATAAAATTGGGTATTCCACTGTGAGACTAGCAAGTTTGTCTATCACACTTTCCTAGAGACAAAAATGGACTATTTAGAAGTAAGAATTTAACATTAAGGTCACTAAATAATAATATAAAATATTGTTTCGCACTTTACATCAGTTTTAAATTGAGCAGACAAAGAGTAGTTCGGTCAGCAATTTGATTCAACCTCTCATAACACCCTAGATACATCTAGCATACAGAACTTAGCGTGCTTGGAGCTTTATATTATTTAGTTTAATCATAGCAGAAATTTCTTGGTCTGAATTTGGACAGGTAGTAAGACATAAGTTGAAGCTCATGTTTACTCAAACTCAAATGTAAGCCTCGGAGTGGTTCCATTGGTGTAAGAAATGGATTCAGTCAACTCTAAGTTAACCTATTTCAAAAGCCTCCTTTAGGAGTGAAAAAAACCCTGGCTCCCCGTCTAAGTGTGAAAATACAAAAATAAGCTGAAATATATTTTAGGGACTTCTTTCTTCAAGAGTGGTCGTCTATTGATGGAAACAGAGACTTCTTCACATCGAATCTGGAAATAAAAAGACAAGGCAGAAGAGAGAACAAAAATACAAAATTTGAAAGTGATAAAGAAAACAACCTCAAATTCCCCTTTTTGGATGAACTCGATATTGTGAATCAAGAATTTTTAACATAACAAGCTAAACCGTAAATTTTACTAAGGAGATAATCAATGAATACATAACCTTTTATGGTTCCTCTTTCACGAAGATTTTTTAGTATCCGTATGTGTCTCTTGAAGGAGTATAATCTCAGCACCATAGTCCTTTGCTAGTTTAGAAATATAATCACTCTTGTCCTTAGAAATACCCTCTATATTCAAATCTGATACACAAAATTTGTCGCCAAAATTATAATATAGTTAAACCTAGGTGTTGCGACATAGAAAATTATAAAAAGTTCAACCACGTCGTAGCAGCACTGACATTACTCGAGAGATTAAATGTGGAATTTATAGTCGTCTCATAGTGGTCTCCTGGATATACAATCCAGCGATCTGCACATTCAACAACAGGAAAGTCACTCAAAGAACATTCAACAACAACTTGAGAAGAGAATACCATCAAGACACACTACTACCAGCAATCACCTGGATTCAGAATCCAGCGGCACACACATTCAACAACTTGATACATCATAATGATACACAAGAATGGTAAACCCATCGAAAAGGCATCATCTTAGAGACCAATCAGAGCTTGCTGCCCATACCTAATAAAATATTTGATTTCGAACAGCACAATCTGGCAAACATTATTCCCAACTACCTGTTCAGCTTCAGGGAGAACATGTTTCATATTCAACAAGCCCACAGAATAGTCACTATTGCTAAAATTCTTAAAGATAGACTATACTGTACTTGGAGAGTGTGGCACACAGGACTGAAATATGAGATCAAATTTACCCTGAATCACGCCACGTCAGACCGTTACCCTATAAGATCAGAGTAGCACAGGGTAGTGTTCAAGGTCAATTACTGTACCTCTTATACACTTATGATCATCCTATGGATTATGATTTCCCTTTGAATGGGTTCTATAGCAGACTTCAAACTTCAGAAGATCTGAAAGATCATCACTTGGACCGCAAGACCCGATTCGAAGAATCCTCCTTGCAGATTGGCGACAAATTTAGTGTATTAGATTTGAATATAGAGGAGGGTATTTCTATGGACAAGAGTGATTATATTTCTAAACTAGCAAAGGACTCTGGTGCTGTGATTATTCTCCTTCAAGAGACACATACGGATACTAAAAAAAATCTTCGTGAAAGAGGAACCATAAAAGGTTATGTATTCATTGATTATCTCCTTAGTAAAATTTACGGTTTAGCTTGTTATGTTAAAAAATCCTTGATCCACAATATCGAGTTAATCCAAAAAGGCGAATTTGAGGGTGTTTTCTTTATCTCTTTCAAATTTTTTATTTTTGTTATTCAGTTCTTTTTTCTGCTTTCGTCTTTTTATTTCCAGATTCGATGTGAGCAACTTGAAGAAGTCTCTGTCTGCATCAATAGAAGACCACTCTTGAAGAAAGAAGTCCCTAAAATATATTTCAGCTTATTTTTGTACTTTCACACTTAGGTGGGGTCTTCTATTGATGGAGACAGAGACTTCTTCAAGTTGCCCACATCGAATCTGGAAATAAAAAGACGAAAGGAGAAAAAAGAAGTGAATAACAAAAATACAAAATTTGAAAGAGATAAAGAAAACACCCTCAAATTCGCCTTTTTGGATGAACTCGATATTGTGGATCAAGTATTTTTCAACATAACAAGCTAAACCGTAAATTTTAATAAAGAGATAATCAATGAATACATAACCTTTTATGGTTCCTCTTTCACGAAGATTTTTTTTTTAGTATCCGTATGTGTCTCTTGAAGGAGTATAATCTCAGCACCATAGTCCTTTGCTAGTTTAGAAATATAATCACTCTTGTCCTTAGAAATACCCTCTATATTCATATCTAATACACAAAATTTGTCGCCAAAATTATAATATAGTTAAACCTAGGTGTTGCGACATAGAAAATTATAAAAAGTTCAACCACGTCATAGCAGCACTGACATTACTCGAGAGATTAAATGTGGAATTTATAGTCGTCTCATAGTGGTCTCCTGGATATACAATCCAGCGATCTACACATTCAACAACTTGAGGAAAGTCATCTATGAGCTCTCAAGTTCAACATTCAACAACAACTTGAGGAAGAGAATACCAGCGACCCCTCAAGACACACTACTACCAGCAATCACCTGGATTCAGAATCCAGCGGCACACACATTCAACAACTTGATACATCATAATGATACACAAGAATGGTAAACCCATCGAAAAGGCATCATCTTAGAGACCAATCAGAGCTTGCTGCCCATGCCTAATAAAATATTTGATTTCGAACAGCACAATCTGGCAAACATTATTCCCAACTACCTGTTCAGCTTCAGGGAGAACATGTTTCATATTCAACAAGCCCACAGAATAGTCACTATTGCTAAAATTCTTAAAGATAGACTATACTGTACTTGAAGAGTGTGGCACACAGGACTGAAATATGAGATCAAATTTACCCTGAATCACGCCACGTCAGACCGTTACCCTATAAGATCAGAGTAGCACAGGGTAGTGTTCAAGGTCAATTACTGTACCTCTTATACACTTATGATCATCCTATGGATTATGATTTCCCTTTGAATGGGTTCTATAGCAGACTTCAAACTTCAGAAGATCTGAAAAATCATCACTTGACTGCAAGACCCGATTCAAGAATCCATCCTTGCAGATTGGCGACAAATTTAGTGTATTAGATTTGAATATAGAGGAGGGTATTTCTATGGACAAGAGTGATTATATTTCTAAACTAGCAAAGGACTCTGGTGCTGTGATTATTCTCCTTCAAGAGACACATACGGATACTAAAAAAAATCTTCGTGAAAGAGGAACCATAAAACGTTATGTATTCATTGATTATCTCCTTAGTAAAATTTACGGTTTAGCTTGTTATGTTAAAAAATCCTTGATCCACAATATCGAGTTAATCCAAAAAGGCGAATTTGAGGGTGTTTTCTTTATCTCTTTCAAATTTTTTATTTTTGTTATTCAGTTCTTTTTTCTGCTTTCGTCTTTTTATTTCCAGATTCGATGTGAGCAACTTGAAGAAGTCTCTGTCTGCATCAATAGAAGACCACTCTTGAAGAAAGAAGTCCCTAAAATATATTTCAGCTTATTTTTGTACTTTCACACTTAGGTGGGGTCTTCTATTGATGGAGACAGAGACTTCTTCAAGTTGCCCACATCGAATCTGGAAATAAAAAGACGAAAGGAGAAAAAAGAAGTGAATAACAAAAATACAAAATTTGAAAGAGATAAAGAAAACACCCTCAAATTCGTCTTTTTGGATGAACTCGATATTGTGGATCAAGTATTTTTCAACATAACAAGCTAAACCGTAAATTTTACTAAAGAGATAATCAATGAATACATAACCTTTTATGGTTCCTCTTTCACGAAGATTTTTTTAGTATCCGCAGGTGTCTCATGAAGAAGAATAATCTCAGCACTATAGTCCTTTGCCAGTTTAGAAATATAATCACTCTTGTCCATAGAAATACCCTCTATATTCAAATCTAATACACAAAATTTGTCGACAATCTGCAAGGAGGATTCTTCGAATCGGGTCTTGCGGTCCAAGTGATGATTTTTCCGATCTTCTGATGTTTGAAGCCTGCTATGGAACCCATTCAAAGGGAAATCATCATCCATAGTTGAGGAAGATTGTGATATCACACAAGAGATGATAATTTTCAGAGGTGCAATAAAAATAAAGGTTTCATTCATTATGATCATAATAGTGAATGCTTAATTGCTCTTGATGATTTGATTTCTTAGAGAGATATAGATATTCTTTGAAATACAAAACTAAGAATTGGTTCTTACAAAGCACATTGAGTGTGATCAATTGTGAAAAGCGTGAGAATGAAATTTCTCTAATCTCTATTTTAAATAACTTAACAATGTAACAAGCAATCAGGTAAAAAAAATAAAGAAAATATCTAGCTGAATCTTGCAACTTTTTGTTTCAAGAAGAAACGGGTTGAAAGCAGTTGACGAATTACCTCTTTGATACAAAAATACAAGTAACCGATGTACAGTAAGATCGGGATCATACAGTAAATGAAATAAAGACTCCACCATCCTGGTTTATAGTTGGTCGCTTTCAATATGCGACCCCAAAGTGAAACCTTACGCAACAAAAAAGAAGACACTTTTTATTACTGAAAAAGTTTAAAGCAGTTTTTACTTACTGAATCTTTCGCAATCTTTTGGCGTTTCTTATCAAAGGTCTCCGAGGCCCATTGCTTAGCTATATTGATGTCCTCAGTAATGATGATGTTATCAAATAGGATATCTTTCGACATGGACCACAGTTCGAAACCAATTGCTTCCTGAAAATTTTCATTAATTAATATCAGCAAATTAATAAGAAATAAAAATACTTTCTGCGTTCATACTAAGACAATAGATTTGAAAATAATTTAAATTAACTACATTTGCAAGTGATGAAGTTGATCACACACAAACTTTTCAATAGGAAAAGTGTTTTCCAATTAATATCAAAGAGAGATTTAATATAAAATATACACTGCTCAACAATTGATAGGGATCACTTACTTTTTCTAAATTTATTTCTGAAATATTCGCTGCAAGATATAAATTTAGTCAGATATCAGAGTATTTTCAGTTGATAATATGGTTCCCTTGAGAAAAGAATGAAAAAATGGAAAGTTGGAGAGAAATAAGACTTAATTAGGAACACTCAAAATTCTGTGTTTGAATAAAATAAAAATTTTATGATGAAACCACAAGAAGGCTGAAGTTTCCGTTAAGCTAGTACCTAGTTGGTCCCCCACGAGCTCGTCTCAAGCATTCTACCCTACGAGGCATACTTTCAATCAAACGATTTATAAAATTTTGGGGCAAATTCGTCCAAATATCCTGTAAAGCGTTAGAAAGGTCCTCCAGGTTATTGATAGGTTGTTCTAAGATTGACAAATGTCTAGACATCTCAGACCAGGCATGTTCGATGCAATTCATGTCTGGAGAGCGAGCTATCAATAGCATGAGTTTCTAGCGCTTCATTAACCAGACGACTACGGTATGGACGGGCATTATTATTATTATTATTATTACAGTTTGAGAAGAGTTGAGAAAAATTCTATAAACTCACAAAATAACTTAACAATGAAATATATGTCACAGTACCGAATACAACAAAAAAGCAAAGAACAATTAACGAGAAACTAAACCAGCGAACCATCGGTCCAGAGAACTCTTGAACCCACAACTTCTGGCAGAGCATTCCACGCAGCAAAAATCCTGTTTGATAAAAAGTGCTCCCTTCCAGAGGTGTTGAACTTCTCCTTCGCCAACTTCAGATAAGTGATTCAGTGGATTACGGCTGAATAGGTATGACAAATCCACACCGAACAAGCCATGGAAGGCTCTGTATGCCGTGATCAGGTCCCCCCGCAGACGGCGAGCCTCGAATGACGTGAGGTGCATCACGGATAGTCTTTCCTCGTAGGGAGGTCTCACAAATCCGTACGACATCCTAGTAGCCCCACGCTGGACAGATTCAAGTAAACGGGCGTCTCTGCGCTTAACAGGTGCCCACACGGGACCGGCGTATTCGAGGATTGGTCGAATGAAAGTAGTATAAAGGATTCTGCAGGTCTGAGGGTCACATCTTCCAAAACTCTTTCGAATCATGTAGAGCATTCGTTTGGCTTTGCTGGTAATAGCCACAATATGTTCTGACCACGACAGGTCCTCAGTGATAACTACTCCAAGATCACAGTGGGAGGATACAGATTCAATGACATGATTGGACAAATGGTATATCTGTCGTGGGTTATTTTTACCCATGTGGAGAACTCTACACTTGTCCATTTTGAGTGGAATCAACCACGTATTGGACCATCTCGTAATTGCGTTGAGATCATCCTGTAAAACATGGAATCGTCAATTAAAATGAAATTCTCGCCCAAGGCAGCCGCAAATGGAACAATTATGGGTGCAATAATCATATCGTGATATCTCTGGCTGGTCATTGTGGTGTTTTGCTGAACAACCAACTCTGTGCGTTGGTTCAAACAAATGCCTCCCCATACACATATAGAACATCTGCCAAAAGCTGTTGTGGGTACTATAAACTGTTCTGCATACCTTCGACCTCTTTCCCTCCGAGCAAGAATACGTCCATCGGAGTTGACCAAACGAAATCTAGACTCATCCGTAAATAAACATCGGCTCCAATCTTCAACTGTCCAATTGCGGTGCTCCTCAGCCCATTGCCGTCGATGAACCCGGTGTTCCCTATTCAAACGGGGATGTTGTACCCTCCTACGTGCTCTCAAACCACGAACATGTAGTCGTCGTCTTACAGTCTGGTTCAAAATTAGAACTCCTGTTGCAACTCTCAGTGATGTATTGAGCCGCGACGCCGGGTAAGTGGGATTTCTCCTAGCATTGAGGATCAAAAGACGATCTTGGGCAGCTGTTGTACTGCGCTGCCGACCTCCCCCATGAACATAAGCTACTGGATGAACCAATTCCAAGCCCGACTCACGACACTTTCTGAAACATTCAGCCGCCGGGACATTTCTCGCTGGGACAAAACTTCCTGTATCCACCGAATGATTTGGTCCAGTTGCACAGCAGCCAAACGCCTTCTGGGCATGACTGATAAGCTGATATTGTTCTCATTTATTCAATTATTGTCACCTTATGTGTTTGAACCAGAGAAAAAACAGATTTAATAACAAATACCACATTGCTTTTCCATCCACCTGTAGCAAATAATCGATTTTGTGAACAAGAGCCGATGAAGTGAGGAAAAATTTGATATAATCAACTCAAAACATCTTAATTTTTCCTTAGAGAACATATAATGCACAGATATTCACGAGATAACTTGAAAAAATACAAATGAATATAAAATACTTAAAAGAAGGATAATGGGTAAAACCGCAGGAGTGCAGAAAATATGAAATTTGGATGAAAGGTACTTGCCGACACGTGTTTCTGCTTATTGGCTTCTTCAGGGCAAGGCAACCAAGAAACCAGGATAGTTTTACCCATTATCCTTCTTTTATATCTAATTTCACCGCATTATATCCTTTTCTGTAATAAAATACTTAAGTGATCCCTAGCAATTGTTGATCAGTGTAATTCATCCAAAATCTCAGTGATTATATGTAACTAGTGGAAAAGCCCGTGTCACCACGGGCGCAAGTAAGGAAGCGCGCGGTCGTTATTAAGTGTCCCCCTATAAGCAGCCGTTCATGTCATTTTGTGTCTAGCTTTCATCGAGTGAAGACGTGTTTAAAAAAATGCCCAAAAAACTTTCCGACGCCCAACTGAAACGCCAACAGCGCCGATTTCAAAACAGCCTTCTGAAAAAGAAGGCAATTGGAGCAACTGCAGAAAGAAAACGTGGAACGCGCGAGAAAGAAAAGGGAGCTTCTGGAAAATCAGATGAAAGCTCCTGTTTTTCGTGCACGAAACCTGGAGATGTACGAATATAGCACTCTTCCTCATCATGCAATAGATGCCTTGCTTTTGCAGCTTCAAGAAACGTTGCGTATGTCGTGCCATTGACTGTCTTTGAGTCGGCATAAGATCTATAGGGCCACGAACATGCAAAAGTAACAATCGTAGGAAATGGCGTTCCGTGTCTTTAGGTGAAACTTGGTACATTCTTGCAATTATAACTTCACCTCCTCGTTGTCTTTTCTTCCAAGCATTTCTTCCCCAAACATAGTGATTTGGTATTTCATGGTAGAGGTAATCTTGAGAACCGCTGTTGGCGTCACAGTTGAGTTTGAAAAATGCAGTTAATGTGGTATCTTTACTGGCATTATTAATTACCGCTACTTCTTCTGCGCCGGTCACAAATGAAAAAGAAGCAAAAAGAAGAAGAGCAGAGGTAATTAGAGCAACTGCAGAAAGAAAACGTGGAACGCGCGAAAATGAAAAGGGAGCTTCTGATCAGATGAAAGCTCCTGTTTTTCGTGCAAAGAACCCGGAGGTGTACGAATATAGCACAGGTCCACAACCGCCAAATTACAAGTGTTCGGTTTGCCTAGAGATGCAATGTAAATGCATTAAATCTTAGGCTACTGCAAGCGGATTTTTCACGGTTTTTTGCTGCATGTTCCGTGGACTTCCTTTATACCTAACGGCAAGATAAATAAATGTTCCTAGTGGAACATTTCTCTGCTGCGCTTTTTGTTCTATATAATCCATTAAACCTTGATACCTTTCTGTTCTTAATTTTGGCTGATTCTGTCTTATCCAATTAAAGTTATTACTTTCTTGATCGACGTATGAACAGCAAACGTACTGCTGAAACAATTTTCCCGCACTGTGTAATGCACTAAACCCCGGTCTTACGGCAATTCGATAAGCGTAGTATTGAAGCATGGTCAAACGGTTACGCTGGGCTGTTGCACGTTCGTTTCTCTGGCTTATGTTGAGGCTGAAACCAAGTTCGTGGGTACGCCATTGGATCCATGCGTGGGCTAAGATTTGATATTGTTTGCAATGGTCCATTTTTTGCATGAACCGCAAAATCAATATGTTCTGGCGGTTCTACATTTTCGCCGACAAATATTGTTGCAACACTGTCTCCTGTCAGCAAATTGTATCTTCTAGGATCGTTGTCTGTACGCGCAAAAACCATTCGAATATCTGGTAATTCACGATTTTCAGCTATAGCTTTGCGACGTTCGTCTTGTAATCTTTCTCCCATTGTGTAAAAAGCGCTTGCAAATGGGTTATTTTCACGAAGCATTTCATCTAGTCGAAGCATTGTCACTGGATTGCATCCTTGGTTAGCTGGGTGTTGGAACCTATGTTGCAGAGCGCATTAGTATCAAGTGTGTAAAGTTGACAGAATCTGGACGTGTTTCCACGTTGCGGAATAATGGAACCAATTCTGCTGTATGATGTTCCATGCAGACAAAATGAATAAGGGCCAGTTGATGCAAATTCTCTTAAGCTAACTTTTTGGGAAGCAAACGCAAAGGCATTGTTATACTGGCGTATATTGTTTTGGAAATTCTTCGATTCTTCATCTTTTCCTGTGTAAAGTTCTCTGAGCAAAGCTGGTACTTATTTCAATTGCATCTGCTCGCTCATTACAACTTCGCCTTTCTGGCAGCACTGGCTGAATACATCTCGCCCTTTTTCACCCCTATAATGCATAGCATTGCAAAATTGACACGATTCGCTCATTTCGCCGACAGAAAACGCGGGAATTTCGTCTTCAACCGGAGCCCTTCTCGCTACAAATACTGATGCGTAATTATTGTTATGAACGCGGCGTCGGTTTCTTTCAGTTCGGGTTGTCCGGGTAGCGTTTCGAGAACCCACTGGTCCGCCTTGTCGTCATTGTAAATTGACACGATTCGCTCATTTCGCCGACAGAAAACGCGGGAATTTCGTCTTCAACCGGAGCCCTTCTCGCTACAAATACTGATCGCATTGCGTAATTATTGTTATGAACGCGGCGTCGGTTTCTTTCAGTTCGGGTTGTCCGGGTAGCGTTTCGAGAACCCACTGGTCCGCCTTGTCGTCGTGTCTCCATTGTAAATTGAAATTTTAAAATATTACACTGGACCTAACTCAAAATTGAAAAATCGGACGTGACCTGTTTTCAATTTTTACCCAAAAATGGAGAATAACCATCTAAATTTGGGTTTTTAATGTCCTTGTATTGTCAACAATATGTTTTTTTAAATGTATCTTGACTTCTTTTGGCATCTTCGTTAATTTCAACATTATAATTTGACCAAAAACGTCGATTTGTAAGATTGTTTAATGGGTCTGAATAAACAAATCGAGTTCCACTGAAAAAAATGGAATCGATTTTTAAAGCCTTCAAATGCCCGTTTAATTAAAATTCACCCTTTTAATTGAAAGCCTTTTAAATTGAAAGCCTACATAAAACAACTGAAATAAAGTGTTTTTCCTCTTCTATCAATGTTACCATATGATTTATAAGTCACATGTTATAATTTAAATACAAATAAAGTTAATCAAATTTACAAATGTTTTTAATGAGTTATATGACTGTAATGGTGACTTGGAGTGCAAGAAGAAGAAATTAAAGCTCATATCAGTAAAAATTTGTTGAGCGGTGGCGCCATCTACAGCGAAAACATGCCAAACACCCTTAATTTTCAAGTTTTTGTGTTTTTTAGAGAAATTATAGATGTTTGGCACTTGTTATTATTTTTCTGCATCAGTTCAGATGCCTACCGTTAATTTAAAAACATTTGATGCAAATCGGTTGATTGGTTTAGGCGCTAGACCTTACTATGCATCACATTATTATAATAGATGACCTGAAATCAAGAATAGATTACACCTTCAAGGTCACCACCTTAAAGAGTAATCCTTGAAATGAATATAATTTGGACTCACCACTGGGATCATTTTGAACGGTGTTTTGTCCTCGAAGAAATTGGGATTCGGTATAAGTTTCGGCCTCCACTTCCCCTTGTAATTAGGGTTGTCGATCAAAGGCGCCCTCCATTTACCCTTATACGCAGGATTGTTGATCACCGGAGGCTCCCACGTGCCGCAACCGGGCGCAGAATCACAAGCAGGATTGTCGATAAGGGGCGGTTCCCACTCGCCGTCCATCTCAGAATCCCAATCTTCGGGTTTCGTGGCGCTAGTGTCGGGTATGGTAGGCTGTTCACCGTCCAACCAACCTTCCGGTTTCGTGGCCGATTCGTCGACGATCTGCGCTGGAGCCTCCTCGTCCCAATCCTCCGGTTTGGCGGCTGTTGGATCGGGAATCTTTTCTCTCTCATCCCAATCTTCGGGTTTTTTATCGGACGGGTCTTCGATCACTGCTGGCGGGTTGACCGGCGGGGTGAAATCGTCAAGAAGAGAGCCCGAATTTACCACTTTGTTGTCGATGAGTATCTCGAAGGTATTATCGGGTCGTACGATCAAAGTGTATAAATGAGGATTTTTGTCGTTTATGACGTCTTCTAACCGTATTTCAGGTTTCTTGCAATGCTTTTCTTCTATTGAACCGTTAACGGGGTTTTTATGATTGAAGATGAAGTGTAACTTGTAGTCACCTCCGCATTTATCTGGACCGAACATGATGGTGTAACTAGTTTTATCGTGGAATTGCTTCAGATTCAAGGATTCGGATGATTTACTCAGCAACTTCAAATAGGCCCCACCACATTGTTGTCCATCTTGCAAGGTCACCTGTAAATGAGTTTGAGCACATAATGAAACTTGGGCAAAGGGTAAAGAAAGATATAATAATCTATCTCGATGATAGATCAAGGAAAGTTAGTGTACTTTCAAGAGAAAAGAATAGAACGTTGAATGATGTCTAGAGGAACTGGTTTGGAAAGAATCGCAGACGCTTGACCGCTAGATGGCACATGATGGTGTATATGGTTCCAATGTGCCTTCCGGTTTGAGTTAAGTTCTGTGGGTTCATTTTTGGCCGTCAATCAATCCAAGAAATTATTAAAAAACACACACACAAATTTTTCAACTTCACAATTCATAAACATGACAAAACAAGTCATCTTGGTAAGACAAATCCCGAAAACACCAACATAAAAATTAAACATAAACTCACACACCACATCATGTTGTCATGATAATCCTCCCCTACAACCCTAAAAACCACCTGAGAATAATAGTGTTTCATTTGTGCCTCATCATATACCTCTAGGAAAAACTGTAAAACCATCAAGAAATCAACACTGTATATGGATACATAATAAAATCAAACCTTCAGATAAAATCAATAGGTTAGGTACTGAATATGAATGTATATAAACTTGAGTAAATGTATTCATGTTATTTCCCCTTGTAAATAATTTGTATATATATAACTTTAAAAAACAATAATAAAAAAACGCTGAAAAGCAAATAGTGTTTCATTTGGCCGTCAATATCAATCAGGTTAAGCGACACTGATGAGGAATAATAATTCCGAAACTATAGTCTGCCTGCTACTTGTGATCGATGACGACACGTTCTCCAACCAATTCTCTTGGACATTGTTTCAGTTAGCCCGCTCTGAAATGTTCAATTATCTTGGTCTTATAACATTAACCATTTCTCATATACTTTGAGGATAATAATGCTGAATATCTGCGCATTAAAAATTGTTACATTCTCTAAAATCGGCGTCACCAACCTCATATTGAACAATCAGCGGATTGTTCTTAAAGACGAATGGTCTGCTCAACTTCGAAGCTATAGCAGCATGTTTGGCATGGGTCTTCAGCACCAACCCTTGGTCGCCCACGAGTCCATCTTTAAGTGGTTTTTCCACCTTCCATTCGCCGTCGTACTTCGCGATGTCCTCGGATATGTCTTCCTTCTTGGCCTCCGACCTTACCCATCTCTTTTCTACTTGCGTGCTATCATCGAAATGTTCCGCGAAATATACCTTGTCGCTTTCTTCAATTTCTGGACTTCGGTAAGGTATATCTATGGAGGATTTATGCGATTCTTCTGGAACAGTTTCAACGACAGCTTCATCGTCATCCTGCTAAAGAAATCCACAATTTTAATCAAATCTGTATTCGTCCATTGAAAAGACATATTAATTAGTTGTTAATTTATAAGGAACAAATGAATTATGCCGAATTTCGCGTTATATTCCTGCAATCTTATGGTTTTTCTGATTTATCTTGATATATACAGGGTGCTCGACACATGGACCGTCAATTTTTTTTGGGGCGTTGGTAGGGTCATTTGCTACCTTTTCAGTCTTGGAACCTGGGTCCTTAGTATTACGGTTACGGAGGTATGATTTTTTTATTAGGTTTTTCTAAATTACCCAAAATGTACCCTTCGAAGCCCCATAACTTTTTTTGCGTGTGCTTTTACATGCATTTTTTTTATTGTGTTAAATCTACATGAGTGTGTGGCACGACAAGGGCCTTTGAAAAGTAAAAGAAAACGATAGAAAATTATTAATGAAATTCTGAAATAATATGACAAAAAATGACTCGAAAGAAAATGCGAATGCTGGAGTATCGACTTCTGCCTACCTGGTTTCACAGTACGGCTGAATGAACTTGTCCAGGCACTCACGGGCGAGAATAGTCACTTTTTCACTAGAGTTCGAATTTGTAGATTTAACGAGAAATGTATTTATTTCCAAGAAAAGTGTTCTTGTACTTCACTGGATGAACGCCGGGTCAGTACTCCTTTGTTCGACATAGGTCATATGCTCCAACATCTGTTACGCGTTGATCCGAAAGTGAAATGAACATATACAGAGTGTATTACCATTGAACCGAGCAAGCAACTTGGAAGAGAAATGAATGAAACTAATAAATTTAATTAAAATAATAAGTTGCAGTAACAGTGTGTGTTTGAAAAAAAACGTATTTATTGTTACAGATAACACCACAAAATTAACACGTGGGCCTTTTATTAAAAAAAAAATATGAAAGTATGAAAACATCTCCACTCTTATTGAAATTTAAAAAAAGTTACAGCTACTACAAACTTAGTTTTATTTTAAAATGTTCTTTGGTTTATAACGTTGCTAACCATATGCTATTTACGTAAGTCAATAAAAAAATAATACTGCAAATAAGGTTTTAGTCAGAAGAGTGAAGAAAGTCGCACCTAAATAAAAGTACGGATTTCGACACAACACAGCGAGCAAGGAAATTTTACCTGCCCGTTTTAGACGCGTGTGAATTATTATTACTATTTCTGTCCTTAGGTTGGATTGGCTTAGTCGCCGCTGACTTGACCCTACCGTCATTCGAGATTCAACTGTCTCTGCTGTTGGAAGTGTCTGTGCGGCGTTGTTCAGTTTTTTAAATTTGTATTTTTTTGTTTTTGTTACTTTTATCGACTTTTTGCCACTGTTGTTTTAATTTTGGTTGTTGATATGCCTAATTTCACCAACGCTGAGTATGCTGATATGGTGATGGCATATGGCAAGGCCGATGGTGTTGCTCAAAGGATTTATCAAGCCAAATTTCCTGATCGAAGATTACCCCATCACGAAACATTCTCGACGACTTAACGACGATTAAGAGAGACTGGCAACTTAAATTTTCAAGAGGAATCTACTTCTGCAATAAAAAAATGGTATTCTAATTTGAAAAACGGAAAATGACGTCATTTCCGTAAAAACCGGAGGTGCTCATGCCTTGAAAATATTTTAGATTTCATCAGCATCGTGAAATACTTATAAGTGCTGAATTTCATGAAAATACCTTCAGTAGTTTCCCGTATAAATATGGGTGAGGTTCCTCGTGAAAGATCCTGTATACCAATGAGACTGTCCCATTAGTGTAGAAATAAGAATTTTATTTTTTTACACAGATTAAACAACTAAAATTTTCCACAGGAAACACTAACATATTCTTTATTGTTGTATCTAAGTCAATTAAATATCTGATTCCATGATTCTTTTACTTAAAAGTATTTTTAAAACTAAAATTGACGTGAATTGATTCCTTATAATTTTATTTACTTTAACTATAATGGTGATTATTTTATTTTCACTGTGAGATTTTATCAATTTGTTATTTTTCTGTTAATTCAATATGGCCGGTTTTTTACATAGAATTAATATTTTTAAAGCGATAAATATTTTTTATTATTAATAAGTGTTTTATATGTATCATAAATTTTTTCATGTAGGATAACTGTTTTTCTAATGTTTCTTTAATTTTTTTGTTGTAAACCCTGAATTCATTTCTTATGAAGTCTCAAAGTTAATTTAAGTTATTCATTTCACATGAATTTTATTTATTTTTCATTCTGTTTTTCCATTGCCAATTGAAAAAAAAGCTAATTGATAACCTTGAATTCTCTAAAAAAATTTTATTTTTTCTATCGTTTACGTGCTAACATTACTCAGCTCTTCCAATCAATTTTTTATGCTTCTGAATAATTTGTATACATGGTCGAATGTCATGTTATGATTTTCAAGATTTTTTAAGTTAATTTTGTTGCGATAATAAGTAAAATTTTCTTCTTTTATCTATTTTTATATAATTTCAATATCTTTTATTTTTCAAGTCTTCATCTGCTGTTTTCTTTTTATTTTGTTAATTATGTGATTCTACATTATCTAATCACTTATTTTTCATTTATGAATTGGGTAGTCAGTTTTGGAATTAATTTCCTATGATACAATACTTATTTATATATTATATTCCTGAATATCCACCAGAACAAACAATAAAATGATTTTTTTTAACGTTTTTTTTCTGGAACATTTAGTGCACATTTACCATGCATGCTTGGGAGAATTTAAAATTCCCGCTGCTATGATAATTCATATTTCCCGCCGCTTCGTTTTTGTACTATCAAACATGGCGGCCGATTTGTGTTACCAAAAATTAGTTAGGAGTTTGAACAAGAAATAAGGCTATAAACTGAAAAATCTTCTATAGCCAAAAGATCAAAAACCCAATGTTCCGGAGAATTCAAATATTGAATTAGCACAAGAAATCGAATAATGACTGAAAAATTTCCATATTGTGGAAGGAAAAGGAGCAGCTAAACTCCTTGTTTTGTGATTTTTGGGAGAAATTTTGGTGATTTTTCTTCACACTGTAGAGAATTCTTGTTATCTTCCGAGAATTGGTGACATACATATTTACAAATGGTCTGGTTCAAGAAACTGAATCTGAACTAATTATTGAAGTAGGTAATTCATTGTGAAAAAAAATAAAAACAATCATTCATGATTAAGACCAATATGTGGGTTCAGCAGAATTTACTTTAAAAGAAAACACACCACTTTAAAGCTGATCAAACACTTTTTTACAATAGAAAATGTTGCTTATCCCATTCAAAAATACTATTCCAGAATTCATTTGCACTATTGTGAAATTACAAGAAAAAATTTTGTAAGCAGATGTTTTTTTTCAGAGCATAAATAGCATAAAAGATTTTCAACTCTTCTAGAAAAGTCCTCACATTCTTAATTCTTACCTACCAAAGGCAGGGCTGAATCCAGTTTACAAGAAACAATTATTAAATAAGTAAGGTATTCAATATTTTTATCAATATAAATCATTCCAGTGGTAGGAAAGAGATTGTTGACATAAGAATTCAAAGAAGTTTGGAATTGATAAGATAAGATTATGAATGTAAGAAGAAACTGACACTGAAATTTTTAGAATAGTTTCAACATAAATCTCTAAATAAATATGTGGATCAAAAAATGCTAGGGTAATTTCGTAATTAGTGGGAGGATGTACTTATTGAATGAATAAAAACTGGTGGTTAATTACTCACTGTGTTAGCCAAAGAGCTGCCCAATATAAAAAACAATCCAAGTATACGAAATGTTTTCATCTTATGACGTCGAGAAGCATATAGCCTGTAAATAATATTTTACTCAGAATATTATAGCATATCAAAGGCACAGATCTGTTAATCCAGAAAAAATATTGAACGGTGTTCTGTACTACAAGGAAAAACAACGAAATTTCTCTAACCTCGAAGACTGTTTTCAGATGCCACTACGGAAAAATTGGAGGAAAGTGAAAAGCACTAAATAAGTTAGAAATCACCGACCTGAATTTCTCTTAATTCAATTGATTTCAATTGTAATCCAATTTTTCCGAAGAGAATTGTTTGACGAATCAAAATTGGATACGTACGTTCGATATCTATGCTAACCAACTAACTCTATGCAACTAACCACAGAACAGTAGAAGTAAGAAACAGAAGAGCTAACTGACGGAAACGTCAAAGAATATTTTGCCGGTGCAGTTTTCTGTTTATCATCTAAGGAATACTACCATGAAAATCAAGTTGCCTCGGGAGTCGCCATCTGTTAGAAAAACAAAAGGTTTGCATTGAATTGTCGGCACCACACAATACATGCAACGAATTTCCCAGAAGAAATGATCTCGCGATCGACATTGAAAGAGAATATACAAACTTATATCATATAGTTGTACCAACACGAATATTGTGGTTTTGCTGATTCATATTCGAAAGGGTAATCTTGAATTTTATACCGGTGAATTGTAGACGGCGTTTAAAATGAGCAGCAACGTTGCCAGATCCCACGTTTAGTCGGGGTATTTGAAGAATGACTCACGTAGCGGTAATATTTGAAATGAAATCAATAAAACTCAGATGTATTCCATTTTTCCATTGATTTATTAATTTTTACCGGCTATTGATAACACATTGCAGATTATCAATAGATGAAATCTCAAATTTTTCAATAAGTAACTTAGTTGATCTACAGCTTGGCACATCTGAAAAAAATGAATTAATTTCAGGAATTATTCTCAAAATTTCGTATTCAATGTTGAGTTCCTATGGGATCTTTTACTAACAATTACCTGCATTCCTTCGGAATCCAGTGTGAGCCTGTGGTGCATACTTTTGTTACGGAACAAACACAACTACAGGTTTTTTCATCCCACTTGAAGTTTAAAGAGCTCTTTTTCACACAGATTCGAAAATCATTCTGAAAATAAGACAGAGTTAAAAATTTGATGAAGAAAAAGTTTCGATTTCCACAAAAAATTCAATGTGAACAATTAAAGTATCACAACATGATTTCTCCAGGTTTTTGGTTTCAACAGAAAGAAGTTAAGGTTTATATAGTAGAATGAATTGATGACTCATTTATTTTGTGAAAATCCATCTTGAATATTGAAAGAAAACAATTATTTTTGTCTAATTTTCACTTTATTGATATTATTACACGACCGGTTTCGGTTGTTAAACCATCTTCTGGTGTTAGGTACAGACTAAAATATTTCGTGGGGTTTTAAATCTATGGGATATTCAAAAGTGGTGAATGGTTTATTTCTATTTGGGTGTTAAGTGGGGACACATTGGGAATATTGAACAGATTTGTTATCTCCATCGCTTCCAGCAAATTTAATTTCAGGCCTTTCTCGCATTTGTGAAGGATTTTAAAATTTACGATATCCATATGATGTTCTTCAGTCACGATATGATCATAAACTGCGGACTGTTTACCTGATTTCAGATGTTCTTTTAATCTGGTCTCAAAATTTCTACCGGTTTGACCTACATATGCAGCGTTGCAATTTTTACAACAGATTTTATAAACACCTGAAGTTTTCTCGGGTTTTAGTTTGGATTTTGAATTATATAATATTTTACCTAGGTTTGGACGTCCTGAAAATGTTGTTTTGAAATCAAGTTTAGAAAAATAATTTTGGATTTGGATTGATAATTCTCCGAATTAAGTGATATGTATGAATTTATTAGTAGGTTTTTCTGTGGTAGTGTAAAGCATATTAATGGTTTTCAGCTTTCTTTTGTTTTCAATTAGTTTGTTTACTAGATTCTCGAAAATTATTATTAGTTGCAATTTCTTTGATTTTATCAATTTCAGATTGTAAGTTAGCGTTCGATAAAGGTATGGTGAATGCTCTGTTGATCATAGATTTCAGAGCTGCTAGTTTATGATTATCAGGACTGAAGGAATCATATGGTATTATGGCTTCTGAGTTTGTGTCTTTTCGGTAGATGTTAAAGTCTAATGTGTTTCTATCTCTACTTATGGTCAAATCCAGAAAGTTAATCGCTTTGTTGCATTCAATTTCCAATGTGAATTTTATTTTGGGGTGAATTGAATTGAGGAAGTCAAGAAACATTTTTATTTGTCTATTTGTTCCGTTGAATCCTACTATAATATCATCAACATACCGGAACCAGAAAATGACGTGTTTTTTTGATAGGTCATTTGTTTTTATGAATTCATTTTCAAGGTGATTCATGAATAGATCTGACAATAATGGGCTCAAAGGTGATCCCATCGGTAAACCTGAATTTTGAAAATATAATTTGGATTCGAATTTAAAGTAATTTTGGGATAGGCAAATTGAAAATAACTCCTGAATTTCTGAAATTAAGAGGGGGTTAACGTTATTTTTACGAAGTGACTCACCAACTAGGGGTAAACATTCTTTTGCTGGAATGCTAGGGTACATATTTTCTACATCAAAAGATATTAATTTCATATTTTCTGTGCTGTTTATTTTAGATAATTTGTCAATTAAATCTTTGGAACTTTTTAAGCTATATTCTGGTGAAAATTTCGATAGATTTTTGAATTTATTAGATAAAAATTTTGATAGTTTACCTGTAGGTGTATTAATATAGGAAACTACTGGTCTAACGGGATTGTCTTTTTTTTGGAGTTTTATTAAACCATACATTTCTGGAGGTCGTGGATTCATTGGAAGATGCTTCCTTATTTCCCATGGTGTAGAAAAAAGTAGATTGCAATCTTCTAGAGCTTCTTTTATTTGTTTTGAATATTTGTTGGTAGGATCCTTTGGAATTTGGGTTAAATCTAATGTACTTATAGTCCTCTTCATTTTGTTGTGGTAGTCTTCTTTGTGGAGACACACAATGCTGTTTCCTTTATCTGCTTTTGTGAATGTAAGATTTTCTTCGGTGCTTTTTCGAACAATTTCTTTAATTATCTTTGTTGTGTGTATTGCACTGGCGGTTGTTTTTGTGGGTGTTTTTTTAATAATCTCTGCTGTTTTGTATTTGTGTAATGAAGGGTTATCAATTACACTTGTGTTTTTTATTATGTTCATTTCTGTTTCTACACCCAGGATTTGTTTATTGGATTTAGAACATGTTGTGGGTGGTGAATATTTGGGACCTTTGTTCAGTAATTTTGATTCTTAGTCGTTGAAGTTTGATGTTTTCAATTTGCCTATCCCAAAATTACTTTAAATTCGAATCCAAATTATATTTTCAAAATTCAGGTTTACTGATGGGATCACCTTTGAGCCCATTATTGTCAGATCTATTCATGAATCACCTTGAAAATGAATTCATAAAAACAAATGACCTATCAAAAACACGTCATTTTCTGGTTCCGGTATGTTGATGATATTATAGTAGGATTCAACGGAACAAATAGACAAATAAAAATGTTTCTTGACTTCCTCAATTCAATTCACCCCAAAATAAAATTCACATTGGAAATTGAATGCAACAAAGCGATTAGCTTTCTGGATTTGACCATAAGTAGAGATAGAAACACATTAGACTTTAACATCTACCGAAAAGACACAAACTCAGAAGCCATAATACCATATGATTCCTTCAGTCCTGATAATCATAAACTAGCAGCTCTGAAATCTATGATCAACAGAGCATTCACCATACCTTTATCGAACGCTAACTTACAATCTGAAATTGATAAAATCAAAGAAATTGCAACTAATAATAATTTTCCGAGAATCCTAGTAAACAAACTAATTGAAAACAAAAAGAAAGCTGAAAACCATTAATATGCTTCACACTACCACAGAAAAACCTACTAATAAATTCATACATATCAATCCATTATCATTATCAATCCAAATCCAAAATTATTTTTCTAAACTTGATTTAACCTAGGTAAACCTAGGTAAAATATTATATAATTCAAAATCCAAACTTAAACCCGAGAAAACTTCAGGTGTTTATAAAATCTGTTGTAAAAATTGCAACGCTGCATATGTAGGTCAAACCGGTAGAAATTTTGAGACCAGATTAAAAGAACATCTGAAATCAGGTAAACAGTCCGCAGTTTATGATCATATCGAGACTGAAGAACATCATATGGATATCGTAAATTTTAAAATCCTTCACAAATGCGAGAAAGGCCTGAAATTAAATTTGCTGGAAGCGATGGAGATAACAAATCTGTTCAATATTCCCAATGTGTCCCCACTTAACACCCAAATAGAAATAAACCATTCACCACTTTTGAATATCCCATAGATTTAAAACCCACGAAATATTTTAGTCTGTACCTAACACCAGAAGATGGTTTAACAACCGAAACCGGTCGTGTAATAATATCAATAAAGTGAAAATTAGACAAAAATATAGGTTTATATAGTCATTAATGCATCGTGAAAATGCAACTAAGGTCTCAAATTTCGAACTTATCATCAGTTAATCAGAATAAGTTGGTAGGTATACATGTAAACTCACCATGTTCACACATTTACATATGCACATATTCTTGTCATATTTTTGGGTAGGTAAGCAATCTGAAACTTTAGTTTCGCAATCACAAACACAAGATGCATCTTCAGGTACCAATATAGAACTGCAGACGACCTCGTTGTTTTGTTTATTTACCGAACGGACATAAAACTCTTTTTCCTTTATGGTCTTTGAGATGCAACTTTTGGCACCATTACACATCCCTCCACATTTCTTTACCATCACAGTGTTAGGCGATACCTGAAAACAATGAGGCTTAAAATTTAGGCATAAATTAGCAATTATTTAAACAAACAAGTTAGTTCTTTTTTACAATTTTTTCATATAAAAACTTACCATATAACCTTCAGGAGCTTTCAAACTCACAATGCCATCTCTTGGAACGCATTTTATCTGTTGCCTGAGTTCTTTGAGTGCACTGGTAACGACGGAAGAATCACAAGAAACTGCTTCAACATAAAAAGAATAAAAATCAGAATCTCAATAACCCTAACAGGTCTATTTATGAAAATTGACTAACTAGGAACAACCTGTAACTTTTTTCTCTTGCATATTAGGGTAGTAAAATCTAAAACATGGTTTAAGTAACAGTTCCTGAAAATTTCATCTTTATGGCGTGAAGGGAAAAGAAATAGCTGAAATACAAGACGAAAAACAGTTTTTTGGGAATAACTCAGAAAATATCCACTTTAGGGCAAGGGTGTGATGCATACACTCACATTATTTTTTAACGTAGATTCAATATCTGCCATAAAAAAAGGGGTTCTAATTGGAAAAAATTGATTTTTCACGATTTTGTCATCCCTAACTTTGAAAACGATTTTTTCACCCCCTGTATCATGAATCGCGATTTTGATTCTTAAAGTGGATACATCATTTTTACATCTTGAAAAATCCCAAAAATGAAAATTTTCCATCCAAAAACCTCGAAATTATTCTTGTTTTAGCGGAGCTCTATTTTCGATTTTTTTTTCGAATTTTCCCGCTCAGAGAGAATTTTCCAACCAAAACTGAAGAATGTTACATCAAAATAACTTGAAATTTTCTAAGGAATCTATTTCTGCAATAAAAAAATGGTGTTCTAATTTGAAAAACGGAAGTTGACGTCATTTCCGGAAAAACCGGAGGTGCTCATGCCTTGAAAATATTTTAGATTTCATCAGCATCCTGAAATACTTGTGCTGAATTTCATGAAAATACGTTGTGTAGTTTCCCGTATAAAATGGGTGAGGTTCCTCGTGAAAGGCCCTGTATATATGTGGTTGTGTAAAGGACGTTGAAAAAAAAAAAGATTTTGAAACCACTAGTACATCCTTCTTAAGTGATTTATGTTATATAACGGTTGGACTGCCAGCCGCTGTCCTCAAATTTGATCTCGGGTTCTTCATCACAGAAACAAATCCAATTTTTTGAGACCATTTTCAAATTAATATTCCGAAATCACAGCTATTTGGAAACGTGAACATGTGTGTGAAGTTGGCCCCGCACTTTTTGATTTCCGAAAAAATTTTTGTTGTGCTGAATTGTGCTAGGTTTGTGCTGCTTTGTGCTGTTCGAATTTTCTCGTTATTTCAAGTAGTTTTTGAGATATTTCACTAAATGCATAAAATGGGCCAGCCCCGCACTTTTTGAAAATTTGAGTTTTAACCACTGAAATGAATTGTGCTAGACGTAAACTGAGTTGTGCCGTTCGAATTTTTGAGATGGATCTCTTAATTTCCCAGAAAATGGAAAATCAAAAAAAGTTAGCCCCGCACTTTTGTTTTTTCTTATCGGAAATGAGTGTAAAAAGTTGTGCTAGGTTTGTGCTGCGTTGTGCCGTAAAAATTTTTATGGAAATACCTCACGTTTTCCGGAAAATCCCGAAAATCCATTACAAGGCTAGCCCCGCACTTTCGTTTATTTTCGATCGGAATATGTGGAAAAAATTGTGCTACG
Source organism: Micraspis discolor (assembly GCA_030674115.1). Taxonomy (NCBI): domain Eukaryota; kingdom Metazoa; phylum Arthropoda; class Insecta; order Coleoptera; family Coccinellidae; genus Micraspis; species Micraspis discolor. The sequence continues at coordinate 3,418,644 of JARTUT010000005.1, read as the reverse complement.
CGTGTATGAAGTTGTGCCGTTAATATTTTTGAAAATCGAGTTTTTTTCCGAAAAAACTGGAAAATTCGAAAATGATAGCCCCGCACTTTTTTTTTTTCCATAAAAATCATCTCATAGAGTTGTTCTACATTTGTGCTGACTTGTGCTGATAATTTTTCAGAAAAAACTTCAAGTTGTCTTTTTAAACGGTGAAAAATCAAAATATCAGTAGATTGAATGATGAATTGTGTGAATGGCAACACTGTTGTGAAGTTAGCCCCGCACTTTTTAATTTTCGATAAAATGTTTGTGATGCTGAATTGTGCAAGGTTTGTGCTGCTTTGTGCCGTAAAAGTTTTTTTTTCAAATGGTACGATTAATAAGATATTTCACTAAGTAAGTAAAAGCGAATAATGTACATTTTGATTTTTTCTTTCCGTTTAACGGTCAATTGATAACTGAATCTCATTCAACAGTTAATGCACTGATTTGTGCTTTTCGAACTTCCTCGAAAAAAACTCTGATATACCGGAAAATCGAGTTTAAAAAATTTTCAATATTCTTTTTGTGTTCTTTCTTCCGAATCGAAATCATCTACTTTCGTACAAACTCGTTCAAACCTAATTTTCAAAATTCACATGAAATTTTTTCTCAAAAGGTGGAACGGAACGAAAAGAACGGAAAGAAAAAATGAAAATGTACATTATTCGCTTTTACTCACTTAGTGAAATATCTTATTAATGGTACCATTTGAAAAAATTTTACGGCACAAAGCAGCACAAACCTTGCACAATTCAGCACCACAAACATTTTATCGAAAATCAAAAAGTGCGGGGCTAACTTCACAACAGTGTTGCCATTCACACAATTCATCATTCAATCTACTTATATTTTGATTTTTCACCGTTTAAAAAGACAACTTGAAGTTTTTTCTGAAAAAATTATCAGCACAAGTCAGCACAAATGTAGCACAACTCTATGAGATGATTTTTATGGAAAAAAAAAAGTGCGGGCTATCATTTTTCGAATTTTTCAGTTTTTTCGAAAAAAAAAACTTGATTTATCAAAAATATTAACGGCACAACTTCATACACGCGTAGCACAATTTTTTCCACTTATTCCGATCGAAATAAACGAAAGTGCGGGCTAGCCTTGTAATGGATTTTCGGGATTTTCCGGAAAACGTGAGGTATTTCCATAAAAATTTTTACGGCACAACGCAGCACAAACCTAGCACAACTTTTTACACTCATTTCCGATAAGAAAAAACAAAAGTGCGGGGCTAATTTTTTTTTTGATTTTCCATTTTCTGGGAAATTAAGAGATCCATCTCAACAATTCGAACGGCACAACTCAGTTTACGTCTAGCACAATTCATTTCAGTGGATAAAACTCAAATTTTCAAAAAGTGCGGGGCTGGCCCATTTTATGCATTTAGTGAAATATCGCGAAATCTACTTGGAATAACGAGAAAATTCAAACAGCACAAAGCAGCACAAACCTAGCACAATTTAGCACATTAAAAAATATTTCGAAAATCAAAAAGTGCGGGGCTAACTTCACAACAGTGTTGCCATTCACACAATTCATCATTCAATCTACTGATATTTTGATTTTTCACCGTTTAAAAAGACAACTTGAAGTTTTTTCTGAAAAAATTATCAGCACAAGTCAGCACAAATGTAGCACAACTCTATGAGATGTTTTTTATGGAAAAAAAAAGAAAGTGCGGGGCTATCTTTTTACGAATTTTCCAGTTTTTTCGGAAAAAAAACTCGATTTTTCAAAAATATTAACGGCACAACATCATACATGCGTAGCACAATTTTTTCCACTTATTCCGATCGAGAAAAAACGAAAGTGCGGGGCTAGCCTTGTAATGGATTTTCGGGATTTTCCGGAAAACGTGAGGTATTTCCATAAAAATTTTTACGGCACAACGCAGCACAAACCTAGCACAACTTTTTACACTCATTTCGATAAGAAAAACAAAAGTGCGGGGCTAACTTTTTTTATTTTCCATTTCCTGGGAAATTAAGAGATCCATCTCAAAAATTCGAACGGCACAACTCAGTTTACGTCTAGCACAATTCATTTCAGTGGTTAAAACTCAAATTTTCAAAAAGTGCGGGGCTGGCCCATTTTATGCATTTAGTGAAATATCTCGAAATCTACTTGAAATAACGAGAAAATTCAAACAGCACAAAGCAGCACAAACCTTAGCACAATTCAGCATCATTAAAAATATTATCGAAAATCAAAAAGTGCGGGGCTAACTTCACAACAGTGTTGCCATTCACACAATTCATCATTCAATCTACTGATATTTTGATTTTTCACCGTTTAAAAAGACAACTTGAAATTTTTTCTGAAAAAATTATCAGCACAAGTCAGCACAAATGTAGCACAACTCTATGAGATGATTTTTATGGAAAAAAAAAGTGCGGGGCTATCATTTTTCGAATTTTCCAGTTTTTTCGGAAAAAAAACTCGATTTTTCAAAAATATTAACGGCACAACATCATACATGCGTAGCACAATTTTTTCCACTTATTCCGATCGAAAAAAAACGAAAGTGCGGGGCTAGCCTTGTAATGGATTTTCGGGATTTTCCGGAAAACGTGAGGTATTTCCATAAAAATTTTTACGGCACAACGCAGCACAAACCTAGCACAACTTTTTACACTCATTTCCGATAAGAAAAAACAAAAGTGCGGGGCTAACTTTTTTTTTGATTTTCCATTTCCTGGGAAATTAAGAGATCCATCTCAAAAATTCGAACGGCACAACTCAGTTTACGTCTAGCACAACTCATTTCAGTGGTTAAAACTCAAATTTTCAAAAAGTGCTGGCCCATTTTATGCATTTAGTCAAATATCTCGAAATCTACTTGAAATAACGAGAAAATTCAAACAGCACAAAGCAGCACAAACCTAGCACAATTTAGCACATTAAAAAATATTTCGAAAATCAATAAGAGCGGGGCCAACTTCACACACATAACGTGAACACTGAACCAACATGCAAAATGCATTCATTGACTAACCTTGTATCGGATTAATATCAGCCACACTGCTTCTAAACCTTGGTGTTAATTCATAATCGGTTCCAGTCTCATTAGTGATTATCCTATTTTCATTAAAAATATTAGGCACTTCAAATTCGTTACGTTGAAATTGATAGTGGATTCTGAAAGGTGCTTTGGATCTAAAAGGTGCTGTTCTTATAGGTTTGAAACATTTTCTTCTCTTAATACCGGTCACTACCCCACAAAAAAGAGCGAAAAATATAAAAATTATGATCTTCATAGCGCCTATGAACGGACGCGCCGTCCGTTTACCGGCAACAAACTGTTATCTCAACTTCCAATTGTAGGACTGAGAAATTTTATCAAAAGTTTTCTTATTGTTGGATGTGTAATATACGCTAATCAAAGTGCAGTCGGATTTTCTTAGGAATTACTATTTTCGTCGAATCCAACTGATAGGCTATTTCTGAATTGTAATAAAAATTTTCAATTGATGTGCTCCCTTAATAATTATTGACAAACAATTCATATAAAAAATTGATTATATTGATTTATACTGAAACATGATGATGGAAATATGAATCCCTGAACCGAACCAATTCATTTGTTTTTTTTTTTATTTCACATAGTCGATATCAATAATCTATATCGGTTGTTCAAAAGTGGATAGCCTATTAAATTATTATGCGAATTATTCATGTAAAATATCAAAAATTTTGTAGATCATTGAATACAAGTTGATGACGAGATATTGTTGATGATGGAGCTCGTGTTGAATGATTATTTGGGCTATTAGCATCATCTATTTTGGTCTACCAAAAATACACAAAGCAAATATTCCTCTAAGACCACCAATTGGCTAAATTTCAGCTGAAAATGATATCGCCATTAAAAAGTAATTCAACATCGATGATAAGAAACACTTCATAGAAATAATGAAACATCAAGAAATCATGGAAGAAGACGTTATGGTCAGCTTCGACATCACCAGTTTGTTCACTAATATTCCGACAGATAAAACACTTATCATAGTTAGGAAAAAGATTGAAGAAGATCAAACCCTTAGTGAAAGAACTACACTAAGCGTCAATGCAATTATGGAAATGCTTTCTCTTTGTATTGAAACAACATATTTCCAATTCGAAGACATCTTTTATCAACAAGAATTCGGAATGGCCATGGTTTCACCACAGAAGGCATTAGAAAAATATGTACGTAAACCCAAACTGTGGAAAAGATATGTAGATGATACTTTCATTATTTGGCAACATGGAAGAGACACTATAGATGGATTCCTTCAATATCTAAACAATCAAGAGGAATCAATTAAATTCACAATTGAAATCGAGAAAGACAGACAACTTCCATTCTTAGATGTACTCGTACATAAACAAAATGGAATCCCAAGAACCAATGTGTATAAAAAGCCAACGAACACAGGACAATATCTACATTTTGATTCAAACCACCAACTAAACACTAAATTGGGAGTAGCAAAATGTTTATTTGATAGAGCAACAAATATTTGTTGCACTGAAGAAGACCAAAATGAAGAAATAAATAACATCTCGAAAACTCTTAGAAGCAATGGCTACCCCAAAAGATATTAGAAAAAGCTAAACGAACAAGAGAAAGTCAACCTGAACCAACAGATATAAATCAGACCATTAAAACCGTAATTCCTTATGTAAAAGGTTTGTCGGAGAAAATGAGAAGAATTGGAAATAGATACAACATAACGACTGCATTCAAAACTCAAGACACTATCAGAGCTAAACTTACAAAAGTTAAGCCTAATAATGAGACACAAAGGACAAAGAACTGCATATATGAATTACCTTGCGAGTGCGGAAGATCTTGCATCGGAGAAACTAAACGCCCTCTGAATGTACGAATAAAAGAACATCAGAAGCTTCTACGAGTACTAGACAGCGACAAATCCAGGTTGGTCCAACATGCTGTAGATGAGAATCATCGTATAAAGTGGGATGAAGCATCAATAATATCCAAAGAAGAAAAACTTGCAAGAAGAAAAATCAAAGAAGCAGCATTTATGAAAATAACACCTGATTCCATAAGTGCTCCATCTATAGATCTGCCAGAAGTTTGGACGCCGATAGTTCGATCCAACTTAAAAAGATCATCATATCACAGATGTGTATATAACATTGTTCATTTTTCTTTCATGACTTCTGTCATATTGACTTTTTGAAAATTGATAATTTTCAAAAGGTTTTTACTTTTCCTCCTTGATAAAGATAGAAGATGTCTATCGAAACCTCGGAAATCATTACATCCACAATAGATGATGGTAATAGCCCAAATAATCATTCAACATTGAATACAAGCATTTCCCCTGTGTAATCTGTAATTGTTCTACAGTATTTGATGTGCAGAGTTTAGTTTCAACAAAAATGCAATGTAATTCGGCAACGCTTCAGACAGTGCTCTATTTCAAACCTTCTAAAATAATTTATTTCTAGTCTTTTACCAACTTATCTTATTGGATGTTGGATAACCCGAATGACATTCAACCAAATATGTCGAGAAAAGACAACAACGTCTATTTTTTTGAGCACTTGTTTAATTACCCCCAGTACACCCCCCGTAAATACTCCCCTGCGTTAAATATGCTGAGTGTTCTCTAGAAAGGTTTCCCTCATTATGATGGGAAAAAATAAACAATCTATTGAATTATTGTTATAAATATATTATATTATTGTTATTGCTAATTATAAAATTGAAAATCATATAGATACACTCTCATATTATCTGATTCATTCTGAGCTGCAGTGTTGTAAACCTCCTGAAATTCCATTAGTTCCTGATATCTCACCAATCATCGACTATACTGTGGAGGCGTAATGTTTTTCCATTGGTTTCGTATTCAACTAGAGATCTACTATCTTTAAATCAATTGGTTCCTGATATCTCAAGTAAAGAAATGACGACAGTAGGCGTAAACCTCATGAAAATTATCAATTTCTCAAAAATCTCAATAATTGACAGAAGTCATGAAGTTCTTAAAAACAACATTAACGATGTTATCACTCACCTCAGTGATATGATGATCTTTTGAGTTAATATTGATTTTTTTAAGTTAATCCGAAAGAAAAGAATTCTATCGGTGTCCATGAACAACTTTCTTTTATGGAGCATACAACTTTCTTCGCTCATATCTCGGAAACGACTACTCTCACGGAAAAAAGTATGGAGACAATTTTTGTAGATAATTGCACGATCTACAATTTATGTCTGAGCTATTTTTATGATAAAACTCACCGTTTGACTGACAAAAGCGAAAAACACATTTTCGCGACCTTTGACATTGAATAACTTTTATAGCAACAATGGGATTTTTGGGGACTTTTCACCCTTTCTTTCTAATGGTATCCTGACCATTTCTACCAATTTTCAGTTCTATGCAAATTTTGGTAACCTCACCTCTGTTATTTGGTCTAACTTGACCGGAATACTTAACGAACTGAACCGAAGTCTTCAGACATCCCTGAAATATTTGAAATCTCAAAAATTTAATTGAAGCCAACCTTGAAGCTGGTCCTTCCTGGTGGTTTGATTTGGTTTTTGGCCAAATAATAAAAAAATAATCTAAATAACAAGATGCCATACATATCTACTGACAGGTGAAGACAAAAAGAATGAATACACTATTTTGGTGAGCTCTACAAAAGATTTCTATAAAATTTTTAACGCACGCATCATTCTCACACATTCACGGATCGAAAATGCATTGATATCAACAAAATAACGTCATTTCCATCATTTCCTATTATTCCCACATCCCAATTATTCATCCGGAAGTATGGTAATAATGATGTGTCCTATCATTCAAATATTGCAATAATTATGAATTCCTCAAAGGAAATATGACAAATGCCATTCCGCCAATGATAGCGCATGCGCTATATCTTTTCTCATCGATTATCTAAGGGGTTGGTGCACCCCCGTCACACTGACTCATGAAAATTCGGAGTGTGAACATTTGCGTTGCATGGTTTCGAAAACGAATATACATGAAAGGTTCGCAACCTTATTGGCCAGAAGGAACAGAAAGACAGAATGGCGTATTTTCATAGTAACACGTCGAAGAGTCCAAGTGTCTTGGAGCAGCTGTTAGAAGAGATCAATTTCCAAAGAACCAAGGAAATGCGACAATTACTCAAAGATGGTATGAATATAAACACTTTCAAATAGAGTAGACCATAACAATATGAAATAGTTACTTAGCATTATAATTAGTATATACAGGGTGTCTCAAGTTCGAGTGCCTATTAGACGTTCCTGGAGAACTAGACATATTCAAAATCTGAAAATTGGGATTATTGTTCGGAGTTCTCTACGGAGCTAAAATATTTTCGAAGCCCAAATACTTCCGGAAGTAAAAATAAAATCGACGAAACAATTACATACATTTCTGTTAAAATCATTGTATTAAATCGAATAGTTTTCAAAATATTAAAAACTGGAAAAAAGTCAAATATGTTCAGTCAGTAATATGTTCATTATTCTTATTTTAAATATCCCGAGCGTAAACCGTTTTTACAACATCGAAGAGGAATGATGTGAAAAAGTCATGCATCTTTTGGATTTCAAAAATATAATCACAGGGTGTTTCAAATTTTGTGTTGAAAATTGTGATCATAAATTGGCCATAACTTCTGTTTTTCAAATTAGAACCCTATTTTTTTATACTTGTGTTGGATTCTGCGGTCAAAAATAATGATAGTTTTCTCACATCATTATGCTCATAAATTCAATAATTTCTGAGTTATTTGAGATGTTCTGGATTTATGGTGTAGGTAGAGTCAAATTGATTGCATCTAAAAAAATTCAATGAATATTCTTTCGAAACCATGGGAACACTCTGTACCCATAGAAGATAAATTATCTGTTAATAATTCACAAGTGTCAGGTGTTATTGTTATTCGTTATCTTCATTTCTCGATTTAACAAAATGAACCGTTATTCTAATTACGAAATTCTGGATCTATTTTATAAACATGGTGAATGTGACAGAATTATTAGTAGAACCTGCCGGGCCTTCAACGAGAAGTATCCCCATTTACCTTCCATGACGGAGAAAATCTTTAAAAAATATGTTTCAAACTTTCAAAGTTTTGGATGTGTAAGAGCCCCTAAAGAATACAAAAGAAGGGTAGTTGATGATGAGGAAAATGAAATTAGTGTTTTGACTTATTTGGAAGAGAATGAAAATGCATCTATTCGAAGTGCAGATCATGAAATCAATTTAGACAGAAATTCAGTGCACCGAATTTTGGAAAAACACAACATGCATGACTACAAATATGAGAAAGTTCATGGATTAAAACCAGGTGACTACATAAAAAGGTTAAATTTTTGTAGAGGAATATTAGAAAATCTTGAAAATGATGAAAATTTTTTGAAAACGATCATTTGGACAGACGAAGCCAAATTCAATAATGAAGGACTATTTAATAGAAAGAATTGCCACATTTGGAGAAGTGAAAATCCTCATAGAAAAAGACAAAGAAACCCCTAGAACAAATTTAGTTTTAATGTGTTTGCTCTTTTGATGAACAGTAAAGTGCGGTACTACATTTATGAAGAAAATTTAAATACAGAAAAATTTTTGGAAATCCTTAGAAATTTTGTTTCTGAGTTTTTGGATGAACTGCCGTTGAGTAAGTATGTCGAGTACCGCATATAATCAATTGGATAGGGCTCCGGCACATAGTACGCTCGAGGTGTCTGAAGAACGGAATGCAATGTATGGTAATCGGTAGATCGGACTCCGTTCTTCACTGTTTTGGTCCCCACGATCTCCCGATCTTACTCCCTTAGATTTTTATTTATGGGGTAGAACAAAAAACATCAACAACAAGCAAAGAAGATTTGAAACGGCGTGTGGAGGATGCTTTCCACTCAGTAAAGGGGGAGGAAATTGAGCGAGCGACTAACCGAGGTGTTCAAGACGTATTCGAGAGTGTGTGGAACAAAATGGTTACCACATTGAAACTCTTACCTGATCATTTATTTTGTCAATTTGAGTTTTGAAACGTATTTTTATTTTTATTATCATAATTTATTTATAATCATAATTCGGGGTACTGCAGTAGCGAATCTTTTCAATGTGTTTCCTATTGAAGAGATTGTAGCAGTATTTCTCCCCAGATTTGAGAATATAAACAAGGCGACAGTGGCAACAGGGTAAGTTCGGCAGGTACTAAAAAGCCGAACCGCCCGAACACGGGCAGTCCCCCGAGAAAGCTCAAGCGGCACGTCACGTCGTCCCTTTCTAAATTTGTACGAATCTTTTCGATGTCAATAAACAATTAAATCAGAAAAATGTTTCAGTGTAAAAGTCCCTAACAATTAGCAAATATCTTTCGTGATAGTTCGGTAAATCTAAACAAGTGCCCTTTTTTTGTATTCTTTAGGGCTCTTACATTCCAAAATTTAGAAAGTTTCAGAAATTGTAAAAATAATGGGGATACTTCTCATTGATACTCAACATTTTGTGGATTTTGTTGGATTTGAAATAAACAATATCATTAAGTACATTTGAATATGTATTGCAATACAATTGAAAAAATACAATATAAGAAATAAATCCAAAATCTCATTATTAGAATAGCAACGATTCATTTTGTGAAATCAAAAAATTTCATAACGACTATAAATAAGACCTGTCTGACACTTGTGAATTATAAATTGGATGATTTTTCTTCTATGCTCACAGAATATCCTTATGAATCAGATTCCAAGAATTTGACTTAAATCCAGAAAATCTCGAATAACTCAGAAATTATTGAATTTAGGAGCATAATCACGTGAGAAAACTATCATTATTTTTGACCGCAGAATCCAACACAATTATAAAAAAATAGGATTCTAATTTGAAAAAAAGAAGTTATAGCCAATTTAAGATCACAAAATTTGAAACACCCTGTGATGATGCGGTAAATCCAAAACATGCATGACGATTTCACAGACGCAGTTCGATAAAAAGTGAGTAAAAACAGTTTAGCTCAGGATATTTAAAACAATAATAATGAACATATTACTGACTGAACATATTTGACTTTCCAGGTTTTCTTTGGATATTTAGAAAACTATTTGATTTAATAGAATGGTTTTAACAGAAATGTATTCACTATTGAATACTCGATCATACCAGGAATGGAAATCTCGAAAAAACATTTTTTCGTCGAATTTACTTTCACTTCCTGTAGAACCGGAAGTTTTTGTGCTTCGAAAATATTTTTGCTCTGTAGAGAACTACGATCAATATCATAATCCCAATTTTCAGATCTCAAATATGTCTAGTTCTCCAGAAACTAAGACACCCTGTATAGAATTAAGATAGTATGAAACTGATGGCGTACAAAATCAGATGACCTAATTTACTGTGGAAATCGTCGGAAAATTAAAAAAATCTTAATATTTTATGCTCTTATATCGTTCTGGATAGGTCACCTAGTGGTTTAAATGACCCATCATTTTTCAACAAGGGCCGCAGTCCATAAGTCCTTCCTGCATCTGAGTACTCTTGCTCTGATTGGTTTAATAGATACAAAAACTGACGCACAATTGAATACATCCATGAAAATGATTACTGGAACCAAAAGATTTACACCGGTCAACTTAGTACCATTCCATATTTGCAGACAAACTGCAACCCCAAATTCTTGGAACAATTATCATCCTTTTCCCAATTTATTTCATATATTCCGCAAACTTAAATTTCAAGATTGAAGACGCGTGAATGCGTGTATATTAGTTTCATCAGTGTGAACCTAAGCGATAATGAAATATGACAATTGAATTGAATGAAATTTTTATAAATTCTCTTTCTGATCCTTTTGAAGAAATTACTGATTGGGTATTCGTGGAAAAGTTTGATCAGTTCTTAATCGTTTTATAACAGTTCATTATCGTATCAATAGCAAGTTTTATATTAACGGAAAAAAATGAAATAAACCCATCTTGATCTAATTACTCTCATAAAAATAATTCTGATACAAGTATTCACAATGATTTTCAGACTCTGGTTTTGTTATGCTACAAGGTACTACGTACTGGACTGATCTCTTCGTAAGGCATTTCCTATTTCAAAACGAGGCAACTATAGACTGCGATGATCTCTTGTTCTTTGTGAGGAAAAACATGTTAAGGGATCTCCAAGGTATCTGCCAAAATTTGAGGTGATAAAATATTGGTAAATAAGGATGTTCCATAAAATAACTCTTAATTTCATAGACTGAAGTCGATTAGCAGAAAACTACCGATTGGAGATCCGGATATCGACTGAAGAGACAGTTTATTTGAATTTGATCATACATCAGTTTGAATATACTTTAACCTATTTGTAATGAGAACTACCAAAGGAGCACAAGTTTTGAAGCAGTCCCCGAAAGCTCAAGCGGCAATGATAACACGTCACGTCGTCCCTTTCTAAATTTGTACGAATCTTTTCGATGTCAATAAACAATTAAATCAGAAAAGTGTTTCAGTGTAAAAGTCCCTAACAAGATGAATTCTCATTCGCTTCGAAATAAGTCGAAATACCAATTTCATCAACTGCCCTTTTTTTGTATTCTTTAGGGGCTCTTACATTCCAAAATTTGGAAAGTTTCAGAAATTGTAAAAAATAATGGGGATACTTCTCATTGGATACTCAACATTTTGTGGATTTTGTTGGATTTGAAATAAACAATATCATTAAGTACATTTGAATGTGTATTGCGTATACAATTGAAAAAATACAATAAAAGAAATAAATCCAAAATCTCATTATTAGAATAGCAACGATTCATTTTGTGAAATCAAAAAATTTCATAACGATTAATAATAAGACCTGTCTGACACTTGTGAATTATAAATGGGATGATTTATCTTCTATGGTCACAGAATATCCTTATGAATCAGATTCCAAGAATTTGACTCTACGTACTACATAAATCCAGAAAATCTCGAATAACTCAGAAATTATTGAATTTAGGAGCATAATCATGTGAGAAAACTATCATTATTTTTGACCGCAGAATCCAACACAATTATAAAAAAATAGGATTCTAATTTGAAAAAAAGAAGTTATGGCCAATTTAAGATCATAAAATTTGAAACACCCTGTGATTATATTTTTGAAATCCAAAAGATGCATGACCTTTTCACATCCTTCCTCTTCGATGTTCTAAAAACGGTTTACGCTCAGGATATTTAAAATAAGAATAATGAACATATTACTGACTGAACATATTTGACTTTTTTTCCAGTTTTTCTTTGGATATTTTGAAAACTATTCGATTTAATAGAATGGTTTTCACAGAAGAGTATTCACTATTGAATACTCAATCATACCAGGAATGGAAAACTTGAACAGAAATTTTTTCGTAGAATTTATTTTCATTCCTTGTATAACCGGAAGTTTTTGGGCTTCGAAAATATTTTAGCTATGTAGAGAACTTTGAACAATATCATAATCCCAATTTTCAGATATCAAATATGTCTAGTTCTCCAGAAACTAAGACACCCTGTTTAGAATTAAGATAGTATGAAACTGATGGCGTACAAAATCAGATGACCTAATTTACTCTGGAAATTGTTGGAAAATTAAAAAAATCTTAATATTTTATGCTCTTATATCGTTCTGGATAGGTCACCTAGTGGTTTAAATGACCCATCATTTTTCAACACGGGCCGAAGTCCATAAGTCCTTTCTGCATCTGAGTACTGTTGCTCTGATTGGTTTAATAGATACAAAAATTGACGCACAATTGAATACATCCATGAGAATGATTACTGGAACCAAAAGATTTACACCGGTCAACTTAGTACCATTCCATATTTGCAGACAAACTGCAACCCCAAATTCTTGGAACAATTATCATCCTTATCATTTCCCAATTTATTTCAGATATTCCGCAAAATTTAATTTTAAGATTGAAGACGCGTAAATGCGTGTATATTTCATCAGTATGAACCTAAGTGATAATGAAATATGACAATAGAATTGAATGAAATTTTATAAATTATCCATCAAGACCCTCTTTCTGATCCTTTTGAAGAAATTACTGGTTGGGTATTCGTGGAAAAGTTTGATCAGTTCTTAATAGTTTGAGAACAGTTCATTATCGTATTAATAGCAAGTTTTATATTAACGGAAAAAAATTAAATGAACCCATCTTGATCTAATTACTCTCATAAAAATAATTCTGATACAAGTTTTCGTAATAATTTTCAGACTCTGGTTTTGTTATGCTACAAGGTACTACGTACTGGACTGATCTCTTCGTAAGGCATTTCCTATTTCAAAACGAGGCAACTATAGACTGCGATGATCTCTTGTTCTTTGTGAGGAAAAAACATGTTAAGGGATCTCCAAGGTATCTGCCAAAATTTGAGGTGATAAAATACTTGGTAAATAAGGATGTTCCATAAAATAACTCTTAATTTCATAGACTGAAGTCGATGTGTTCAGGAAAGATAGCAGAAAACTACCGATTGGAGATCCGGATATCGACTGGGAAGAGACAGTTTATTTGAATTTGATCATACATCAGTTTGAATATACTTTAACTTTGGCTATTTGTACGAGAACCAGTCCGAAGGAGCTACAAGTTTTGAAGCGGCATTCTCAAAAGGTGAGTTATTAATTTTTGAAGACATATAGTTATTTGTAATAACCAATCACAAAAAATTTTGCATTTTTCTTGGAAGTTTTTCAATGATAACATAATGAATATAAGAGAAAAAGAGTATTATAAAACCATTTATTAAGCACAGGGAGATTCGGTGATATTATAATATTATATTAGACCCTACAAAATGAAGGTTCCTGGAATCAAACTGGTGGTTAATTATAATAAATATTGATTTAATATACTACCTGATTGAAATCCAACATTTTCAATTTTGTAGGTATATGCCTCTCCCTCTAGGAGAAGAATGGATACAAAAGGAGAGGTAGAAGAAATGACCTACCCTCATATTTGTTTCATGGTTGATAATTTTGACGAAGTCTTCCACGATATTCTGGTCAGGGATGGAGAAATGGTCTGCGTGGAGTTAGTTGCAGCAGATAGAACCGGGGCGGTTCAAGGTGTCATATTTTTAGGCTCTATACGATATGACGCACTGAAGAAAGTTTATGACGCCAGGGTAAGTTTCGTTCAATTCTTTTCCAGTCATTTGGCATTTGCAACGTAGCTGCAACTCTTGAGCGTCTGATGTACCATTTTGCGAGTGTTGTCCTGGAAGACGCGACTTGTGTACTTAGAAGATGTTATTGTTTTTGGCTGCACGTTTAATGGATATCAGGCAAACTTAATGGACGTTCTCGAGAGGCTGCACATTGCAAATTTGAAGATGAGTCCAAAAAGTCTCACATGTTCATGAAGGAAGTAAAGTACTTGGGACATCTAGTAGTATCTGAAGCTGGTGTAAGTGCTGATCCGAGTCGTACGCAAATGGGCAACACCGCTAGACCAATACCAAGTCAGGAGCTTTCACGGGCTGTGTACTCACTAGAGAATATTTGTACTCGAATCTGCCAATATTGCAAAGCCTTTAGCAAAGCTCACCGAAAAGAGATAGGAGTGTTGAATGTGAAGAAACCTTTACCCGATTTAAAGATGCTGAAACATCGGTCCTGATCCTGAGTTACCCCCAGATGAAAGGAAAGATCATATTTGAAACGGATGGGAGTAACATGACAATATGTGGTATATTATCTCAAATTCAAAATGGCAAGGTGAAAGGGTACTTCAGCAATGTCTTGTCGAAGCTGGAACGTAACTACTGTGTAACGCTTGCAGTCAAGTCCATGGAACACTTCTATACAAGAGAATTACTGTTGAGAATAGATAATGCAGTGTTGGAATGGTTTCTTTAATTTAAGAATCCAGAAGTTCAAGTGGCATGATCGATTGAAAGGTCTTAGGAGTACAATTTCACTGTTGGGCATCATGCAAGGAAGTCACATGGTAACGCTGACGCTATGTCCATAAGGCCATGCCATATGGACTGTAAGCACTGTAGAAAGCTGGATGGACGAAGAGTGCTATCGAGGGAACTTTATAACTCATGAGAGTTACTTCCAGATCACCTGAGATGAGACCAAGAGGACGACCCAGAGCTAAAGTTTATTTTGGGATGAAAAGCTGAGGATCGTAAACTTAGGTGGGGAGAACTATACCAGATGAATCCGAGGGTCTAATCATATTGGGCACAGTGGTACTCCCACTTAATAGAAGATGGGCCTCTTAAGAGGACATTTGAGAACGAAGAAGGTACTGGGTCCACAAACCTAGGATTGGAATAAAAGAGGTATTGTGGAAGTTACATGATGGGACATCCGGCCGGCATTTCGACTTCAAGAAGATCCTAGAAAAAGCTCGAGAGCGTTTTTACTGGGATAAATGCAAGGAGGATGTCAAGGAGTAGTGCCGAATACAGACTGTAAGCTTCGGTTAATCGACCAAGTGGAAGTCTTAGAGTCCTATTGAAGTAGTATAACGTTGGTAGTACAAAGGAACGCTTAGTAGTAGATATAGCTGGTCCGTTTTCAGATACTGATTTCTTTAAATTTTGCAGCAATCCAGCTTAGGAACAAAAATGGCCCAGCGGATGACTTTCGGCCTCTTTTCCAACGCAAATTCACAACGTTGCGAGTTCGTTCGAATGAAGGGGCCGCAAGGAAAAGGCCATGCGGAAATGGCCGTCACCAAACCAAAAGGATCAGGAGTAGAAACTCCTACATCAGAACCTGGATTTTGTGCCACCGACATGTGGGACTCCGACTGGGAAGACGATCCTGAAGACTTCTTCGTGTACAGAAACCAGAGGCGGCTCAGTGATCCTAGCGCAAATATAAACAATTTCGCTAGGGGAGGATGGAAGTCTAAAGTCGACGCCAAGAGTAGATCTGAGCAGGAAGGGTTGGACACCATCAATAATGGAGTTAGCGAAATAGAGGCTGGAGATCTGAGAGATGGTAGGTATAGTTGATGGTTTGGCAGAATTATTTTGATGGTTTTTGTTGTGAGTAGGTAGAAAATTGGTACTTGTTTTTACACTGTTAGTATTCTGTCTTGAAATCGACGGAATATGTCGGAACATTCGATTTATAGATCATACCTATGTGATGAATTTCATTAAAAGAACTGAAATTTCTCACCCTATATCTCAGAAGGTAAGGCGATTAAGGCATACATTCATAGGAGCTTTTTCCTTGAAATGAGACCAAAAATCACACCCATAAATATTTAATTAGGAAACGCTCTGTATGCTGACGTTCAATGTTGAATTCAAGTAGCAATTTTTTCGAATAACTTGCTCTTGAGCCATTGTATATGTATTTCCTCGTCCTGACACTCAAAAGCTTTTCACAACTTTACACCACCATTACAAAAAACTCTCAGCAAGTTCGTTTTTATTCACCTGATTTGTGTTTGCATCATTTTCACTATCCAAAATCATCAATCATTCGCTAAAGAAGTAGGACTAGATATATCGAAAAATAGTGCATCATAACCCTCTCAATTTCCAATTGCTAATTTTCACCTTTGATTGTAGATAAATCTGGTCCTACTTCTTCATCAAAGCCGGCTTGCTGTGGCTGTTTTCAACGTAAAAAACGCGAGTCACTAGTGCTGCTCGAAATGTACAGAACCGCGTGTCAGGAGCCTTCCAGGTGTTCGCAGAGGGCGCCACTGGGACCACCCGAATACAATTGTACCTGCGAGTCCGTCCCTCAGATAAATAAGCTGTTCAACCAATCAGAATACGAGGTTGGGAAGGAGAAATATCTGAAGATAAGAAAAAAGGTAAAAAAACCCAGGAGAACAACACCAAAGAATTCGAGTTCGCTGATGACGCTATCAGTTTGAATAACGAAACATTCGATGATGACCTTCCGGTCATCAACAAGGCATTGACTGAAAATCCGTACTTGAACGTTAATGGAAAAGTTGAATTACCGACAATATTGAGCGAAACTGATCACCATTGCATTAATCCTGATATCAAAACAATATCAGAGGAAAAATATGACACCGTTAACTCAAATTCTAGGACAGAACATATCGAAGATGTGGTTAATAGAACGAAAGTGGAGAAAAACTTAGATCGTAACGAAAATAAACTCATGTTGAAGAAGATTTATAGTTATTGCACTTTGCCTAAGAGCAAAAAAATATCAGAAAATGTCGTTCCTAAAAATCTCTACAGACCAACAGTTCCACCAAAAAGGGTCACGCCTGATGGAACTCATATTTATTATTGGTGTGATATCAATAAGAGAGGACCTTCAGGTGAGTTGCACGAATTTGGTGATTTTTGGATATACTGAATGATTATGAAACCTTTAGTTCAGTCAATCTGTACATTTGGTTCGGGTATAATTACCCGCTCGATGAAATTTGGTACACTTGTTGAAAAAGATAGAACTAAGCTACCTTCGCGATGGCCTCGCTGAAATGTAAGCGGTTTTTAAAAAAACTCAAAAAAAAAAAAATGCATTTTTCTCGAATTGTATGAATCGTACAGAAAATTTTATTGAACAAAAAATGTGGAGGACTTTACGATCTACATTTTTTGTCATTGGTGCAATGCTGCACGACTAAAAGCGCACAAAGTAGGTGGCGCTAAAGTATCAAAAAGAGTGTTTTTCATGTGTTTCGCCCTGAAAATGTTGTTTTAATACAAAAGTTTAAATGTATAAGTTGTTCCTTACATTATTATCAACAACTTTTATTCTAACATTTTTTTCGTACAACTTACCATTTATAAGTTATAGTTTATAGTAATACATAGCGCTGCATAAACAGCACTGTTCTGCTAACGGTAGTTTTCTCGGTCCTATTGTGACTTTCTCCGGCGACGTTGGCATAGTTCTAACATAGTCCACCTGCCCTATTCATTAAGGACCATACATTTTTTTTGTAAGTAGTTTTTCAATATTTTGTATGCTTTTTCTATACACCTGTTAATAAATACAAATACAAAACTGAATTAAACGTTTACTTGAAAATTAAAACTCAAATAATGACTTTAATTGAATTGTTGTTTGTTTCCCTTATCCAAATTTTCAAAACCTCTTCAAAAATCTGTTTAATTGATGACATTTTTAAAAAAATGAAAAACAAAACTTAAAAACATTAAAAATTGTCTTTGTTAATAACATTGAGAGTTCAACAAAATAATTCATAACAGAATGCGACTCAAAAAATCAAATAATGGATAATACTTGTCAAAAACAAATTAAAATTTTATTTATTAAAGTTTAATTGCTAAGAAAAATTAAATTAGTAAGATCTTGATTTAAACGTGCACTACCGATGTGTACTCATACTGCGTACAACAGTAAATTTGGATTTTTCATTCTTCTGCAAGCTGCAGCTTCAAAATGGTAAGTTGTACAAAAATAATGTTTAAATAAAAGTTGTTGATAATGATGTAAGGAACAACTCTTACATTTAAACTTTTGCAGTAAAACAACATTTTCAGGGCGAAAAACATGAAAAACACTTTTTTTGATACTTTAGCGCCATCTACTTAGTGCGCGTTTAGTCCTGCAGCATTGCACCAATGACAAAAAATGTAGATCGCAACGTCCTCTACATTTTTTGTTCAATAAAATTTTCTGTACGATGCATACAATACGAGAAAAATGCATTTTTTTTGAGTTTTTCAAAAAACCGCTAACATTTCAGCGAGGCCATCGCAAAGGTTTTAGTTACACCATTTTCAACAAGTGTACCAAATTTCATCGAGCGGGTAATTATACCGTCAAAACGATTTATTTTTCGACAGATTGACTGAACTACTTATGAAAAAACGTTAACGTCATAAGACCAAGATAATTGAACATTTCAAAGCGGGCTATTTGAAACAATGTCAAGAAAATTGGCTGTAGAACGTCTCGTCATCGATCACAAGTAGCAGGCAGACTCAAGTTTCGTAATTATTATTCCTCGTCAGTATCGCTTAACTTGATTGATGATGACGGCCAAAATGAACCCACAGAACTTAATTCAAACCGGAAGGCACATTGGAATCATATACACCATCATGTGCCATCTATCGGTCAAGCGTCTGCGGTTCTTTCCAAACCAGTTCCTCAAGACATCATTCAACGTTCTATTCTTTTCTCTTGAAAGTACACTAACTTGCCTTGATCGTGGCAATTACCTTGGTCTTATGACATTAACCTTTTCTCATATACTTTGTATAAAAATCCGATTATTCGCTTATTGGGTGAAATTCAACCTCCGGATTACATTAAGAATGCCTCGATCAAGGCAAGTAAGTGTACTTTCAGGAGAAAAGAATAGAAAGTTGAATGATGTCTTGAGGAACTGGTTTGGAAAGAATCGCAGACGCTTGACCGCTAGATGGCACATGATGTTGTATATGGTTCTAATGTGCCTTCCGGTTTGAGTTAAGTTCTGTGTGATTTGCAAAAAGACTTTATTCCAAAATTACTGGGTCGATTTTACTGAATGTCGAATAAAGCCGATATGATACTTCATAGAATAAAACACTTGATTTTTCTTGTTACAGAGCTCGATGATGGCGCATATAATCCTCTGTGGACAATGAGAGGATTTACACAAACTTTCCATTTTTGGAAAGAGAACAAACGCGCACAATCTGTCCCTCTGAATGCCTTCCTCACTTACGTCACATTGCCATGGTGGAGTATAGCTAAAGGTATTGTTGTAAATTATTTATTGTAAAATCTCCATCATAAATAAGCAACATGGTTTTTTGTTTCAGACTTACTCGACCACAGAGAAGGTCCCATTTTAACTTTTTAGTATTTATTCCAAAAGAAATTATTGTTGTATTTACAGAAATTAAATATTTATATTATTAAACAGTTTTTCATTAAATTCATTTGTCGTCAAAACGTTCAGTTTTGAATGAAACAGCTTGATCCACAAACGTATAAAATTATTCCTCTGTTGCCAAATTGTCCACCATTTCATTGCCGTTCTTTTAAATATGAACAGAAACTCACATTCAACTAGTGACGAAATAATTGAAAACCATTGAGGTCTGAGTTTTCCCAACCATTCTTCTAAGTGATATCTCGGTCTAAATCTGTTCACAGCCTCGAAATGCAAGCTCAAGGTGAAGTTTTGGTCAGAATTGGTCCTAAATATTTAGCGAAGTCTCTGGGCTGGGAACCTGAGAGCAGGGCCGGATTAAACTCTTTTCCGCCCCTAGACCAAAAACAATTTGCCAATTTTTCTTTAGAAAAGAATGACAAATATCATTTTCAAAACTAACTACGGCACTGGAGTCTGAATGACTCCAGATACAAAGACTTGGCCATTTAATGTGATCGTCTAGCAAGGGTAGGACTCTACGTTATGTTTACGTAATAATTCAAGTTCGTGATAATTGACATTAGTGAAAATAATTGGGAAACAAAGATGGTAAATAAAAACACAACGGTTAGACCCAGACAATCAGCTATTTATTAAGGGTCTAAAAAATATAGGGAAAGCCTCAGGCATAAAACTCCTTTAGGTGGTGTTAGGGCACTTGTTTAAAACTAAATGATGAGATATTAACAGTTAGCAAAGGCGAGTATAACAATCCAGGAAGAGAAACTATAACAATACAGCACAGACGATAATCAAGATAATCAGAGCAACTTCCATAATACAAGAGTATAGTAACATGGTAAATATGGCAACTTCAATGGTACAACAAGAATTAATAATCATGGCAAATGTATACTTCAATAATGCAACAGGATAATAATCATGGCAAATAAGTAAACTACTAATTATGACCATCGTCATGGTCACGGCCCCAGGGTATGTGAGCCATAACTATAATATTGTATGAGCTAAGGAATTGGGAACACGGGGAAGGTCATGGAGTTCCAGCGGTTGCTCTGAAAAAATGACAGAAAGTTTCGCGGTTGATATAAAAAAGGTATATTCTCTCATGCCTTATAGCACATGTCAGTAACGGTCCCTGCCTTAAGGCCTTGGAACCGCCCTTCAAGCCCTTCAACCTAAGAAATCTCATACTACAGTATAGGAATTCCACGATCCAGGAACCTAAGAAATCTCATGTAATACGAGCATATAGATAAATAGATAGCAGTACGAGATCATGGCATAAATAAACAACAAATCTTCATAGAATATCAATCACAAGTAAATAATAAGAACCAGAATGCATTATGGACATAAATAGCAGAGACAGGTATAGGTAAACGATCATAAGCAATATCAATAATGAAAGCAGAGAATCTACATAATCAACCTAAGGAAATATACATAACGACAACAAGATACATCACGACAGTAAGAAGAATAAGTTAACACAGTACGAAATATACACAACAATAACCATGACTAGTAAGGCAAGTACATTACACAGTAAATTGACAAAGAACAACAGTACAAGACATACATAATGATAACATGACATAGAGGTAACTTAACAACGTTAACCTTCGATATAACACCAGAGTGCTACGTACACTGGTTACATCCATTATTCCATATTGACCATACTAGTACTACCACTAGTGGAGGTCTCCATACGTTCCTGCTTAATCACAGGCTCAGAACTACAGAGCGATGGGCAATTCATATAGCCCTATAGGGTACAGTAAATAAAGTTGATCGGTTACACTCCAGTAACACATTGTAGACAGCTGAAAATAAGGCATTCATTGTTATGGTAGACACCTGAACTGCAAAGGCAATAATATAGAAAATGATGGAATCACATGCTATAAGGAGTTACATGAATCAAACAAAGTATTAAGTGCACAAAGGAAATATAGTTATATGAATCAAACAAAGCATTATGTGAACAAATGAAATAGAGTTATATGAATCAAACAAAACATTGTATGAACAAAGGAAATAAAGTTATATGAAATTAGACATAGCATTATGTGAACAAAGGAAATAGTTATATGAAATCAAACAAAGCATGATGTGAACAAAGGGAATACATTCACAAGATAACAGTATTAATGACAAATGCCCAAACACAACCTAATTAAATTAAATTAAATAATAATTAAGGAAACAATCTATATAATGGCATATATACGAAAGCACTAAATTTCCTGAAACAATGAGAATTCCAATGTTGTTGACAAACAAAGGGGTTAGTAAACTGGATGGATCTTTCATAATAATTAAATTAATCTGAATTCTACCTGTAAAATAGATTCGAGCGGCACTCAATGTAGCAATGGCTTCGGTTTAGCACTCACACAAGCACTCACTAAACACCTATGCTAAACACTTTCGAAAAAGGCACTTAATTCACTCAGCAGTAAACTGATAATAATCCACACCATCTTCGATTCCCTCCTTCCTCTGGTTGTTCCACGCAGTCGCGTAACGTGCTAACTTCACGCTTCTAACCATAGAATGTATTTTGACAATCAACTCTCTTTCGAGGTACGTGAGGCCAGTGGCGTCTCAACATAGGGTGAAATGGGACTACGATTTTTTTGTATGAAAGAAAACCTAGGATGTTACATAATATTATTTTTAAAACTACGACACTGGAGTCTGAATGACTCCAGATACAAAGACGTGGCCATTTAATATGATCGTCTAGCCAGGGTAGGGTTCTACCAGTAGAGTTAAATTTCCCTCCAGCTTCCAGTTTCAAAGAATATATTTTCTATACGAAAGTACCGAATGTGAAAATGGAAAGAATACAAAATATAACCTATTTTCCAATCATAGAAGCGACCATAGAATACTCAATCTCTTTTTTGAAATAAAATTTGTAATAATAAGAAATAATGAAATTAATTTTAATTATTACGTTCTATTCCGGCATCTAATTCAAGTTATCATTCAAGAATACGAAGATAATGAATGAAAAATATCTATTCATGATCTGAGGTCAATACTGAGGAGGTCGCTATAATCTTCCATGGATAGATAAGGTTAAATCGTGTGAAATGCTATCCACAGAGAGAGCGACAAAGATAGATAGACAGACAAATCGGAGATAGCTATCTATCCCTTATCTTCGATAGGTTATTCAAAATGGCCGTTAGTGTATTGAAATTGGCATAGATTCAAACATCCACTTCTTTCTGGGCGTTCCTGTAGGTATCTCGAAAGGAGAAATTTCTTTCTATACACAAGGAGCTAGTGACTGTGGCCTTATTATTAATTAAAAATATATTATCGAAAACACAATATCCATTGTCGACCAAGCGCTTCCTTATCTTTTATCAACAGAGTTCAATAAAGGTCAAGAGAACGTAAAATAATCATTCTGAACAAGAGTAGTGTTTCATGGATCTCATCTCTGAAATGTGTTCTTAATATTGAGAACAAAAAATGTTGCCTAAAGTGTTTCCATATTTATTGATCCTTGGCTTTTCTTCTGCCTGTAGAAGGGAACCTAGTATATATCACTCGAAGGCCGAAAAATCCGCCGGAGATAATGGTGTTCAAATTAAGATTAGTGAAAATCCCAAGAGTTATGTGCCAGGGAAGCTCTACATCAGTGAGTTCGATTTTCAAAAATTTTAAAATTGGACAGTTCAAATGACTTACTGACACTGCATGCTGATGTTTGATTTTGAAGGAATGTGAATTATCAAATTGTATTCATAATATTGATTTACAGTGAACATAATGGCGGCGAATCCCTTGGATGAAACGGCACGCTTCAAGAAATTCATACTGACAGCAGAGGCAACAGATGAAAAAGAAAATTTCTCTCCTCAAAGAGTTGGTAGCTTTCAACTTTCCAGAGATAGCACAGCCAGGTTCAATTTCGAGTGCATCAATACCCTCAAAGAACTGAATGACAGTATTAAGACGGAGGTCTTCTTTATGTGGAACGCACCGCCACCTGGCTCCGGATGTGTAACTTTCAAGTAAACAAGGAAAATGAATAAAAATGAACAAGCCAGACACCTAAACGAGTAATAAACACAGAAGGTACTTTTTGTCATCGAGAACAGAAACGATTCTGTCACATGTGATGCCTGCAAGGATCTTTTATTTACTGTTAGTATCAAGAATACAGTTGTTACTGAAATAGGTGAGCGCTGCTGATGATCCTTTAAAGTGCGAATCTGCAAAAATCGTCTCTGCTTTCGATGACTAAATATCATTTCTGTGTTTAGGGGTTTTTAACCAAACCATTGGTAACCATTGAAACTTCTACTCTTAGTTCAGTTCAGAAAATTTTAAAGTGAATTTTATGAAAATTAACTATTAAATTATATTAATTAATCTATAGTTCTTAGGGGATGAAAGTTTTTTTTTAATAATAGAGAAATTGAAAAATAACGAACAATGAATGAAATTGTTGTTTGAAGTAATATACTAATGACAAAGAAACTGCAGCACACAGAAGGATTAGTTTAAATTCAATGATGAATGATTGAAATTCGAAGAAAAAAAGGAGGGTTTACCATTTTTTCATAAATATGTCAATAACGTGTTTGTCCACCTCGATTATCTATACACTCCCCAACACCTCTCCCAAACCATAAAGCCATCAAATTAACTAACCATATCTCTTTGATGACTTGGAAGAAAAATCTTTATATTCCTCGTTTAGTGTTGGATTGTCCATTTTTAGCAAGCACTCGATGTTTTCTTTTTTTGTTGGACAATTCTACGATCCAACTTAAAGAAGTCTTCATAAAAAAGATGAGTGCAAAAATTGTATTTAATCTAACGACTTCTGCAACCTTCATAATCAATGAAAATTCAAAATTTTCAAACATTTTTCCACTTTTAAAAGCTTATATTCATTTTGGAAATGATTAAACACAGTTATCATTGGTAGAAAGGAAAATCAAAGTATGATAGTAAAAGCCCAAATCATCATTCTAAATGAATTATATTTTCAAAAATGTTTCGTCGTCAATTTTGTTGTTGACTATGATATTGAATTTTAGGGCAATGATATTGAGAGATTCTTCGAGTTGGTTCGCAGACGATGGAGGTTTAGTGAAGACTATTTGTGAACAATCTGAAAAAGACAAGATTGCAGATCCAGAAGAATGTTGTGCTTGCGATGAAGCAACTTACAGCGTAAGTGAAATAAGTTTTAATCTCATTTGAATAACCTGTTAACGCAGTGACGACTCGTGCCCTCTAGGAGTGGGTCGGCCAGACCAAGCATATATACGAGGGCCATTTAGAAACTAACCTCCGATTGGTCACAGTGCGGGTAGTGGGGGGGAGTAGCGCGCCATCTGTGCATTCACGCGCTCAGCAGGTCAGTCGGCATCAAGTCGTAGTCGAGTGAACATCGTACCTGCGCTAGTTTAGTTTTTGTGGCAGTTTGAAATGTGTGCTGCAATAGAAAAGCCCGCCAAATGTGAGGTGCGTGCTGTTATAAGGTTTTTTACAGCCAAAGGATACTCTGCAGCAGCTATTCATCGTGAGCTTTGTGCCGTGTACGGACCAAAATTTATGAGTGAAGGAGTTGTCCGTGAATGGGTACGTTTATTTAAAAGTGGACGAGAAAACGTTCATGATGAAGAGAGGAGTGGTAGACCATCATTGGTGACTGACGAACTCGTTCAGACAGTTGATGCAAAAGTTCGTGAAAATCGACGTTTCACAATGGCGGAGTTGTCTACTAATTTTCCACAGATTTCTAAGACTCTTTTGTACGAGATAGTGACAGCAAGATTGGGTTACCGTAAGTTCTGTGCACGATGGGTGCCTCAAGGCACAAGCGGGTGATTTTTATGCAGAAGGAATTTCAAAGCTTGTGAAGAGATACGATAAGTGCCTCAATCGTTATGGAGACTATGTCGAAAAATAGTGCAAAGATGTAGTTGTAAGATGTATATATTAAAATAATTTTACTTAACTTGGTGTATTTTTTTCAATTAACCGGAGGTTAGTTTCTGAACGGCCCTCGTATATATGTATATATATAATTTAGAAGCAATTTTCTTGGGATTAGAGCACTGGATTGAAATTAGGATTTCGTCTTTCGGCGTACATTGAGCCTTTTTCAAGTTTACATGTTACAAATAGTGACAATCATATCGAAAATGTATAACTGTCCAACAATTCATCTTAAAACTTAGTAAAATTAAAATCATATTCATTATGTTGTGAACGCTGTCAATTAGAATTATTCTAATAATGGAAAACCTGTTATCTACTAAAAAACTAATCAAATCACCGCAATTTGATACTACCTCTCTTACACTTGCCATCTGGATCACTGACATTCAACTTGTAACCGAAAACGAACGAAAACTCGTACAACCCTAGGCTCTACAAACTAACATCTTACTCCAAACTACTGACCTAGTGAACTGAACTCTGATAATCAAAGTGTAAACACACGCAATTCTCATATACCCCCTCCCCAAGGGTATCTTGGCCGACCTAGTCTTTGAAAAATAAACATGTCGTTGGTTGATGTTTTGCTGTTTACAGTTACTAAGAATGAATTTTTATGGCCAGTGTATTCATTCGATTATAAAGAACACATAACTTGATTTTGATATGTTTTTTATTAACACTGTTTGGCACAACTGATTTACACACTTAGTGGTTGGTTTGAGGACACTCGACGTAGGAGTACTTGATAATTTAACAATTTTGCAGAACGAAATGAAATTTATGTATCAGCACAGTGAAATGGATAAGTGGACTGTATTGGAATGCGTGATTGAATTTGAAGGCGTATATGAATGAGAATGAGTGACTGAATCTAAATGATTGACTGACTCGGAATGCTTGACTGAATAAGAATGACTTGGAATTCTGGAATGTGTCCCGACTATTTCTGCGACAGGGATGACTCCCTCTACGAGGGCTTTTAGAATGCCCATATATGGTCACATCGGTGTACGATTTTTCGTGTGTGAAACCAAAGACCATATATGGTATTGTATTCTTGGAAGTTTAAGAGAGAATGAACAAAGGAGGTGCCAGGATATTTGTCGCCAGCTTGTGGATGTTTGACGCCTTTTTGAATGTGGTATTCCAACAGTCAGAAATTCACAAAATTTATTCCATACAGTACGAATACACTTTTTTCTGAAATTTAAACAATATTCAAGTAGTTATGATAATAGTCATTTGAGATTTGAGGGTGAAAATTTCAATTATTAACAGGATACGTGACAAAATTCTAAATACATAATGATTTCTTTTTCTATCTCAAATTTAGGATAAACATATGAAGATGTCGGATATTAAATTACAATTTTTAATTTGATATTTGCAATAAACATCGATAATAATAAACAATTTCACCCGCCTGCCGTTTCACATAGGGACGGCCAAGGGTTCTCGGCCGACCTCGCAAGTGTCATAGTCGAGGTATTGTAGAGTTCCATA
The DNA here is from genome assembly GCA_030674115.1 of Micraspis discolor. Taxonomy (NCBI): domain Eukaryota; kingdom Metazoa; phylum Arthropoda; class Insecta; order Coleoptera; family Coccinellidae; genus Micraspis; species Micraspis discolor. The sequence continues at coordinate 3,391,287 of JARTUT010000005.1, read as the reverse complement.
ATAGGAACTTCGAGCTAGATGAAATCATAAACTGAAAGCTGTGGTTCGGTTGGCTGAGCTGCGTTATTACGTATAAGGACAGATGCTGGAACTTGGAATTAAAATTATTTGAGGTGTTTAACCGAAATAATGTGTACTTCGCTGTGTTGAGTGGAAATATGAGATATATAGAGGGCAGAGGAAACGATACTGTGTTAACGCCAGCGTATAACGCAGGTAGTATAATAAGATAGCCAAAGCTATCTGACTTCATGTCAGTGTCGTTAATTTTTTTTCTTTCATAGAACTTCAGAATATACGAGGCGTGCGTATTCAATTCATGATCTGACGCTAGTTTAGAACTAATTGAGAGTTGTTGAAGCTATGAAATTAAGTTAAACTATGAGCAATTTGATGAAATTCAAAATTATATTTTCAGTTGACCTTCGAGGGAATATGGTCAAATAAAACCCACCCAAAGGACTATCCAACCCTTCTGTGGCTCACCCATTTCTCAGATATAATTGGAGCTTCTCACGAAAGGAACTTTTCGTTCTGGGGAGAAGGTCAGATTGCTTCTGAAGGGTTCAGGAGCTTAGCAGAGTGGGGCTCCATCAGATTGATGGAAACTGAATTGAGAGCGAAGAGCAAATATTTGAGGACCATTATAACGGCCGCAGGACTTTGGTATCCTAATGTCAACACAAACACGACTGCTAAGTTCAAGGTTGATAGAAAACATCACCTCATCTCTCTCGCTTCCATGTTCGGTAAATTATTTTATTTTGGATTTACATTTTGGGGTCGATATTTCATATCATCAAAATTATTTTGCTGAGTTGCACTAAACACTTCAGCTTTCATTAATCTCCATTCCGTCAATAAACACTGTATCAACCTCAAGTAATGTTCTTCGATCTCTAGAGGCTGCAGAATGATCGAAACCGGAAACAACTATCATATAGCTACTAATGACTCATTTCTTCTCTAGGCCCTACCCCTGATTGGGTTGTAGGAATTAATGGTTTGAATCTATGTCTCAAGAATTGCACATGGCAGGAAAATACTATAATAGATTTATATCCTTATGATGCTGGAGTTGATAGTGGCATAACATATATGGTAATAATTTTTTTTTCATGAGAACTATCGAATAAATTATCCATTTTCAGTCTCCAAATGCGGAAACCACACCCAGAGAAAGAATGTACAGAATAACCACAACCTACCCTGAAGATCCAAGGGCTCCATTCTATGATCCAACCGAAAAAGAAATACCACCTTTAGCAAAACTCTATATCAATAGAGTTCGAGTGACTCCTAGAAACTGCGATGATAGTTTTCTGAATGCTCAATTAGAAATTAGTGAAAATTCAGAGGATACCTCTAAAGGTAAGCACAACATTGAAATGTTATGTTTATTCAAGTAGTTGAAAATTTTATTGGTGAGTATTGCTTGATATATTGCGGAAGTTAAAAATGAATTCCTAATTTTGTCTCTCGATAAATTTCACTGCAAACCGTTTCCTGTAAAGCGTTTTTCTTCATAGCCAACATAGGCCTATTCTGTTGACTTCAAGAAGTTTAATTCAATCTTCTGAATATTTAAGAAGATCTCGTTGGAATTTCAAGAAAGCGAATAGGATTGAATTTGCTAAGAAGGTAGACAGTGATATTAGATGGATTAAACCCACTCAAGATAACTATCACAGATTCTTAGGTGTTGTGAAAGGCGCAGCAAAAAAGCTCGTTCCAAGAGTTTTCCGGAAATATTATATTCCAGGTTGGTCGAAAGAATTTGTTCAAGGACTATCAATAATCACCATCCGTTGATAGATGTGAAGACTTATGAATTATATCAATACAAGCCGTAAAGAGAAATGGGATAGTGTTGTATCAAAAATGAATTTCACACATTCGAGTAGGAGTTCATGGGATATATTGAGAAAATTAGGTGAAGCTACACCCCTTGCCTCCCTAGTTAATGTATCTGAATCAGTCAATATATCCCAATCTAAAATGAGGAATATGAAGAAAAAATTACAGATATTCAGGAGGTCAGCTTCTGTTTTAGAACATGTGTCACATCTATTCAATATAGATGAATTGAGGGCTGCAATCAAATCTACCAAATCTCGAAAGGCAGCAGATTTTGACGGAATTTATCCAGAATTCATAAAACATTTAGGAAGAAAGGCCTTGTTTTGGTTATTGTCTTTCTATAACAATATTCTGAATTCAGGAAACTTTCCTTCGGAATTTCGTAAGGCTAAAGTAATAGGTATTTTGAAACGAGGAAAAAATCCTTGTGATCCTAGTAGTTATCGACCCATCAGTTTATTGAGTGATCCTTTCAAGATATTAGAAAGGCTTATTCTTTTTAGAATTGAGTCTTCTATAGAAAATGCTCTACAAAATTTCTAGGGAGGCTTTAGGAAAAATAGAAATTGTTCAGATCAGATTCTCAGCCTTACAACTTTCACAGAATCAGGCTTCAATGAAAACAGGAGCTGCTTTTATTGATTTATATTCGGCATATGACACTGTGTGGAAAGATGGATTAACTTTCAAACTCAATACCCATCTGAAGTGTGGGAAAATGGTGCAATTATTAGAAAATATGTTATCTGATAGAAGATTTCGTGTTTTTATTGACAAGTAATCTCTTTATTGTTAATCATGTGAATCATAATTATTATTATTATCATTGTAGTGCTTTGTGGTATACGATGTTTTTTGTTTGATTACCTGGCGCATAGATAAACAAATCTGATGGTTTTCCAACACGGGAACAGGCAACATACAATTGACCATGTGAGTAACATGGGTTTTCTAGATTAATACCACAAACACTTAATGATTGCCCCTGGGACTTGTTTGTAGCAAGCCGCACTGGAAACTGTAGTCGTTTAAACTCAAATGGCACATCAGTCGGAATCATTGGGATGCGGGGTATGAGAACATCTTCTCCTTTATACTTTCCTTTGAGTATAGTTGCTTCTATCACATTGTTTAGTAATTTTTTTATCGCTAACCGTGTACCGTTGCAAAGACGCGGTTGGTTGATATTTCGCAACATTATAACCACCGATCCAACCTTTAATTGAAGATTGTGAGGTGGCGATCCTGGCAAATCCAGTGAGTTTAAAAATTCCGGTGGATAGTTCACTACATCATCTTGATGAGTAGTCGAATCAACTGATTTATATATCCTCAATTCGCCTGTAATTTGTTCTTGAATTTTGAAATTTAATTCATTTACATCTATGTTTTTTGCAGCCAGTATAGCTCGTTCGCTCAACCAATCATGGTTTCTGTAATTTTGAGAAACATCTGGAAACAACTTCTGAATAAGTTCATCTTTTGATCGAGTTAACTGACAAAAACTTTGAGGAAAGTTAATGCAGCCAGTCAACATGTCTCTAGGAAATTTGCCATTACCAATGTCAATGAGTTGTTTAGAGAATATGTTTCCAGATTGGTCATTTTGCAACTCGACACGCATATTCTTGCTTAACTGAAGTACTTTGACATGTTTCCACAAATTGGAGGACTTTAGACATGCATTGAGTTCATCAGCTGGCGTTGATCGTGGAATCACTGGCAATGTTTGGCGAAAATCTCCTGCTAATAAAATCATTGCACCACCAAATCGGTTATTATTGCTCCGTAGATCTTTTAAGGTTCTGTCTAAAGCCTCCAAAGATTTTTTATGTGCCATCGTGCATTCATCCCAAACAATCAATTCACATTGCAGCAAAACCTTTGCCATTGCAGAGTTCTTTGAAACGTTGCAGGTTGGAGTTTCATTGCTTTGCATATTTAATGGCAATTTTAGTGCTGAATGGGCTGTTCGACCACCTTCAAGCAAAGTTGCTGCGATTCCCGACGAAGCGAGTGCAAGTGCAATTTTATTTTGTGAGCGAATTGTTTCTAATATTAGTGAAATCAAAAAAGTTTTTCCTGTACCACCAGGTGCATCTAAGAAGTAAATCCCTTCAGTTTCATCATTTGTTACTTTCATAAGAGTTTCAAATACATACTTCTGTTGTTTATTTAACAGTGGAAGATTTGTTTGAATTAATTCTTTCAAAGCGTTGAGATCATACAGTTTTTCTCGATGATACTCTTGGTTAAAAGCGTCATGCATTGGACGATTGGGCGCGGTCAGGCCTAATTGAATTAATAGTTTGTTTGACATTATCAAGCACATGTCCTCAATTGAAATCAATGCTTCATTGTAAATTTCTTCACTGATTTGTATATTTGGACTCAAACTACGTTTTAGTTACAAATCATTTGTATGGGAAAAAGAAAAGGGCTAATTTTAGGGTTTTTGCAGCAATAATTCTAATTTTTCTCGCCGTAAAAACCATTCTTGAACTTCAACGAACATTTTAAAAAAAGATTTGGCCAAATTGGTCCAGGCGTTGTTGAGTTATACGCATACCAACACATTTTGCGATTCATTTTTATATTATAGATAAGAGTAGCAATTTCAAAACATTGAAAAACGGTCTTCCTCAAGGATCAGTTTTAGCTCCTTTTTATACAAGGGTGGAGTGTGCGGATTTCTCTTGAGATGGTTTGAGTCTTACTTGAGTAATAGGTCACAGTATGTGCCTCTTGCGGGATTTGAGTCGCGGTATATGACGACTTCCTCTGGGGTGCCGCAGGGATCTCATTTAGGACCTTTATTGTTCATCGTTTACATCAATGATATAGTAAAATGCTTTAATATATGCAGAATATTGTTGATTGCCGATGACTTGAAAATTTGCATGAGGATTCGTAACTCAGATAAGCCAGCTTTTGCAGGGGGACGTTGAAAGCTTTTCGATGTATTTTGCGGGGGCTGATTTGTTCCTAAATATTAGCAAATGTCACATAATTAGTTTTACCAGAAATAAAAATCCGGTGATCTTTCCTTATTCAATTATGGATTCACCACTGACGCGTCTATATCATGTACGGGATTTGGGGAGCCAATAGCAAACACGGAACATGAATGCCAACGTAACATATAACATTAACCTTAGCTTATGTGATTTCTGGCCCTTAAGTAAATAAAAAAAATAACTATATCTTCTGGTGGAAGAATGCTAAATGAAATTTGACAATTCTTAAGATACCGATAACATCCATATATCCACAAATTTTAGTTCAAACATGTCAGTGCTTTCTGAATTTTTTACATATTTGCTTGCACAATCTTTTCATGTTGCATATAATCTGGTCGCTATTGATATCTAACTTGAAAAATAACTAATGAACTCGTGGATTAGAAACTCAATGATAATAATGAATATGAAATTCTTCTGTCATCATCTGAAAATATCTTCTAAACTTGAGTTGTTTGGGTAGAAATGCTTGTTCAACATTAACACATCCCTAGTTCTAGAAATTATTTGATTATATTCCCCATAACAAATAATTAAAATCGCCAGGAAATTTTGACATTCCTGTCAAAATTTCTTGAAGAAAAAGTAAGACTTCCTTATTGTAAGGAAATGTCATTTCCTTACTGTAAGGAAATGATATTTCCGTACAGTTGTTAGTGTTCTGCATAAATGATAGAAAACACATTGCTTATAAGGAATTAATTTATATTTTGAAAACATCAAGTCATTGCTGAATACATTTTTAATATCAATTTGTTATATTTACAGTAATTTGACAGTTAGTACAATTATTGAACATTGGAGGAACACTCTTAGAACTATGAGAAACATTTTGGACAACATGCAGGGTGGAAGGGTCATTTTGTTGAATATTTTGTAGTGTGAAAATTTTATTTGCCACTTCAACCTTATTGTTAAGCGATTCTTCGATATATCCTTCAGCAACGTTTGATGACTTCCATCCGCCATGCCTCTTCAAACTGGCACCAGAGTACACCAATATTGTTGCAGAAGACCGACGAAAGCAGTGACCAGTATATTCTGTCGGATTTACCAAGTTCAAATAAGTAGCAACTATTTTGGGCATTTTTCTGAATTGATGAATTCCTACCACTTGTCTACAACCCTTTCCGCTTTGATATTTAAAGAAAAATCGGTCACTGTTCATATTTTCTGGTCTTAAAGAAACATACTTTCGATAAACATTCAAGTAGATCTGATTAATTACAAATGATCTTGGTTTGTTGGTTTTCGAATCAGGTATGCTGATTAAAAGCTTAGATTCTAAGTCTTCTATATCGTGTACAGTCATTCGGACTAACTCACACATTCTACAGGCCCCAGAAATACCAAATATTACAGCCACCTAAAAAATAAATAAAGCTATAATCTGAATAGAAATTAAACTTGTAAATTACCTTAATCATTAAATTTTCTTTATCTGGAGCTTCCTGGATAAATTTTTCAATTTCTTCCTTCGTTAAAATCTTAGATTTCTTTGCCCTATAACCTTGAGCTTGCCGTTTCAATAAAGAACGAAGTTTTGAGTATAAAGATATATCTATACATTGTGTTTAAGTGCAAGGGTTGACTTCAGCATTGAATAATTGGCCCATAATGTTGAAGATTTCATCTTTAAACAAAGGTCTAGGAAGTATGCCATTACAACATTTTCTGAGAAAGAACTCGTATTTTTACTCATGCGATAATCCATAAAACGTCTGTATGCATTTTCGTACTTTTCTCTTGATTTCTTTGGCAATAATTCTAATGAAGCAGTATTCACTGCCTCAACCAGCTCTGGAGGAGTCCCAGGAATGGAAATTTCATCATCACTTATCATTTTACTTTCGAGAACACCAACAATTAAATTTATAAGCGTCAAGTTTGACAATTCAACCTCAATACGTTTTCATGGTAACTCAAGTAATTTTATTAGGAATTTCAAAGCACCATTTATTTGGGAATACAATTATCGCGTTTTTTTTTAAATCAATCAATATCTGTCGAATTTTAAACGATTTGCGGAAAAATAGTATGTTTACCTCGTAGGAAAAGCCACATTCCTGGACTCTTCACAGTCGTCCAGGAATGTTAAGCTTCTCCTACCCGGTAAACAATGTACTATTCTTTAAATTTTATAATGACATTTTTACAGGAGTCACATTTAAAAGTGTCCACCCTTAATAACTTAACAACGAATCAGAATGTGTGAAATTCCATTTTTTTTTTACAGTGGAATGTGAAGTCACCGAGTATTCTTTGTGGAGTAACTGCTCAGTGAGCTGCGGAAAAGGCTTGAGGATGAGATCGAGAGAATATAAAAATACAGGAAAAGCAGCAATGGCTAATTGCAATAGACAGTTGGTGGCCAAGGAGATGTGCGTTGCGAATATACCAGAATGTCCGAAGTAAGTAACCAAACGAATTTGAAGGGTTTGGTTGATCAGCCATCAAATATTCCTATTTGGTATAAATATATTTATATAGTTGATAAAAAAAACAAAGTCACGAGGTAGATGGACTCCAATAAATAATTATTCAAACAATTCCTAAATAATTTGTTTTAATTTCAGAGGAGATACTAATCAGGATGATCTTTCTATTGAAGCTCCTTTGCCCGAAGATACAACTGGAGTTTGTGCAGTTTCTGAGTGGGAAAACTGGTCTAGTTGTTCTGTAACATGTGGTTTGGGCTTTGAAATGAGAATAAGACATTTCCTTAATAAGATGGGACGCAAGAAATGTTTGCATATTCCAACCGGTAGGTGAACTTTTTCAATTTGAATGATCACTCGAATATTTTGTAATAACATGTAAATACTGTTAATCTTCGGTATTGACAAATTTCCTCGAATTTCTAGTGGAAAAAAGAAAGTGTATGCAGCCAGCCTGCGTGGGAGGAGCTAATAAGGAGATATCCGAAGATTCAGAGTGTCCAACAACAGAGTGGAGTGACTGGAGTCCCTGTAGCACATCTTGCGGTAAAGGAGTGAGAACTAGAACCAGAATACTTTTAGTACATTCCTGGACTCTTCACAGTCGTCCAGGAATGTTAAGCTTCTCCTACCCGGTAAACAATGTACTATTCTTTAAATTTTATAATGACATTTTTACAGGAGTCACATTTAAAAGTGTCCACCCTTAATAACTTAACAACGAATCAGAATGTGTGAAATACCATTTTTTTTTACAGTGGAATGTGAAGTCACTGAGTATTCTTTGTGGAGTAACTGCTCAGTGAGCTGCGGAAAAGGCTTGAGGATGAGATCGAGAGAATATAAAAATACAGGAAAAGCAGCAATGGCTAATTGCAATAGACAGTTGGTGGCCAAAGAGATGTGCGTTGCGAATATACCAGAATGTCCAAAGTAAGTAACCAAACGAATTTGAAGGGTTTGGTTGATCAGCCATCAAATATTCCTATTTGGTATAAATATATTTTTATAGTTGATAAAAAAAAACAAAGTCATGAGGTAGATGGACTTCGATAAATAATTATTCAAACAATTCCTAAATAATTTGTTTTAATTTCAGAGGAGATACTATTCAGGATGATCTTTCTATTGAAGCTCCTTTGCCCGAAGATACAACTGGAGTTTGTGCAGTTTCTGAGTGGGAAAACTGGTCCAGTTGTTCTGTAACATGTGGTTTGGGCTTTGAAATGAGAATAAGACATTTCCTTAATAAGATGGGACGCAAGAAATGTTTGCATATTCCTACCGGTAGGTGAACTTTTTCAATTTGAATGATCACTCGAATTTTTTTGTAATAACATGTAAATACTGTTAATCTTCGGTATTGACAAATTTCCTCGAATTTCTAGTGGAAAAAAGAAAGTGTATGCAGCCAGCCTGCGTGGGAGGAGCTAATAAGGAGATATCCGAAGATTCAGAGTGTCCAACAACAGAGTGGAGTGACTGGAGTCCCTGTAGCACATCTTGCGGTAAAGGAGTGAGAACTAGAACCAGAATACTTTTAGTGGAGCCAAGTTTACAGAAGAAGTGTAACGAAAGGATTAACTTGACAGAAAACGCACTGTGTACAGAGGTTCCTGACTGCACTCTGAGCATGGAAGCTGCTAAAAGTGAGTAAATTGAAGTCTTTGGACAATTTGAATATTTGATGGCTGAGCCCAACCCCAAAATTGATGCCATATTGTATTCTGGCATACTTCCATATGATGTGGAAATAGGATATGTTCATCAGTCTATTGAATAATGTTTCTGCCGTTATGAGGTTGTATCCAGGAACCTTCTTGTTCAGAGTATTAATGTATGTTAATTGGTGTAAAAGTTTTAATTGGTAAGGAAATCTGACTTGTAACATCCAGAAGTTTCAACTTCGGCGTAGCTGATACCAGGATAAGGGTCATTTGGTGTCAAGACATGTGCAAGATGTATGGTCAATGTATTGCATTCTTCGTCATCTAAGGCTGCCCACTTCCCATTGGCCATTTTAATCGGAGATTGAATCAAAGTGTATCTTTCGAATTTCTTCGTAGCCTTCCAGCTGTGCTCATTTTTGTCATTTATATTCCCTATAAAGTGTTGGAACTTTTTATATAGTTGGAAGGTTTCACGTAGGTTTCTGGTGAGTTGATTTAGTATTGTCTTGTCAATCAGATACCTTGATATTTGCCATTTCCCTCTAGCTCTTCGTTTTTTTACCATTTTTTTTTTGGATCATTTTTGTTATATTTTTTGCAGCTATTTCCATGTCATCAGGCGTTTCAAAAATGATATTCATAACTGCTTCATCCTCGAGTATAGCTGGAACTTAGCCCAATTGATTATTTCCGTCGTTAGTGAAGATTTAATTCCATACGATTTGGGTATTGTGTGGAGGAATATCAGGACTGGTGAATGGTCAGATGAAAGGTCTAGAGGATAGGATTCTGCATGGTAAATTCCATTCGTGACAAATAAGTCCAAGACATAGAAATCTTGTTTCTGTCTGTTGACCAGTAGGTTGGAAGACCTGGTGAAACTACGTTAAAATTGTTGTTTGCTATCACTTCCATTATATAACAACATTTTGGAGTTATTAGTCTTGAAGCCCAATGGTTCTGCTTCGAATTCCAGTCATTTTATCATAAACTGTAGTTGATAATTTTGAAAAAATTACTCATATTGGTTTGGGGAAATATTTTGCTTGGGTGATGAGTAAAGTATTGATACATCGAAACTCCATAATTCTGTGTAGATTTTGATGTTCGTTGCTTGTATTTATTTTAATTGTATTCAAATACGCTATGAAAAATAGTGGGCCAAGGTGAGAGCCCTGTGGAACCCCTGAAGTATTGCAGAATGTGGCTGATCGAGAGCCATTCACTGTCACAAATTGAGACCTTCTACTTATATAAGAGGAAATCCATCTCAATAGATCACCGCATATGCCCACCTCAGCAAGCCTCCGGAGCATTATTCGATGTGAGCAACTTGAAGAAGTCTCTGTTTCCATCAATAGAAGATCACTCTTGAAGAAAGAAGTCCCTAAAATATATTTCAGCTTATTTTTGTATTTTCGCATTTAGACGGGGAGCCAGGGTTTTTTTTTACTGGGGTTTTTTCCCTAGGCTTTCATGTGATGCGCCGAATTGTATGACACCCCGTCACTAAGCCCTGATCTATTTGCTTTGTTGTTTGCTAACTTAACATTGTCAGCCAAAAGTTCAAAAGAATATATATATAATAATGTTGTTTTGGGAGAAACTTGTGTTTTTAAAAAAACTTCTACTTTATTTGGAAACAACGGTACAAGCAATGTATTACGTGAGAAGATCAAATCTATATTTTTCGTACATCATTAGACGTCTCTCCTATTTATAATAGTTAAGAACAATGAGAACATTGTGGAGCAATGAGAGCATTGTGGAGAGGCGTCGCAAACAACAAATTAGCGCGATAACAATTAATGCGATAAGCAATATGCTGATTGACAAAATACAACAAGGTAATATGCATTTCCTAATGGATTAATACACTGTTGCAATAATCAGAATACAGGGTGGATAATATCTAATCATATATATATAAATGATCTGATTTTCTGATTGCCGGCAGGTAACATTATACCGACATAAAAAATTATTTCATTATTTTATATTCATCGAGTTATTATTTCAGTTGTCTGTCTTCAAGATAATAATGTTGGAGAGTGTCAAGGAAGCTTCAATCGTTGGTATTTCGACAACAGAAAATTTATGTGCCTACCTTTCTTGTACAGCGGATGCAGAGGAAACAAAAACAATTTCATAACTTTGGAAGATTGTCATCAATCTTGTGGTGTCATAAAAGGTGCTCTTTCTTTTCGCATAAAACATTTTCATTACCTAGATCTTTTTTTTAGATTTTGCGAATGGCCGTGCTAGATTTACCGAAGAACGGAACCAGTCTAGTACCAACATTAGGGACTCCAAAGTTGATTGTGTGTTATCGAAATATTCAGAATGGTCACCCTGCAGTGTTACCTGTGGTCAAGGTATTACCGAAAGCGTTAGATCAATTATAACACGTCCTCACAATGGAGGAAAAGTTTGTCCGAGAAAATTAGTCAAGAAGAGAAAGTGTGCAGGACCTCCTTGCCCCAATTCATCAACATAGTATATGACTTTATTTATATTTAAGTTCATTTATATTATACTCATTGAAACAAATAATTTGAATAAAGATCTTCGATTTTATTTACACTTACGAAATTCTTGAATTGAGTGCGGAAAATAGCGGGGGAATGTAAACAATTTCACTATGATAAGTGGTTTAATTGAGAATTTTTGTACGTTTTAATTCCCTTAACCATCACCCCAGAGAATTGAGATTTCAACACGAGATGAATGATATTCTGCCTGACCATACTTTTAAATTTCAACCTGTTCGGAATTATTTATAAAAGGTTCCGGAAAATATTTTTTTTTCCCGTCGACCACTTAACTTTGATCGCAAAAGGTTGAAATTTTGATAAGAGGTGTAAAATCAGTAACTTCATGATGGTTCAAAATTTCAACCCATTCGGAATTTTTTATCTAGAGTTATGGAAAGAAAACCCCCTCCACAGCTTAGTCTTCACCCCAGAGGGTTGAAATTTCAACACAAGATGGATAAGTACCTACTTAACCATCCTTAAAAATTTCAACCCATTCCGAATTTTTATCGAAAGTTATGAGGAAAAAAAAGAAGTAATAGGATATAAAACACGAGAACACAAGCAGCCATGGATAACTGACGAGATTCTTTCATTGATGGACGAACGTAGGAAATTCAAAACCCAGAGGAACCAAGAGAACTACCTGAAAATTCAAAAACAAATAAGAGCAAACATTAGAATAGCAAAGAATGAATGGTTAAAACATGAATGCGAAATTATGGAAAGATTACAAACCCTACATGATGATCTCAACTTGCACAAGAAACTAAAAGAAACGGCAGGAATATACCGAAAAAGAAACTTCTCTACCATAACAAATGAGAATAACGAAATCGCAGGCGACATCAATGCGCGAAAAATAATATGGGAAAATTATATCAGAAACCTATTCTCGGATGACAGAACTCTTGGCCAAGATACGGAGGATGATCTATCAGGACCCTCAATAACAAAAGCAGAAATAGAAAGGACCATCCGCACACTGAAAAATAACAAAGCACCTGGTCCCGATGAGATAACTGCAGAGCTTATTAAACTGCTTGACGACAAAGGGGTAACAGTTCTTCACAAACTCTTCAATAGAATATATGAAACCGGTCAATATCCCGCTCAATGGTTGTCATCTACCTTCATACCTTTGCCAAAAAAGAATAACGCTAGGAAATGCGAGGATCATAGACTTATCAGCCTTATGTGCCACTCCTTAAAACTGTTCCTCAAGATAATTCATCAGAGAATATTCAGAAAATGTGAGCAAAACATCAGCGACTCGCAATTCGGATTCAGACAAGGCCTGGGAACTCGAAAAGCATTAGTAGCAACACAAGTACTGATACAAAACTGCCACGATCAGCGGAAAGATGTATGCCTATGCTTCATAGACTTCGAGAAGGCCTTTGACAGAGTTCAACATCATAAATTACTAACAATTCTGAGGCAAATGGATATAGACGGCAAAGATATTCGCTGCATTGAAAATCTCTATCTGAAACAATCTGCTCACATAAAGATCGATGGAGAACAAAGCAATAATGTTGAAATCTGCAGAGGAGTCCGACAAGGGTGTGTTCTCTCACCTCTGTTATTCAATTTGTATTCTGAGAACATCTTCCAAGGGGCACTTGAGGACGTTGAGAGGGGTATTAAAGTCAACGGAACATGGATTAATAACATTCGCTACGCGGACGACACGGTCTTAATTGCTGACAATATGAATGATCTTCAATACCTTGTCGACGTAGTAGGACAACACAGCGAGAGAATGGGCCTTAAAATAAATGCCAAAAAAACAAAATATATGGTCATTACTCGTCAACCAGACAGACTCAATAATGCAAAACTAACATCTGATGGGTCATTAATTGAGCGTGTAAATAAGTTTAAATACCTTGGAGTATGGCTCACTGAAGACTGGACATCTGACCTGGAAATAAAATGTCGTATAGAAAATGCCCGCAACACATTCATGAAATTTAAACGTATTCTTACCAATGCGGACTTCAACCTAAACCTGAGAGTGAGATTTGTGAGGTGTTACATTTGGTCGGTGTTACTGTACGGTGTGGAGAGCTGGACACTAAAGGTGGTCACAATGAATAGAATAGAAGCCTTCGAGATGTGGATATATCGCAGAATACTAAAAATCCCATGGACGGCCCGAGTGACCAACGAAAATGTCCTACGAAGAATAAATAAAGAACGTGAATTGCTGCTGACGATCAAAAAAAAAAACTGCATACTTAGGGCATATAATGCGAAACCCGAAATACCAGCTTCTACAATTGATTATCGAGGGAAAGATTGAAGGAAGGAGAGGAATGGGAAGAAAGAGGATGTCATGGCTACGTAACATAAGACAGTGGACGGGCTTGCGAACAATGGAAAGCCTAATACATACAGCTAGAGACGGAATAGAAATGAATCGTGTGGTCGCAAACATTCATTTGTGAATATGCATTAGAAGAAGAAGAAGCTAATAGGGCTGAGTTTCGTGTTTTTGCGAGCTTCATTGATCTATGAGCTACATTGAGCTACCTGCTAATGGTTCTACTGGCACATGGATCAACTAACTTATGGATCTACTGGCTAATGGATCTATTGGTTCATAGATCTACTGGCGTTCTTTCGTGTTGCTTCGCGTTCTTTCGAGTTTCTTTGCCTTCAACGGGATTCTTTGTTGTGTTTCTGTGCGCTTCATTGACCTATGGTCTATATTGATCTATGGGCTTATTGAATTACTGGCCTATGGATCTCCTGGCTTACTAGTCTCCCCTCTTAAAGACTGGAGTGACTCTTGACATTTTCCAAGCTGATGGCAACTGACAAGTATGGAATGATAACCGGATGATCATGGTAATGGGTAATGAGAGACTTGCAGCGCACCTCTTCAGAATTCGCGCTGAGATATCATCCAAACCTGGCGCAGCAGACTCGTCCAACCGAGACAGAATACCCAAAATCTCTTCCTCTCAGACATCTATGTTATCCAGTGTACAGACTGCACGTGCTGCAGAAAACGAATTAGAGGTGTCAGAAAAAGCAGAAGCACACTCGGAACCTTCAGAACACAGATCACCCGCAATGATTACATTTATTTCAACACAAGCTGATTATCACCACGATGAATGCAGTTAGGCAACCAATAATACTCTCATCTCATCATACACAAGAAAAGTTTCCAAGAATGATAACACAGAAAATGAAAAACAAACCAAAACTGAAGAAAATCAATAACTTGCGTAGTCTGATTAACAATACCTTTAACATGTCTTGCTATTGTTTTTTTTTTCTAAAAGGCCCAAATCCTTCATGACCATCAAACTAAATAATAAACATTCCACATTTTTTATTTTTATTAACAAAATCACATACTTAACGGAATCAGTATAAAAATAGAATAAATAGGTCAAACTCATTATTTTAAATAAATTACATCGTAAAGCTATTTTATTCAAACCACGTCAACTAACATAAACATTTTTTCAATTCGTTACAGCGTTAGTTCCCAAAGTTTTCATCAGTTTATAGCAATCTTGCAATTTCTTTTTATCACCTATTCTCTCCAACGTTTTAGCTGCTTCCACCAACATCCCAGCTCTTTCACCTGGTGAGGACAACAGGCCAGGTAGGTGTTTACAAGCCATATACAGAGCAGTTGCGTGCTCTCTTTCTCCTTTTGATTCCTGTACCGTTTTGTCCCCTAAAATATCAATAACTATAAAAAAAAAAACAAATGTTAGCGAGGTTAGTAATAGCTTTATATACAGTATATATAGTAGAATGTGCTTAACTGTTTTCAGGTTGAAGGTGAATTTTTTGTAATGACGTACCTTTACCACATATAATTTTCGATTTGTTCTGCCTATGTTTCAAACTTCTGTCCAGTAATTGCTGTGTTCTGCCAGGGGAAGCACCAGCCATCAGCCTTATTGTTGCTTCATATAAATAAACTCTAGGTAATGCAACCTACAAAGAGAATTAGAATTATAAAATTTGAAGGACTCTGGTTAAATGTTAATTTTCGTGCGTTCCAGTCATTCTCTATACCGGGTGGCCCGCCAGAGGCTCCTGATCTTACGTCATTGCTTTTATCGGATTCAGACTACAATAAATGACATGAAGTTTTGTTACTCATGGTTAATACAATTTTTTGAATGAATTCATAAAAAATTTTCCCGAAATTTGCCGATCCGCTTGAATTTGACGCCCCAGTCTGTATGGCGAATCCATCGCTGAACTTTCTACATAAATAAACGAAAGAATGATCAGTTACTTACAGGAACATGCTGTGCCAGCACTCTGAGAGATGAAAAATCATTTTGAAATGCTGTTAATACTTGTGTCGGTACTCTCATTATTGTTGAATCGTTTTCTAAAGTGTCTTCCCATAATGAAGTCCTTGTTTCCAGCAACCAGTCACAAATCAGTAATTGTACATACTGAAAAACAAAATACTTCGAAAACAGGCAGCAGATTAAATAAATATGAGAATTAGGAAGATCACATAGTCAGAAATTAGACCGATTTGAAGCAGCAATTGATCAGAAGAGACCAGAATTAGCTTATAGGAGAGGTTTCGTATTCCATCAGGACAACGACAGGCCTAACACGTATTTGATGACCCGCCAAAAGCTTCGGGACCTTCTTTAGGAGGTTCCTTTGCCTTATAGTCCAGATCTGGCACCAAGCGATTATCAATTATTTTTGTCCATGTCTAACGCGGCGGTGTAAAATTGTCCTCAAGAGAATATTGTGAAAAATGGTTATTTTTTTCTGCTAATCGGGACAAGACGTCTTGGAAACGAGGCATAATGAAATTGCTTCTAAATGGCAGTAAATAACTGAAAAAATGGGTGCATATTTGAGTAAAAATAATGGATTTCTTTTTCGCACACCTAATCGTAATAAAAAATGGTGCAAAAACGAAAACCTCGCCAGTGGATTCTATATGAAAAAGTGCCTGTATAACGTTTCCATTTCAGATCTCTATCATCAGTATTAGCGGAGATAACGCCATTTTTAAATTTTTTGCTTATAACTCGAAAACACAAGAAGGTAGTCAAAAATGAATAATAATTTTGTTAGTTTCTCAGAAAAAGAGAACGACAATGGGGTATTAGATTCTGTTCATCTCATCTGGTTCAAAATTTGTAGTGCTAAAACATCGAAATATGCCCACTTTGTATGTGTTGTTTTATGTTTTAGAATATTCAGAATTGTTCTATATTATTATAAACGAAAAAGCTATAATACATAGAATCACACAAGCTTGAACACATATACGAATAAGGAGCAGGGATTAGTGCCTGAGAAGAAGACGGTTAAAATCAAAAAGAAACTGCAACATCCAGAAAGATTTCGATAAATCGCTAACCATACGAACAGAAATCCAACTACTGTTGTGAGATGCTATCAAAGCGTCGTTTGATAATGCCCAAAATCGAAGAAGAGACGTCAAAGGGACACAGATGAAGTTCAAGAACAAAGTCTAAGACTTGTGGCTTTTAGAAACCAATTTGCAACAACTAGATTTTTAGCTGATGAGTGATTAGGAGAACAGGGCCATCCTGTAACTGTCCGAGCGGTGTACCGCCGGTCTTTTGGACTACTGCATTATCGACTCCATCTTTTCTTTTCGGTAGTTCGAAATTTACCCCAACTACTTCGAAATCTAAGTTTCATTGGCGTTAGTCAATTGAGTCTCTCGATACAAACCTCTGATTGGTACACTGATTTAATTCTAATTTTTACTAAAGATCCACCTTTTTCCCATCGTTAAATTAGGAACCATAAGTGATAAATAGCTCTTAAGGTCGAGAGGGTCACGTAAATATATCATATGTCGAACTCCCCTAGCTATTTCTCAAATTTTATTACGTCGTACATCCATCAAGATTTCCATGTAGTGGATCAATGAATTTTGTTTTAAATCTTAGGTTTTATGATTATTAGTGTGATATTTTTGAGAGGTTCATTACTGTCTGAAATGTCTGGGAATTTCGATTAGATATGGTCTTTTGCTTATCAAGACCCATTATCCAGCATCGCTAGACATATCATATTACAGAAGAATATATAGGTATATTGGCTTTCAAAACATGTATAGGCAAACGAGACAGACGGACAAAAGCTACGAATAAGAATGTATTTCTAATATCTTGATAAGCTTTTCACTTTTTGCCTAGTTTCAAAGATTACTTTAACATCATTTTATGTTTATTCAACTCTGTTATGGTTTCTTGGTCTTTTTTATCGAACTATTTGATGCTCCAAAGCGCTATTCTGAGTTGTCGCTCCTTCCACTATCTTGTTTCACTTTTTCTTAACTTAGTCATCACCATTACCGTTACTAGTATTGGCGTAATTAGGTTTTTACTGCAAGCAGGTTGCTGGTCTAGCTCACAAGCCATGCTCCTTTAGCCGGGCTTGGAACCAGCAACATAGCCACTAAGTTACTCAATCCACCCAGCATCCATGCAGGCGGATCATTAAAGAAGTATTATTCGATAACAACCATGGCAGGTAGTGGACCTTTCTTGAATAATCTTCCTAGTAATTTGCCGTTATAAAAAATTTCAAGTTCTCACAAGAACTTGCGAATTTTCTTCAGGATGTGTAAGTTGTTGACACTGTTGCTTTGCTGAATACAAGGTTGCACTGAAGAGACACTGCACTTATGGAAGACATGCAATGCATCTACAATGCACCCCTGTATATCAGAATATTGGTTTTAAAAAAGAATTTCAATGATAAATAACATTAAATTATTTGAAATCTTCCTAACTTACCAGTACCAAATTATTGGTGTTTTTACAACTTGAATATCTGATGCTGTCTTCAAGAAGCAAAGTGGCCAAATCGCATTGTTTGAACACCTGTTTGCTATTGAGGTTTTTCTTCGTCAAGTATGATTTTCGTGCAGTATATGCGGCAAGTACGGCTTTCGGCAGAGGATTTTCCGAGAGAGCAAGGACATCAGGTATGTACTCTATCTTCTGATACAAGTTTTGACAAGTCTTCTCTTCCCCAAGTAGCCAGTTACAAGCGATAGCAATCAAAGATGTCCACCATATCGCGATATCATCCTGGTAATCTGAGAAGTTGATTTGTGAGTGATAAGTTACGTAATCCAGAGATATAACTTACTGTTTAGTGCATCAGAACTGAATAATGTCTGGGCATCCATGGCAGAATGGTCAAATAATATTTTGACGTAATGTTCAACATCTGATACTTCAGAACCTTCTTCTTTGGAGAATTCATTTTTACTACCTGGGGATATAAGAATTTCCAAAGATTTTTCCAGCAAATACTCTTGGAATGTCTGCAAAATTTACATTCTTCAATAAATAATTTATGAAAATAAAGGGCGAAAAGTGTTAACAGATATGATCTTATCCACAACCACTAGTAAGCCAGTAGATCCATAAGCCCGTAGATCAATAAGGCCCATAGATCAATGAAGCGCGCAGAAACACGTTGAAAGGAAAGAAACACGAAAGAACGCGAGAAAACATGAAAACACGAAAGAACGCAAAAAGCCCAAAGGAACCCAAAAAAATCCGCTACTTGGATATGAAAATGGATACCCGGATTGGAAATTTCCTAGAGATTCGTTTTCCATCGCCGAAAGGGCGTTTAAGGGCTTCTACCGCCCACACGAAACGAAAATATCAGGGCGGTTTTTCGACGTTTTTCGGAGCTCGCTGCTCGAAGAATTGTCATTTTCGTACAGATGTCGAGGGGGCTCCGGGGTCCATACCGGTACTTCCCGATGAGACATGTCTTTTTCTTGAAAAAGCGATCGATCTCGGCCCGCGAGACGATCCGGTTCGTTCATAAAACTTTCCCCCTTGGGGACACTTGGCGTTTAAAAATTTAGGGCGTTTTAAGAGCGCCTAGGAGGGTTTTCTGGGTGTCCACTACATGAAGAGGATACGCCTTTTCGATTTTTATTAAGATTCCCCCGGGGTCGGTCCTTAGGGCCTCCCGGGAAGCTCCGCTTCGCGGGTCCTTCCCGTCGAGTTTCGAAATAATTTTCTCTGGTTCCCTCCTTACTGTTTTATTATATAGTCGATAAAGAGAATAAATCGTTATGAGACACGAATATAATGCATAATAACCTATAACGGTCCAATTCCACAAATTTTATACTTGAAGTAATCTATTATTCATTGTTATGTCATTGTTTGACGTATTGTGAAAACTGACTGGTCTCAAACATCGAAATAAATTACGTCAAGATAGACGAAATGTAGTCTGAAAACGGTTATTTTCAGATGTAAATTTCAAAGTATTATCTTGCTACTTCGATATGATAATTGATATCGACAGATTGCACGTTTCCTAAAATTTCGTTATCTACCGCCGAAAGGGCGTTTAGGGGCTTATACCGCCCCCACGAAATGAAAATATCGGGGCGGTATTTCGACGTTTCTCGGTACTCGCGGGTCGAAAATTGCCGTTTTAAATACGTTATTTTCGTAGAGATTTCGGGGGGTTCCGGAGATCAGCTCGTAGCGGGAACCCAGATCGTTCTTCGTCTCGAAAAAGCGACCGCCCCCGTCCCGCGAGACGCTCTGGCTTCGGAGGGGAACTTTCGAAGGCGAGGACGCTTTCGACGAAAAATTCTTTGGTTTCAGAGCGCCGGGGGGGGTGGTTCGAGGTAGCTTCTCCTAGAAGAGGTTACGCCCTTTCGATCTGTATTAAGATTGCCCCCGGTTCGGCCCTTCGGGCCTCCCGAAATAATCTTCTCTGGTTCGCTCCTTACTGCTATATTTATATTGACAAATCAGATGAAGGTTGCACACATGATCAGGCTTATAGATGTCAGGTAGGCAAATATGTACTGAATTAATTCGAAATGTTACTTGAATTCGAGTAAATCACAGTAAAACTAATGTGTAATATGCTTTCGACACACCGGAGAGCATATGGGACCTCACGTTGGACACAGCGTAGAAGAAATTATACTGAACCGCCAATTCTGATTAAAAAATGAAAAAAATTCTGTATTCATAATAATATTGAATAAGTACGTGTTAAAATTCAAAAACAATCAAATTATTTTATCACAGCTAAAAATAGTTTTGAAAAATGATCGATTTCAAGGAGTTTACATGGACTTTCCCAGTAAGATGACTAACCTTTACAACGTATGATAGCGGATCCATTACATTTGTAACACTGGAAAATGGCAAATCAGTATGCTTGTTTTCGAAGCAAAACTGTTGAGTCAAAAAGAACTTGTATCCTTCTGGAGTCAGAAGCCACTGCTGCCTTGATGGTATGGGATCACATGAATTTGCCGCAGCTAATTTGGCCAGTCCCAAGTAATATCTGCGAAGAAAAGTGAATGTTATATTTATATTTATGTTATGTATATATTATTTTCTTATAACAATAAATTTCTCCACAAAGAGTTCATTGAACATTGATGAGTGCAGATTTTGAGGGGAGGAGGAAGCAACTCTCAGCTACTCAGTCGCATAAAATGATAATTAAAGCCTTGAATTTCATGCATGGATTTTTTTTTACTACACCCCATAAAAAATATAATGAATAAACTACCATGTTAGATTTATTCTCTATCCCTACCTTTGAATACCTTGAAATAGTGTCGGACATGATATCTTGATTCTCAAGGACATCCCGATAAAAACATCAACATACTGGGACATTCGCAGTTTACTCTTTGCCGCTTCTGCTAAATTCAAAGCATTCAGGACGATGGCGAAACCCATCATATGGCAAGTATTTTCGGGACCCTCAATCAACTGTATCTGATGAAGATCATGATAAACCATCGCTAGTTCACAGCATGACGTTTGAGCCTCAAATCTAGTCGGTCTGAAAGAGAATTTCTATCGAATGTCATGATTAAAGAAAATATTCAAAGTCTAACCCGTCTATGAGAAATCCTCCAGTGTGCCTGGACAACCATTTCCCAATCCATAATCTATGAAGAACTTGACGGAATATCTGCCAACATAAAGACAGGAACAGTTCGATTCTACTGGTGGGGAGGTTAACACCATAAATGTTCAAACACTTCAGTAACTCCTGCTTAGCGCCTAATTTATCTCCCTATAGAAAAAAAAATACGGAATTCTTCATTCCAAATTCGGTAATTTTCACGATAATACGTGGTGAAATGTCACAGTTTCTGATACGATTCCGATGATAGCCGCTTTGAAAATCCGGCATCAATTTTTCGCTCAATATTTGCGGTGGAAGATTCTTCACGCCTTCCAAGTGCTCGAATAAGAATCTACAGGAGATTCTGAATCTCTAGAGACCACTCACGGTTCATGAATCGAAAGAAAAGTACCTCAACTATTCGTTTCAAAATCGGCATTTTCAACTCGATTTCGCGCGAATTCATTGCCCTCTCCGAGCTCCGATCCAACTTATGATACTCTATGTTAGAATCGGACCCATTTAGTTTATTTAGGAGCAAACGGCGAAGCACTCTGTTCATGAATACACCTTCAGACCTTTTTCGAATAATTTTTATTTTACCTTTGTAAAATTGATGGAGTTGAAACGATATTCTTTTATTGATCAGTAAAAAGTAAGTGAAATATTTATGTCATCCTTAAGTTTCATCTCATTCGGGCAAGACATGTTGGACACAACATGAAAATTCTTGGATTACCCACCTTAGTAAGATACATATCAGCCTGTCTCCGATGTCTCCAGAAGGTCTGAGATTCTTTCGATTTACTCAATAGGATAGGATCTCCATAAACAAACATTTTTATCAGGCAAAATCCCAAAATAATAGTATTGAATAACCATAAAAGTAAATTACTTGAGTCGAATGTAGATGAGTAATTAAAATCTGTAAAATATCATTCAAATGAAAAAAAAACAACAAAACTCGAAAAATTAAACTCACCAAAGCTCAAGAATTTCCTTGAGTTATGCTCGTTTTCAGAATAACCCCCAGAAAATTTATTGATGGCAAAACCAAACGGATTGACGGCTAGTAAAACAAACATGAACATGCAAAGGGTGATTTTCGTCTGATCTAACATTCCCTTCGCTAAAGGCATTACTTCATCCTCACTTTCATCTTTGATAATTGTCGAGTATTCTGGACTTGATGGTATTGAGTGTTCGGGAGATAATGTAGATACATCAGAGTGTGGAGGTGTGTCTTGGGGCTTATAAAACATAGAAGTATCGTTCCCAGATGTCAGCAGATCTTTGAGTGAATTCTGTTTTGCTTTCATTTTCAACATCATATTTTCCTGTTTTAGTTTTGTATTTGAATTTTGAAGAAATCTGATGTATTCTATGGTTTTTTTAAGTATGGCAGATTTGTTTAGCTGAAAATATGTAACGACTCAGTATCTTATTACATTTAGACCCGTTTGCACCAACGTCCTTAAAATGTCGCTTAGCTAAGTGCCGCTTAAAGTTAAGGGTCGCTTAAATTCACTGTCACTTAACAGAAACTTAACTAAGCGACGCTTAACTTTCTCAATCTAGTGACATTTCAGTATTTCATTTCTCCCTAGATCAATAAAGCGATTTCATTGGCTACACACTAGGAATGGGACATCGACAGATTTTCGTCGATGTTTAACATCGATGATAACATCGAACTGTACCATCGATGTTAACTGAACATCGCTAATTGAACATCGGTGTTTTTACACTTTAATTATACTTAGGTATATCAATCATACATAATGATTTAACGATAAATTCCCAATATATCAACAAAAAAAATTTCAATGTCTACTGAGAATTCTTATATTAGAAAAAAGATACAGGTAACTATAACATAAATTTGGAAAAGCATAAAATAAAAATTGCTTCAATAAATGGATAGAACTCTGGACACTGAAATAAATTAAAGGTCCCAAATACTCCTTATTACATATCCCTATCACCAAATTAGTGTAAACTGGAAAGCACAAAATCAAGTAAAATTAATTTTTGGACGCCCTCTATCTCAGAAATCAAGTCGTTCATATGAACTTTTTTATTTTAAAATTACGCAAAGTTTAACCCCTTAAAGTTTGCACAAGTAATTAATTGACACCCTGTATAGTAAACGACCGATTCTAAAATTTTCATAACACAAAATTGGGGTAAAACCTGAATGTAACTTTCTCCTGACGTCAACCAGAACTGTGACGACTAATTTCACCCATCTGTCTATACAGGGCGACACCAAAATATGGAATCATGCTCATGTTTGTATATCAATGAAATTCGATTTTTTGCAGTGTGGAATATTTTTGGTTGTACCAAAGAAGGGTCACAAATATTTCCAGTTAGACAGAAAATGGACTATTTTTTGAATATTTGATGGCAAAATCGGTATGATTTTCTCATACTTTCATTGTGGCGATTTACTTCATTCTGAGTACGACGCTGTTTTCTTCTACAATTTTTGACAAGATCATATTGATGATTTTGAATAATATAAAAATCAACCAGTATAAAAACAAACCTAGTTGACTAAAAATGAAAGTGATTCAATAGCTGAATTTCCATAAATATATATAAAACATCGAGAAACCGATGTTTAATATTCTATCCGCAACATCGATGTTGAAAATCAGTTAACATCGATGGTAAAAACATCGACATCGATACTCAAACATCGATGATGATGTCCCATCCCTACTACACACAATATTTGATGTTCTGTGGTTAAAGAAATTTTAAATATTTCGTCTATTCTATGGCAGAAATATTTTTTTATAAATTAATATATAAATAAACAAGCCCGATATGGTTTTAATTAAAGACTTTATACGTATATACGCCTAAGAAATCCTCTTTCCACAATTTCTATTATTTCCATGTCATGAAATGCATCAAATTCATTAAAGAAGTCCATTATACAAGTTGATAGCGTTGTTCGAAGTATATATTACAATTACGATTAATATTATTTTAGTCACATCACATTTGTTCGAAAATCACAAAGAAATACTAGACAAATATTTGGAAAACCAAACAAATCAAATTATTTTAGGTTAGGAAAATAAATACCAAAATAAATGTACATTTACCTTTGATCTATGGGTAGAATCCGCCCTTAAATAGTTAAGTGGCCAGGAATGAGCACTTAAATTTAAGGCTCGCTTAAGTGATTTCAGTCCCGCTTAACAGTTGGAGCAACGCAATTGAACTTAAGGATTCATCTTAAGGGATGCTCAACGCTAAGTGTGGTTGGTGCAAACGGACCTTAATGATTAAAATACTAATAACTGATATAAACCTCACCTTAGCTTCAACACCCACCACAATATTTTTTAGTTCAACTATCTTATCGTTTATGCTTGTTCGATATTTCCTCTCAATTGCATTATGAGCACTTCTTTTGACTTCTTTGAACACTGGAGCTTTTGAACTGATACGATTAATAGGCACTTTGTTTTCATTAGAATCCAGCACTAAAGGAATACCAGTAGTCAAAATCTGCGCTTGAGCTGGAACTATTGTGTGAATTGTAGAAGGTGTATTATGAGGGATAGTATATACGACTGTTTTTGGTGGAGTCGGAATAGACTTCGTTGATTTGATTACTTTTGTTTGGAGCAAAAGTTGCTGAACATTTTCTGTAGGGATCTGTCTTATATTCTGTATGATAACAGGTTGAGTTTGAGCTCTAGGGCTTACGATCTTCTTAACATTCTTTTGAATCAGTACTGGAGAACTATTCGGAACTGTTATGTTTGAATAAATTAACCGATTACAGTTGTCACCATTTGAAACTTCTGGCTTAATGAAAACTTTAGATCTTTGTATTGTGGGTGAGCATTGAATCCCAGCACGCGAAATGTCTGGTACTTCTTGCGTTCGTAAAAAACTTGTTGTGTTAGTGATCAACTGCTGGTTTGAGTTCTGAACTGCTTGAGAAACAAAAGCATTATCAAAAGATGTTACGGCATCATCAAAACTTCCATTATAAGTTTTCGGCTGGAATTTCAAATCATCCAAAGGTAATTCATCCAAATCCGATAAAGCAGTGTCGGTGAAAAGATCGTTTCCAGTCAATAGTTCACTCTCACAATGATTTAAAAGTTCTGAAATACAAAATTATCACATTTCTCTAGTCTACTGAAAAGTTGAAGAATTACCGTCTATTTCAGACAAGTCTTGTAGATCAAATTCGTTCGAAGGAAAGTTGATATTATTATCATCCATTTTTGCTTTGGATTGCCATTCGCTTCTGATATAATTCAAAAAACACGCCACTATTGTCTTCGATCTGTGAAACCAAACAAATCAACAGTTTGCGATCATCCAATGTCCTGCAGCCAATCAAAATAATCTTTTATCGGGTGATGTTTTGCGTCATTTTAATTGATCCGAATTTAATAACATTAGTCGCGAAATCTTTTTTTTTACAGCGGATCCTGCAGATTGAGTGACTAAGTTTAAAGTTTATCTCATAGACGGCGATACATTATTAAATTACTGCGAGCTTTTCAATCAATGTGTGGTTGCGTTGTATAAATATTACAAGTTTTCTTCATACAATGGTGATGGTACATCCAGGATTATCTCTATAATTTATCAGCCTATTAGCAAAGAATATTAATTTAATCTGACACACTGTCTACTATTCAGGCTTCGCTCTGATTGGTTGAAAATTCGGCTCGTTCCTTGCACTTTAATGCATACCTCCAGAAATGCTTCCACGCGGCAATAGATGTCGGGAGAGTTTGAAATCTAGTACCATTGTTTAAAAAGAACATAGTTACTCGCCGTACTAAAGGGATTGAATGGCAGTTCACACCGCCATCTATTAGAACTTAATTGCAAATGCGAAATTAAGGTCCATGCAAATACGCCCTCACAGGATCAGTTAGCAACTAATTGGCCCGATGAAAAGTTTTCTACTTTTGTTATGAAACCCTAAGACGTGAAGAATCTGAGATATTGAGGCATTATTGTGTGAATTCTCTTTTAGGTCACGTACAGTTCGAAGTATAACCACAGCATAGATAATATCATTGTATAATATACAGCAGAGAAACTCTCTCTTCCCTTAGAATTTAATGTTCCAAAATTTGTGACCTTGAAAATGTTACCTCTGCGCAATGGTCAGGGCCGTATTCAGAAATTTTGAGAACGGCCTCGGTTGGAAATACTACAAGCGACAGGGAGGTACTCTAAGAAATTGTATGATGAGTTTGAATGCAAGGTTTTATTATATAACGAGTATCAAAATTTGTCTGTTGTTCTGTTAAGTATTTCTCATTAATGAATGTATATATATTATATAAAAATACTCTTGTTTGGAATAGTGGTCACTTATATGTATTTGATTCAAACACTCTTGTCTCTTAATATTAATATCTCATGATATTAATTTCAATAACGTCAAAATACTAAATATAGAAAAAAAAAACCATCAAAAACGAAATTTCTTAGAGATGATTGAAAATTTTCTCGAAAATAATTCAATGAACAAAAGAAAAGATATTGAAAATCTCAGTATAATTTATTCCCACATTTCATTAATGATAAAATATCAATCAAATTTGCATTAATTTACTCAAGACATAGCGCCCAAATGCTCCTGACCCCATGTCAGTGTTTCTCTAAATTTTCTAGTTTCTATCTGTGTGACAGGATCACCTTTTTTAAACACTCTGTACTGTGACATTCGTCGAAACGTATTGAAATCTGATTTTTGCCAGGGAGGTTGAAAGAGAAAATACCAGAAATAAATTCGAATATATAATATATCTATTTCGATTTTCGCTTACTTTTAAAGATGCAATACATACGTGCAGTGCTAAATATATATAATTTCTATTTCTAACAATAACTTTAAAATAATGTGTACTTAGAGATACAAAAATAATATTCAACAATAAGCAGTCTGAATTAAATCAATTGTAAAAGAACACAATACCTGGTATTAAATGGCCATTTCTTTGAAACAATTAGATGTATGTACAAAATTACTAATGATATAACTCAACATTGAGGTAGTATTTGTATAAAACATAATTATTTCGCCCCAGCCTATGCATATTTTTGGCTGAAAAATGATATTTCAAAACAATGCATTTCTATCAACGAAGATTTAACAATTAAGGTAACAAATATATCAGTCTTAAAAAATCAATTATGAGAAACATATATTTTCAAAAAAAACCTCTCAAATATTTCCAGTTGCGAACTGTTGAAACATTTTCTTCAAAATGGATGGAATGTAACCACTTCCACATTTAATTTTTAAAGGCACAGTAAAAAACAGTCAGTCTTCATAATTAGAAACAAATCGTGGAAAATTATTGAAAATATATGATAAATAAGGCTGAATTAATATTATTTTTCCTTTTACTAAGAGAAACAAAAGGCTGCATAACTATTTTCTGAACAAATTGCACTTGAATTTCAGATGAACATGTGACTAGACTATACCAGTCCATTAAAAGCAGAATGAGTGAATCGATTGAGTGTCAGTCTAAGAAATCACAGTTATGGCTTATATGTAACTATTGCTAATAATCAAACTCTTCACAAGTGGTATACAAATTCAATACATTCATAACAAACATGAGAACAATGTGCTGAAAACACTAAATATGCAAATCTTATCTACATATCTTACACAGTGAATTATTTCGTTCAATTTTTCCCTGAAATTTAACAATTCCAAGAGAAATTCATTTACATTCAATGGTTTTGAGCTGTTCAACAGTTTTGAAGTTCCGGCGCTCTTCGTTGGTATTATATCAACATATAGGCACGTTTTAAATATTTCATTTGGTCCCAATAATTTCAAAAAATAATGAATTTTTTGAATGAAGTAAATTCAGTAACGAATACTGCGGACAACACAGTCCTATGATGACCCTGAAATCTTAATATACCGTTTGTTATTTTCTTCATTATGCTCGACAGGACTCTACGAAAATTATGTGAATGAATCCCATACCAAAACCCTTAAAATATAAAGTATAATCACAAGAAAAATTTACAATCCAAGAGTGTTGAACTATTTACAGGAGGCTCAGGGTATTTGAAATAGAAAAATTACTATTTCCCACAACATTTTGATAACTGTACTGATCAGATAAATAAAAAAAAATAAATCTTTAATTATCTGGGTTGTTTGATAAGGGGGGAATTCAGATTCATCTGTAAATTCCTTCACTGTTCAAAAATAGTAACCTCCTCAGATTCATAAAGCACCTCTCAGCAAGTATTGATGCTTCTCAGCAAAATTATGTACATTTAGACCTTGAGAGATCTGAGAAATCAATAAATTTACACTCCTTATCGTAGCCACGTACTGGTACCATTTGAATATACGCTTTAATCAGTCTTGAATGGATCGATTAAAATCTATCAGTCTTATAAGTTACATCCTGCACAGGAACTCAACGTGGTATATTTTTGAGCTGATCCAGTACGATGCTTTAACAGGCACTCAGGAAAAATAACTAGAACTAAATCTTATAGACTATGATAAGAACGATGATAATATATTGCACTGAATAAGTTTATAAGTCATCGATTCTCCGCTTCTGTTTGTACATAAACTATATAGAATAAAACTTAACACTGGTTGTTAAAACTATATCAGTAGTCTAGAGACCATCAAGCTGTTTCTTCGGCGCAAATTCCTCTGTTGGTTTCATCTATAGTATCTCTTTTTTTATCTTCGTTTCTCAAAATGGCAGACGATTGGTGAATTGGTGAAACTATGACACCTTCTTGCCTCTTATTCAAAGAAAGATCCTCTACTTGGTCTTCTTCATTTTCAATGCTCATCTCAGACCTACCGTTGGTATCGTTAGAGTGGAACTCATCATCGCCAGTTGGAGATATTGAGTGCACTCTTTGCTGAATATATCTCATCAGAGCAGGGTTTGTAGAAGGATCGTAACCTTGATTCGAAGGCTGGGATTTATGTTGGGAGGCGGCCGCATGCATGGCTGCAACCATGGCCATGGCTTTCAACGCGTCCTCCCCCCTGTTGTCAATGGCTTGCTGCAGGAAATTTCTGGAGTTATTGTTGACTGAAATATCTTCATTTTCGGTAGCGCGGAAAGTGGATTCCGTCTGTGCATTCATCGTGTATCTGAAATTACCGTTTGATCCCTTCCTGTATAATTTGGAGGTCACAATTCCTAACTTTTTGACCTTGTCATAAAGTGTTCTAGAGGGTACGTTAAACTTCTTAGCAGCTTGAAGGGCAGACATGCTACCTGCTGAAACGGCTTGGATGGCAGCATTCAAATTTTCTCGGGAATATTGCTTATATCTTTTCCATTCGGGTTTTTGAGGAGGTACATAGTTGGCTATACCTGAGGATGTTAACCTCATATCGGACAAACTGAAGGGAGACGAGGCGGATAAGTTTGGCTTAACGTCTTCTCCGTTAGTCGAGTGATGGTCAGAATACGGTGATGTAGCGTCTTCTAAAGGTTCCTCTTTCATGTTCTGAAAAAAATCTTTGTTTAGAGACTTGCGACAGTAATATGAATGAATTGCTTGTTAATATCCGACTTTTGGTACAGAATCCTCTAACTGAATATTGGAAAGACCGACATATCCGAA
Source organism: Micraspis discolor (assembly GCA_030674115.1). NCBI lineage: Eukaryota > Metazoa > Arthropoda > Insecta > Coleoptera > Coccinellidae > Micraspis > Micraspis discolor. Next base: position 3,361,207 of record JARTUT010000005.1, on the reverse strand, counting down.
GCATGACGGTAAAGATAAAAATCCAATAAATTGAACTCTTCAGATACTACAGAAAGTGTTTATATTAGAAATCAATAGATGTAAATAGATATTTTGAACAACTTCCAAAGTAATATTGATAAAATCGTCAAAACCTGATACCAAGATCCTCAAACTGAATTCACAATTGCGATTTTAGAAAACAGATATTTTTGATGTGTTCCGAATGGAACCTCATATTTTAGATGATTTCTCGAATAAGTAGGAAATGTTCCTGCTCATGATAATCAACTGGAAAGAATCAAAATATCTTTATTATATATACTAATAAGCCAGTAGATCCATAGGCCCGTAGATCTATAGGCCAGTAGATCTATAAGCCAGTAATTCAATAATCCCATATATCAATATAGACCATAGATCAATGAATGTTGAAAGCAAAGAAACTCGAAAGAACTCGAAGAAACTCGAAAGAATACGAAGAAACACGAAATAAAACGAAAGAACGCGAAAAAACACGAAAGAACGCGAGAAAACATGAAAAACCTAAAGAAACACGAAAAGCGCTCAAAAAAACTAGAAGTAAAGTAAATTTATTCATCCAAAGACTGTTTTATAATACATAGGATAAGTCAAAAGCTCAACTGAAAATAAAATGTAAAAGGAAAGCTAAAAAACCCGAAGGAGACAAAAAACCGAAAACGCGCAAAAAATCCCTAAAGAACATGTAAATTGCACACCCTGTATATCAATCGATCGCAAATTCATTGTAAATTGCACACCCAGCATGACATTTTATTGAAATTAGCTCCCGTACGCGGAAAAACACGAAAACTTGAGAAAAACTCTGGTGAAAGTCAGCGCTAGGAATGCGCAAATCATATGTGAGATCCTGTATATTAATCGAAAATTTTTTATCAAATTAAGAAGCCGTAAGCAGAAACTGCTGAAATAACTCGATCGAAGGTAGCTGTTAGAAATAGGCAACGCATATGAGACACCCTGAATATAATTGATTCGCAGTGGGTGCTTTTTCCACAAAAAAAAACCAAAAGAACATCGTTTCAACTCCATCGACTCGCGCTTGGTGAATTTTACAAAGGTAAAATAAAAATTATTCGATAAAGGTCTAAAGGTGTAACCATGAACAGAGTGCCTCGCCGATTACTTCGAATTTCTTTCCACTCGTTCACGCATAAACTAAGTGGGTCCGATTTACGTCTAGAATATGACATAAGAATCTACATACGATTAGAATGTCAACGACAATTGTCAGGAAAAGCCTTTTTCATATGTGTCTTCCCCGAGAATCGAACGTTTGGATAGGGCTATTCATATCTTCCAATCGCAAGTAAACATATTTTAAATTAATTGCTGAAAATAGCTTACTTCGGCTCAAACACAAATTTCCAGATCGTCAGTCACGTTCGACGTTCACAGAACTTTGTCAGATCATTCCAATTACAATATTAACCCATATCTCGTATAATATTTTGAAATTTCTTCAATTCATAGGATTCGTAAGAGCCCTGGTGAGGTATTCTCTTACAATTTAACAGTCTACGATGTGTATTTATGAAATTCAAAAATTTACCCAGCATAGAACCAGTTTTGCAATCCCTAGCCAATTCATTTCACCCCTAATCTTATGTAGATTCTTATGTCATATTCTAGACGTAAATCGGACCCACTTAGTTTATGCGTGAAAGAATGGAACGAATTTCGAAGTAATCGGCGAGGCACTCTGTTCATGGTTACACCTTTAGACCTTCATCGAATAATTTCTATTTTACCTTTGTAAAATTCACCCAGCGCGAATCGATGGAGTTGAAACGATAATCTTTTGGTTTCTTTTTGTGGAAAAGGCCACCCACTGCGAATCAATTATATACACGCTGTCTCATATACGTTGCCTATTTCTAACAGCTTGCTTCGATCGAGTTATTTCGGCTGTTTCTGCTTACATCTTCTTAATTAGATAAAATATTTTCGATCCATATACAGGATGTCACATATGAGTTGCGCATTCCTAGCGCTGACTTTCACCAGAGTTTTTCTCAAGTTTTCGTGTTCTTCCGCGTACGGGAGCTAATTTCAATAAAATGTCGTACGGGGTGTGCAATTTACAAGTTCTTTCGGGATTTTTTGCGCGCTTTCGGTTTTTTTGTGCTCCCTCAAGGTTTTCAGCTTTCCTTCGAGTTTTTTTGCGCGCTTTTAGTGTTTCTTCAGCTCTTTTCATGTTTTCTCGCGTTCTTTCATGTTTTTTCGAGTTCTTTCGTGTTTCTTCGAGTTTCTTTGCTGTGTTTCGTGATTCTGTGCGCTTCATTGATCTATGATCTATATTGATATATGGGCTTATTGAATTACTGGCCTATAGATCTACTGGCTTACTAGTTTACTCATAAATCAGTTGACACAGCCATAACCAGGATGACTTAATCACCTATCATATATTCGATTTGCCTGGAGTAAAACGACGTTATTGCAATTGAGGGTAGGATCGGTTGCATATATAAATATAGATTTAAAAAAACTTAAAAAAATTGAATAATCGACTGTGTGGCGGTACGAAGTTCGCCGGGCCAGCTAGTAATCGATAAATTTTCCTGTTTGTCTGCAGGCCAAAATCGGATCGGATAACCTAAAGGGATTCCAGCCATATTATAACTGCGACCACTTCAAGAACTTACGTTGTTTCTTCATAGCTTGGTCTCCTAGGGTCCTCTTTTCTATCTCTTTGGTTTTCTTCGCTCATCAATGCAGATACTTGAATCATAGGAGGAACAATAACTCCTTCTTGTCTTCTATTCATTGATAAATCTTCCACTTGATCTTCATCGTAATCTCTTTCTCTCTCTGGGGAAACACTTCTGTTTTCACTGTTTGAAGGCGAATGAGGTGATGAACGATTATAGGGCATATATCTCATAGCTGCATTCTGAGTTAACACCCTGCTCGAGTTCTGCAAAGCTGCAGCTAAGGCCATCGCCTTCAAAGCGTCTTCTCCTGCGTGTTGTATGAAAGCTTTTGTTGCAGATGAATTGTTGTTGATAGAATAATCTTCATTTTCGGATTTGGTTCTCGGAGAAATAGATCTATCGTCAACAATATAATCTGGAGGACTTCCGTTCGAACCTCTTTTCACCTGTCTTGAATTTCCGCTTTTGATACCCATCTTTTTGACTTTATCGTATAAAGTTCTTGATGGTACGTTGTGCTTTTTAGCTGCCATCAACGCCGACATACCAGCACGGACATCGTCTATGGCCGCGTTCAAATCATTGTTAGAATACTGTTTGTACCTCTTATTGCTTTCAGGTTTTTGTACAGGTACGTAATTTGCAATGCCAGAACTAAACCTCATATCGGGCGAGAAAGTTAAAGGAGACGACGGCGGAATAAGTCTTTGTTTCACTTCTTCTTCGTTATTGTAGTCGCTGTTGTCCTCAGATATGCCTTCTGGTACCATACGCTGAAATAAAGGAGGTTAGGAATAGGCCAATTGTTTGTCAATGGAGAATTACTGTCTGTAGTACCCGAACCTTGAGCAATCTAAGAGGATGTTCACATTGTACCATTTTTTTCGAATAATATTAGTAATTTGTGAAGCTGCAGTACCAAGCTGGCTAAACGAATGTGATCGAAGAAAACATTATTCAAAATTCACTGAGTGACATAGAAAAGAACACCCAGTAGCTTTGACTATTTATGATGATTCATATCAGCTGTTTCTGCAGAGTTTCGTCGAAATGGCAGCTTGATTAGAAGATAACTCGAGTTGAGAGTGGAGCTCTGAAAATGCGCAGATAAGTACAGTAATACCCCGGACTTAAGCGATAGGTGGGTCCGAGCGGTTGCCGTAAGTCGAATTCGCTAAGTCAGGGTTCAACGTTGCATATAAATACATATAAAGTTTGTTTAATCGGGACCAGAGTTTAAAGAAAACAATAATTTAGAAGAAAAATGTTTAATAAAGTGTAGGATAATAAAGTATATTACATTGTTATGAATAAAGTAAGCTAAACCGAGTTATTTTGATGTCGAAGGCTTCATATTCTAACAATGTTGCCTGACGAGTTAAATTTTTCTTCTTTTCACGTAAAATTTCCTCGTAGCGTACCAGTAATTTTTTTATCCCTCGTTATGTAGTAGTTACAACGACTCTTAAATCGGCTGAACCAGCCGTTACTAGCTTTAAACACTTCATTTTCAGCCGCCTCCCCAGTTTCTTCTTTTAGTTTTTCAAAAATCTGCTTTGCTTGAAAGCACATTGTATTTTGATCAACAGGATAATTTTTCAGTCTTACTTGATTATCACACCATGACTGTAGCAATGTTTTCATCTGTGCGATAATACCGTGACGCTTACGGATGATACTTGAATTCAAAGATTGAGAGTCTTTCACAGCGGTCATAATTTTTTCTCTACCTTTTACAACCGTTCGGACTGTCGATTCCGGTAGGTCAAATTTCTTTGCCAATTCATTTTGGCTTCAAAGTCTTTAATTATATTCAGTTTAGACTCCAAAGACAGTGTTTTTCTTTTCTTGTTAGGCACAAATGACCTATTTTTCGTTCTTTTAGACGACATAGTTAGAAATTATAAGTAAAACGCACTGCGCATTTAAAAAAATTTTACGCGGAACACGTTTAAACCTGTCGCAAATTGAACACTGAGTGGGCGGAGCGAGAGAGCCGATGCGTGCGGCAATTAAAATGAAAAACCGCGTATCTTCGAATTCGCGTAAAACGGGGTGGCGTAAGTCGGGGTATTACTGTACAGCACTGAAAATATTATGTTCGATATACATTATCGAACAGATGTTGAGAAGTGTCATAAACTTTAAAAAAATCATTATATTTTGATATACAGTACTAGAAAAGTTGAATGAAATTTCGGTCAAATTGAATAAATAACTGAACCTGTATACTGACAAGAAAAGATGGGAGATATTTCTGAGTGTTTATTGAAGAAAATGGAATCATCATGGAACATCCTAAAGCACAGTTGTTTTATTTTATGTCACTCATTGTAGAACTTGCGTTTATAAAGGTTTTGGTACTGCAGGTTAGTAATAACGAAACACCTACCTTTCTAAAGGTGTCTTGATCGGATTGTTCTTCTTTTGCGTCATTGTGACCAACAACCAAACTGACAGCTTGTGAGGAGTCTGCTTGACCTTGACCGAGGACAGTTCTGAGGATCGGCGTGTCTTTAGGCATCATCATGTTAGAGTACTTCTTTCTCCGGTGATGGTACGCCTCAGAATTGGGCGATTCATAGGCGGGTAACATAGTGGGTGGTGATGGCACTGAGAAATGATTAGATGAAGGGCTTTCTGACGTAGGTGGTGGATGAAGCGGCAATCCTGGCACATGCCACATTGGTAAATTTATACTGGCTCTGTCGTTTGGGTGTAATTTGCTGTAAATATTGGTGTAGGGATTTTTGTACATAGAATTTGTGGAATGGGGAGGCGAATGCAAGTTGCTACTGCTATGCACAACAGTCTGGACGTGGTCGGTCGAAGGTCTACGAGGTGGCGCATCGTCCATGGACTCCATTTCTTCGTCCTTCTTGACCATTGTCTCTTCTCCTGTCAATCCTTTAATTTTCAGCTCTTCAGCAGTCTTTATTATGGAAGAAATCTCATCCTGTACCACGTTCACCTCTCCAGTGTACATGTATTCCAAAATGTTACGCATGTCGGACGATCTAACGTCCTTCAGGAGTACCACAAGGTGTTGCTCAGTGGGTACACTGATGAATACTTCTTGAAAAAATTTGGAACTTGCCGCCAGCAACATTTTATGGCATCTAAATCGAGTTCCACCGTTGCAAACTATGGTGACGTCTGCGAAATCCTCACTCCTGAGCATTTCGTCGAACACTCTCACCAAGTTTGTTTGGTAATTGTTCCACCGCAGACAAAATTTTTGTTCGGTTTCCATTTTTACTGAAAATAAAGAGAAAAGTTGATGAAATGTTGTAGTGAATGAAAAAATTTCTTAGGTATATGATTCGCTTCATTTACTTTTGCCGTATTGTAGGAATATCCTTCGTATCTACAGAGTGCGCCGAATCTTGGTGATGAATTGGTATCGAGCGGAAGGCCAGGGTAAATCAGTTATGAATAAAACAAGCAATAATAAAGTTTTTTGAAAAAATTCAAAAACTGAAAGCTTTGAAATTGGAATCTCAAATAAAGAGCTATTAATCGCAACTACACACGAATCTGAATGTTATCTTTGATAACTGAGTTTTATAAATTGAGTTTCGAGGAGTTTTGTTTCCAAAAATTATTAGCAGTTGAATTTTACACTCCAGGCTGAAGAATAAATGTACTACTCTTGGTATACTTTCAAGAAGAAGGACCGTTTAGTCTAAATTTCGAAATACTACAATATTAGGTGTACCAATAAGTTTCCGCGGTTTGTCAAAAGATGGCCCCACCAGAAGGTTATGGAGAAATTGTCAGATGTAAAACGTAATATACCAAGTTTAGTCATCTGGCAACACCATAACCTTAAAGTACTAGTGATTCCGTATCAGCATCACGTAATTTTTTTCGTGCAAAAATGTCAAGTTTTATTCCGAATAAGCATCATTTGCGGGAACTTTTGATTTACTTCTTTAATGTGAACAAATCTGCAGCTGAGGCGCATCGATTGCTTCTAGAAGCATATGGTGAAGCTGCTTTGAGTGAGAGAAGTTGTCAGGAATGGTTTCAAAAGTTTAAGAACGGTGAGTTTGTCGTTAAAGACAAAGAACGCAGTGGAAGGCCGAAAGTGTACGAAGACATGGAATTAGAAGCACTATTGGAGGAAGATTCGTCCCAAACGCAAAAGAACTTGCACTTACTCTACAAGTGACTCAACAAGCAATTTCACATCGTTTAAAATCGTTAGGAATTATTCAAAAACAAGGAAATTGGGTTCCATATGAACTAAAGCCGAGAGACGTTGAACGCCGATTATGCATGAATGAAATGCTGCTTGCCAGGAATAAAAAAGAGTTTTTGCATCGTATAGTCACTGGTGACGAAAAATGGATTCACTACGATAATCCAAAGAAGAGAAAGTCATGGGTTAAGCCCGGCGAACCATCAACATCGACAGCTAAGCCGAATATTCATGGAAAAAACTCATGCTGTGTATTTGGTGGGATCAGCTTGGTGTCGTGTATTATGAATTGCTGAAACCAAGCGAAACCATTACTGGAGCTCTCTACCGAACACAATTGATGAGATTGAGTCGGGCACTTAAGGAAAAACGCGCCCATTACTGCTCCAGACACGACAAAATTATTCTTTTACACGATAATGCTCGTCCACATGTTGTGGCGCCGGTAAAAACATACTTGGAAACACTCAACTGGGAAGTTTTACCCCACCCGCCGTATTCACCAGACTTAGCCCCTTCTAATTATCACATGGTCTGTCTGAGCAGCGCGTCACATCATATGAAGACACCAAAAATTGGGTAGATTTGTGGATAGCGTCAAAAGATGAAGAGTTTTTTCGACGGGGTATCCGAATGTTGCCAGAAAGATGGGGAAAAGTAGTGCCAAATGATGGAAAATACTTTGAATAAAACGTGATGTACTTTTCCTTTACAATAAATTCCTAATTTTTTATAAAAAACCGCGGAAACTTATTTGTACACCTAATACATGTCCATGTTCGTGTGAAGAAAAATGTAATTTTATATTTTTCCGAAGGGACTCGAACAAAATAAACATTCGATTGTCGTAACAAGGGATCGTTTGAAAGAACTTGCTAAGGGTAAAGTGGTACAATTTTTTTAACAGGTATTCTCAAACTGACAATAATTTTTTGAATCAACACTCGTTAAAACTGAATTTAACTTGTTTAAGAACTTTGATTTGTGGTTGCAATGGACACCACTACCTTTGGTGACTGAATAATTGAGAAATTCACTAAGGAATAGTGAAAATTGTGATAAATGAGACTAATGAGAACCTTAGCCTCTGGCTCAGCAGTGGATTTCGGGACACTCCGTATAATAGATGAAAATTCTCAAAGTTCGCGGTTTAACCTTACAGAACGAGTGCTTACTTTCTTTATCATTGACGAACCCAAAATAGTAGGAAAAATGTAAATTATCAAGTTTGTAGTATACCGCTCGGAAGTTGCGATAATGGATTTTCACCATTATATTCGTGAATTCTATGCATGCAACGCCTAAAATTGAGGCACTTCCTCAAAGTGTATTTCCTGTCGGTAATGATAATGTTCCGTTGATATTTTTTCCGATTCGATAAATTGACGCATTGGATCCAACGCGGTGAAGAATCTCGATAACAGGGATATATACAGAGTGAGTCATTTGTATCCTAGCTAGAAAAATTTTGCGTTCAAGAGGTAAAATATACTTTTGACAGAATGAAAGCTGCAGGGAGTTCCGAAACTCAACAATAACCAAGCACTGGGCTAGAGGCCAGAGTAATGAGTATTGAATCATGTTCTATGCCACATAGGCTCCTTAAAATGTCGCATAGCTAAGTGCCGCTTAAAGTTAAGGGTCGCTTAAATTCATCTCCAGTTGCACGACTGTCACTTAAAAGAAACTTAACTAAGCGACGCTTAACTTTCTCAATCTAGTGACATTTCAGTATTTCATTCCTCCCTAGATCAATAGAGCGATTTCATTGGCTACACGCAATATTTGATGTTCTGTGGTTAAAGAAGTTTTAAATATTTCGTCTATTCTATAGCAGAAATATTTGTTTATAAATAAATATATAAATGAACAAGCCCGAAATGGTTTTAATTAAAGACTTTATACGTATATACGGCTAGGAAATCCTCTTTTCACAATTTCTATTATTTCCAAGTCGTCATGAAATGCATCAAAGTACCGTGAAAACTATTTTTAATATTTTACAGTAAATTTTTTTGTGATGTAATCTCAACTGAAAATGCAATCACAACCACAAATCGAAGTAAAATCATTGTTAATTAAGTGAAATCAAGGTTTTGACGATTCTTGGTTGAAAAAATTATTATCGGTCAACTTTGATAGTCATTGTTGAACCAAATGTACCGTGTGTACCTCTTAGGTCATGTGTTGAGTAGCATCAAATTAAAGTATTCGAATTTGTTCACAAGAATTCTAATATACAAACAAATACTCACAAATAGCCATTTACAAACGCTTTGTTGCTATTTCACTGAATTCTCTAACGGGACGATATAAGGGCACAAGAAATTGCAACTGGTTGGTTATAACCGAAATTAGATACTAGTTTGAATATGCTTTATGGAAGCTACAACCCGTTTTCTTGTCCCGTACAGGGATGGGGGTTTTATATTATCACCCTTATGACATCACACATAAGGATGTAACTAACCCCTTTCCCAAGGATGGGTTCAAGAACAAAGGACACTTTTGCGAATGATATAATTCTTGTGCGTTTTTGCTCGAAAGGCCAACAGAGAATTAATTTCTCTTTAACCGTTATATGCAGTTCATACGTACTTTATGAGTAATTAAAATGATCATGAGGCATTCAAATCGACAAATGGAAATATAAAATGCAGGAGCTTTTGCGCGCTTGTATAATCCCGAATTTTGAAACTGTGTGATACTGATACAATGAATTCATTCTGATCAACTCTCAAAATCAGTTTGGGAATGGATGCCCTGCACCATAAGTTTTGCTAATTTCTTTATTCTTTCCCGATTTCTCTTTTTCGATCTCTCTGCTTTGAAAATTTTCTTATTTCGATATCACAATGAAAGGATAATAACACCAAAACTCGAAATGATGTATTCAAAAGTCGAATTTATTCTAGAAAAATTATTCTTTCTTGTTTTCTTATTCTCTGAGTGAAATGATCCTGAAAGGAATTGGTATCAACATTGAAGACGAAATATTATGTTGTAGGTGTATATTCTGATACTCAAAACTGACCGAGATATTTGAACAATTAACCTGTTCTGCAAATATAAAAAATCTACATCTTCCTTCGGATGATAGAGAGTATATTCAATATAAAACAAACAATATATCAGCCAACTCGAATAACTAAGAGCTCAAAGTTATGTATTAACGGAATTTTCAGAAATATTGAGATTACATACACTGTAAGCGTCACTGAAACTCATTTCTCTGCCCATACCGCTCAAAGAATAGTATTTACCGATGATCCAATACATAAAGAATATAAATACAAACGTAACTTCTCACAGGTAAACATCCAACGTTTCAAGAATGAATTAGGTAACAATAAATGGCAATCGTTATATAAAATTAAAAAGGGAAAATGTAAACGAACAATTTGAACATTTTCATCAAGTTTACTTAAAATTGTTCAATGAAATATTTCCATTTCAGAAAGTGCAAATAAACAAAACACTACGAACACACAAAACTGACCCAAATATTAAAGAGATACGAGGAAAACTTGATATGCTTTTGACAGTTAGCACATATAATGACTCAGTTAAAAAACATACAGGAAAACGAAGATCCAATATGATAAACTGTTGAAGAAACAAAAGAGAGAAAAAATTGAGAACCAAATTAAAAATTCGGAAAATAAAACCAAGACTATCTGGTCAATAGTAAGATGATTGAATAACTCTAAAAGCTCATCCCAAATTAAAGTATCAGAAGATCCAGTAAAAACAGCTAATGAAATGAACACATTTTTCACAAATGCTGCAAAAATATTAACATCAAAGACATCAAAGGAAAATATCGATTATAACCCTAATGAGGAAAATAAAATTTTGCTACTGAAATCAATTACAAAAGAAAACACCAAAGAAATTATGAAAGAACTGAAGAAGAAACATTCCAGTGGTTACGATGACATATCAAATACTATAATCATACAGAGAATGGAGGAAATAAATGAACCAATGCATTACATCATCAATAACTCACTGAAATTTGGTGTTTTCCCTTAAAGCATGAAAATAGCAGTGATAAAACCAAAATACAAGCAGGGAGATGTTAATGAATATGGGAACTACAGACCCATAAGTATATTACCGAGTTTCTCAAAAATTATGGAGAAAGCAAACTGCAAATAAGTAATAGAATATCTAACAAAAAATGCGATATTCAAAAGCAACCAGCATGGTTACCTGAAAGGAAAGTCGATTCAAACAGCAATATTTCATTTTATTACAAAAATAGTGGAGGCATTTGAGGAAAAAAACTAGCCATGGGAATCTTCTTGGATCTAACTAAGGCGTATGATTGCCTAGATGCAAAAAAGTTAATGGCGAAACTAGAAAAATATGGAATTCGAGGACCAGCTATGAAATGGGCAAAATTATATTTTGAAACAAGGAAGCAAATGGTATAGATAGAAATAGACGAAAAATTATAGAAATCCGATCTTCAGGAACTAATTCTTGGCATACCACAGGGAAGTATAGCAGGACCTCTCTTCTTTATCATCTATATAAATGATTTCAATACATATCTTGGAGTAAGAGAAGAAGAGGCAATCGCTGTAAACTATGTAGATGATACAAATCTTCTAGCTATCCAAAAGCTCTTCAGAGAACTACAACTCCTCAGTTCAAAATTATTGGAAAACAGCGGAAAATGTTTCAATGCAAACAACCTTGTTCTGAATAAAGGAAAAACTAGGCTGGTTTCTTTCACACCCTCCAACTCAAACATTGAGAATAGGTTCAACTTAACAATAAACCAAAACAACTATAACTTGAGTAACTCCACCAGATTGCTTGGAATGCACATTGATAAAAATCTTAATTGGAATAAACATGTCGAATACCTGGATGGGAAAATTAAATCATCAATATATGGAATTAGAGAAATCTCAAAACATATTAGCAGAGATTTGTTAAAAATAGTATATCAGGCAACAATTGAATCCAAATTAAGGTTTGGAATAATCTTCTATGGTACATCGAACATACAACATCTATTTATTTTACAAAAAAAAGTAGAATAGTAGATGGTCTTGGATACAAACAAACCTGCACGGGCGCTTTCAGGGGTAGCGGCCTATTAACTATATATGCAATATATATACAAGAGTGTCTACTATTCATAAAAAGAATTTGAGAACAGGAAACCCATCCATGAAACCAGGAGTATAGACTACACATACCCAAAATTTACTGCAACAACGAGTCAAAAACAGGTAGAGTATAGATGCCTGAAAATCTACAATTCCCTACCAGATAACATCAAAAGGATAGAAAATCTAAAAGACTTTAAACGGAGCATATATAAATACTTATCGAATTTGGAACCATATAGTTTATCAGATTATATTAAATGAGAATATAAATAATTTTTGACACTATTTCAACTCATTTTTAAGTTGTACTTTTTATTTTGAATTGAAATAAAGAAACATCATTATTATTATTATACGGCCGGAAGGTCATACTGAAGTTTGACCACGGATTTTTCATCAGGAAGTCGAACGCAATCGATTGAGACCATTTTTTCGTTTCAATATTCCAAAATGCTAAGAAAGATGGAAACAAGCTCGATAGAAATGGAATAAGTTAAATATATTTCTTGCTTTCAGTGAGCTCGTTATGTCATCACGGCGAACTGCGAGTTTAAATGAAAATTGTATTCAAGATTCATTAGTGTATCGATTGTTGATTACTGGTCTAACAACTCCATTTGAGAAACAATCGGTAACGTAGTTGATCATTGGAGATATCTTTGAATTTTGAATGAAATTTATGGGGATAGGAATCGTGCATTTCTATTTTCGATCTAGGTAGTTTTCTATGGAACAAGAGATCTCTGTGCCAATCTTCCACAGACTACTCGAATCATTTTTTGAATATAATTTGATCATTCCTTTGTGGATCCAAGTGAAAGAAGCTTGGATAGGTAAATAGGAAGGTCAATGTGATATGACGCTTTGTTGGTCGGCAGTCCATTGGTAAGAAAATAAAGAGCTTCTACCTACACGCTGGCATCAAGCGCCCTAGGGCCTGCGTTCAGAGTTAGCTTCATTAGCATGATCTAGCCTTCATATTTTGGAACTGAAACACTAAGGCCCGTTTGCACCCAACGCCCCTTAAAATGTCGCTTAGCTAAGTGCCGCTTAAAGTTAAGGGTCGCTTAAATTCATCTCCAGTTGCACGACTGTCACTTAACAGAAACGCGTTAAGCAGCGCTTAACTCACTCAATCTAGTGACATTTGAGTATTTCATTTCTCCCTAGATCAATAAAGCGATTTCATTGGCTACACGCAATATTTGATGTTCTGTGGTTAAATCATTTCCAAGTCTTCATGAAATGCATCAAATTCATTAAAGAAGTCCAATATACAAGTTACAATTAAAATTATTTTATTCTCATAACATTTATTCGAAAATCACAAAGAAATACTAGACAAATATTTGGAAAACCAAACAAATCAAATTGTTTTAGGTTAGAATCATAGATAAATACCAAAATAAATGTACATTTACCTTTGCTCTATGGGTAGAATCCGCCCTTAAATAGTTAAGTGGCCATGAATGAGCACTTAAATTTAAGGCTCGCTTAAGGGATTTAAGTGCCGCTTAACAGTTGGTGCAACGCAACTGAAGTTAAGGATTCATTTTAAGGGATGCTTAACGCCAAGTGTGATTGGTGCAAACGGGCCTAAGCTCTTCACCTGGTACCCTGAATCGCAGTTGACATCTTTAGCAGCCAGTGCGGCATAACAGTAGCGTTTGGCGAGTCCCCTGGGCCTTCGACTGCCTCCTCTGCTTTATTTATATGAAGACGCATCTTTACTTCTATTTTTCATCGATGCTCAAATGTTTGTAATTTCCGAATATCAAGCCGAAAATTGTTTAAATCTACTTCGTGATAAAGAATCCGTGGTCAAAATTGAGTATGTCCGTATACACTCTATCTTCCAAAATAGAAGAGGTTAAGTTTTCAATTCTTTCAGAGTAGGTTAATTGTCGACATATCTCGGTCAAGTTCCTTATTGGGCCAAATCCGTCGAATCGTTGAGGAGTTATGAGCATCTGAAATTTTGTTTCCTCAATAACTCCGTGGATATCCATCGTATCGAGTTGTAACTCAGGAGATATCAAAATGAGGTTGAAATGAATCAGCTTGCAAATTTTCCCAGAAATCGGCGAGCTAGAAAATTTTCGCAAAATTCCCAACAAATATTTTCTTTTGCTTCATAGCTCATAAGATGTAGGATTCAATATGGAAGATATAACTCTTTTGATGGGCTTTCAAGAGAAGGAAGAAAAATGAGAGTGATCAGTTTTAATTTAAGATTTATTCTTATCGTCTTATCATCGATTAGTTTCTTCACAACATATATTTTGAAATCTAAGTCTAAATCTTGAATGAAAGTGATTTTTACATCGTCTATAAGCACCATGAAAATTTTCTGTCGAAAAATTAATAAATATTCTTTCAATTGATTTCTATTACTGCTCCACTATGCTCCCAATATCTTGATAAACCCTTATGCAATTTAAACTTGTGGGAAATTGACATCTGAAGAAAATTGGCGAATATTGATTGAACGCGTTGTATGAATAATTGAAACCGAATGCTTTCCTCAGAATACGTGAATTTGCTCGCATGTCAGGCATATTGAATTGCTTGTACACATCGTAACATTAGGCTGATACAAAAAATTAGCAATTTCCTTCCCTAGTGGTTGAAATTGCCCTTTTCAAATATAGAAGTATTTCGAACGACCTGCATCACACTACCTACATTGATTAAATTATCAAGAAAATGAAAGAGATGTTTGATAGCTCATTTTTAAGTGTGTTTCTTCGACATGATAATGCTCCTGTACACAAAGCACTAGTTGTAATAGCTGCCATACGAGATTAAGGCTGTGAAGCGATTTAATTTCAGCGTATTTAAAGAAACACGCTTATAAAGAATATCGCACTTGAAGAATTAGAAATAATGTTAAAAATCAATTTATGACAATAGTATACAAGGTGTCTTAAGTTCGAGTGCCGATTAGATGTTTCTGGAGAACTAGACATATTTTTGAAATCTGAAAATTGGGATTATGATATTGTTCGATGTTCTCTACAGAGCTAAAATATTTTCGAAGTCTTAAAACTTCCGGTTATACAGGGAGAGAAAATAAATTCGACGAAAAAGTTTTCCATTCCAGGTATGATCGAGTATTCAATAGTGAATACATTTCTGTTAAAACCATTGTATTAAATCGAATAGTTTTCAAAATATCCAAAAAAAACTGGAAAAAAGTCAAATATGTTCAGTCAGTAATATGTTCATTATTCTTATTTTGAATATCCTGAGCGTAAACCGTTTTTACAACATCGAAGAGGAAGAATGTGAAAAGGTCATGCATCTTTTGGATTTCAAAAATATCATCACAGGGTGTTTCAAATTTTGTGTTGAAAATTGTGATCTTAAATTGGCCATAACTTCTGTTTTTCAAATTAGAACCCTATTTTTATATAATTGTGTTGGATTCTGCGGTCAAAAATAATGATAATTTTCTCACATGATTATGCTCCTAAATTCAATAATTTCTGAGTTATTTGAGATTCAGAAACGTCTAATAGGCACTCGAACTTAAACTTTTAAATTATTTCTAACTTTTTTAGCCCGATATTCTTAATAAGCGTGATTTTTTAGTTTTTTTGAACTATATTTATTTTCTACTTTTCAGTGACAGTCATGAAAATATTAATGGTAATCATATGATTGCACGTTGGATTTTTTCGACGTGGACGGGAATTGAACCCACGATCGATGAATCCAAGAGCTGACGTCACAGAAGACGCGCGCCTTAGACCGCTCAGCTAACGAACGCATTGGAAGAAGTAGACAGTAATGAGCCACTCACGCTTAAAGAAGGAGAGTTACAAACTGACATACATACAAGTGAAGATAATATAAGCTTGTTAAAAAGTAGGCATCTGAAGATTCGCGAACCACAACGGTAGGTGGGGTTAAATCGTTTCATTTAAGCGTCCCTAAATAGGTTTTAGGCGCGGATCTGATTTGTCTTTTGCTCCTCCTGCTAACCGGGTTTGATAATACTTTTCATTGGTATTTTAAACAACAGCCCTACATCTTGGAAGGAATCAAATAATTCGTGCAGCGGAAAATTATAACGAGTGGAAATGTGTTGAAATACAACCGAAGACTTAGAAAATAACGCACAGTTCCTCGTGCTACGGAATTTGAAATTTTTTAATTCTACAGGGGGGCAATTCTGATTGAAGCACGGGGTCACAAATTATTTCATTATATGGGGCTTATTGAATATGTTAAGGTAGACCCATTTTGCAAAAAAATATCCAGCAACGGCCGTTTCCATCTAGTTTTTGCGATCGTCAGCTTTGGCGGGTTGTTTCTGTCATGCTTTGGGGGATTACGGGGGTCACAAATTATTTCATCCTATAGATTATATTCGACGTTTTACAAATGTACTATTTTCATCGAAAAATCGCCAGCAATGCGCAGTTTCACTGTCCGCCGAATTTTTGAATTCGAGGGGCTATGCGGTGGTAAGCGGGGGTCACAAATTATTTCAGTATATGTGCTGAATTCAGTAGATTATATTGAAACAACCATTTCAAAATAACGGCAATTTATGTTTCAGCGCACCCTGTATAAACTACATTTAACAGTGAAATATTTCAAAAATCTGTTCCTCAATTCCAAGATTCATTGCAATTTCTTTTTCAACTTAGATTTCGCTTTGGTTATGATATCGCGTATAATCTTCCATAATTATTTTCAATATCTACAATGAGATAATAAACAATTCTGTCTGTTTGTATAAAAAATATGTTGAACTCACCAAATTATTTCGAAGCCTTCAACAAATGCGAACAGAAGAAGACTGGTTTTTGGTGAATATTACATCGAAGTTTTATTCTAGAAATGCGATAACCTACCAAGAACATCCCGATTAAAAATGCTACTTTTTATATTAAAAATGTATTAGATACCTATTAACTTATGAAAACTAGCGATAAGTGCGTAGATTACTTTCTAACATTCGTAGACTGGTTACTAAAAATTGCAATCGTAAATAGAGTGCGATGTTAAATGACAATTTGAATATCTACTTTAGTTTGAATGCGAAATAAAATACGCATTGTTCGAAAGACAGGAAGTTATGACACCCTGTATCACCTCGGGGGAGGTATTGTATGCATATAAGTGTCCCAAATCATCCTTTACTTGAAACGCCAAATGTCATTCGTGGCGATTCTGAGAATGGTAGACCTATTTTCTCGTTATGAGTAAACAATGAAATTCATAAAAATTTTCTCTATACAAGATGCTGACAAAAAAATTAACTTTGGAACTTCGAAGTGGTAAACCGTAATTTCATTATTATTATTATATTAATTATTCATCAAACATTTAGGAAAAAAGGCCTCGTCTTGGTTATTGTCTTTCTATAACAATATTTTGAATTCGGGAAACTTTCCTTCCGAATTTCGTAAGGCTAAAGTAATAGTAGTCCATTGAAATGTTACATTTTTTAGGCTTTGCCTTGCGTTTTTTAGAGGACGCAATTTTATTTTTTTGATGTGTAGGGGGGGGTCAGTGTAAAGCTAAAACCAAGTTTGTGGGGTCGCCACCCTTGTCCCACGGCCGCCATCTTGAAAATAGGGGTTGAAATGGTATTTACGATATATCTCTTAAACTATTTATTTTATAAAAAAAATTTATTAACATTTTTGTTTCAAATTAAATTCTCTACAACTTTGCTCCAATAACTTTTTGTCGTAGAACTATAAATAAAAAAGTTATAAGCGAAAATCTCCGGAAATTTGAGAAAAAAATTTATATTTTTCGATGTAACTTTTTTTTTATCATTTTACGAAAAAATGATGTCTGACCATTTTTGTACATCGTTTTTTGAGGAACAACTTTTATTCGCATCATTTTTTCATTAAGTCAATAGCTAAGGTTTTACAGCGCTCCGAAGTGAGTACTATTTTTCAGTACTCTTAACTATACCTATATTATACGTGTGTACCTATAACATGTCATCAGTTATTGTTTTTTTTTCTTTTTTTTTACTTTATTATTATAACTTTTTTAATTACAAATTTTGCAATATTATTAATAATTAATTATTGACTCTTTTCCCCACCACCCACGAGGTAGAGTCTAGAGGCGCGTTTTTTTACGTGGTATCCCCAATAGGCATAATCCACGGTGATTTTCTAAATTAGAACTACTCCGTCCTCAGTCGTTTCGATGGACCAGGCTGCGGCTCAGCATCTGATCGGCTTTCTGAATTAAATACCAGTGGGAGAACTGGAGAAGGAAGGGGTGTTAATGTTGGCGGTTCATCATCAAAGTCATTTTCATTTATTAAATCTGAGAGTTCCATTACGTTGCTGCAAGTCTCTCCAGAACAATGGAAGCACACTGCAGAACATTTCATTCCTGCTTTTCGGCATCCACACATCGCTCCACAGTTTCCTTTGCAAAAGATCAATTTTAGAAGCTCAGGGGGTGCTGGAGGTTTAGAGTTCTGCACTGGCATCAATAATTTTCCACATTTTTTCCAGCCCCAGTCTTCAGGATCATTATAATTACCAAGCCACGACTGGACCTGATGGTAGACTCGGAAAGTATGAAAGCGAGCTGTGTCTTGTGTTGGAGGAAGTGAGGATAAGTTAAATGTACTTTTTGTCACTGCCTTGGCGAATTGTTTGTATCTTAGGCTGTCAAGAGAATTATCATCTTTATTACCACCGTATAAAGAGATAAAAAACGTTCACCAATTACAGTGAGCAAAGCAGGGTCAACTCTCTTGTTGAGAAACAAAGCCGTTCCACTTGCAAACTCTAAATGTTTCTCTAGGGTTTTCACAAATTTCATTTTACCGATATTGTAAGGAGCTGAAGTTGTGTCACATCCGGAAAAAGCATGAAGAAACAGCAAGTTATTTGCAATGACATCTCCGTACATAAAACCTGAGTACTGAAAAATAGTACTCACTTCGGAGCGCTGTAAAACCTTAGCTATTGACTTAATGAAAAAATGAAGCGAATAAAAGTTGTTCCTCAAAAAACGATGTTACAAAATGGTCAGACATCATTTATTCGTGAAATGAGAAAAAAAAAGTTACATCGAAAAATATAAATTTTTTTCTTAAATTTCCGGAGATTTTCACTTATAACTTTTTTATTTATAGTTCTACGACAAAAAGTTACTGGAGCAAAGTTGTAGAGAATTTAATTTGCATCAAAAAATGTTAATAACTTTTTTTTATAAAATAAATAGTTTAAGAGATATATCGTAAATACCATTTCAACCCCTATTTTCAAGATGTCGGCCGTGGGACAAGGGTGGCGACCCCACAAACTTGGTTTTAGCTTTACACTGACCCCCCCTACACATAAAAAAATAAAATTGCGTCCTCTAAAAAATGCAACCTAAAATGTAACATTTCAATGGACTATAGGTATTTTGAAACGAGGAAAAAATCCTTTAATTATTATCATTATATTAATTGTTTTCAACGGTGAGTAGAAAAACTTTCGAAAACTCAAAACATCAATAACGCTCAGTAACCAGTTTGCAATTTTTTATGGACTTAATAAAAAAAATTGTGTTACAAATATATAATAAAATTGGATTTCACTATTATGGGTAGTTGACGAGATCTAGAAAACATATTGGAAAACTTTATACATATAAATGATTCTCCTGATTTCAGGAATGATAATTAGTGTATTATTCGAAATCCTACCCTGTATATAAAGAATAAATAAATTGGTATGTTACAATGCCGAATCGAAAAGTTATTGATTAAATTACAATTACATATTTCGATTTCTCATCAATTGAAAGGGATGAATGATCGCCGCCTTAAAGAACAAATGGTAAATAGGAACATTGAGGGCAGAAATCGAAAGAATCATTGATGATAAACTTCAACTAGAGCTAGACAATATTTGAGAGAAATCGAAGTTGCCTAACCAAAGCAGTAACGTTTCGCAGTTGGAATTTAGGTAACACTTGACAGATGTTTCAGAACGTATCGTAGAAAGAGGGTGTGCTTGCGATTTCTTGACATCGTTGGGGGTGATTCAGTCAAAATTTAAGCGATGAGTTAATGAATATTTGTGAATCGCATATAGTGGATTTGCGTTGACGAAAGGTTTCCAAAATTAAATAAAATCATAAATTAAACAGAAAAGTATGAAATTAAAGTTAAAAATGAGAATATGTGGATTGAATCTGTGACAATTTGGAATAACAAAGAAAATTGCTGAAATGATCAAACTATTTCAGAAGTCGAAAGAGTAAATGATCTCAAAGGGTAAAATTTTCGATTGAAAATAGAAATTTACAGCGTTTGAAGCAGTCTGAGACATATGTTACCGGATATATCGCGGGAAAGGGGCGTAATTTAGTCTTCTTGTGATAATTAAGCAGGAATATAATCAGTTCTGAAATAAAATAATTATAACGAGGCGGATATGTGCCACGAGATAGTTCTTAGATTTTAAGAAATCAAGATTAACTTGAATATATCAAAAAACAAAAAAAAAAAAACTAAAATTAAGAGGGAATGAAAAAAAAATAAAATTTTTGAAGGTAATTAATTGAATGAATATTTTGATATTGTTGAGATGTAATTTAGAACTTGAAAACTCTGCTTATTAAAACAGCTGTTTTAATAAACATGAAAGAAGAATAAATATTGTATTGGCTGAAAAAAGATGTGAATGAAAATAAATACCATAATAAGTTCAAATGAGATTAAAAAATGAAAACACAGGAAAATTTATAATAAGTTATCAATTATTGGCGAATTGCGAAGAATGGAGATGATCACAAAATAAAATCTAAAAAATTAAAAAAATAACAATTGGGTAATGTAGCAAGAAAACAACGAAAAAACTTACAATTGCCTGCAATATTGAAACGAAATAAATCTGTGTCAATTCAAAAATAGAGAGAGAAAAGGAGAAAACGAATAAATATTTTCTTAATTTAGAGATGCAATTGGAAACTTGAAAATTTGATTTGACAAGTGTTCCAATGAAGATGAAATATTGCTGGGAAAATGTGAATGAATTGAGATAAATTAAAATACAGACGGTTAGTTTGAACCAAATGGAATTTTAAAATTCAAGAGCTTGCTCTATTAAGTAAAAATATTTGTTTTTATTTGAAGGAAATTGTTAAGAAAAGTGAAAACAGAAAAATAATTTTAATAAATTACAAGTTATTAGCAAATTGCGAAAAATGACAATAGATAACCCAAAAATAAAATGTGAAAAATTCGAAAATACTTACGAAAAATTCCTTTGCTCCGTATAGAAACACACAAGACCGTAAACCGAAAAAAAAACTAAAATTTTTCGCTTTCAAACCAAACTACGCAAAATGGGTCCATTAGCATTTGAGCATAATTTTGTGACGTTGCAATGGGATAAACTAGGAACGAAGTGGAGCGATAGCATCGGCATAGAATGCGATCTGCTCGGATGCATACACACACGCACACTGTCCGCACTTTTTTACGTAATGCACGACTTTTAGTCAAAACTCCGCACGAATTCTGAAAATGGTTATCGGCCACCCCAAGAAGTAGACGGTGGGGGTTGTGTTGTGGCTTGGCTGGTGTATTTTGGAACGTAGACACACGCAACAAGCGGGGGCGTGCGGAGGGGGATGGATGTCGAGGTTAGGGTGGGGGAAGTTGCGTTCGCTGCAAGGGGGGCAGGGAGAGTGATGCTAGATGATCGCACTATCCTAGAGATATGTGCATAGGCTATAGAAAGAGTAGACCAGATCCTAGACACAATAGAGCAATATTCGCCAAATAAAAGAATTCATATAATTTTATAGTTTCTATTCTACTAATTCATGACCGAACTTCATTATTTTAATTAAATATTAATAATGATATTACTTCAATACACAAAAATTAAATTCTCATTGAACAAAAGCGTAAAAATTTATGTTTTGGAGAGTAGGTCATTTTCCATTTTCATTTTTAAATAAAGAATAATGTATATACAAACCATAAAAACTGCCAATCCATTTATGAAAAATGAAGGACATGAATACGATATAACTACTTGATTCTAAACATTAGATCAGGTCTATCCTAACAAATGCTTCAACCTGTTAAACTTTATAATGAATAACAAAGAACGAATAAAGAAATACAGGGTCTTTCATATTTATACGGGAAACTACTGAACGTATTTTCATGAAATTCAGCACTTATATGTATTTCACGACGCTTATGAAATCTAAAATATTTTCAAGGCATGAGCACCTCCGGTTTTTCCGGAAATTACGTCAACTTCCGTTTTTCAAATTACAACACCATTTTTTTATTGCAGAAATAGATTCCTTAGAAAATTTCAAGTTATTTTGATGTAGCATTTTTCAGTTTTGGTTGGAAAATTCTCTCTGAGCGAAAAAATCGAAAATAGAAAGAATAATTTCGAGGTTTTTGGATGGAAAATTTTCGTTTTTGGGATTTTTCAAGATGTAAGATTGATGTATCCACTTTAAAAATCGAAATCGCTATTCATGATACAGGGGGTGAAAAAATCGCTTTCAAAGTTAGGGATGACAAAATCGTGAAAAATCAATTTTTTCAAATTAGAACCCCATTTTTTATGGCAGATGAATCTACGTTAAAAAATAATGTGAGTGTATGCATCACACCCTTGCCCTAAAGTGGATATTTTCTGAGTTATTCACAAAAAACTGTTTTTCGTCCTGAATTTTCAGCTATTTCTTTTCCCTTCACGCCAAAAAAAATGAAATTTTCAGATAAAGAGGAATTTGGCAGATGTAATTAATGATATCTATCATTAAAAAAAAAGAATGTAAAACATGGTAAGTTTTTGCATATGGTTCATAAGGAATTATTTATTCATCACTGTAGAGAAAACCGATGGCCGATTAGTTGAAATAAAGAGGTTTCCGATACAAATTCGAATCCAAATTCTCCATCTATTTAGGAACAACCTGTAACTTTTTTCTCTTGCATATTAGGGTAGTAAAATCTAAAACATGGTTTATGTAACAGTTCCTGAAAATTTCATCTTTTTGGCGTGAAGGGAAAAGAAATTGCTGAAAATTCAAGACGAAAAACAGTTTTTTCTGAATAACTCAGAAAATATCCGCTTTAGGGCAAGGGTGTGATGCACACACTCACATTATCTTTTAACGTAGATTCAATATCTGCCATAAAACAATGGGGTTCTAATTTGAAAAAATTGATCTTTCACGATTTTGTCATCCCTAACTTTGAAAGCGATTTTTTCACCCCCTGTATCATGAATCGCGATTTCGATTTTTAAAGTGGATACATCAATCTTACATCTTGAAAAATCCCAAAAATGAAAATTTTTTATCCAAAAACCTCGAAGTTATTCTTGTTTCAGCGGAGCTCTATTTTCGATTTTTTTTCGAATTTTCCTGCTCAGAGAGAATTTTCCAACCAAAACTGAAAAATGTTACATCAAAATAACTCGAAATTTTGTAAGGAATCAATATCTGCAATAAAAAAATGGTATTGTAATTTGAAAAACGGAAGTTGACGTAATTTCCGGAAAAACCTGAGGTGCTCATGCCTTGACAATATTTTATATTTCATCAGCATCAAGTGCTGAATTTCATGAAAATACGTTCAGTAGTTTCCCATATAAATATGGGTGAAAGACCCTGCATACCAACCATAAAAACTGCCAATCCTTTTATGAAAAATGAAGGAAATGAATACGTAACTCCTTGATTCTAAACATTAGATCAGGTCTATCCTAACAAATGCTTCAACCTGTTGAACTTTATAATGAATAACAAAGAACGAATAAAAAATATAAGAAGCTTTAACAAGTGAACACCGATAGGTCCAAATAAGTGTACTATTCAGTGAAAATCATAGGATGAGATGGAAACTCACACATTTCATTCAGTATTATGTATACTGTCAATCTGCCTTCTTGAAAACTAATCAACCTTGAAAATGATAGAAAATGTCTATAGAAACGTTGCTTGGAGAAAGATTGTTAAGAGATGGTGGACATAGCCCAAATTATCATTCCATATGAATACCATTGCAATAATTTCTTGTCATCCATTAATATTAAATGGAATTTTTCTGTTTCATATTCAACATCATAGAATTATGATGAAAAATATAATAAAAGTTTAAGTTTTATGGGTAAAATAATAGTATATTCTAATACAAGTTGCAGAATGGAATTATTAGACGATATTTTCTCTATTTCAGTCAAGAATTGTGAGAAATTTATTGGAATTCAATGAAAAATTCAGATTATACCTCCTAGTGCCTTTTGTATTTTATTTTCGCAGTTGGTGTGACTGATTTTGAGAATTGACAGATTATAGAATTTGAATAATGCGTTCAAATCTCTACTTGGTTTAATATTGACAATTGACATGTAATGGAGGCGTGTTGACATTCGATAGGATAGTATGTCAGTGTTGTCAATCACAAAACGAAAAATATAACTAAAAACAGTGCTGTAATGTGTCATTACAGCACTGTTTTTAGTACTATAATGAACTTATTACGACACTGAAATAGAGAAAAGAAATTTTTGTCGTAATTTGAACTTGAATAAATGAGGTATTGAAAGGAGAAATGCTTACTTAAAGGAAGATTGTTAATTTCCTTAGGTTTTGGATTTACCTCATTTTGGTGGATTCTAAATAGAAAGTTTGGACTATTAACAAAACTGAAGGAAAATCGAGAGTGTCCATTTTTACTTAAAGATATAGATTTGTTGACTTTTCACATCAATTGTTTCAGAATCACACTGTTTCAGTGTCCACAAAAAAAGTTGAAAACAACATTTTGATTGTTTTGAATGATTGTTTGGGCTATTACCATCATCTATTGTGGATGTAATGTTTTCCGACGTTTCGATAGACATCTTCTATCTTTATCAAGGAGGAAAAGTAAAAAACCTTTTGAAAATTATCAATTTTCAAAAAAGTCAATATTGACAGGAGTCATGAAAGAAAATGAACGATGTTATATACTCATCTGTGATATGATGAGCTTTTTAAGTTGGATCGAACTATCGGCGTCCAAACTTCTGGCAGATCTATAGATGGAGCACTTATGGAATCAGGTGTTATTTTCATAAATGCTGCTTCTTTGATTTTTCTTCTTGCAAGTTTTTCTTCTTTGGATATTATTGATGCTTCATCCCATTTTATACGATGATTCTCATCTACAGCATGTTGGACCAACCTGGATTTGTCGCTGTCTAGTACTCGTAGAAGCTTCTGATGTTCTTTTATTCGTACGTTCAGAGGGCGTTTAGTTTCTCTGATGTAAGATCTTCCACACTCGCAAGGTAATTTATATATGCAGTTCTTTGTCCTTTGTGTCTCATTATTAGGCTTAACTTTTGTAAGTTTAGCTCTGATAGTGTCTTGAGTTTTGAATGCAGTCGTTATGTTGTATCTATTTCCAATTCTTCTCATTTTCTCCGACAAACCTTTTACATAAGGAATTACGGTTTTAATGGTCTGATTTATATCTGTTGGTTCAGGTTGACTTTCTCTTGTTCGTTTAGCTTTTTCTAATATCTTTTTGGGGTAGCCATTGCTTCTAAGAGTTTTCGAGATGTTATTTATTTCTTCATTTTGGTCTTCTTCAGTGCAACAAATATTTATTGCTCTATCAAATAAACATTTTGCTACTCCCAATTTAGTGTTTAGTTGGTGGTTTGAATAATAATAATAACGCATTATTCAATGATGGTAATAGTCCAAACAATCATTCAACACGAGCTCCATCATCAACAATATCTCGTCATCAACATTTTGATTGTCTCAAAAAATGAATGCTATACTAATGACAACAGAAACTTTTTTAATTTAACGTTTCTGCAAGCAATAACTCACCACCTTACATCAAAAGTTCTCATAAATAAAAAAAAATAGATTAGTCACAAAAAGATTTAAGCAAAGATTGTGATAGTCACTCGAGCACTAGCTGAATCCTAGTCGGATAGATAAATATGCCATATGTCTATCCTTTTTGGCCCTATTTCTTTCTCATGAATTTCGACTGCATCGTTCACGAAAGTTTGTCTGGTTTCGCTGGGCTAGGACAGGAATTGAGCCTCTGCTAACTAGTCGAGTAGAACTTTGACCACATTTTGTAGACAACGATGCACTTGACGCTAGACCCCGATATCTACGCAAGTTGCGTATAGGGAATGTAAATTTGCTGTTGTAGTCTGATGATGTTATTTTAACTAAGATTAGACGAACCATCCATGTAATTGTTGGTAGAAATGTGAATTCGGGAAATTTTGTAAACTAGTTCTGAAGGCTTTCGCATAAATTAACAATAGATAATTTTAAAAAAATTCCCAAAAAATGTTTTGATACTTTATACTTCATAAGATATCTGACGTATTTAAACAATAATCTATACATCTATAGACGTTACCCAATCTTACATATCACATAACTTAAATTTGTCGAGATCTAAAACCATCTTATATAAAAAGCATACAGAATATGTCATCTCTAAGACATGATTTAGATTGATATATATATAATTAATATTTTTTTCAAAATATATTGGGTGTATATGGACTTATTTTACTAATAATGGTATTTGTTAAAACTTGTGTTTATTTTTCCTACGCTATTTTTTAAATGAAATAAGTATATATCACAGTTCGAACTATGGATGATGATTTCTTTAATGGGTTACACAGCCGACTTCAAACATCAGTAGATCAAAAATATCACTTGGACAACACTCGAAGCTTTCTTACGTAGATTCTTCCAAATTTTGTACGTTAAATTTGAATATATAGGGTATTTCTAAGGACAAGAGTGATTATATTTCTAAATTAGCAAAGGACTATAGTGCTGAGATTATTCTTCTTCATGAGACACATGCGGATACTGAAAAAAATCTTCGTGAAAGAGGAACCATAAAAGGTTATGTACTCATTAATTTTCTCCTTAGTAAAATTTACGGTTTAGCTTGTTATGTTAAAAAATCCTTGATTCAAAATATCGAGTTAATACAAAAAGGTGAATTTGAGGGTGTTCTCTTTATCTCTTTCAAATTTTTTAATATTTCTATCGTTAATATTTATAAACCACCAAATACTATTTGGCCAAGAAATTTGGAAATGAATCTTCCTATTCCTTCAATTTATTGCGGTGATAATAATGATAGAAGTGGAATAGCTTTAACTGACTGGATGGAAGAGAGTAATTTCTATTTAATTTTTGATGGAAAAGATGTACCTTCTTTTCATTCTTCTCGATGGAATAGAGGCTACAATCCTGATCTCTGCCTAGTGTCTTGTAACAATACTTGCGAACCGCTTCCTTTAAAGCGTAAAATTCTAGGAGTTTTTCCTCATAGCCAACATAGGCCTATACTGTTGACTTCAAGAAGTTTAATTCAATATTCAGCTTGTTTAAGAAGACCTCGTTGGAATTTCAAAAAAACGAATTGGATTGAATTCGCTAAGAAGGTAGACAGTGATATTAGATGGATTAAACCCACTCACGATAACTATCACAGATTGTTAGGTGTTGTGGAAGCCGCAGCAAAAAAGTTCGTTCCAAGAGTTTTCCGGAAATATTATATTCCAGGTTGGTCGAAAGAAACCGATAATTTGTTCAAGGACTATCAAAAATCACCATCCGTTGATAAATGTGAAAGGCTTCTATCAATACAAGCCGAAAAGAGAAATGGGATTGTGTTGTATCAAAAATGAATTTTACACATTCGAGTAGGAGTTCATGGGATATATTGAGAAAATTAGGTGAAGCTACTCCCCTTGCCTCATCATGATCAAAAATTGATCCAAGTTTAATCGCTCGACGCCTAGTTAATGTATCTGAATCAGTCAATATATCACAATCTAAAATGAGGAATATGAAGAAAAAATTAAAAATATTCAGGAGATGAGCTCCTACGTTAGAACATGTGTCACATCCATTCAATATAGATGAATTGAGGGCTGCAATCAAATCTAGCAAATCTAGAAAGGCAGCAGGTTTTGACGGAATTTATCCAGAATTCATCAAACATTTAGGAAAAAAGGCTTTGTTTTGATTATTGTCTTTCTATAACAATATTCTGAATTCGGGAAACTTTCTAATTCTTTTTAGAATTGAATCTTCTATAGAAAATGCTCTACAAAATCAGGTGACCAGGTGACAATCACCCAACACAGTATCCACTATTAAGAATTACAAGTGTGCCAAAATTATCAATCAACTTTCATAGGCATAATATACAAGCATAGTACAAGGAAAAAAGAAAAAACTAGAATTTAACGATACATTAAAAACCTAAGTAATCATGAAATATCCCAACGATACAAATACATTTTTTTGAGTTTCTGTTTAATTGAATTCTGACCATGATGAAACAAATCCAAATCATTCAAAGAGTTACAGTATCGCATTATCCTGCACTATCACTATCATCGCACTATTGGTATGGCGAAAAGAAATATGGAAATTATCGTTGTTTCTCAGAGCTCTGCACGGAACATGCAAACCTATTGATGATAGGAGGCCAGGGGAATTATAAACATTGTTGAGAAGCTTATACAAGAAAAGGACATCACTGATTTTTCTCCTATTTTCAAGAGAAATGGAACCAAATTGAATCAACCGAAGACGATAGTTTTCAGGGTTTCTAGGTGTCAATCGAATGTTGAATTTAAATGAGATGAACTTCAAGAATCTGTTCTGAATTCTCTCGAGCCTAGCAATGTATATTGAGTACCCTGGGCTCCAAACAACTGACGGAAAGTTGAGTTTACTGTAGACATGAGAGTTATATAATATGGTGAATGATTTAAAATTTGAGAAGTGCCTACTTTTTCTCATGATAAAGCCCAGAGTTTTATAACAGGAATTAGCTAGCTGATCCACGTGAAGATCAAACAGAAGTTTCGAATCAAAAATAATCCCCAAATCTTTCATACTCTCCACTCTAGACAAGGGGGTATCGCCAATATGGTAAGGAAAGATAATCTTGTGTACATTCAAGTACAATTCAAGTACAATTCAAGTACAATTGATGGTCGCGGCAGTAAGAAAAAAAAATTGTTCAGATCAGGTTCTCAGTCTTACAACTTTCATAGAATCAGGCTTCAATGATAGGTTGAAAATAGTAGCTGCTTTCATTGATTTATCTTCGGCATATGACACTGTGTGGAAAGATGGATTAATGCTCAAACTCTATACCCATCTGAAGTGTGCGAAAATGGTACGATTATTAGAAAATATGTTATCTGATAGAAGGTTTCGTGTTTTTATTGACAATAAGAGTAGCAATTTCAAAACTGAAAAACGGTCTTCCTCAAGGATCAGTTTTAGCTCCTTAACTTTTCAATTTATATCTGAGTGATTTACCCACGACATCATCTCAGAAATTTGTTTATGTTGACGACATTGCTATTGCTTAGCAACATTCGGATTTCCATACACTGGAAAACATACTGTCATCTGATTTGGAAATTTACAAGAATTATTTTATCGAGTGGCGATTATTTCCAAATCCCAACAAAACAGAGGTATCTTGTTTCCATCTGAATAATTATGAAAAATATAGGAAATTAGCTGTAACTTTCAATGATTCTTCTATCGAACATAATTTCTATCCAAAATACTTAGGAGTTGAATTAGATTCATCTCTCAATTACAAGGCTCATTTAAATGATCTGAGCCTAAAACTGAAAACTAGGAATAATATTGTTCAGAAATTAGCTGGATCATCTTGGGGTGCTGATGCTTCCACTCTTCGCACAGCATCTTTAGCCCTAGTTTTTTCTGTAGCTGAGTATTGTTGCTCTGTTTGGTTTAATAGTGCACATGCACAAAAAATTGATGCACAATTGAATGCATCCATGAGAATAATTACTGGCACCATAAGATCTTCGCCGGTTCATTGGTTACCAGTTTTGTCTATCATTGTCTCTCCCCATATTCGCAGACAGACTGCAGCTCTGAATTCTTGGAATAAATATCATTCTTTTCCCAATTATTTCATATATTCCACAAAATAGAATTCTCAGATTGAAGTAACGTAAACCATTATGGCATAATACGTTCTTCAATATGAACATAAGTGATAAAGAATTATGAAAGACTGAGTGGAACTCTTACGAAATGTTCAATAAGTATCTCGTTTCTGATCCTTCTGAACGAGTTCCTGGTTTTGATCTCCCAAGAAAAATTTGGAAAGTTCTTAATCGTTTGAAAACAGGTCATGGTCGTACCAATAGCAAGCTATTCAGATGGAACTCAGTTCCTAGCGCAAGTTGTGAACGTGGAGAAGCAGAAGAAACAATTCCTTATCTCATCAATAGTTGTCCCATATATGAATTTCTAGATGGTTTTAGGACTATTCATGATGTTTCCGACTCTTTTTTGGAATGGGTTATAAATTTCAAACGAATATGATACGAATTTTTGCATTAATCATTAATCAATAAATTAAGAAAGAAAGTAGATGTAAGGTATATTATTAAAAGTGTGCATTAAATTTTTATTATTTCATTTGAATGTTCTGATGTCTCAAATAAATATTCCTATTTATTATAAGGGTTCGTCGACTCAAAGTTGGAGGATAAGTGAATAAATACTATTTATTCTACGCCAAGCTTTCCCAATTTTATTCAATGCTTCCTCAGGGCTTCTATAAAAGTACTATTCTGAATGAAAGATCTCTAAATTTATAGAAAATACATATTTTATAATATGACGAACCTCTCGTTGCTAAATGCCAATAATTTGAAAAATCTAACATTCATTAAGTTATGAAACAAAAAAAAAATTATATTTCGTGTTATTATTATTGTACTTGCCCTGAGGATGCATTGAATAAAAATGCGAAAACTTGGCGTTAAAATAAATAGTATTCATTCATTTACCCCTTAACTGTGACTGGACAAACCCTTATTTAATTCATATAATTAATATACCTGGAACTTTTAATATACTGAAAATATATATATATAAAGTAAAAGAACCATATAATGATGATACAAAATTTTTCAGATGCTGTATTCCTTCATTTTTCCAATGAAAATGTTACGGAGGTCACCATAATCAAGGTGATCCAAGATTGGCTGAGATTAGCTAACCAGAGGTATCTTTACTCAAAAAATAAAAAATAAAGATAAGAATTTTATTGTTGAATGTAAAATTTATTTTAATAAATAAAATATGACACTACTTTTATCTTGTAAATCCTCACCAAATTGATACAACTATACTTCATTGATTTTTTTTGAAACTCTTTGAGATGACATGATTAATACAAAATTTCGTTGAAAATGTCCTGAAATTGTTTTGAAATCAATCAATTATGTTTTATGGTCACGAAAATTTATTTGTCTTTATGAACTCATTTCACCGACTCTCGAAAAAGAAAAGGCTATTAACGTAAGAAAATATTCAATAAAGATTTACGTCAAATGTTGAGATCTAGTTGAAACAAGGATACTGAGAATATAACCTTAATTTGACATCTATAGAAATTGTTTAAAATTGATTTTTAACATGATATAAATTGAGTTCTAAAGAATTGTATTTCATACATACACTATGACAATGAATATATCCATTCGTTTAGATAGATCTATAGAGACAGATTGAAAAACGTTTTTCCATTACATAAACTAGAGTGTTTATAAAACGCATTTTCGACATACATTTTATCAAGGAGTATTCTGTCTATTAGATATCTATAAAAACTGATGAAAAAACGTTTCCCTATTGCATAAATAAGAGTATTAAAAACACGTATATCAGACATTAATTATACCAATGATTAAACGTTTATTAAACATAAATATTCGCCATAATTTTAGATTCCCTCTATCAAATGACCTCTATCTAGTATCTGGAAAAATTATGAGAAATACATAAATTAGATGGACATTTA
Organism: Micraspis discolor; assembly: GCA_030674115.1. Classification (NCBI taxonomy): domain Eukaryota; kingdom Metazoa; phylum Arthropoda; class Insecta; order Coleoptera; family Coccinellidae; genus Micraspis; species Micraspis discolor. The sequence goes on along the minus strand of JARTUT010000005.1, from coordinate 3,329,299 downwards.
GATATCGTTTTGATAAAACGAATCTTTTGAAATATGACTGTCATTAGATGATCTGGTGAACATCTATTATACATCGCAATTATGTATGTGTGTTACTTGGGGAGTATACTAATTCCAAAATTGAAATTCCCGATCGATATTAATGTATCGTAAAATTATGTTTAGTGAATGATAAATAGTCGCCCACAAAAAAAAATTGTATTGCTTCTTCGTCCCCCAACGTGGAACTGAAATCAAATATTTTTTCCCTTACATAATAAAAACGATTTTTTGTTTTAAGTGATATATACATCTTTCGATAAGCCAGGTCTCTGTCCATCTGTATTATAGGGCACATGAAGTAGAACCACATCAGTATTGCTCTCCCGAAAGGGCCGACACTCGTCTGCTACAACCAAGTTTTCTTTGAAACTCTTTTTAACCCTGTCAAATTGGTTTTTTACGACAACGTCGAGAGGCTTTCTCGTTATAGAGTCTTCGATGAAAGGTACCTGGGGAGTGCCGATATTTTTATTATTATTAGAGGCAATTTGTGGCCAGTAAATGGGACTAAGAATGTCCAGAAGTGAACAACGAACTTACACAATATTATATTGCCAAATTTCGCTTTTCATTCTTCCAATATTCACCTTTTTGCTAACCCCTTTGACTAAGCGCAACAACCCTTTGGTGAGAGGTAAATGGTATAGAATCTATTGACCTTCAGCAAAACCTTAAAAAATATAAAACGTGTAATTTTGAACCGCAAAAGAGAGGATTTCTTTTTATAGCTTCATTTCTTTAGTTGTTACGGTTTTTACGGCATTTCATCCTTTTTCGGCGAAGTCTTGATTTTATTTATTCGATCCCTCATAAAACCAAGCCCCAATTTTTAAATCATTGACTCGCTTTCGGAGTTATTCAGAGATGATCATTTTCGGGACCGAGGAAATGAACAGGAACGAAATAAATTGAATTAGTAAGTTCCGTAGATCAATATAGACGTAGATCAATAAATCAGTTAATCAATAAGTCAGTAGATATTAATCCTGTAGATCCGCAGAGCACATAGGTCAATGAAGCCTGAAGAAACACGGAACCTCGAAAAAAAAAAGGAAATACGGGAAATGAAACCTCAGGAAATTCAAAAATCCCTGAAGGGACACTAAAGACCCGAAAGCACGAAAAACAATCCCAAAGAAACTCGAAAAAGGGAGGGACAATGTTAGACAAAACTGGTAACCAATGAACCGGTGTAGATCTTATGGTGCCAGTAATTATTCTCATGGATGTATTCAATTGTGCATCAATTTTTTGTGTATGTGTACTATTAAACCAAACAGAGCAACAATACTCAGCTGCAGACAAAACTAGGGCTAGAGATGCTGTGCGAAGAGTGGAAGCATCAGCACCCCAAGATGATCCAGCTAATTTCTGAACAATATTATTCCTAGTTTTCAGTTTAAGGCTCAGATCATTTATATGTACCTTCTAATTGAGAGATGAAACTAATTTAACTCCTAAGTATTTTGGATAGAAATTATGTTCGATAGAAGAATCATTGAAAGTTACAGCTAATTTCCTATATTTTTCATGATTATTCAGATGGAAACAAGATACCTCTGTTTTGTTGGGATTTGGACATAATCGCCACTCAATAAAATAATTTTTTAAAATTTCTAAATCAGAAAACAGTCTGTTTTCCAGAGTATGGAATGTTGGTAAGCAATAGCAATGTGGTAAGCATAAACACATTTCTGAGATGATGTCGTGGGTAAATCACTCAGATATAAATTGAAAAGTAAAGGACCTAAAACTGATCCTTGAGGAAGACCGTTTTTCAATGTTTTGAAATTGCTACTCTTATTGTCAATAAAAACACGAAATCTTCTATCAGATAACATATTTTCTAATATTCGTACCATTTTCCCACACTTCAGATGGGTATAGAGTTTGAAAATTAATCCATCTTTCCACACAGTGTCATATGCCGAAGATAAATCAATAAAAGCAGCTCCTGTTTTCAACCTATCATTGAACCCTGATTCTATGAAAGTTGTAAAGCTGAGAACTTGATCTGAACAATTTCTATTTTTCCAAAAGCTTCCCTGGAAATTTTGTAGAGCATTTTCTATAGATGATTCAATTCTAAAAAGAATTAGCCTTTCTAATATCTTGAAACGAACACTCAATATACTGATGGGTCGATAACTACTAGGATCACAAGGATTTTTTCCTCGTTTCAAAATACCTATTACTTTAGCCTTACGAAATTCGGAAGAAAAGTTTCCTGAATTCAGAATATTGTTATAGAAAGACAATAACCAAGATAAGGCCTTTTTTCCTAAATGTTCGATGAATTCTGGATAAATTTCGTCAAAACCTGCTGCCTTTCGAGATTTGGTAGATTTGATTGCAGCCCTCAATTCATCTATATTGAATGGATGTGACACATGTTCTAAAGTAGGAGCTGATCTTCTGAATATCTGTAATTTTTTTTCATATTCCTCATTTTAGATTGTGATATATTGAGAGGCCTATTACAGATTTTGACTTCCGAAATATAGTTAATTGCAGAATGTATATATGGTCTATATTCTAACTTTCTTTGGTCTTCTAATTTGAAAAATCTCATCAGATGCAATCGAATCTTATGTGGGCCGTCATGCAAGAAATGCGTAGGTTTTTCCAATGGCCAAGGCCATCAAGTACATCCACCGGTCCTCGACTATTTTATGTCGCTTTTCGGATGCGTCTCCTACCTTGACGTAACAGTCTGCTTTTATACTGTTTACATCCGCAACAGATCTGTTATTTGAAGCTCGCGCTATAGCCGTGAACTTCACTTGCATGTCTGCTTGCTCATTTCGTTTATGTTTCGGCTCATTTTAATTTGGTCGTCTTTTTCGTGCGCGTTTTCTATCCTTGTCTGAAAGCCTCTCTCGGCCGTGCGTATGTTTGTTTCATCTGCATACATGTTTTTTCTGCTCGAGCTTTAAGATATCCCCTCTTTTAAGAGTATACTGTTGATTCAAGGTTAACTGATTCGAATTAACAACGTTCCATGAGAGTTGCAGTCAATTCTGATAGAGTTGGGCATTGTTGTCCATCGTACATCGTGAATTTAGAACATTTGAATTGACTAATTTCATTGGTGTTTCATTTTTGTCAACTTTATGAAGGCCACGAATTATATCAGTCTTTACTGAAGAAAATGAATGGGAAAACTTGACTGACTGGAAATGATATCAAGTAAAGAAATTGTTCGATACAGATTCTTTACTACTGCGCAGAACATTAATCAAATCTTAGGCTACTTTTGATGACGAGATATTGTTGATGATGGAGCTCGTGTTGAATGATTGTTTGGGCTATTACCATCATCTATTGTGGATGTAATGATTTCCGACGTTTCGATAGACATCTTCTATCTTTATCAAGGAGGAAAAGTAAAAACCTTTTGAAAATTATCAATTTTCAAAAAGTCAATATTGACAGAAGTCATGAAAGAAAATGAACGATGTTATATACTCATCTGTGATATGATGATCTTTTTAAGTTGGATCGAACTATCGGCGTCCAAACTTCTGGCAGATCTATAGATGGAGCACTTATGGAATCAGGTGTTATTTTCATAAATGCTGCTTCTTTGATTTTTCTTCTTGCAAGTTTTTCTTCTTTTAGTATTATTGATGCTTCATCCCACTTTATACGATGATTCTCATCTACAGCATGTTGGACCAACCTGGATTTTTCGCAGTCTAGTACTCGTAGAAGCTTCTGATGTTCTTTTATTTTATTTTAAAAGATCTTAACTCGGATAGTTCCATAAAGATACTTCCAGCAGACAAAGGAAACGCCACTGTAATTCTAGATGTTGGCTCTTATAATCAAAAAATCAATGAATTATTAGAAGCAGGAAAATATAAAAGACTAAAAAAGGACCCTACCACCACAGTTGAAAACAAGATTTACAAAATCCTTTATAAATATCGAAATGAATTTCCAGTTCAATTCGTTAGATCAAGACTTACACCTCACTTCAGTAAACCACCACATTTATATGGTCTACCAAAAATACACAAAGCAAATATTCCTCTAAGACCAATTGTGAGTTCAAGAAATTCAGCATGCCACCAATTGGCTGAATTTCTGCTGAAAATTATATCACCATTAAAAAATAATTCAACATCGATGATAAGAAACACGAAACACTTCATAGAAATAATGAGACATCAAGAAATCATGGAAGAAGACGTTATGGTCAGCTTCGACATCACCAGTTTGTTCACTAATATTCCGACAGATAAAACACTTATCATAGTTAGGAAAAAGCTTGAAGAAGATCAAACCCTTAGTGAAAGAACTGCACTAAGCGTGAATGCAATTATGGAAATGCTTTCTATTTGTATTGAAACAACATATTTCCAATTTGAAGACATCTTTTATCAACAAGAATTTGGAATGGCCATGGGTTCACCACTATCACCAATTTTAGCTGATTTATATATGGAAATTTTCGAAATATGTACTTAAACCCAAACTGTGGAAAAGATATGTAGATAATACTTTCATTATTTGGCAACATGGAAAAGACACTATAGATGGATTCCTTCAATATCTAAACAATCAAGAGGAATCAATTAAATTCACAATGGAAATCGAGAAAGACAGACAACTTCCATTCTTAGATGTACTCGTACATAAACAAAATGGAATCCCAAAAACCACTGTGTATAAGAAGCCAACGAACACAGGACATTATCTACATTTTGATTCAAACCACCAACTAAACACTAAATTGGGAGTAGCAAAATGTTTATTTGATAGAGCAATAAATATTTGTTGCACTGAAGAAGACCAAAATGAAGAAATAAATAACATCTCGAAAACTCTTAGAAGCAATGGCTACCCCAAAAAGATATTAGAAAATGATAAACGAACAAGAGAAAGTCAACCTGAACCAACAGATATAAATCAGACCATTAAAACCGTAATTCCTTATGTAAAAGGTTTGTCGGAGAAAATGAGAAGAATTGGAAATAGATACAACATAACGACTGCATTCAAAACTCAAGACACTATCAGAGCTAAACTTACAAAAGTTAAGCCTAATAATGAGACACAAAGGACAAAGAACTGCATATATGAATTACCTTGCGAGTGCGGAAGATCTTACATCGGAGAAACTAAACGCCCTCTGAATGTACGAATAAAAGAACATCAGAAGCTTCTACGAGTACTAGGCAGCGACAAATCCAGGTTGGTCCAACATTAGTGGTGTGCAAAAAGTATCTATCCAAGAAAAAGTATCGGATACTCGATTAGAATTCGAGTATCGGATACTCGATCTTAAAAATTATGGATACTTGGATACCCATTCGGTTATTCGAAATCAGTGTAAGCCATCTAACGGGTATTCATGCAATTTCGAAAAATAGAATAAGGTTCTACTTTCAAAGTGCTATAGAGTTCTATTTTTAGATATTTTGTTTCAAGTTTTTTATTTCTCAACTTGAGACTTGAACATTTGTAAAGCAAAAGCAGCGATTGTTTCGATTTGCGCAGATGCTCCACTACAATTTTTACTATTGGGGAAACAAAGCATACAAGCATTTACCAATCCATCGTCATTTAGTTTTAGTAGTACATTTCAGCATTTCCCATTTAGATGGATTTAGATTCTTTATTTTTTCTGTAATATTTTTTTATTTCAAACCTACCTTTTTAGTTTTTCAGTATAATAGTGCTCTATAAAGGGAGTTTGACAGCGGTTCCAAACCACGAAAATTACAAAAAAGTAGAAATATTCCAATGAAATGAAATCTGTCATCAAATTAATCAAATCTGTAAATTTCGTATTTAAGGTTGGACCTTTATTGGCCGCGCCAATTCTAAATGGGGGAGTAGAGCCCCTCCATAGCTATAACAAATATATATAACATCGAGATTTTGTAAGTATGTATAAATGTGGATACCAAGTATCCAATAAATGTATCCGATACATTTTACGTACATATCGGATAGTATCGGATATTCGAAAGTATCCAAGTTGCACACCTCTATCCAACATGCTGTAGATGAGAATCCTCGTATAAAGTGGGATGAAGCATCAATAATATCCAAAGAAGAAAAACTTGCAAGAAGAAAAATCAAAGAAGCAGCATTTATGAAAATAACACCTGATTCCATAAGTGCTCCATCTATAGATCTGCCAGAAGTTTGGACGCCGATAGTTCGATCCAACTTAAAAAGATCATCATATCACAGATGAGTATATAACATCGTTCAATTTCTTTCATGACTTCTGTCAATATTTTTTGAAAATTGATAATTTTCAAAAGGTTTTTTACCTTTTCTCCTTGATAAAGATAGAAGATGTCTGTCGAAACGTCGGAAAACATTACATCCACAATAGATGATGGTAATAGCCCAAACAATCATTCAACACTTAGGCTACTTGTCCAAATATACCGTCAAGTTAGTAATTGGGCCCAATCCGTCGAATGGTTGTTATTTGTCTATGTTTGTTGGCTAGAAAAATAAAGAAATGAATAAATCAAAAATTACTCGTTAATAATCTTGGAGTACAACAATTTCATGATGAACTAGGCACTTAATTGATTGAAACTATAAAAACATTATTATTTTCAGTTTTTGAAAAAATGAAAAAATTCCCTGCATTATTTTTTATCTCTAATACAATGAAATTAGAGGGAATTGTGTCTTCCTAAGCCATACAGAATAGGTGTATTTCATCCAGTTCGCTTCAGCATCCCCCGTCTTATAGAAGGAACCCTCGTTAAACTATCAATGATTTCGACAGCCGTGAAAGTAACCCTCGCCTTCAAGGTATTGTACATGAAAATTGCTCTTAAGGGGGTGGTTCTCAACCTGCGCAATTGTACTTGCAAAATACAAGTCCCACCCTCACTTTACGGCATTGGCAGCATCAATTCAGAGAGAGAGTGAAACCTGGCGCAGCCGTATCGTACATTCTTCATTATTTATCTAGTTTTTTTAGGAAGAGGGATTGCAAACCGTTAGGGGATGGGGTTGCGATTATAAAAATATCCCTCATTTGACCTAGATTTTTTTCAATAGACTTCAGCTAAAAACTACTATCTACCATTGAGTTTGAATCTAATAGAATAGAAACTCAATTGATCTACATATTTTTCAGTATTAAATGCCCTGAAACTTATTTTTGTGTTTTTTCACTCACTTATCCAGCCAAATATGATCTCAAATTTAGGTATGACCGTTCGTCCGGCTGTATATCCAATAACATTCGAAGGAGGTGAGCTAGAGGTTATACAGGGTGTGCGGCACATGGACCGTCAAATTTTTTTGGGGCGTTGGTAGGGTCATTTGCTACCTTTTCAGTCTTGGAACCTGGGTCCTTAGTATTACGGTTACGGAGGTATGATTTTTCTAAATTACCCAAAATGTACCCTTCGAAGCCCCATAACTTTTTTTGCGTGTGCTTTCACATGCACGACAATGAAATCGTGGAATATTATCAATACCAGATCACTTTTTTTAACACATGGTTTGGCACGACAAGGGCCTTTGAAAAGTAAAGGAAAACGATAGAAAATTATCAATGAAATTCTGAAATAATATGAAAAAAATGACTCGAAAGAAATGCGAATGCTGGAGTATCGACTTCTGCCTACCTGGTTTCACGGGCGAGAATAGTCACTTTTTCACTAGAGTTCGAATTTGTAGATTTAACGAGAAAGTTATTTATTTCCAAGAAAAGTGTTCTTGTACTTCACCGGATGAACGCCGCGTCAGTACTCTCTGTTCGACATAGGTCATATGCTCCAACATATGTTACGCGTTAATCGGAAAATGAAGTGAACATATACAGAGTGTATCACTATTGAATCGAGCAAGCAACTCGGAACAGAAATGAATGAAACTAACAAATTTAATTAAAATAATAAGTTGCAGTAACATGGTTGGTCATTTGTCCATTTGTTTCTTTTCGTTAGTGTGGGAAGATATTCTTTCAACCATGTTTTCCAGAATGTTTCTGTTAAAGAACGAGCTTTATGCCTCAGTCCTCAGACTGTTTTTCCATTAAAATTTTTTTATTTTTAAATAAATCTACCCAAATATTGAACAGGAATCGTCCTTGTCGAAAGTCTTCCTCAATAACCAAGTGTTTATTTTTGTCAGAACAATTGTGCATATTTTGCCTGTTGATGATTTCACAAGTTTCGATGCGAGCTTCATCAGCCCAAATAATGTTTTCACGAAAAACGGCATCTTCTTTCACTTTATTTAAATACCAGTTGCAGAACTGAGTCCTTCTTCAGAGTGCCCATCTCGCAAATGATGAAATAATTTGTATCGGTTGATATTCGAAAATTACAAACATTTGGGCAGAAAGATAGTACGCTGTTCTACTAGAAAAAGCGTGCAAAAACAAACCCAACTTCTTAATACACACAGTAAAAATGTGTCAGAATACAATGGCATCCGGGAGATTAAATAAAAATGAACAGATTTCGAGTTCGATGCATGTCGAGCACTATTTGAAGGTTATAGGTTCATCCTTAAAGCTCTCCTCGAGCTATTATCAGAACTTCAACTTACTCCCCAGGTTCTTATCAGGTCCCCATAAAACAAAGAAGTGCGTTGTCCCTATTCCATATATTTCGATATAGGTTATCGACAATGACATACCATTAAGACGAAGAACGTAACATCTAGAGTCCCCCTATCTCAAAGGCCATTCTTCCTACAATCTGTCACCTTTTTTCTGTTTTGAATATTGTCAGTTATCGCGTTTCAAAGGCCATGAATCATATAAATAAGATGAGAAGGATTACTGAACAATACAAGCTGAAGGGATTCAGAAATGGAAGGATGAAACTCAATGAGTGTGTGAAAACGCCAAGTACATAACACGAATAATAATAATTATAATGATATTAATAAAAATAATAATATATTGAACCTCTAAGATGAAATACATTTAGAGGATAAATGAGAAGGGAAGAATGAACAAACCAAAAGAGCTTTTGCACGCTCGTTATGAAGTCCTTTGTCGGATTGTGCAAAATTGTGATACACAGGGTGCTCGGCACATGGACCGTCAAATTTTTTGGGGCGTTGGTAGGGTCATTTACTACCTTTTCAGTCTTGGAACCTGGGTCCTTAGTATTACGGTTACGGAGGTATGATTTTTTTATTAGGTTTTTCTAAATTACCCAAAATGTACCCTTCGAAGCCCCATAACTTTTTTTGCGTGTGCTTTTACATTCATTTTTTTATTGTATTAAGTCTACATGAGTGTGTGTTTAAAAAAACGTATTTATTGTTACAGATAACACCACAAAATTAACACGTGGGCCTTTTATTAAAAAAAAATTATGAAAGTATGAAAACATCTCCACTCCTATTGAAATTTAAAAAAAAAGTTACAGCTATTACAAACTTAGTTTTATTTTAAAATGTTCTTTGGTTTATAACGTTGCTAACCATATGCTATTTACGTAAGTCAATAAAAAAATAATACTGCAAATAAGGTTTTAGTCAGAAGAGTGAAGAAAGTCGCACCTAAATAAAAGTACGGATTTCGACACAACACAGCGAGCAAGGAAATTTTACCTGCCCGTTTTAGACGCGTGTGAATTATTATTACTATTTCTGTCCTTAGGTTGGATTGGGTTAGTCGCCGCTGACTTGACCCTACCGTCATTCGAGATTTAAAGGCTGTTGGAAGTGTCTGTGCCGCGTTGTTCAGTTTTTTAAATTTGTATTTTTTGTTTTTGTTACTTTTATCGACTGTTTGCTACTGTTGTTTTAATTTTGGTTGTTGATATGCCTAATTTCACCAACGCTGAGTATGCTGATATGGTGATGGCATATGGCAAGGCCGATGGTGTTGCTCGTGCAGCTCAAAGGATTTATCAAGCCAAATTTCCTGATCGAAGATTACCTCACCACGAAACATTCTCGACGACTTATCGACGATTAAGAGAGACTGGAAACTCAAAGAGCAACGACACGAATGCTTGTAGTTGGATCTTCTTCAAAGGCTTGAAGTATTTGATCGTCAACTGCTACATGGTGTTGCCTCACATTGACCCGAGGCTCTTGAAAATTTAAGTTTCCAGTCTCTCTTAATCGTCGATGATGTTTCGTGGTGGGGTAATCTTCGATCAGGAAATTTGGCGTCCATTGCATGTCAATTGTCAATATTAAACACTGTAGAGATTTGAACGCACTATTCAAATTCTGTAATCTGTCAATTTTCGTATCAGTAAAATACAAACTGCGAAAATAAAATACAAAAGGCACTAGGAGGTATAATCTGAATTTTCATTGAATTCCAATAAATTTCTCACAATTCTTGACTGAAATACAGAAAATATCGTCTAATACTCGTTGCAGAAGGCAATAGGTGCTCATTCTGCAACTTGTTTTAGAATATACTATTAGTGGTTTGAAATAATTCAGTAAAAATGATGTAATAGGAACATGGAGTTATTAAAAATCCTTTCAAATTCGTAATATCATTTTTTGAGACGTGTTCGATATGGGACCACAATATGACGCATAGGTCATTTAAAGATCTGGTTTTTACCATTAATATTGTCTTTTAATGAGTATTACGACTCACCCAATATCATTTTCTGGTATTTCACGATATTGCGACGCACTTGTTGATGATTCAAATTAGTGAAATCATTTCGTCTTTTATCAAATTTGTTTTCGGAAGAATAGACAATCAAATTAACGGTACTAGAACGATCGTATCGGTGGATCAGAATAAATCTACAGGGTCAACGGTTAAACGGAAATTTTGAGTGCATAATTTGTTTCTGTTGGCAGATATTCTACTTCAAAAAAAAGATTGAAACAAATTTTTGGAGAATACTGAAATTATTGCCACCGAAATTTCTTGGGGATAACACTTCGATTATTCGGATGGTTATTCTCCATTTTTGGGTAAAAATTGCAAAACGGGTCACGTCCGATTTTTCAATTTTGAGTTAGGTCCAGTGTAAAATTTGAAAATTTTAATTTACAATGGAGACACGACGACGATGCAGACCAGTGGGTTCTCGAAACGCTACCCGGACAACCCGAACTGAAAGAAACCGACACCGCGTTCATAACAATAATTAGGCAATGCGATCAGTATTTGTAGCGAGAAGGGTTCCAGTTTAAAACGAAATTCCCGCGTTTTCTGTCGGCGAAATGAGCGAATCGTGTCAATTTTGCAATGCTCTGCATTTTAGGGGTGAAAAAGGGTGAGATGGATTCAGCCAGTGCTGCCAGAAAGGCAAAGTTGTAGTGAGCGAGCAGATGCAATTGAAAGAAGTACCAGCTTTGCTCAGAGCACTTTAAACAGGAACAGATGAAGAATCGAAGGCTGTTTCGAAATCGTTGGCGTTTCAGTTGGGCGTCGGAAAGTTTTTTGGGTATTTTTTTAAACACTCGATGAAAGCTAGACACAAAATGACATGAACTGCTGCTTATAGGGGGGCATTTGCTGATAACATCCTTACTTGCGCCCGTGGCGACACGGGCTTTTCCACTAGTAATATAAATATTGTGCATCTTATGCTGATAAAAAAAAATACAATTAAAGAAGAAGTAAATGATTTAATTCAATGTTGATAGTTCTGAAGATCATATAATAAAACAGCGAGAAGAAAAAAAATTATTATATTCAAGTATTGAAAAAATGTGTGACGCCACATCAGGGGGTTTTGTCTATGTGAAAATATTTAACAAGGAAGGAAAATAGGGTTTGAAATTCAATAATGTTTCAAATTAACCTGCGGGTGCGATTCTTTAGGATTGGTAAAAAACAAAGGGTTTCATTTGACTTGAAGAATTCAAGATTTGAATTAAAGAGGTAGTCGATGATTCACCCTGTAGATTTCATTCAAGCTTTATATCACTATATCGATGGAACGTTACTTGGTAATTTCATAGTTTTATTGTCGAAAATCACCTTAATGGAAATTGAATTATTGTTCAGAATCGATAAAAGTAACATTTTTTATTTCACTAATATATTTAGATTGTAACGATCGTTCTATTTATCACTTCGTCTCTCATTTCTTCGGAATGTCATGCGTTTATTGTATATCGATACATTTTATCTACGACGAATTAGGCAAAGTGGGGCTCGTTAAGTTTTCCCTGTGTTGTTTGTGCAGTTTGACGAATATGCACGCGAGTGTGCGTCATTTTCGCTTAGGAAACGAATCGATAACATTCATCCTGTATTTAATACAATATACATGACATATAAAACATAGACTTCTTCTGCATACATACAGGATGAATAATGAAAGTGGTTCGTTGTAATATTTCAAACACAGACTCCAAATGTACTCCTTGAATTTTATAGTTTATAGTCTCATTGAGAAAGATGAATTCTTAAAAAAATAATTGATACTGTAACGTTTTTTAGTCAATATCACGAAAATAACAAGTCCTATTTTAATATCTAATTCATTTACACTAATTGAAGTAATTACTTATGTACAGAGAATTTATAATCACTAGACATGTGTCGGCAACGTTCTTCAAAAACAACTCTGTCTCATCCACCAGGACAGGCTAGTTAAATACTTTTAGGGATAACCTTAAAAAATTCCACAATTATTCCAAGTGTTGCTAGAGAATTTAATGCAGTTTATAAAAATTATATATATATTCAGGGCGTCTTCGAGTGCCTATTAGACGTTTCTGGAGAACTAGACATATTTGAAATCTGAAAATTGGGATTATGATATCTTTCGAAGTTCTCTACAGAGCTAAAATAATTTCGAAGCCCAAAAACTTCCGGTTATACAGGGAGTGAAAATAAATTCGACGAAAAAAATTTTTTTCAATAATTACTGACAGTAATATTTTGTTCCAAAATTTTTATTTCACGTGACTAACAACATTGATATTTCTTTTGTTCGTGGCAGCCATCGATACCACTGCTATATTTGAGATTAAGTTAAGTGTGATAGAGGTAACAATTCACCAAGTGACATTGGTTTGTTTCTTATTTTATTGGCCTCTGACCCAGTATCAGGTTATCATCGAGTTATGGAACATCCCGGCGTATAGCATTGAAATCTGAACTGTTTTCATTCAAAATTTTATTTCGTTCTGTCCGTGAATAAAAAGTGATTAAATTTGCCCATTCTTGCAGGTAACGAACAATTTTTCAGTTGCCAAGGCGGTTTGGTAGTGTAGGGAAGTCTATTCCCTTATCTAAGCCTTATCAGTTGCCGATTCCAGAAGAGAAAAAAGCCAGGCATGAATTTCGAAAAATAAATATTGTCATCTAATAAATGCTGCATGTTATTTACTCAACTATATTTATAGGCATCGGATGGATATCTTGAGTATTGTGTAAATCTTCATTGTGTGATCAATATAATATTATAAGGATTATTGCTGTCTGCAACTGTCAATTTTACCGTCTGCAGAAACTTGGAGCTTATATATTAATGGAAGCAGAGTTTTATTAATGTTGTTTATTGAATTGGAATAGAAAATCTAGGAGTTTTGTTGTTTTTTATCGTCGCACACAACAAGACGAAACACAAAATAATCCGCTCGATATGAACTTTACATTGCGTTCGGTTTCAGTAAAGCAGTCTTCCCCTCATTACCCCAGGTCGCTGAAGATGAACTTTCATTATTACTATGGAAGGTCATAAGCATTCAGGAATAAATAAATGAGTTTGTCTTTTCAACCCAACATTGATATTCTGGGATTTAAATGAACTAGTGAACCAGTAGATCCATAAATCCGTAGATCTATAGGCCAGTAGATCCATACGCCAACAGTTCAATAAACCCATAGATCAATGGAGCGTGCGCAGAAACACGAAACACGGCAAAGAACCCGTTAAAAGCAAAGAAACACAAAAGAACGCGAAAAACACGAAAGGACTCGAAGAAACACGGAAGAACCCGATGAAACACGAAAGAAGGCGAAGAAACACGAAAGATCGCAAAAAGTCCAAAGGAACTCGAAAAAACCCGTAGGAACGCAAAAAAACCCCCGAAAGCGAGAAAACATGAAAGAACTGGAAAAAACAGGAAAGAACCCGACGAAACACGAAAGAACGCTAAAAATCCAAAGGAACCCGAAAAACCTCGAAGGAGCACAAAAACACCGAAAGCGCGCAAATAATCCCGAAAGAACTTGTAAATTGCACACCCTGTATGACATTTTGTTGAAATTAGCTCCCGTACGCGGAAAAACTCGAAAACTTGAGAAAAACTTTGGTGAAAGTAGGCGCCAGGAATGCGCAACTCATATGTGTCATCCTGTATATGAATCGTAAATATTTTATCGAATTAAGAAGTCGTAAGCAGAAACAGCCGAAATAACTCGATCGAAGGTAGCTGTTAGAAATAGGCAACGCATATGAGACACCCTGTATATAATTGAGTCGCAGTGGGTGCTTTTTCCACAAAAAAAAAAAACCCAAAAGAATATCGTTTCAACTCCATCGATTCGCGCTTGGTGAATTTTACAAAGGTAAAATAAAAATTATTCGATAAAGGTCTAAAGGTGTAACCATGAACAGAGTGCCTCGCCGATTACTTCGAATTTCGTTCCATCCGTTCACGCATAAATTAAGTGGGTCCGATTTACGTCTAGAATATGACATAAGAATCTACATAAGATTAGCATGTCAACGACAATTGTCATTTCAGAGTAGAAATCGACAGGGGTGAAATGAATGGGCTAGGGATGTCTAAACTGGTTCTATGCTGGGTAAATTTTTGAATTTCCTTAATACGTATCGTAGACTGTTAAACAAAAAAAGGTATATCGGATGAATCCACAAGTTGCAGAAGAAAATGAACGAAGGTGGTAGTTATCGACACGTGTTCCTACTGAATGGCTTCGTCAGGGCAAGGTAACCTTAGGAATAAGGAAATGGTTAGCAGACCAAATAGATAAAAGAAATAGAAACACGTACCATCTTCGTTAATTTCCTTCTGCTACTTGTGGATTCACCCGATACATCTTTCTTACATATATTTGATCTCCACCATGAATATAGTATATATAGTATAATCATATTATAAAATAGAAAGAGCCTAAACAACCTTCCAAATAATATACCATTATCGCAGAGATTTCCTATACCTGTATTTTTCTCGAGATTCTATATGAATCGAAATTCAAGTGCTCATTTCTAAAATTTCGTAACACATGAGAACAGTCGAAATGATTTCCTATAGGTTTTGTCGCTGAAATACAAATAAGACTTTGTCATTGTTTCTTATCGGTGCATTTAGTTGTGAACCCCTATTTGATTTGTTGATAAAATTTTTTATTGAAGTAATCGTAGTTTCAAGTAGTGAATAAACAATTTAACTGAACACACTGCCATTTTAGGTAAATTAATGTTTTCGACAAACAAATATTTCCTTAAATATGGTATTCCAGAGCTAGAATGAACACTCTCTAGAATTCCCCAATAATTTTGTAAACCTATAAATTACCGATGACTACCCTGGTAGAAGGGCACACTGCTTACTATACCTAGAAAATTCATTCCAAAGGAATGAGCATTATATGTGCTCGATTATGATATATTTAGTTCCAAAAATAATCTTTAATCAACAATGATTCTTCATCCATATATTCTAAAGACAGACATAATGACCATTAATAGCAAGATCCCGTAGTTTTTGATAAAGTTGTTCTTCCAATCCTTTACTAACCTTAGATTGAGTAGATTGCTCAAATATTCATCCATTTTTGCATTATTGAGTCTTTAAACAAGGAAAATGAGATTAAGAGAATTGCTCACCTACCATCTGATAACCTCGAGAATAGATGATGTGATAGCCCTTTGAATAATTGACAGGTACCTTGGCAGAAAATTAGATCAATGCGTGATTGTTTTCTTGGGAGGTTAATGAAGGAAAACCATCGGGAAACCCTTGGAAAATTAAATGTATCACGCACTGACGGGGAACAGAGAGAGTCATCAATAATACCTGATATTAGGCCTTTACTTCAGTAAATGCTAGTGTGGGTGGATCATATAGTTCCGTTGAGGGGTTATTTGTAGGTTTGCATATGAATGGATAATATCAATAAAATTTACCACGGATTCGAGTAGCATTGATTTTAGTCTTTCAACGGTTGGAAATTATCTAAGGTTTCCAGTATTGCTTTTTTCAAATCAGGTACGTACTACATAAATCCAAAAAATGTCACATAACTCAGAAATTATTGAATTTAGGAGCATAATCATGTAAGAAAAATATCATTATTTTTGACCGCAGAATCCAACACAATTATGAAAAAATAGGGTTCTAATTTGAAAAACAGAAGTTATGGCCAATTTAAGATCACAATTTTCAACACAAAATTTGAAACACCCTGTGATGATATTTATGAAATCCAAAAGATGCATGACCTCTTCACATCCTTCCTCTTCGATGTTATAAAAACGGTTTACGCTCAGAACATTTAAAATAAAAATAATGAACATATTACTGACTGAACATATTTGACTTTTTTTCCAGTTTTTTTTGGATATTTTGAAAACTATTCGATTCAATACAATGGTTTTAACAGAAATATATTCACTATTGAATACTCGATCATACCAGGAATGGAAAACTTGAAAAAAAAATTTTTTCGTCGAATTTATTTTCACTCCCTGTATAACCGGAAGTTATTGGGCTTCGAAAATATTTTAGCTCTGTAGAGAACTTCGAACAATTTCATAATCCCAATTTTCAGATTTCAAATATGTCAAGTTCTCCAGAAACGTCTAATAGGCACTCGAACTTGAGACACCCTGTATAACTGCATTAAAACTAGCTTGGTTAGGGACCAAGCAGCTTTGCTGCATGCTATGTTGCATTTTTTCGAGAACAATGATTTGACAACAAAGGATGTTCAACGAATATAAAATAATAACATAATAATGTGAGATCATACTGAAAACTGATATTGAAATGGGGTATTATTGTTTATGACGACTTTTTTCTACTATTAATGGCAAATAGAATGAATAAAATAAGTAGTTTTTATCGAAAATGATGTTTTGGACTTTTCATTGTTCGTGGAATAGTCTGGTAAATATCAGGAGATTGAATTTACCTAATAAAATTGTCTCATATTTCCAACCTCAAGAGAATTGCTTGGGGGTAACACCAAGTGATCCAAGCAAATCATTTCCGTTTGAAAATAAATTGATAGACCAATCTTTTGTGATATCACCATAGGATATTTCATTTTCTCAGCAAAAAATAATAAAAAATGTAAAATGAATTGATAAATCACTTAATGCTTACGTTAATATGAGGATTATTTTCACAACCCAGGAGTGAAACAGATTTCAATTCACTACGATTCTATATTCTGCACAGATAACATGAATCCCATTTAGTATTTCCGAAACTTTGCACTATTGTACGAACAACAATCTACCACGTATAAGCCACAGAATGTCAGCAAAAACAAAGAATACCCTTCTTATCAGATAAAAATTCCCTTTCCTGTTTATTGTTTGTGCAGTTTTGCATAGAACTGTATCATTGACACCCATTTGCAAAAATCGTGTTGTGTTAATCCTTGAGAAACTCTCTTACGCTAGACAGAGACAACAACGTAGGAATTTCTTTCGAAACAATGTTGTTTATTTAACGGGTCGAATGAAAATCAGAAGGGCAAATCATCTTTGTTTGCCGATAAAGTGGATGGATGTGTGTGGACGAGAATTCTCTGAAATGTTGCATGATATGATTGAAATGTTGTTATATATGGGTATCGGTCGAATGATGAAACGAAGTTTCGTGAAATGTAGGAAATCTGAATCAGTATCACCTATACGTTTTTTGTTTTACGTGTAATCTAAACGAACATTTATCAGGTTTCATATTATTTGAAATTTAAATTTAAATTATTGTTACATATGACAATTGTCATAATGAAAGTCAGTCGATAATTTTTCCTCTGCTGTTTTTTAAATGAAATAAGTATTATATCAAAACCTTCCACAACTATGGATGATGATTTCCCTTTGAATGGATTCCATAGCAGACTTCAAACTTCAGAAGAACATAGCTATGAAAGAATATATGAACAACAAAAACAAGTCCAAAAAAGGAAAATGGAGAAACTTATGAAGGAGTCAAGAAAATATGAACCCTTAGATCATTCAAAAACCGTGATCAATTTATCTAATAAGAACTTAAGTGAAGATCAGATATCTCTCCTCAACAAGGGTCTCAAGTTCTCTATAGCCCCTAAGACGATACCAAAACTTGAAATCATGTTGGCGGCAGAAGAAACTGCACAGAAAATTCGAGAACCTGAAAAAGCCGAAGAGTACAGATGGAAAATCAGAACCTTGTTAGACAGGAATAACAAAACACCTCTACCCAATATAAATAAAGCTGAACAGAGGGCATTAAAAGATCTTAACTCGGATAGTTCCATAAAAATACTTCCAGCAGACAAAGGAAACGCCACTGCAATTCTAGAAGTTGGCTCTTATAATAAAAAAAAATCAATGAATTATTAGAAGCAGGAAAATACAAAAACTAAAAAGGACCCTACATGATGAAACAAAGTTTCGTGAAATGTTGAAATCTGAATCAGTATCACCTATACGTTTTTTGTTTTACGTGTAATCTAAACGAACATTTATCAGGTTTCATATTATTTGAAATTGAAATTTAAATTATTGTTATATATGACAATTGTCATAATGAAAGTCAGTCGATAATTTTTCCTCTGCTGTTTTTTAAATGAAATAAGTATTATATCACAACCTTCCACAACTATGGATGATGATTTCCCTTTGAATGGGTTCCATAGCAGACTTCAAACTTCAGAAGAGCTGCCATCGGCGTATGGAAGCAGTGGTATCTGCATTCGAGGGATCCCTCAAGAAGCCTGCCAGGATAAGGAAGCCCCATTCTTTTCGGCAACCGGTAAGACTCTTTATATTCAGTATCTTACTGTTGTGGAATCTGTAGTTGTGATCTGCGTACGCAACATCCAATAATAAAATATACAGTCCTAACTAGCTCTACGTAATTAAACATAGCATAAAACCCCTACACAATGGAGACACGACGACGAGACAGTCCAGTGGGTTCTCGAAACGCTACCCGGACAACCCGAACTGAAAGAAACCGACGCCGCGTTCATAACAATAATTACGTAATGCGTAATTATGACGAGCGGGTCCCGGAAGGGACCCGGAAAGCGAAGCTTTCCGAGCGGCCCTACGGGCCGCTCGAGAGGCAATCTTAAAAAATACGAAAAAGCGTATCCTCCTCTAGGAGAAGCGACCGCGAAACCCCCCGGGCGCTCTTAAAGCGCCCGAAATCGGCGTTTTTCGCGAAATCGCCCAAAGGCGAAAAACGGGCGAAAGTACTCCTCCGAAGCCGGAGCGTCTCGCGGGGAGGTCGCTTTTTCTAGACGAGGGACGTCCCCGTGCCTAGCTACGAGCTCAGCCGCGGAGCCCCCCGAAATCTATTCGAAAATTATGCATATAAAACGGCAATTTTTAGACCCCCGACTTCTCTGAAACGTCAAAAACCGCACCTACGTTTTCCTTCCGTGCCGGTCGAAAACGATATAAATCTCCCCGCGATCGGTAGAAAACGAATCTATGTGAAATTTACCATCTCTGGGTACCAATTTTCATATCCCAGTAGCGAGATAAGGCCGCGAATTCTTCATTCAGTATTTGTAGCGAGAAAGGCTCCGGTTGAAGACGAAATTCCCGCGTTTTCTGTCGGCTAAATGAGCGAATCGTGTCAATTTTGCAATGCTCTGCATTTTAGGGGTGAAAAAGGGCGAGATAGATTCAGCCAGTGCTGCCAGAAAGGCAAAGTTGTATTGAGCGAGCAGATGCAATTGAAAGAAGTACCAGCTTTGCTCAGACAACTTTACACAGGAACAGATGAAGCATCGAAGAATTTCCAAAATAATATACTCCAGTATAACAGTGCCTTTGCGTTTGCTTCCCAAAAAGTTAGCTTAAGAGAATTTGCATCAACTGGCCCTTATTCATTTTATCTACATGGAACATCATACAGCAGAATTGGTTTCATTATTCCGCAACGTGGAAACACGTCCAGATTCTGTCAACTTTACACACTTGATACTAATGCAACATAGATTCCAACAGCCAGCTAACCAAGGATGCAATCCAGTGACAATGCTTCGACTAGATGAAATACTTCGTGAAAATAACCCATTTGCAAGCGCTTTTTACACAATGGGAGAAAGATTACTAGAAGAACGTCTCAAAGCTATAGCTGAAAATCGTGAATTACCAGATATTCGAATAGATTTTGCGCGTACAGACAACGATCCTAGAAGATACAATTTGCCGACAGGAGACAGTGTTGCAACAATATTTGTCGGCGAAAATGTAGAACCGCCAGAACATATTGATTTTGTCATGGAAAAAATGGACCATTGCAAACAATATCAAATCTTAGCCCACGCATGGATCAATGGCGTACCCACTACTTTTTCGAATTTGGTTTCAGATCTTACAACATAAACTACAGAAACGAATGTGCAACAGCCCAGCTTCTAACCTAGTTTGACCATGCTTCAATACTACGCTAGATGAGAATTGCCGTAAGACCGGGGTTTAAGCATCATTATCACAGTGCGGGAAAATTGTTTCAGCAGTAAAATCGTTTGCTGTTCATACGTCAATCATAAGTAATAACATCTATTGATCTGCCAGAAGTTTGGGACGCCGATAGTCAGATCCAAAATTAAGAACAGAAAGGTATCAAGATGTTTAATATATTATGTAGATGACTTCTGTCAAGCACAGAAAATTGAAATGTTCAAAAGGTTTCTTACTATTATCTTGCCATAAAGCTATAAGTCCACGGAACATGCAGCAAAATTACCATGCCAATGGCAACTGATGGTAATATATGGTAAACCAGACCTTTCATAACCTCTACCTGTAACCATCATGGCCTGAAATAGTTCAGAATCTTAAACCATGGGAAAAAGCCGAGCATCGTCCGGACTTAACAGCTCTGCATTTTAGTGGTGAAAAAGGGCGAGATGGATTCAGCCAGTGCTGCCAGAAAGGCAAAGTTGTAATAAGCAAGCAGATGCAATTGATAGAAGTACCAGCTTTACTCAGAGAACTTTACACAGGGGCAGATGAAGAATCGAAGGCTGTTTCGAAATCGTTGGCGTTTCAGTTGGGCGTCGGAAAGTTTTTTGGGAATTTTTTTGAACACGTCTTCACTTGATGAAAGCTAGACACAAAATGACATGAACGGCTGCTCATAGGGGGGCATTTGCTAATAACGACCGCGCGCTCCCTTACTTGCGCCCGTGGCGACATGGGCTTTTCCACTAGTTCAATATATTTCGAAGGAAAAGTGCTTATTGGAAGAAAGATATGTTGAATCGTTTTTAGAAGAAAGGAATTTGAACTTCGAATAAAACTGAAGGAAAATTGTGAGTAGTTAATTTCAATATGAGATGTAGGTTTGTTCATCCATCATGGCGGTTGTATGTATTAGTATTACACTGTTCCAATGTACGAAAAAAATCTAAAAGATGTGTAGAAATGGAACTTTCATAGAAATTCAAATTATATGATGCACTTTTTCACACGCTAGATACTGTATAACATGCAGATGCATATCACAATTCATTTCAAACATAACTCACCTTCTCCAATTTCATCCAAACAAACCACCCAGGAAGTTCATCGTCCGATCTACCGCACCAAGTTCCGGTAGCCGAGACGGCAGAACTGAAAACGAAAGTGTACGAATTCTTCCTCGTTTCATGCAAATTATCCGAGTGCACGTCCTTGATACCGGTTTCGCACGCGAACCAAACAGCATTGCCAGCACATTTGCATCAGTACGCCCCGACCTACGCTAAGGACGTTGACAGTACGGGACCTACGTCATCCGGCGGGATCTTGACCAACCGCAACGTTGCGAATCACGCGGAAGGACGTTCAACCCGCGGGAACGTGGCGGCGTGTGCAAAAATCGAGATGTGGAGAGGGCGTCATAAGCTCGGCTGTGTGTGGAGTTGGGAGCGGGAGAGCAGTCAGTGCCTTGCGAACTGTTTGCGAATTTGGACGAGGTCGATGGCGCAGTTTCGTCGATCAGCGAATTCGTTCTTGACGCTTCTTGAGAGGATTATCGGGGTGGATTTGTGTTATAAGATGGTGCATCATGAGGTGTCACAAGAATTTCATACGTTTTCCTGGAAAAAACGCAATTTCGTGTTTCCTCCAACTACTGGATGGTGTGCTATAGGTTTCCATGATCGGTTGCAAACAGTAGTTGATTTCATAGATTCATCTTCGGCATATGTGTGGATAGAAGGATTGATTGAACTCTATACTGATAGGTGAAAAACGGTAAGATTATGTATTGGGTTGTTCGGAAAGTCATTTCGTTTTTTGGGGAACATGAAAGACAGTTTTCGTATAATGAATGAATATTTTATTAAATTATATAGTGGCCATTCTGGTCCAACACCTTTTGCCATCTATCTGGCAGTAACATAATTCCCCTCTCATAAAAGTTTTGGTCCTTACTGGCAAAAAACTGGTTCAGGTGGTTTTTGACATCTTCATTCGAGGTAAAGGTTTTGCCATCCAAAAAATTTTGCAGGGACCGGAACAAATAGTTGTCGGATCTGGAGAATATGGTGGATGTTGCAGTACGTCCCATTCAAGCTGTAAAAGTTTTTAGCGAGCGACCAAACTTGTGTGAGGTCTCGCATTATCCTGGTGGAACACTACACCCTTCCTGTTGATTAATTCGGGCCTCTTCTCTTTAAGTGAATCATTCAATTTGTTCAGCTGATGACGATAGACTTCTGAATTAATCGTTGTATTGTCCGGCAAAAGTTAAAAAAAAAACGATTCCTTTGACATCCCACCAAATGGAGAGCATCACCTTTTTTTGGTGCTTGGATCATTTTCTTGACGTTTGAAGAGCGAATCACGTCAACGAGACGACACAAATTTCGCTCCGTAAGGACATGGGGCACCCATACATCGAGCTTCGAGATTAAGGCTGTACATCACCTTCTTTGTGCCTATACTATTTCAATGCTAATTTACTTCAAGAATAACGCATAAACCGTTTGTCGGATTTCATTCAAAATTTGAGTGAGCATTGGCATGAGTATTCCCTAGTGCGTACTTTCCTTCGATTTTTGATATGATGCATAGTTTTTGGCTAATTACACTTTGAAAATTGAAATACTCTTCAGATGCAAATATTTCCTCAAGGAAATATTTTATCGAAAAAAACTCATAGGTAGTCGTTCGGTATTACATTGAACTTTGAAATTAGCTAAATTTATTTTTTCACTTTTCTCAATTTTTCGAGTTATTCTCGTTCTTGTATTAAATATTTGTATTTGGTCCGCCTCCCAATGGTTGACACCTCTTTACGGCAGATGGGCCAATAGAATCTTATTCTTCATTTATGATCATTTATGACCTCAGGTATGGTACTATTTTTACCAAATTCAGGGACAATTAAATATATCCCGTAGAGAATATTGCGACTTGATTCTTTATTGCGATAATGATTTCCATGTGCAAACCATAATAAGGGATCGGAATTTCTGGAGCTATACGATGCTTCCAAAATTAGAGGATTTTTACAAGAAGTGCATTCTTCCAGAAATAATAGATGGCAGAATACCAAGAGAAATGAGTGTCCGCGAGATAAATTGAAATTATTATGGAAGTGGGTAAGTGTTTCTCACGAACGATGCCTACATTCTACTCTCTCAGCGGAAAAAATTATATCGAATTTTTTCAGATGCAGGGGTCGAACACCCGTAGAAAGTTATATTTTTTTGACACGGGGCAGGGTTTTTTCTGCTGAGGTTTTTCCTGGACTATTGTATCATACGCAGAATTGTATGGTACCCCGTGCACCAACCTCAGCTAGGGACATTTTGTTTCAATATGTATTGCATTATATCAGCTCCTTCAATCCAAATAATATATTTTAAAAAACAAAAATTTTTTATTTTCCATGTTTGATATGCCCAGGAAAAATGTTTTGGAGACATGGAAATTTTATATGCTTCTTCAACTGATTAGATTTGTCCGAATAAATTTTTTTTCATGTAGTATAGCGCCCAATGTACAAATTCAAGAGATTGTTTTAATTAATTTGCATCACTCACATTTACATAAATAATTATAGGGTCAATTTAGACATTCAGGGTTACATTAATTCCCAACAAGCTGAAAGTTTGGTGCAATTGTTCAGAACCTAATTATGAATAAAATTTGAAAGTTTTTCATTATTCCGCTGTACGGAAATATTCAAGTCAAGGTCAAAGGTCAAGAATGCGTTTTTCGCGATTTTCAGCAAAAAGGCAAGTTTTATCACAAAATTACTCCAGAAAAAATTGTAGAACATATATTATCTATAAAATATGTATCAACTTTTTTCAACCGTTTTTGAGATACAACGTTTCAAAAAGTTATAAAAGTTGTCGTCATACATTCTGGGATATGAGTTTATCCATCATACTATACTTATTTTTCAATGTACCCCCAGATAGCTCGATACACAATTTTGACTCACCCTGTATACGTGGCCAAATCATGTATATTATGACGATTACAACTTTCATAATTTTTTGAACCGTTATATCTCAAAAACGGTGACTCTTTGGAACAAAATATTGATACACATCCGTCAAATTTTTTCTCGCTTGGACAGCATTTTTACCTTTTCTGAAGTAAAAAAGTAAAATATGACGAAAATGCTGCTTATTGCTCTCCATATTTAAAAGGCCACCAACCAAAAACTACTGTGTAGAATTAATTGAACTTTATCACACACAAGCCTTGCAATATCAGCTCTCAAGACATATAATGGTTATACGGCTCAAGTGTGAAGTTGGTTTCGAAAAAACGTAATTAAGCCCTCTGACAGGAAAAAACGAAATTACTTTCCGAGCAACCGAATAAAAATTTTATAGAGAAAGTTTCATGTTTTTGTTGAAAATAAGATTAACAATTAAAACTTCTTAAAAGAATCTTCCATAAAGAACAGTCCTTGATCCTTAACTCATCAATTTATATTATATTTCAGTGAGGATAACATCTCGGACATTTGTATATGCTGATGATATTGCCTTACCTTACCACCTTTCCGGTTTCCTTACTTTGCAGAACATTATATCAACTGATTAAGGAATTATTTTGTTGGATATCCCAACCCCAATAAAATGGAAGCTTCATATTTCGATCTGAATAGTCTTGAGAAATATAAAGTACTCAATGTAACTTTTATGATTTTTCTCTGAAACAAATTTCTACCCTAAGTACTTAGAAGTTAATTTGAAGTTGATAACTAGGAATAATATTCATCAGAAATTAGATGGATCATCTACGGTTAATGCTTTCATCATTCTGAGCATTAGACCTGCAGCAGAATTTCATTGCTCTGTTCAGTTTAATAGTGTATGTGTTAGGCCCGAAGACCGAAAACGCTCAGTGGCCGGAAAAAACGGCCACATCGCGTTCTGGCTGTCTTCGAACGCACAGAACGCGTTTTGGTTGTTTTTAAACGCACGCAACGCGTTCTGGTAATTGTTAAACAGCCGGAACGCGTTTGTCTAACGGCAATTGGTTCAAATGTAAGACCCTGTAGTTTTTTACATTTTTAGAATAATAAAAATAAGTTGTTTCCGAACATTTTTGGTACTTGTGGTCTAGCATTTCTTTATGAGCACTGAGCACATACAAAACTATTGTATATTTGTCGACCCTGTACCTATTGGAATCAACATGTGATACATTTTTGGAATCAGCTCAGCTAGAGTAATCTGGAAATGGAGACGAAATAGTTCAATTTAAAAAAAATGACGGTGATGTCATTACTCGAAAATAATTCACGCTGTATATTATATTATTATTTTAAAATAAGGTAAATTGAAATAAAAATCGATGTGTTTCAGGATTAATTCTTAAAATGGTCTGATTAGCTAAAAATGAATTTGTTTCATACTTTACGGATACAATTTAAATGTACTATGTAATTCGAAATGTCATTCAAACAGTTCTTGTAAAAATAAGTACCTATTTAAAGTACACAAAAGTTCGGAAAAACCCGTCGTTTGTATTTAATTGTAGTTTTCAATAATAGAATTGTTTCTAATAAAGTAATCAAAA
This sequence comes from Micraspis discolor, assembly GCA_030674115.1. Classification (NCBI taxonomy): domain Eukaryota; kingdom Metazoa; phylum Arthropoda; class Insecta; order Coleoptera; family Coccinellidae; genus Micraspis; species Micraspis discolor. The sequence continues at coordinate 3,303,116 of JARTUT010000005.1, read as the reverse complement.
GAGTTATAAATTCAAGTTTGTTTTGTTCTCCACATTAAGTTGGATTTGTAGGAAATAAATTGAAATTCATTTGTTCAATAAAGAACTTTTCGCTTTTTCATTCATGCATTTATATATTATATGCTCGACAATATAAGTTTGTTAGAACTTTCTTCCTAGAACTGAAAAACAATTATAAGAAATTTAATATGGTTGAAATGATTCGGAAAGAAAAACCGAACCCATCTTTAGTATCCAATTGTAGTTGTCAATAATTGAATTGTATTTCAATTTTCAACTTTGTTTTATGAGGGACAATATAAATTTTATCCTACGCAGGTAGAAAGCGGCAAATAATACAAGTCGAACATTAAGAACGCGTTGTGAGCGTTGAACAATTGAATAAACGCGTTCCGGCTGTTTAACAATTACCAGAACGCGTTGCGAGCGTTTAAAAACAACCAAAACGCGTTCTGTGCGTTCGAAGACAGCCAGAACGCGATGTGGCCGTTTTTTCCGGCCACTGAGCGTTTTCGGTCTTCGGGCATAACATATGTACACAAAAAATGGATGCTTACGCAAAAACATCTATGAGAACAATAACTGGATTTCGAACTAGATCAGTGTAGATCTCTTGGTTTTCAGTTTTGTCTCTCATTGTCTCATCCCATACAAACTGTGTAACTCTGTATTCTTGGAACGAATATCATTCTTTTCCCAGTTTTTCTATACATTCCACGAAATATAATTCCCAGATTGAAGTCGCGTACACCATTATGGTATGATACTCTTTTAAAATGAACACGAGGTTCAGCTCCTAGCCAGCCACGGGGACGTTCTTCGTCTCGAAAAAGCGACCTCCCCCGTCCCGCGAGACGGTTTCGGAGGAGTACTTCCGCCTGTTTTTCGCCTTTGGGCGATTTTCGTTTGAAAATTTCGGGCTTTTTAAGAGCGCCCAGGGAAAGTTTCGCGGTCGCTTCTCCTAGAAGAGGATACGGGGTTCCGATCTGTATTAAGATTGCCCCGCGTTCGGCCCTTCGGGCCTCACGCTCGGCTTCGCCGGCACGCGAGATAAAGATCTCATTTCTGAGTCTCCGAAATAACATCCTAGTTTTTGTCTTCCTAGATAAACTTTGTCAATTCTAAATCGTTTGAAATTAGTTCATGGTCGCATCAAGAGCTCAATTCGGAAGAAATTCAGTTACAAGCGAAAGTTTTGAATATGGAAACGCAATTAATGTCGCATATATAAATTTCAGAATGTTTTTAGGGCTCTTCATGCTGTTTCCAATTCTTTCTTTAAATGGGTTGTGAATGTCAAATGATTTTGATTTATAATTTTTTATTCAGTACTTTTATTTGCATCCTCTTTTTATTTTCAGATTCCATGTTGGCAATTCGGAGAAGCCTCTGTGTTCATCAATGGAAGATCACTCCTTGAGAAAAGAGTCCTTCAGTATTCAATGGTGCAGCTTATTCGTAAACACGACCTTACAAATAAATCACCACTTTGCCAGAGAGACAGAAACGAATAAGTTTTGTAAACAGTTTTGTTCTATTAATTTAGAGAACCAACTCGTAATGTTCACCAAGAGATTTTATTTTGGAGGATATAGAAGATAAGATCTAAGTGCCAGAATAAATTGTTAGTTGTGTGGTATCAGGAGATACGATATAGTACTAAAATTAATTGAAGAAGAAGTAAAAAATCTTCTTGGAATTTATTCTGTGCCTTGTCAGTGTATAGACCACAAAACAAACAGTGCAGTTGCGATAGGCGGCTACAGCCGAAGTGCTGTGAATGGGAGCCCGGAAGTGGATTCATTGGGACAGATTTTGACTGTACTGGGATTGTCCTGAAAAAAACAGCAAACCAATTTGAAGATTTGGTCCAGGAGTGATCAGAGAAAAACCCGAACATGTTGCATTTGGCAAAATACGCAAACTCCTAGGACTATTTAAATTGGTTGCAGCAGAAAATTTGAATTTAATTCTCTTGATCATATCAGCCACAAATTAAGAGAAAAGCAAATAGATTTATGAATATCTTTGGGTTATTACATTTATGTATTTAATATTATAATATCCAAGAACAACTGTACCCTCCTGGAAACCCTTGATATTATTAATTAAACTTGATACCAATTTATGCAAGATCCAAAACGATATCTGTTAGATTTGTTTATTTCTGTTAACGGATGCTGATTAAATTCAAACATTTCAAATTACTGATTACGAACATGGAACATATTTGGAAACAAATGTTTTTCCAAACACTAGGTTTTAATAGCCTCAGAGTGTCAGTTGTCCCTTGTAACTTCACTTCTCGATTGCCTATGATGATTTTCGAAGTTTTTCAATGTTTTCCAGAATAACTGCCTCATTTTACCGACAAGAACGTTTAGTATCATAAGTGCCCATATGACCAAGTTTGATATCGGCAAACAATCGTTTGATGTTCGCTTGCTAAGAGTCCGGGTAACATTTATCGATCCAAGCATGGGTTTGAACGGTTTTTTTCATGAAAATGCAAAAATAAAAAACAGATTCAGTTACAGAGGTTATTGAAATTAACACAATTTTATTCCTAAAAAATTTTTGGATATCCTGAGAGTTTTTGGATGAACTTTGTATTCATAATTATATCAAATGGATTTGAAATAGTTCGTACGCTGTCTGAAAACTGAGAATGATCCTTTCTGTATTCAATACTCTGATATAAATAATTTAGACCCTCTTTATGGAGAATGCAACATAGTCTATGAATCTCATTGAAAAAAGAAGATTTGATACGGCGTGTATTATGCATTCCACTCACTCAAGGGGAATTTGTCTTAGTTATAAGATGTTTCAAGTCTTATTCGAAAGTGTTAAAAAAATAATCTAATCTAAACTTATTGATCGTTTTGTATATGTAATTTTTATTATCAAATTTATTTATGAATATATATTTGTACTATGAATTTGTGATTGATACCTATTTTGAGATGAATTCTCATTCGCTTCGAAATAAGTCAAATACATTTCATCAACTGCCCTTTTCTTGTATTTTTAGGGGTTCTTACTGTTCAAAATTTGGAAAGTTTGAAACATCTTTTCAGAAATTATAAAAAAAATGGGGATACTTCTCATTGGATACTCAACATTTTGTGTCATCCACCATTTGAAATAAACAATATCATTAAGTGCATTCGAATGTGTATTGCGTATACAATTGAAAAAATACAATATAAGAAATAAACCCAAAATCTCATTATTGGAATAGCAACGATTCATTTTGTGAAATTAAAAAATTTCATAACGACTAACAATAAGACCTGTCTGACACTTGTAAATTATAAATGGGATTATTTATCTTCTTTGCTCACAGAATATCCTTATGAATCAGATTCGAAGAATTTGACTCTACGTACTACATAAATCCAGAAAATCTCGAATAACTCAGAAATTATTGAATTTAGGAGCATAATCATGTAAGAAAACTATCCTTATTTTTGACCGAAGAATCAAACACATTTATAAAAAAATAGGGTTCTAATTTGAAAAACAGAAGTTATGGCCAATTTAAGATCACAATTTTCAACACAAAATTTGAAACACCCTGTGATGACATTTTTGAAATCCAAAAGATGCATGACCTTTTCACATCCTTCCTCTTCGATGTGGTAAAAACGGTTTACGCTCAGGATATTTAAATGATGAACATATTATTGACTGAACATATTTGACTTTTTTTCCAGCTTTTTTTAGATATTTTGAAAACTATTCGATTAAATACAATGGTTTTAAGAGAAACGTATTCACTATTGAAAAAAAAAAAATTTTGGTCGAATTTATTTTCACTCCCTGTATAAGCGGAAGTTTTTGGGATTCGAAAATATTTTAGCTCTGTAGAGAACTTCGATATCATAATCCCAATTTTCAGATTTCAAATATGTCTAGTTCTCCAGAAACGTCTAATAGGCACTCGAACTTGAGACACCCTGTATATGATACTAAATTATTGGTCTCACAAAAATACCAACCGCATATGCCATAAATAAAGAGAAATGCATTCTACATCAATAAACACTAGGGGCATTCAATTGATTTTATTATGAGATGAATCGAACATATATTATTATCTAGACTTTTCGAAATGAACCAAGGTCAAATTCAGCGATAAGTGTAATAAAAATAGATAGCAAGTGACTTCTGTAAAACTAGTCACGATATGCTTTGATTAAAAATATTTTCCATGACCTATCTTCCATGACATTTGTTAGTGTATGAAATTGAAGTAATTTATAGCAGTAATATATATATAACAGCGATCAGTACAGAAACACAGACGTCATTCACTTACGGAAATTTTTCTAATATTCAGCAAATCATATTGATTAACAGTTAAATCCTTGAAGAATCCTCAGTGAGCACAAAAGAAATTACGAAACTTTCGACTCAACAAGGATGTATTCAATATCAATTGATGTCTAGCAAGTTTCCGCAAATGACGGAACAAGGTTGATTTAATTAAACATCACTTATTTACGCACTTTTATCAACTCGGATTGTACATTGTACTCGATAAGACAAATTTCGCGGTCTCAACTTTGACCTGCTCTAGTTTAGATGAGTTTGTCAAAAAAATTCATTATCACTGTAATTTTCCAGTTTATGACAGGGGAAATTACTGAATTGTAGATTTTCTGTACTCGGACTCAAAAAGTGTAGGTATAGTTCAGTCAATCTGTCGAAAAATAATCGTTTTGACTGTATAATTACCCGCTCGATGAAATTTGGTACACTTGTTGAAAATGGTGTAACTAAGCTACCTTTGCGATGGCCTTACTGAAATGTTAGCGGTTTTTTGAAAAACTCAAAAAAACTCAAAAAAAATTTAAAAATTCATTTTTCTCGAATTGTATGCATCGTAAAGAAAATTTTATTGAACAAAAAATGTAGAGGACGTTGCGATCTAGATTTTTTGTCATTGGTGCAATGCTGCACGACTAAAAGCGCACAAAGTAGGTCATTTTACTGTGTAATGTACCTGCCTTACTATTCATGGTTATTGTTGTGTATATTTCGTACTGTGTTAACTTATTCTTCTTACTGTCGTGATGTATCTTCTTGTTGTCGTTATGTATATTTCCTTCGGTAGATTATGTGGATTCTCTGCTTTCATTATTTATATTGCTTATTATCGTTTACCTATAAATGTCTCTGTTATTTATGTCCATAATGCATTCTGGTTCTTATTATTTACTTGTGATTGATATTCTATGAAGATTTGTTGTTTATTTATGCCATGATCTCGTACTGCTATTTATTTATCTATATGCTCGTATTACATGATATTTCATTTAGGGGTCTCGAGATTGTGGACCATTCCTATACTGTTGTATGAGATTTCTTAGCTTCCTGGATCGAAGGCCTTGAAGGGCCGGTCCCAGACGCCTTAAGGTAGGGACCGTTACCATCATGTGCTATAAGGCATGAGAGAATATACCTTTTTTAATCAACCGCGAAACTTTCTGTCATTTTTTCAGAGCCGCCGCTGGAACTCCATGACCTTCCCCGTGTTCCCAATTCCTTAGCTCATACAATATTATAGTTATGGCTCACATACCCTGGGGCCGTGGCCATGACGATGGTCATAATTAGTCATTTACTTATTTGCCATGATTATTATCCTCTTGCATTATTGAAGTAGGTATACATTTGCCATGATTATTAATTCTTGTTGTACCATTGAAGTTGCCATATTTCCCATGTTACTATACTCTTGTATTATGGAAGTTGCTCTGATTATCCTGATTATCGTCTGTGCTGTATTGTTATAGTTTCTTTTCCTGAAATGTTATACTCACCTTTGCTTACTGTTAATATCTCATCATTTAGTTTTAAACAAGTGTCCTAACACCACCTAAAGGGGTTTATGCCTGAGGCTTTCCCTATATTTTTAGACCCTTAATAAATAGCTGATTGTCTGGGTCTAACCGTTATGTTTTATTTACCATCTTTGTTTCCCAATTATTTTCACTAATCTCAATTATCACGAACTTGAATTATTACGTAAACATAACGTAGAGTCCTACCCTTGCTAGACGATCACATTAAATGGCCAAGTCTTTGTATCTGGAGTCATTCAGACTCCAGTGCCGTAGTTAGTTTTGAAAATGATATTTGTCATTCTTTGCGAAAGAAAAAAGTGGCAAATGTTACAAGATTTGGAATAACCATTATCTTCGAATATATTGAATAATTTTCATTCGGCATTGTTTAAAAATTCAGGATGGATATTTCTGATTCTTCGAAACATTCCTTTTATAAGATTTGTTTTTATATTCCAAGAATGATTGGATTTGTAGTTAATGTAACGACCTGATGAAGTTGGTTTTTGATACCAATCTAATTTAATCTGGTTATCTACAGATCTGACTACTTTTGTGTCAGGGAATAGGATACTATTGTCAGTTTCTTCTTCAACTGTGAATTGGATGTGTGGGTCAAATCTGTTGAAAATTCTTAAAGCCTCAAGAGTCATGGTATCAAAAACCAACTTCATCATGTCCTTATATTAACTACTAATCCAATCATTCTTGGAATATAAGAACAAATCTTATAAAAGGAATGTTTCGAAGAATCAGAAATATTTTCCATACGACTGAAATAGAAAAAGGAATTTTAAACGACAAGGGCGCCGACCAATCAGAAACGTGTTATTTCCGCGACTGTCTGGTTGGTTGAAAACAAAGTGACAAACAGAGCAATGCAAAAATAAAGAAATTTTACACGACAATGGCGCCGACCAATCAGACATGTGATCTTGTCGAGACTGTCTAGTGCCTTTTGTGTTTTATTAAAGAATGCTGTAATGAGTTCATTACAGCACTGTTTTTAGTACTGTAATGAATTCATTACGACACTGAAATAGAGAAAAATTTGTTTTCATTCTTTATCACAATCATGTTTGCTCTGATTACTTTTTATTTCATGAACTGCAATAAATGATTCCGTAAAAAAATGCTGATTACAAATTATTTCAATCTCAATAGCTCATAAGTTTGAATCCTACTATAATTTTGTAAGTAAGAGAGCCTTCCTTCAATCGAAAATCTTACTAACTTGACCTACAATGTTTCCAAATAAAATTGGTACTAGGTAGACCACTCCTTATTTCAGATTTGTGATCGAATGCACCTCGTAAAATTCATCTAATCAGATTTACATAAATATTACGAGAGACAGTTTTGTCTCGAGTTTATTTATGATAACAACAGTGGTACCCACATGACTAGAAATTTCACATATTTTGTAGACGTCTTATTTATGAGAGAAAGCTGTGCCATTCCCAAACCTACCTATATTTTACACCGGTTTTTCAAGAATTGGAATTCACTTCGCGAATGTCTTCTGCTGAAATATTGGAATTAAGGTTCAGATTGAATATATATATATATATATTCTTTTTTTGAACTTTTGGCAGACAATATTTAGTTAGCAAACAATAAAGCATATAGATCATGGGTTAGTGATGGGGTGTCATACAATTCGGCGTATCACATAAAAGCCTAGGAAAAAACCCCAGTAAAAAAAACCTTGGCTTCCTGTCTAAGTGTGAAATTACAAAAATAAGCTGAAATATATTTTAGGGACTTCTTTCTTCAAGAGTGGTCTTCTATTGATGGAGACAGAGACTTGCTTTTTGTCAAGTTAATGCCCACATCGAAAAATCTAATGGAGTTTTATATTTTTAAAAATTGTATCTGGAAATAAACCTTTTGGTTTTGATGTGTAACAGGGACAAAACCTCATACCATATGCCATACGACGAATTGTATGACACCCCGTCACTAACCCCTGATCTATATGCTTTATTGTTTACTAACTAAATATTGTCCGCCAAAATTTCAAAAGAATATATTTATATATACTTTCGGAAAATACTTCAAGAACGCGTGCCAGTACCTATATACCATCGTGAAAATTCAAGATTTCTTACACATCATAGTACGTGACAATTTATTCAATTTTTAACAATAGTACCAACCGATGCGACATTACATAATGTCGGTATAATCTTTCGGCAATACTCAACTCAGATCCCTCTACTTCGGAATAACAATGCCCAAAATCGTACGTGGAATACAGATGGATACAGAAACAGGTAATATTGATTGTCGATTACATAAACGCAGGAGATAAAGGAAAACCCACATACGAATCGATGGCGAGACTCATGTAAAATTTAGGATAATAGCATGTGTAGATATTAATTCGCCCTGGCAAGCCTGGCAGGAGGACGTTGTCAGTTGCAATTAATGCAAAAATCGATCGAATATATCGAAAACGAGCTACTAATGGTAAGTGCACAAATGGTGGAAGGAAATTACAATTTATTGATGTTAGTCTAATGACTGTTCTTTGGATCGACGTATTCATTAAATACAGCGTTAGTTTCCATATTTTCGATATATTTATTTCTATGTCCCCCATTCAGAGGAAGGGGGGGCTAAAATTAGAATTACCAGATTTCCAAAGCAGTCGGAAGAAGTAGAAGCAGTTGGTATACTTTCGAAGGAGTTCTCAAATAGTAGGAAAAATTTCGAAGCATAATTCAGTAGGCAAAATATTTGAAATTTCAATTCAAGTAATAAAAATCGACGCAATTGGCATCTAGTGAACCAGTAAAAAAATTGAAGGCGTCTGAAAAAATCTGGAAGCAGTTGGTCAAAATTTAAGAGCAGTTGACCGAACTTGCTGCAAAAATTTCAGAGCAGACAAAACAGTTTGCAAACCATTCAAATTTTCGGAGGTATTATTGGCGGTATTCACCCTAAAAATATCAGTATTTTTGATATTGAAACATCAGAGCTGGTTGATATACTTACAGGGGATCTCCTATTTACCAAGAATCAAATTTCATTCCGTCCACAGTGGATAGGAGCTGTTCGTTCAGTTCGGATTATTTTGTCAGTACGTAGACACCAATTGAGAGTAAGTTTTGTGCTTCTGCAATAATTAATATATGCCAAAGAATTCAGTAGTCCTAAAAAATGATAATCATGAAATCCTTGATGAGATTGAATGAAATGTCTAATGAAAAAGAAATAAAAAATATCCATAATCAAGATTCACAAAAATATAGGTATCTACAATTTAGAAAAGAATTGATTTTGCATTTGGTAACGGAATACTTTAATCATTATGTTGGAAAGGTTTTACCACTTGGGATATAGTGTCCAAAAAGCATGAATTTATTTGAAATCAATCCAAGGAGGAGTTTCTATAAATTTCTGAAATACTGACTTATAAACCGCCTAGCAGTTGAAACACTGCTTAGGTTTCTGGGACTGGATGTTGATAGGTTCTTGAGATGGGACTCACATATTGAACATCTTTGCAAAACATACTATGCTATACATCAACTGAAGGGATCACTCCCAAGAGATGCACTTTTGAATGTATATTACTCTTTGGTTTACAGCTATCTCAAATATACAATCTAATAGGTTAAGTTTTTGGTCGCCCCTCGTAGATAACGTGCGGGCATGCAAATGCAGAGGCCGCCCACATACTACGCTTTTAGGGTGTAGATTTTTTGGGTGTGCTATACGAGATCTGGATCATTGGCTTCATGCACCAGTGACTCACGTTGAAAACATATAAGTTGAGCTAAATATTAGGGACAAACTTGAGTTCGCCTAGTGGGGGACACGTGACATTGATCCGTGGATACGTTTTTGACGGTTTTCATCGCGAAATGATAGGTTTAATGTTTATGGAAGCAGAATACTTCAAATTAAGTATCATATTATTTATGGAAGAAATTTTCTCCTAATAATTAAATTCTGTTGAAATTATATTGATTTTATTTGTATTGCAAAATTATAAATTATTCCTATTGGAAATAAAATTACTGAATTACTGGATGATATTGAAGATAAATATGATGTTAATATTTTAGTAACTATTGTAACTAATCAAATTACCTTATTCAGGCTCATTTGTATTTTCCCGTACCAGAATATCTTTTTTTCAGTAATAAGCTCTAGTCCTTTGAAATTTCTTATTTATTCAATTACAAATTAATAATATCTTGAATATAAGAAAAGTTATTTCAGCCACAATGCTGTACTACTTGATAATATAATCACTTGAATCATCCAATGCATATGGCATCATAATCAAGAAAATTTATCTATTGGTGAACAAGGCCTTCTTTCATCATCATACCAGAATTTTGGACGGGAAAACACTATATTCAAATTCAGATTACACAAAAGCGATGATTTTCTGGAATCGAATATTGTGAAACCTCTACATTTTACATCATTTTACGAGTGATACATTGAACTTTTTCAGAGCACGCCTTTGGGATGGCAATTCGGATAACCTCCAATTAACTTTCACCCGTAAACACAGGCGTAAAGAATTGGTCACTGGGAAGCAGACGTGTGGCCATCACTATCAATTTCTACCGCTCATTTCAGCACAGTTTTTTCAAAATTCTTCTGACTTAATTTTGAAATTTCTATCCGAATATGCTTGAAAGAAGGATTTCACCTCCACTTTGTCATATTTACTTGAAGATGTCTACCAACAGAAGAATATTGACAACGCCAAACCAAATATGTACAACAAATCTTTAAATCTTTTCGGTACGAAGTACAGTCTCCGTGTATTTGAACGGAGTAGATAAAATACTGGTGGATTTTGATCGAAAATTTTCACAATAAATTTGATTGTATCATTTTAAGAGGGACTGGGCGAATTGAATTACACAAGATTGAAACTGTCGTCTATGAATGCAAAGAATAAATAAACTTCAATTGGAATCAACAAATTAGAGATTAGGAAAGGTCATCAACCTGGAATAGGATCAGCGTTTCGATTCCTTTTGATGCCTTTATATACAGGGTGATTCAGGGCAATAGCCTACTTCAAGTAATTTGTTTACATAACTTAAAAAAAAACTATATATTATATATATTATTATTATATTATATATATTTACATACATCACTACTAAATACGTCTGGTCGGCAAAGTTCTTCAATCAACTATGCCTCTCTTGTAACTCACAGATGTTTTTATATCATGATGACGCTTCGAGAGCCAGAGGCTTACTGATGCATATGTAACAATTCAAATTTTATTCCAATATATTTGGTGTTTGGGATTATATGAGATTCAGTTTTAATGAAAGTTATGTGTCAGTTAAAGGGTCAGTTATATATTTCTCAATCATTTACGACTTGTAATTGCGAACGATTTATGATTACAATGTCAGCTTATTTTGTGAAAAAATTCCATTCTTGGTTATATTACAATGCTCAACAATTGATAGGGATCACTTACTTTTTCTAAATTTATTTCTGAAATATTCGATCCAAGATTATAAATTTAGTCAGATATCAGAGTATTTTCAGTTGATAATATGGTACACTTGAGAAAAAAATGAAAAAATGGAAAGTTGGAGAGAAAAGAAGACTTTATTAGGAACACTCAAAATTCTGTGTTTTAATAACATAAACATTTTATGATGAAACCACAAGAAGGCTGAAGTTTCGGTTAAGCTAGTACCTAGTTGGTCCCCCACGAGCTCGTCTCAAGCAATCTACCCTACGAGGCATACTTTCAATCAAACGATTTATAAAATTTTGGGGCAAATTCGTCCAAATATCCCGTAAAGCGTTAGAAAGGTCCTCCAGGTTATTGATCAGTTGTTCTAGGGTTGACAATTGTCTAGACATCTCAGACCAGACATGTTCGATGCAATTGATGTCTGGAGAGCGAGCTGGCCAGTCCATCCTATCAATAGCATGAGTTTCTAGCGCTTCATTAACCAGACGACTACGGTGTGGACAGGCATTATCGTCAATTAAAATGAAATTCTCGCCCAAGGCAGCAGCAAAGGGAACAATTATGGGTTCAATAATCATATCGTGATATCTCTGGCTGATCATTGGGGTGTTCTGCAGAACAACCAACTCTGTGCGTTGGTTCAAACAAATGCCTCCCCATACACATATAGAACCTCCGCCAAAAGCTGTTGTGGGTACCATAAACTGTTCTGCATACCTTCGACCTCTTTCCCTCCGAGCAAGAATACGTCCATCGGAGTTGACTAAACGAAATCTAGACTAATCCGTAAATAAACATCGGCTCCAATCTTCAACTGTCCAATTGCGGTGCTCCTCAGCCCATTGCCGTCGATGAACCCGGTGTTCCCTTTGAAACGGGGATGTTGTACCCTCCTACGTGCTCTCAAACCACGAACATGTAGTCGTCGTCTTACAGTCTGGTTCGAAATTAGAACTCCTGTTGCAACTCTCAGTGATCTATTGAGCCGCGACGCCTGGTAAGTGGGATTTCTCCTAGCATTGAGGATCAAAAGACGATCTTGGGCAGCTGTTGTACTGCGCTGCCGACCTCCCCCATGAACATAAGCTACTGAGTCGTTTTGGATGAACCTATTCCAAGCCCGACTCACGACACTTTGCGAAACATTCAACCGCCGGGACACTTCTCGCTGGGACAAACCTTCCTGTATCCACCGTATGATTTGGTCCAGTTGCACAGGAGCCAAACGTCTTCTCGGTATGACTGATAAGCTGATATTGCTCTCATTTCTTCAATTATTGTCACCTTATGTGTTTGAACGAGAGAAAAAAACAGATACCATATTTTCACTCCACCTATAACAGCCTACAGATAATAATCGATTTTGTGAACAAGAGCCGATGAAGTGAGGAAAAATTTGATATAATCAACTCAAAACATCTTAATTTTTCCTTAGAGAACATATAATGTAGAGATATTCACGAGATAACTTGAAAAAAATACAAATGAAGAGAAGTTCATAAGTGATCCCTAACAATTGTTGATCAGTGTATATGACATCGTCAATATTTGTTCAAATTTTAATCCCAACAGTTGAGAATAAGTGCACCAAAGCTCCTGTCGTCTCGTCAGTGTTTATCTACATATTACATATTTTGTTCGATATTGCCTTATTATTTCATTTATCTTACACGTTGTGAAGAATTGTTGTTGATGTCCATTCCTATTTATTTACTATTATCATTCTCGATATGACTCGAAAAAACATGACAACATTGTGAGAGGTTCTTGATTTAATTGCCTATTCCTACAAAAATTTAGGCATCATGGGACAATGTTCGATTAATTTTACCTATGTCAGCATAAACCATATATTTTGTTGTCCCGGTAAAAATTACTTTGTAAAAAATCTATATTGTCTATAAGTTTCAAACATTTATATTCAGAAATTTTAGAGTCATCGCTGCAAATTCTGATCTATTATCAAAGTGAACCCAATGACCAGCTCCCTCAATGAATTTCAACTCAGCATTAGGAAAAATGTTTTTTATCTCAGGAAATTCCCTTGGTTTCAAATATCCGGATTTTGTACCACCTATAAACAGTGTGGGCCCCTGAAATGACTGTGTTTTCGTTTGAGATATCTTGTTCAGGTCGCCACAACTCTTCTTGAGTGCTGGTAGGTTTACCCTCCAAGTAAAAGATCCTTCTGAATTTTGTACAAGGTTGGTAGTGAGAAATTTCCTCCTTGATCTGTGCCTAATGCCGTACTGTTGTAACTGCAATTCGGCTGTGGCTCTTGCTGTCGAGAGAGATACTCCTTGTGGAAATCTTACCTTCTCCATTGCATCCAGGTTACTCCTGAGGTCACCTGTTATGGAGAGAATTTCTTTAACATATCGGTTTGCGAATTAATGAGGAATCTATAACCTAAGTTGTTGGAATGAGGGGAAAAATCGACCACTATCAGCTTTTCCACCAGTTCAGGATTATCCAGGGAGAACATCATGGCTGTTCCTCCACCCATCGAATGTCCTATTAAACTTGCTTTTTAACATCCATATTTTCGAAGAAAACCCTCAGATCCCCAGTCATGGCTTTATAAGTGTGCTGTTCATGATGTGGACTGTCTCCGTGATTTCTTGAATCCACTGCAATGATTTTTCGCTTTGGGTTAGTCTTCGTCTGATATATTTTGCAGAGACTGGCCCAGTTAGACTTCGAGCCAAGCAGACCATGCAGAATTATTAGAGGAGGTGCTCTCTCTTGAATGTTTATAGATTCATAGGCAGCGTAAGCTAAGTTAACGTATTTTTGGGAATCATTCTTCAGAAGGTGAAAATTTCTCCTTGTCAAGACTATGAGACTTTTACTAATCGATAATTTTTGACAAGTTTCCATATTTGACATGTACAAAAGGAATTTTATGACTTTTTGTAGATTCCATAAATCAGTCTATGCTCTTTTATACTTTTCTTTCTTATATCCCAAGCAACACACACTCGTCTAAGTCACATAAAGTAAACGTCTATTGAGATCTAAAAACAGTCTAATAAAAAGCATACAGAGTATGTCATTTCCTAGACATGATTTAGATTGATATCCATTCTATGTTTTTAAGAGTGTTTTATGGGACGTAAATTGAGAGTTAATATTTTGTGCCTATTGGACGTTGAAAAGGCAACTTTTTTCAATGTCGAAAATGATCATGAAATAAACGACTTGCTACAGAATTTTGAATGAGTTCAGAAAAATTCTAAAACGAACAATAAATTGAAACTAATTTTCCATGAAGCTCAAGTCGTGATAACATTCGGAATGTCGAACACGAAACTTAAAGGAATTGAATTCAATCAATCCATTCGCGATCGTGTTAAGGTGGAGCAATGGAAACGGGATTGTTTCAGTCTTTGAGATGTAGATGGCGCGCTTTCAAGAGAATACTTGGGAGTGCCTCACAATATTCTTTAAGTACTGACAGCCCCCTTTAAGAGTTCAGTGCTACACTGTGCTGATGAGAGGCAAATCTCCTCGAAACCGGTCCTCAGTTGCACTTGAGATCTTGAAACTCTGGGATATCATACGTCAAACGTGACCTGCTCGTACTACGGAAAGACAATTTTTCATTGTGTTTCCTACCATTCAGTTAGATTGTTGCGTGTATTAAAATCTCTTACAGTTGTTATAATTAATATACCTGGGACTTTTAATATACTTCAAATATATATATAGTGGAAGTAAAAGTACCATATAATGATCATACAAAATTTTTCAGATGCTGTATTTCTTCATTTTTTAAATGAAAATGTTACGGAGGTCACCATAATCAAGGGCAATCCAAGATTGGCTGAGATTAGCTAACCAGAGGTATCTTTACTCAAAAAATAAAGATGTGATTTTTATTGTTGAATGTAAAATTCTTTTTAATAAATAGAATATAACACTACTTTTATCTTGTAAATCCTCACCAAATTGACACTACTACTTCATTGATTTTTTTTGTTCAAGATCGTACATTTGTAAACAATTTGAAGAATTCTGTGCTGCCCGGAAATACCTTGTAAATGAAAAAACAAGTTTGTCAGAGCTCAATAATATTATGCTAGACTGGGCTTTCAATATGAAGAAAAGAGATGGATCAGACTGCAAGGAAAGTGTCGTAAAAACCTTGTGGAACAATACTGCCGAACAGCTGCAGAAGAAATTCTATTCCGAATGGGGCGTTAGGTTCGATTAATTCACAGACGTGGCTTTTAAAACAGCGCGGGATGCACGAAATGCCAAGAGGCGTATTTTGCAAGTGGACCCTGAGAAAAGAAAAGGTAGTGCCAAGGCGCTGTCTTTGGAGCAACACAAAAAGATGGATCAACTTATGTAAAGAAGATAATCCAGACGGTTTGAAAAGAAAATTTTACTTTATTGCTGCATTGGAGCTTGCTTGGCTCGGAGGAGAGGGTTCCTCATGCCTAATTTCGTATTTCCAATTCGAAATTGAAAACGATGGTAATCTCACGGGCCGACTTGCCTACAATCCGATATTTTCTAAAACAAGACAAGGTGGTGCCCAAAAATGTGCGGAAACGAAATGGCTGACTCCCAATATTGAAGAAGATATTTGCCCGGTGAGGTTATATAAGCTACTTGTATCCAAAAGAACTGCAAACATAACCACTGAAAGACTATTCCTTACTCCACATAAGAATTGGAAATATGGTTCATGGTTCAAAAACTCCCCAGTCGGTCCCAATAAGATGCTAAATGGACAAAAGAATCGGCAGAACTCATTGGCATCAACACAACCAAGTCGAAGATAACCAACCACTCTCATCGAGCTACTGCTGTCAGCCAATAAGCCAAAGCAGGGATTGGCGAGGAACAGCTGATAAAGATAACAGGCCATTCTTCTGCAGCGTCAGTGAAACCGTATCTCCAACTGGACCAACAACATCACAAAAAAATAATCACAGCCATAAGGAATGAAAAAAATGTCCTTCAAGAAACAACATCAGTATCTACTTCATCATTCGAAAATAATGCTAGCAATGTGAACAATAATTGTACTATCAATAATCATTATTTTGAAAATAAAGATGAATAATTTGTTGTTATGCTTCTATCTGGTTATTTTTGAATAAAAAACTATTTTTTTATTTCGTTTGATTTATATTGTTGAATGTCCTTTCCGAATACCATACGAGATTCGAATTTTTTCGAGAACACTGTCGTTTTTTGAAAATTATTCAAATTTCACTCAACAAAGTGATCCCGAAATATATTTTAAGGATAACTTTGTTTCGTGGAATTTAAACGCATAATTCCCGAAAAACAAGAGTGTCTCAAAAAATTTTCACCTCTAGCGGTATTACCCTTGAGAATACATATATTCAATTAATGAACAATTTCTTTTTCAGTTATTTTAGCTTCGCCAATTGAGCCTGCATCGAGCGCCTCCATTAAATTTAGACCTATTTCCGATGTTTCGTAATTATTTGGTCGAACGCTCTAACTAATCGCCTTTATAGGGGTGGTTCCTTTATAGGGGTTGCAATTTAGGTTTTATGGCTTTTCAGCTTTCGGACCGAAAGACTTTACTATTCACCAGCGTGAATGATACTGACTACGAATAAGCGGACGATGTAGAAAAGATATAAAAAACCCATAACTCTAATCGTTTTTATTTATTTGGGATAAATCTGAAGGACTTTCATAGTTCTTAAGGATTTTATTGGCTAGAAAAAGCCTATTTAAATGCAAAAGTTATGTGGTATTCGCTGGAACAATGGAAACAAAGAGGCCGTTTATTTTTGACACT
Organism: Micraspis discolor; assembly: GCA_030674115.1. Lineage (NCBI taxonomy): Eukaryota > Metazoa > Arthropoda > Insecta > Coleoptera > Coccinellidae > Micraspis > Micraspis discolor. The sequence continues at coordinate 3,285,994 of JARTUT010000005.1, read as the reverse complement.
TCTGAGGTTGATATAGTGTAACGTTTGAGGGCATGACATATAGATGAGAAAATATGCTTCTTTAAATTCTGATGTATTGCTAAAAAAATAGAAAAACACTGAGGTGTGGACCGGAGCTTTTGCGTTCTTGTTATGAACTTCTTCCTGGACTCCAGAAATAAACGCTATAGAGAATATAAGAAAACATTCAACAAACATATACAGGGTGGCCATTTGAAAACGAAACAGACGAGATAATAAGTTTTTTCGATAGAAATGCTCGGACAGGTCGGGGGACAACATAAGATGTAGGTTACGGACGCATAGCGCTTCAACCTTTTGCTACTACAACCCTCACCCCCAAATTTTGAATGGGGAAGATGGGGTGAGTGATACTTCATTTGAAAGGTATTTTTATACTGATTTCAGCACAGTAATTGTTTTTTCATTTTATGCATTAGTTCTCGAAATATTCAAGCGTTAGTTAATTTTATCACTTAAATTAATTTTTTGCGAATAAATGACATTTCGTGCTTCCGAAACACAAAAATTTCCGTACTTGTATTTGAAATTGCAAAACATCTACCACTGGGCAAATGAAGTCATACCGTACGTGTTAATGCTACTAGGGTCAGATGTTCGACTAGCTGTTTTATTCACTGAAATCATTCTCCAACTGTACGGTATCAGAACAATTTGAAGTATTGATCTAAGAAATAAGACTTTTCAAAGTAAAGTAAATAATTTATCAAAAACTCACATCAATTAATTGAATATTCAAACTGTTCACCATTAGCTTCCATACAATGAAATAAGTTTCGTTCGAAACGATGGCTATACGTCTTCTTAAATCTTCTATGGAATCGGGCTGTGTAGAGTAAATTTTACTCTTCAAGTGGCCCTAAAGAAAGAAATCTAGTGGTGACAGATCTGGCGATCTGGCTGGCCATTCAGTGGGACCCCTTCTTCCAATCCACCGATTTGGAAATCTTTGATCCAGATATTCTCGAACTGGTAAGGCGTAGTGTGGAGGAGCTCCATCCTGCTGAAACACAATCTGATCTTCCACATAATTTCTAGCATTCTTTTCAATACTTTCCGTGAAAATTGGATCAATGTGATTTTCCAATAAGTCCAAATACATATCTCCAGTAAGATTACCAGGTTAAAAGTACAAGTTCCATGAAAACACCACTTCATTTTCAAATACTTAGTTGAGAATATTTCGAGAACTAATGCATGAAATGAAAAACCAATTACTGTGTTGAAATCAGTATAAAAATACCTTTCAAATGAGGTATCACTCACCCCATTTTCCCTATTCAAAATTTGGGGGTGAGGGTTGTAGTAGCAAAGGGTTGAAGCGCTATGCGTCCGTAACCTACATCTTAAGTTGTCCCCCTCGAAAAAATTTATTTCGTCTGTAATCTCGTCTGTTTTGTTTTCAAATGGCCACCCTGTATCTTAAATGAGCCTTTACTAAACACACAGTTTTCTTTCAGCCACGAACCTCCTTCTATTGAAAACACCTGCTTCTATTTTCCAACACAGACGACGTTCCGTTGTGATCAATGTTTCGATGCAACAATGGTAGAAGTTTAATTTCATATTATGTTTACAATTGTCGAATGTATTCAACAAATGTTGTTCTTCTACTCATATTGTTATTTTTCGATCTTTATTTGCTGTTTGGTGTTATTTAATATAAATCATTTAAAAAGATTCTCTACTCTTTCTTATTTTTATTTAAATATTTATAAGCATCTGAAATTTTTGAACACAATCAATTTTTTCCTAGAATATCTCCTTTAGATTTGAAAATTGGAAATCGTTCGAATAGCATCAAATGAATGGAGTTTGCAAAATTTTGTAGTAGTTGTCAGGCTGGAAGCTTAAGAAAAAAACCCTGATTTTGTTTTCAATATTCTATTAAAACAAGTTTTGGGAATTGTGTTCGCTAGAAAATTCTGCAAAATTGTTTTATGAGATAAATCGATTACTCTTCAGATATTTTTCGAATCTCAACAAAAATTTATACGTATATGGGAGGTTATTGATATCTGCATATTCAGAAATTGCATCTTCGTCGAGTAACTCCAGATTTGTTATTTTTCATGGACCTATATCGAAATATATATTTTTGGCGCTCTTGATCACCCGAACAGAGTGCCTATCATTTTGCCCCAATGTCTGTAATTTTCGAATATCGAGCCGAAAATGGTCTCAATCGATTGGGTTCGACTCCCCGATGAAAAATCCGTTGGCGGCTGGCCGGCCGAATCCTCTCTAGCATCCAAACGAGATGAGCTAGAGTTTTCATATTTTCAGAATAGGTTAACTTGTTGATGACGAGATATTGTTGATGATGGAGCTCGTGTTGAATGATTATTTGGGCTATTACCATCATCTATTGTGGATGTAATGTTTTCCGACGTTTCGATAGACATCTTCTATCTTTATCAAGGAGGAAAAGTAAAAAAACCTTTCGAAAATTATCAATTTTCAAAAAGTCTTTTTGAAAATTGCCCAAATCATTCAACAATAGGTTAACTGTCCAAATATCTCGGTCAAGTTCGTTATTGGGCCAAATCCGTCGGATGGTTCTGAAATTTTCTTAATAACTACTAGAATATCCATCCGATCAAGTTGATACTTGAAATATTGTTGGGGGAAGCTGAAACAAAACGGCTTGTAAAATTTCTCAGAAATCGTCATGCTAGAAAATTTTAAAAAAATCCCCAAAAAAAAATTTTTTTAATACTCAATATCTCATAAGACATTTTTCGGATTTCAATAAAAATTCGTGAATATATTGAGGTGATCGATATCGTACTCATCCTCAAATTTCATTGTCGTAGCTTATTTCTATCTGAAGATATGATCATTCTTTTCATTTACTAAAGAGAAATGACATGATGAATTTAGTTTCAAGCAAAACTTGTGGAAAATGATGAGTATTTATTTTTAATTTGAGATATAGGTTTGTTCATTCATTAGACGTTCATATTTGCATCACATAGTACGAGAAAAGACTATTGTTCACCTGATCAGAGTGCTTATAGATTTGTTATGGTTTGAATATTTACTCGCAAGTAGCTCAACAAGAGCGCCAAAGCAATCTGACCTCACGTCAATTTTTTCTTCTAGGAACCTTTCATTAAACGATTTCGACCGTTACAGTCGAAATGAACAGGCGAAGGGGGAAATTTGCATCGTCAAAAAACCGAATGTGGGTGAGTCGGGAATATTGCAGACGATTCAAATAAAGGACTCACACAACGCAGCGGAAGTAATGGCTGTTATAGCCTCCACTTCCGTTCATTACGGCCGATTCGCCCTATTCTTTCTCTTGATACTCGACTAGACAACGAAAACCAGCCTACCGATGTGTATCTATCTATTAACGAGAAAGAAAAGCTTCTGGTTTGAAATAACAACCCCTCCGTTCTCTACAAAATTATAGACATAGAAAATCGCCAGTTTTCCTGCAATGAAAAATTCAGGACACACAGTTGTTTTTCGTCTACCATATCAGTGAACGCAAATAACAGTTTTTTGTGCTTTTATTCACTTGAACAGAGCGCTCATCAATTTGTCCCAAATTCTATCTTGACCGAATGTGGTTTCAATCGTTTTAGTTTGACTAATGAAGAAATGGCGAACTAAATTTATTCTGTCGGTCGGACAGTCCGCTAACACATTAACTTCAAAACGGAATGATATAGAAGCAGAAGTTCTAAAAGAATATTCTGATTTTCAAAAAAACTTTTATTGAGCTGCATTAGTTATCCTGGGTGTGTTGCTCTGTGATGTTGAAATTTTTTTATGCTTGTTTCTAGATAATTCTCTGAATATATCAAACTAGTGGAAAAGCCCGTGTCGCCACGGGCGCAAGTAAGGAAGCGCGCGGTCGTTATTAGCAAATGCCCCCCTATAAGCAGTCATTTTTTGTGTCTAGCTTTCATCGAGTGAAGACGTGTTCAAAAAAATGCCCAGAAAACTTTCCGAAGCCCAACTGAAACGCCAAATCACCCTGTAATCAACTGTAGAAAGAAAACGTGGAACGCGCGAAAAAGAAAAGGGAGCTTCTGGAAAATCAGATGAAAGCTCCTGTTTTTCGTGCACGAAACCTGGGGGTGTACGAATATAGCACAGGGCTACAACCGCCAAATTACAATTGTTCGGTTTGCCTAGAGAGCAATGTAAATGAATTAAATCTTAGGCTGTTATACTGGCGTATATTGTTTTGGAAATTCTTGGATTCTTCATCTGTTCCTGTGTAAAGTTCTCTGAGTAAAGCTGGTACTTCTTTCAATTGCATCTGCTCTCTCATTACAACTTTGCTTTTCTGACAGCACTGGCTGAATCCATCTCGCCCTTTTTCACCCCTATAATGCATAGCATTGCAAAATTGACACGATTCGCTCATTTCGCCGACAGAAAACGCGGGAATTTCGTCTTCCCCCGCCCCGCGAGACGCTCCGGCTTCGGAGGAGTACTTTCGCCCGTTTTTCGCCTTTGGGCGATTTCGCGAAAAACGCCGGGGGTTTCGCTGCCGCTTCTCCTAGAGGAGGATACGCCTTTTCGTATTTTTTTAAGATTGCCTCTCGAGCGGCCTGCGGGCTGCTCGGAAAGCTTGCTTTCCGTGTCCCTCCCGGGACCCGCTCGTCATAATTACGCATTACGTAATTATTGTTATGTAGGGCTTTATGCTATGTTTAATTACGTAGAGCTAGTTAGGACTGTATATTTTATTATTGGATGTTGCGTACGCAGATCACAACTACAGATTCCACAACAGTAAGATACTGAATATAAAAAGTCTTACCGGTTGCCGAAAAGAATGGGACTTCCTTATCCTGGCAGGCTTCTTGAGGGATCCCTCGAATGCAGATACCACTGCTTCCATACGCCGATGGCAGCTCTTCTGAAGTTTGAAGTCTGCTATGGAACCCATTCAAAGGGAAATCATCATCCATAGTTGTGGAAGGTTGTGATATAATACTTATTTCATTTAAAAAACAGCAGAGGAAAAATTATCGACTGACTTTCCATTATGACAATTGTCATATATAACAATAATTTAAATTTCAATTTCAAATAATATGAAACCTGATAAATGTTCGTTTAGATTACACGTAAAACAAAAAACGTATAGGTGATACCGATTCAGATTTCCTACATTTCACGAAACGTCGTTTCATCATTCGACCGATACCCATATATAACAACATTTCAATCATATCATGCAACATTTCAGAGAATTCTCGTCCACACACATCCATCCACTTTATCGGCAAACAAAGATGATTTGCCCTTCTGATTTTCATTCGACCCGTTAAATAAACATCTCGCCCTTTTTCACCCCTATAATGCATAGCATTGCAAAATTGACACGATTCGCTCATTTCGCCGACAGAAAACGCGGGAATTTCGCGGTGTCGGTTTCTTTCAGTTCGGGTTGTCCGGGCAGCGTTTCGAGAACCCACTGGTCTGCCTCGTCGTCGTGTCTCCATTGTGAATTAAAATTTTGAAATTTTACACTGGACCTTACTCAAAATTGAAAAATCGGACGTGACCCGTTTTCAATTTTTACCCATAACTGGAGAATAACCTGTAGCACCATGATTTACCGATTTCAATTAACCGCAAAAATCCGCTTTAAAACTGTCCATAAGAATTTCATTTATCATTAGAATGATCTACTTAACGTGCCGAATCGATCGATATCCTTATCGCATGGTCGATGTTCTCGATCCAGTTGGTCTTTTCACTGTCAAGAAGCTGCTGAAATAACACGTTTGAAGTGATTTCGAAAATTTTATATGCAAATTTTGCCTGGCGGAAGAAATTTTCCGCCAAATCCGTCGGGGTATGGAATTTTCTCGTCGACCTATCAAGTACAAAATTCATTGAAGTTGAGAATTTCAAAAAATCAGAGCCAATTTCCAATTTTGACTTCCAATAGTAACTTAATAAAATTCTGCCGAACAGCACAGTTTTTTGTTATCGGAAAGAATGTGCTGCTACGTTCATGTGCGAGAAATGTATCGTGAAAATTTTCTTCAAAAATACCAAAGATTTTCTGAAAACTCCCATAAATGGGTAAAAAGGTAATTCAGCTTTTGGCGCTTCTGTTCTTCGAATAGAGTACTTTAGATTTTTATCTGTGTTATTCGAAAATTTGGGTAAAAGTGATATCAGTTGTTGACGAGAAAAAACTGAATAGTGTATTAGGAATGGCGAAATGTTTATATTATAGGGCAACAAATTAATGTTCTATTCAACAAGATAAAAATGAAGAAATCATCACAAAAACACTTAGAAGTAATGGCTATCCCAACAAGATATTGGAAAGATCTAAACGAATACCACAAAATGAGCTGGAACCCCTTAATGATATAACACATGTAGAAATGGAGAACCTTAAAATGCGTCATTCTTCAGGTGAAAGGTTTATCCGAAGAAATGAATAGAATTGCAAATAAATACGACATAAAAACCGCCTTTAAGACACAAGGTAACATCAGATTTAATCTAAAAAAAGTTAAACTTAACAACAAGAATCAAAAACGAATAATTGCATATTTGAGATACCTTGCGAATTCGGAAGATCTTCTATCGGAGAAACAAAACGTCTCTTAAAAGTGAGAATAAAAAAACATCCGAGCTTTCTCAAGTGTTACGAACCGAAAGAACCTGGTTGGTCCAACATGCTGTGGATGAAAATTATCTGATAAAATGAAAGGATACATCTGTCATTTCACAAGAAGAGAAGCTTACAAGAAGAAAAATCAAAGAGGCAGAATCTATTATAATAATATGATGCATTGTAAGGTCTAGCGCCTAAACCACTCAACCGATTTAAATCAATTTTTTTTAAATTAACTGTAGGCATCTGAAACTGATGCAGAAAAATAATGTTCACTCGAATTAACACGTTTAACGAACAAATATTATTATTTTACAAATTGTGTATTATTGCTTGCTAGTAGTTCAACATGAACCATCTGACCTCAAGCTTTCTAAATTATTTAACAACTGACATGTTTTGTAAGAAGAAAATTCATCACCCTGATGGAAGGAGGATATTTTTCTGGCGAATATCCTCAACCAGCAGCAAATAAGTTGTGAATACAAGATTCACAAGTCGTAGTCAAACTGAACGGATAATTAAGCTGCCAGACGGGCATTGTCCCAGGCAGTTATTCATTTGATCGTGAGAAAAGGGCCCTCCTCAAACGAATTAAACGAAACAGTCAGCAACGCTTATCTAGGCGTGGTATCCGATGTCATTTTTTATTCCCCCATGTTGAAAATAATGCCATTTTTATTAGGAATTCTGTGCCTGATGTGGGCGATTCTCAGTTTCCAAGTGGGGTGTCGAAACAGATCGATACAAGTATGAATTATTCAGAAATTTTGGCAGCGTTTCACCTAATAAAATGCACAATGTCATGCAACAATATGCGGGTGATGCAAACGGTTTCAATAGACTAGTTTTCATATGAATAATCAGTTCTTCGACACTGTGTTGAGAAAAAATCTATACAATTACTGTCGTCAGGATAAGAGCGTTTGCCCACTTCTTTTATAAAATAAGTCAAAGGTGGCTTCCACACTGTATATCTTATAAGTGAGGAAAGGAAATTGCTTCTTAGATGAATTCCTAATAAGAGTACAGAATCAGTATCAGTCGTCCTTTATACATCATTTACTAGTTTCCTAACCAATCCATTCCCAGGATTCCTTAAATTAGGTCAAAGCAAAACTTAAACCCCTTTCAACCCTTCTCTTGCACAATCCAATGAAGGGTTGAGATAGCAGGTAGATCCATCAAGGCACTACGCTGCAGATTAATTGAAATCTGGCCTGAATCCAATTTATTTCTCCCATATGGCAGCCCATCGTCGCAAAAGGTTGACCTACTTTACGATGAAATGTAAGTAACTAACGTATAGTCTTTCTTTTGATGCTTGTCTACGTTTATTAGCAGATGTCTAGGTACAGGTGATTGATGCAACAGACATCGAATTAGCGATTAGTATAGCTCTATCAGCTTTACAACTGTCAGGTTGTCTCTGATCAATGAATAAGATCACAAATCGATTTTTCATAATTGTCATTGTTGGCGTAATTGAGCAAATGATATTTCATTAACTTTTTTAATTTGTGTAAATGTTTCGAATATTATACACTTGTGGAAAAGCCCGTGTCGGCACAATTCAATATCAAAAATCCAGTCAGTTCATAAAGACGGGTCAACTTACTATCAACTATTATAGTAATCCTGAATAATTATCGTTTCCAAGAATTGGTTTTCGATATTAGCTAATTGTGAAACATCGTTTTTTAGATATGCAAAACATACCGTTATAAATGTCGAAGGCTAAGCTATCATAGAACGCTAAAAACAGTTATATTGAATGGAATAATTTTCGTCTCACCTTATTGCGTATTTTCATTTTAATTGTATGAGTCGACGAACTTTGGATCGCTTCAGATTAACATAATGTATCGAAATTGGCCGACCGGTCATTCAAAATGTTGTTCTTATGTTACTTGAGATGCAAAGAAGAAACAAGAAATATGAAATATTCAGTTTAATCTCATTACTGGTTTGAAGGTCTTTAGCAAATTCATTCACAAGATCTCTGATAATCAATTATATGATAGCTTCTTGGTTTATAATCTTTTCGAAGGTTCTGAAATATTTAATGAATATTATACTGAGGAATTATGAACAGTTCGAATACTGATTTTCTAATTGAACACGAAACAACATTTCTTGTCGGTTATAAAAAATATGATACTGGCAGTGGAAATTTTCTTGTAGTATTTGCAATGAAATTTCGCGGTCGCTTCTCCTAGAACAGGATACGCCCTTTCGATCTGTATTAAGGCTGTACACCACCTTGCGGTGAAACTCGAATTCCGCTAGATGGCACCAAGCGAAAATTTCAAGGAACTGAAAACAGGCACGCCCATTGTACGAAATATGACGGTCTGTACGGTATTTATGACCCCTAATATACTTTCTAGGTATTGTCGCCGGTGAGTAGGATCGAAACGGAACGTAAATTTGTGTTTATGGATTTTTTGTGGAATTTGAAGTGAATGGTAAATACAGAGTTCATTCTATTTAGACCGGTCGATTGAGACCAAGTAACAAGGGTGAAGTTACATAAATTCCCTACAAGCTGAGAGTCGGTGAAATTGTTCAAAACATAATTATGAATAAAATATTAGTTTCCCTGTATGGAAAAATTTTATTCAAGGTTAAAGGCCAAAAAATGCGGTTTTCACGATTTTCTGCAAAACGTCAAGTTTTATGTTGAAATAACTCCAGACAAATATTGTAGAACATATAATTATCTATAAAATGTGTATCAATATTTTGTTCCAAAGAGTCACCGTTTTTGAGATATAACGGTTCAAAAAATTATGAAAGTTGTGATCGTCATAATATACATGATTTGGCCACGTATACAGGGTGAGTCAAAATTGAGTATCGAGCTGTTTGGGGGTACATTGAAAAATAAGTATAGTATGATGGATAAACTCATATCCCAGAATGCATTACAACTTTTATAACTTTTTGAAACGTTGTATCTCAAAAACGGTTGATAAGTTGATACATATTTTATAGATAATATATGTTCTACAATTTTTTCTGGAGTAATTTTGTGATAAAACTTGCCTTTTTGCTGAAAATCGCGAAAAACGCATTCTTGACCTTTGACCTTGACTTGAATATTTCCGTACAGCGGAATAATGAAAAACTTTAAAATTTTATTCATAATTAGGTTCTGAACAATTGCACCAAACTTTCAGCTTGTTGGGAATTAATGTAACCCTGAATGTCTTAATTGACCCTATAATTATTTATATGAATGTGAGTGATGTAAATTAATTAAAACAATCTCTTGAATTTGTACATTGGGCGCTATACTACATGAAAAAAAATTTATTCGGACAAATCTAATCAGTTGAAGAAGCATATAAAATTTCCATGTCTCCAAAACATTTTTCCTGGGCAAACATGGAAAATAAAAAATTTTTGTTTTTTAAAATATATTATTTGGAATGAGGGAGCTGATATAATGCAATACATATTGAAACAAAATGTCCCTAGCTGAGGTTGGTGCACGGGGTACCATACAATTCTGCGTATGATACAATAGTTCAGGGAAAAACCTCAGCAGAAAAATCCCTGCCCCCGTGTCAAAAAAATAAAACTTTCTACGGGTGTTCGACCCCTGCATCTGAAAAAATTCGATATAATTTTTTCCGCTGAGACAGTAGAATGTAGGCTTCGTTCGTGAGAAACACTTACCCACTTCCATAATAATTTCAATTTATTTCGCGGACACTCATTCCTCTTGGTATTCTGCCATCTATTATTTCTGGAAGAATGCACTTCTTGTAAAAGTCCTCTAATTTGGAAGCATCGTATATCTCCAGAAATTCTGATCCCTTATTATGGTTTGCACATGGAAATCATTATCGCAATAAAGAATCAGGTCGCAATATTCTCTACGGCATATATTTAATTGTCCCTGAATTTGGTAAAAATAGTACCATACCTGAGGTCATAAATGATCATAAATGAAGGATAAGATTCTATTGGCCCATCTGCCGTAAAGAGGTGTCAACCATTGGGAGGCGGGCCGAATACAATTATTTTATACAAGAACGAGAATAACTCGAAAAATTGAGAAAATTGAAAACAAAAGATTAGCTAATTTCAAAGTACAATACCGAACGACTACCTATGAGTTTTTTTCGATCAAATATTTCCTTGAGGAAATATTTGCATCTGAAGAGTATTTCAATTTTCAAAGTGTAATTAGCCAAAAACTATGCATCATATCAAAAATCGGCGGAAGGTACGCACTAGGGAATACTCATGCCAATGCTCACTCAAATTTTGAATGAAATCCGACAAACGGTTTATGCGTTATTCTTGAAGTAAATTAGCATTGAAATAGTATAGGCACAAAGAAGGTGAGGTACAGCCTTAAGATTGCCCCGGGTTCGTCCCTTCGGGCCTCACGCTCGGCTTCGCCTCGCGGGTCCCTCCCGGGACCCGCTGGTTCATTTCTTACTGCTATATTATTTAGATGAAATTAATAGTAATTCGAAATCTTACCGTATCTACCAGATGATCTGAAGTATCGACACTTCGATGGCAAAGCTAGTTCCTGCTGTTTGGCGAGAAAATTTTGTGTTGTGGATTTGAATATCGAAGTTTTTATAAGAACAAGAGTCATTACATTTTTAAATTAGCAGAGGAGTATGGTGCAAAAATGATTTGATATTGAAAAAAGTTTCACTGACAGAGGAACTACAGAAAGGGCGAGCTTATCGGAGTCTACTTCATTTCTCTCAAATTTTGCAATATTCTTATCTATAATCTTCAGCTGACAGCATGGAAGACAATTAGCGAATCTATATAATGTGTTTCCTATTGAAGAGATGAATTCTCATTCGCTTCGAAATAAGTCGAAATACTAATTTCATCAACTGCCCTTTTTTGTATTCTTTAGGGGATCTTACATTCTAAAATTTGGAAAATTTGAAACATCTTTTCAGAAATTGTAAAAAACATGGGGATACTTCTCATTGGATACTCAACATTTTGTGTCATCCACCATGGATTTGAAATAAACAATATCATTAAGTGCATTTGAATGTGTATTACGTATACAATTGAAAAAATACAATAAAAGAAATAAATCCAAAATCTTATTATTAGAATAGCAACGATCCATTTTGTGAAATCAAAAAATTTCATAACGACTAACAATAAGACCTGTCTGACACTTGTGAATTATAAATGGGATAATTTATCTTCTATGCTCACAGAATATCCTTATGAATCAGATTCGAAGGATATGACTCTACGTAAGTACTACATAAATCCAGATAATCTCAAATAACTCAGAAATTATTGAATTTAGGAGCATAATCATGTGAGAAAACTATCATCATTTTTGACCGCAGAATCCAACACAATTGAAAAAAATAGGGTTCTAATTTGAAAAACAGAAGTTATGGCCAATTCAAGATCACAATTTTCAACACAAAATTTGAAACACCCTGTGATATTTAAAATAAGAATAATGAACATATTACTGAATGAACATATTTGACTTTTTTTCCATTGTTTTTTAGATATTTTGAAAACTATTCGATTTAATACAATGTTTTTAACAGAGATGTATTCACTATTGAATACTCGATCATACCAGGAATGGAAAACTTGAAAAAAAAGTTTTTCGTCGAATTTATTTTTTGTATAACCGGAAGTTTTTGGGCTTCAAAAACATTTTAGCTCTGTAGAGAACTTCGAACAATATCATAATCCCAATTTTCAGATTTCAAATATGTCTAGTTCTCCAGAAACGTCTATTAGGCACTCGAACTTGAGACACCCTGTAAGGTAAATACACCATTTCTACTGTCCCTGAAGTTAATTAACAATATAATGAATTACCTATCGACACTTTCTGAGATGCCGAACGTTCTAATGAGATATACTCGATTTTTCTTTTTTGTGAATGTGGGATTTCGATCATTAGAGATACTCAGTTAATTCTCATTTAGTCACCTATGATAGCCTCGAAATTTGATACATTTTAATGAGATTAGTTTTGTTTGGAAAAATAAATAGTTGGAAAAAAAATTTATCACAATAATGTTTGAAAAACTGGTATTCCTTTCATTGATTTTCAGCAATAGGATCTGTCAATTTGAAATATATATTCTTATTTCAGTTTGACATGATAGATAGATAGATAATTTATTGGTGCTTCTTCATAAAATATATTGTATAACACAGGTCATAATTTCAATATTCCCTCTCCTGGAACAGTTTCCAAGATGAGAATACGATACCACAGATGTGACTCGATGGGGCTGTGATTGGCAACCTTCCAAGATACTCTTGACCAGTTTTGATAATGTCTCGTTGAAATGAGAAATCCATGTGGGACTAGGGTCCAAATGAACTCCTAAAAACTTCGATTCATTGGTGTTGTGATCTTTGAGACCTCTTAGGTTGAACAACATGGTGTCTATCTTTTTTTCGTTGCAAACTACCTTGTTTAATGCAAACTACTTCTTAGCCTTCAGTTAATCCATCTTTCCACACAGTGTCATATGCCGAAGATAAATCAATGAAAGTAGCTCCTGTTTTCAACCTATCATTGAAGCCTGATTCTATGAAAGTTGTAAGGCTGAGAACCTGATCTGAACAATTTCTGTTTTCCTAAAGCCTCCCTGGTAATTTTGTAGAATATTTTCTATAGAAGATTTAATTCTAAAAAGAATTAGCCTTTCTAATATCTTGAAAGGAACACTCAATAAATTGATGAGTCGATAACTACTAGGATCACAAGGATATCCTGCTGCCTTTCGAGATTTGGTAGATTTGATTGCAGCCCTCAATTCATCTATATTGAATGGATGTGACACATGTTCTAAAGTAGGAGCTGATCTCCTGAATATGTGTAATTTTTTCTTCATATTCCTCATTTTAGATTGGGATATATTGACTGATTCAGATACATTAACTAGGCGTCGAGCGATTAAACTTGGATCAATTTTTGATCATGATGAGGCAAGGGGAGTAGCTTCACCTAATTTTCTCAATACATCCCATAAACTACTACTCGAATGTGTGAAATTCATTTTTGATACAACACTATCCCATTTCTCGTTTCGGCTTGTATTGATTGAATTCACAAGCCTTTCACATTTATCAACGGATGGTGATATTTGATAGTCCTTGTACAAATTATCGGTTTCTTCCCGGAAACCTCTTGGAACGAACTTTTTTGCTGCGGCTTTCACAACACCTAAGAATCTGTGATAGTTATCGTGAGTGGGTTTAATCCATCTAATATCACTGTCTACCTTCTTAGCAAATTCAATCCAATTCGCTTTCTTGATTGATTCTTAAAGTCGATTAACTTAACTGTCTCACTCTGATACGAATTAGGTCATCGAAATCAAAGAAATGAATCTTTACATCCTCTATTCTTTTATTTCTACCTGGCCGGTCCTTCTGCAATCAAGACACAGAATATACGGCAATCTGTGCGAACTATTCATCTCAACCCCATCATTTCCCCTTCCTGGTGGGATTCATTAGGTATAAAACTGGGTCGTGAAAGGGTTATGGGAACCAAGGGCACCTGCAGAATGCCTTCCAACCCCTTCAAACTTACCATATGCCTTCAGATGATTTTTTAAGTGGAGTTTTTAGGCGGATTTGATGCGACTTCATTCTCGAACATAGAGGAGTGCCACTCTTACCTGCTGTCTCTCCGTGATAACTTCCATATGTTGATTGAAAAAAAGTAATACAGGAGGATTGGATGCTAATATGCCTTTATTGTATGTAGTGAAAAATTCATGAAATTAATACAGGTTTCTGATTTTGTTTTGAATGATTATTTGGGCTATTACCATCATCTATTGTGGATGTAATGTTTTCCGACGTTTCGATAGACATCTTCTATCTTTATCAAGGAGGAAAAGTAAAAAACCTTTTGAAAATTATCAATTTTCAAAAAGTCAATATGACAGAAGTCATGAAAGAAAAATGAACAATGTTATATACTCATCTGTGATATGATGATCTTTTTAAGTTGGATCGAACTATGGGAGTTCAAACTTCTGGCAGATCTATAGATGGAGCACTTTGGAATCTGGTGTTATTTTCATAAATGCTGCTTCTTTGATCTTTCTTCTTGCAAGTTTTTCTTCTTTGGATATTATTGATGCTTCATCCCACTTTATACGATGATTCTCATCTACAGCATGTTGGACCAACCTGGATTTGTCGCTGTCTAGTACTCGAAGAAGCTTCTGATCTTCTCTTATTCGTACATTCAGAGGGCGTTTAGTTTCTCCGATGTAAGATCTTCCGCACTCGCAAGGTAATTCATATATGCAGTTCTTTGTCCTTTGTGTCTCATTATTAGAAACGCTTTTGTAAGTTTAGCTCTGATAATGTCTTGAGTTTTGAATGCAGTCGTTATGTTGTATCTATTTCCAATTCTTCTCATTTTCTCCGACAAACCTTTTACACAAGGAATTACGGTTTTAATGATCTGATTTATATCTGTTGGTTCAGGTTGACTTTCTCTTGTTCGTTTAGCTTTTTCTAATATCTTTTTGGGGTAGCCATTGCTTCTAAGAGTTTTCGAGATGTTATTTATTTCTTCATTTTGGTCTTCTTCAGTGCAACAAATATTTATTGCTCTATCAAATAAACATTTTGCTACTCCCAATTTAGTGTTTAGTTGGTGGTTTGAATCAAAATGTAGATATTGTTCTGTGTTCGTTGGCTTTTTATACACAGTGGTTCTTGGGATTCCACTTTGTTTATGTACGAGTACATCTAAGAATGGAAGTTGTCTGTCCTTCTCGATTTCAATTGTGAATTTAATTGATTCCTCTTGATTGTTTAGATATTGAAGGAATCCATCTATAGTGTCTCTTCCATGTTGCCAAATAATGAAAGTATCATCTACATATCTTTTCCACAGTTTGGGTTTAAGTGCATATTTTTCTAATGCCTTCTGTTCGAAAATTTCCATATATAAATCAGCTAAAATTGGTGATAGTGGTGAACCCATGGCCATTCCGAATTCTTGCTGATTAAAGATGTCTTCGAATTGGAAATATGTTGTTTCAATAATATTGTTTCACTAATATTCCGACAGATAAAACACTTATTATAGTTAGGAAAAAACTTGAAGAAGATCAAACCCTTAGTGAAAGAACCACACTAAGCGTCAATGCAATTATGGAAATGCTTTCTCTTTGTATTGAAACAACATATTTCCAATTCAGAAGACATCTTTTATCAGCAAGAATTCGGAATGGCCATGGGTTCACCACTATCACCAATTTTAGCTGATTTATATATGGAAATTTTCGAACAGAAGGCATTAGAAAAATATGCACTTAAACCCAAACTGTGGAAAAGATATGTAGATGATACTTTCATTATTTGGTAACATGGAAGAGACACTATAGATGGATTCCTTCAATATCTAAACAATCAAGAGGAATCAATTAAATTCACAATTGAAATCGAGAAGGACAGACAACTTCCATTCTTAGATGTACTCGTACATAAACAAAATGGAATCCCAAGAACCACTGTGTATAAAAAGCCAACGAACACGCAGGACAATATCTACATTTTGATTCAAACCACCAACTAAACACTAAATTGGGAGTAGCAAAATGTTTATTTGATAGAGCAATAAATATTTGTTGCACTGAAGAAGACCAAAATGAAGAAATAAATAACATCTCGAAAACTCTTAGAAGCAATGGCTACCCCAAAAAGATATTAGAAAAAGCTAAACGAACAAGAGAAAGTCAACCTGAACCAACAGATATAAATCAGATCATTAAAACCGTAATTCCTTGTGTAAAAGGTTTGTCGGAGAAAATGAGAAGAATTGGAAATAGATACAACATAACGACTGCATTCAAAACTCAAGACATTATCAGAGCTAAACTTACAAAAGTTAAGCCTAATAATGAGACACAAAGGACAAAGAACTGCATATATGAATTACCTTGCGAGTGCAGAAGATCTTACATCGGAGAAACTAAACGCCCTCTGAATGTACGAATAAAAGAACATCAGAAGCTTCTACGAGTACTAGACAGCGACAAATCCAGGTTGGCCCAACATGCTGTAGATGAGAATCATCGTAGAAAGAGGGATGAAGCATCAATAATATCCAAAGAAGAAAAACTTGCAAGAAGTAAAATCAAAGAAGCAGCATTTATGAAAATAACACCTGATTCCATAAGTGCTCCATCTATAGATCTGCCAGAAGTTTGGACGCCGATAGTTCGATCCAACTTAAAAAGATCATCATATCACAGATGAGTATATAACATTATTCATTTTTCTTTCATGACTTCTGTCATATTGACTTTTTGAAAATTGATAATTTTCAAAAGGTTTCTTACTTTTCTCCTTGATAAAGATAGAAGATGTCTATCGAAACGTCGGAAATCATTACATCCACATTAGATGATGGTAATAGCCCAAATAATCATTCAACACGAGCTCCATCATCAACCAACGTTTCAGAGGAAAGCTCATTTTTTGATCTATAGAGATAAAAACTTCATGACATAATTGATTTAGAAACCGCACGTCAATAATATATCTAACCGTTTCTTCATAATTTCTTATTGCGTTGCTTCGAAACAAATATTTTTGGAAAGTTTCTACCTTGAATGCAATGAACAATTTACAGTAGGCGACATTAACAACATCAGAGTTTTGTATGAAAATTTTTATTTCGATGGAACACCCAACATTTTCATATACAGGGTGGCCATTTGAAAACGAAACAGACGAAATAAGTTTTTTCGATAGAAATGCTCGGACAGGTCGATTTCTGTTTCAAAGTGGACAACTTAAGATGTAGGTTACGGACGCATAGCGCTTCAACGAAATATTCTAAACTAAGTATTTGAAAATGAAGTGGTGTTTTAATGGCACTTGTAGTGTTTTTTTGTGAAAAATCGACTCCAATTCACTGACATAGAAATCTTTAATCAAAATGACGAACAAACAAAGCGTGTTGCGCTCAATCTTGACAACATTGTCGGTCCGTTCTTTTTACCTGGTAATCTTACTGGAGATATGTATTTGGACTTATTGGAAAATCACATTGATTCAATTTTGACGGAAATTATTGAAAACAATGCTGGAAGTTATGTGGAAGATCAGATTGTGTTTCAGCAGGATGGAGCTCCTCCACACTACGCCTTACCAGTTCCTGAATATCTGGATCAAAGATTTCCAAATCTGTGGATTGGAAGAAGTGGTCCCACTGAATGGCCAGCCAGATCGGCAGATCTGTCACCACTAGATTTCTCTCTTTGGGGCCACTTGAAGAGTAAAATTTACTCTACACAGCCCGATTCCATGAAAGATTTAAGAAGACGTATAGTGAACGAATGTCATGAAATCACTCCAGAAATGCTGCAAAATGTGCGCCATCGTTTCGAACAAAACTTATTCCTTTGTATGGAAGCTAATGCTGAACAATTTGAATTTGAAGTACGGATATTTTGGTATTTCGGAAGCACGAAGTGTCAATTATTCGCAAAAAATTAATTTAAGTGATAAAATTAACTAACGCATGAATATTTCGAGAACTAATGCATAAAATGAAAAAACAATTACTTATATTCCTAACAGTCACACATTCACATTATTCCTGGGAAAGATGGGAAGACGTAAGCAGCTGAATCCGATCAACGTCTTAAATCCCAGACGTATGACATCGAAGAAGAAATTCTAAATAATTATACAATATCAAAACCGGTCCGTGGATTCCGAGGCGATTTTATAAGTTTTTTACGCACAGGTGGACATGGCAAAGAAGCAGGTTCACAATTTACGCTGCTAAAGGATGGGAAGGGTTCGGTTGCTGCACCTGCACCGTCCCTTCTGAAATTCGACCAGGAAAGTGCATGTCTGGGAAGTTACCCGAAGGGTTGATTATAAGGTAGCGAAAAAGATTATCGACAGTTTATTCGAAATTAAAATTCATTGGAAAGATAGGAATTGAGAGCCAATTAAAAAACTGATTCTTCTTGATACATAAAAAAATTTAAATATTTATTGTGTGAAACGCGTCCTTTAACTCCAAACGCATGCATTGTGTTTTATAAACCTGGCGAATTTTGTGGATTTCATTTTGTGACTCATTGAAAACATAGAATGCGGTTCCTGTCACAGATTTGTCGGTATTGCTGTGTTAGTTTTCAATTTCCTAATTGCTCCTAAGATGTCTAAAATCATGATGAAATTTTTTTAGATTCCGGAGATATCGTAGTAGTTTCTCCTGCTAGTGCCGATTGGGTTCGATTACATGATGAAGGATCCACATAACATGCATGACTATAAATATGAGAAAGTTCATGCATTAGAACCAGGTGAAAAACTTGAAAATGATGAAATTTTTTTGAAAAAGATCATTTGGACAGATGAAGCAAAATTCAATAATGAAGGACTATTTAATAGAAAGAATTGCCACATTTGGAGGAGTGAAAATTCTCATAGAAAAAGACAAAGAAACCCCGAGAACAAATTTTTTCGTCGAATTTATTTTCACTCCCTGTATAACCGGAAGTTTTTGTGCTTCGAAAATATTTAAGCTCTGTAGAGAACTTCGAAAAATATCATAATCCCAATTTTCAGATTTCAAATATGTCTAGTTCTAATAGGCACTCGAACTTGAGACACCCTGTATATACATTGTTACGTGTTAAGACTTTACGGCAATAATCTGATCGAAATACACCCAGAATATTTAAATTTCGATATGACTAGATGTGACAAAAGGTGACCAACTAGCTCACACAGGGTGGGTTACCCTATAGAACATAGAAAGAATAATTATATATATGGGTGTCAGGTAATTTGAATATCTGGCCACCTACTTCCGAAATTACCAAATTATGTCAATTGAAAATTAAAGATCAATTACTTTGAAGTGAACAAATGAGTGTTGGTAGGAAAGAAAAAGACTTTGAATTTTCTGTACACCTTATTCTATATTTACTTTCTGAAACTTGACTATCCTAATGCTAAACCTATTTTCCTAATTACTAAAAGCCTATTCTTCCTATCCGTATCTAAATCTATCTATTACTGAATCTATCTACTAACTCATACCTAACTACTATCCTATTTTCCTAATTATTTTAATCCTAAAATTCCTAAATTTCTATTTATCTCTAATCTATTATCTATGCCCTAAATATTCAACCTAATCATTAATCCCACTGTTATATACAATTTCTCAAATATACAATATATAAGTAAATGTCCCCTGGGGGGTACTTATCCAAAAAAAATTCGGTCTAGTAATACAAAAATATTCCTAGCTGCTATCTCAATCCAAAATTCCAATAGCCCTTCCAGTACTACATTTAGTAGCTCACGGTAATCCAAACAGTAATACGATTGTATATTTACAATCCCATAAAGTAAAATATATTATGTACAATAAGAGAACCCCTTGATGGTGGTTGGGGTTATCGTGAGGTATCTGAAGAAATTATTAATAAAATCCTCGATTTTCGAGATCAGTCAGAAAATAATGCTTATTTTCCAGCTTTCTTTAATTAATTTCTATACGAAGAGGGCTTTAAATCCCCGAAGGAAATCTCAATAATTCTCTTCGTGATACCAGAATAATGAATTTTTCGTTCTTCATATGTTCGTCAAGTTTCGAGAAAGAAAATTAATCGCAAAAACTGTTAAAAACTATAAACATGCGCACATATGAAGCGGAGATCTGTTCAAACAATTGCCTAGAGCTTCATCATTTCGCTTTGAATAAAATACGCGTAACAACATGTATATTAGGTGTGCCATTTGAAATTCGAAAGTAGTAGTCAGTCTCGGGTATTACCAAAAACTGTAGAGTTCTGATAATATTCAGCGATAAGGTAATAATATCAAATACCGACGTATGAATTTTCAGTTCAAATTTTCGATGAGATATCCATCATGAGTCGCCCCGGTTACTACAAATTCCAATAAAAATAATTCAGAAGAACATTGCATCATTCTCAAGATTTATGATAAAGCGTGTGTCTATTGGATCATAATTCATGAAAAATTTTCTATTTTACCACTTCAGGCGAAATAAATGAATTTCAACTTTATTGTAAACAACAGACGACGCGCGCTAACTGTTAAATATTCGGAACGTTGATAAAGAACCGTTCCTAAGATAGAGGAGTGCCAAATTAAATCCCTGTAGCTATTTCGGATTTCAATTCTGAGCTAATTGATATTCGTACTCGCGACCTCACGGAATCAGATCAAGATCTGATTTGTTGTTCATCCTGATTCAGAGAGAAAGTTATAGATGGATGATTAAAATCGCTCAAATTCAAGACCATTCGAATACAGATCAGTCAACGATTCGCTCGTTCAAAAATTTAGATGTAAGGTGTGATGTCTTTCGCGTTTTTGTTGAGTTACTTGCGAGTAATTATTCAAACTTTCAAATTTCAAATCTCCACAATATAATATATTCGTTAAGCAAAGATGTTAATGAGCACACTGAAATAGCTTATTTGATAACGGCTATGATTCAAATCCAAATGCTTACTATTGAAGCAAATTCAATAATGAAGGACTATTTAATAGAAAGAATTGCACATTTGGAGGAGTGAAAAATTCTCATAGAAAAAGACAAAGAAACCCCGAACAAATTTTCGTCAATTTATTTTCCTCCTGTATAAACTTGGAAGTTTTGTGTTTGAAAAGAAAATATTTAAGCTCTGTAGAGAACTTCGAAAAATATCATAATCCCAATTTTCCAGATTTCAAATATGTCTAGTTCTCCAGAAACGTCTAATAGGCACTCGAACTTGAGACACCCTGTATATACATTGTTACGTGTTTGAACTTTACGGAAATAATCTCATCCAGAAATACACCAAGAATATTTAAATTTCGATATGACTAGATGTGACAAAAAGGTGACCAACTAGCTCACACAGGGTGAGTTATCCTATAGAACATAGAAATAATAATTATATATATGATACTTAGGTAATTTGAATATCTGGTCACCATACTTCCAAAATTACCAAATTATGTCAATTGAAAATTAAAGATCAATTTACTTTAAGTGAACAAATGAGAGTTGGTAGGAAAGAAAAAAGACTTTTGAATTTTCTGTACACTTATATTATATTTACTTTCTGGAAACTTGTGACTATCCCTAATGTACTAAACCTATTTTCCTAATTACTAAAAGCCTATTCCTTCCTATCCATATCTAAATCTATCTATTACTGAATCTATCTTTTAACTCATACCTAATTACTATCTATTTTCCTGGTTATTTTAATCCTAAAATTCCTAAATTTCTATTTATCTCTAATCTCTTATCTATGCCTCCTAAATATTCAACCTAATCATTAATCCCCACTGTTATATACAATTTCTCAAATATACAATATATAAGTAAATGTCTGAAGTACTTATCCAAAAAAATTCAGTCTAGTAATACAAAAATATTCTGGCTGCTATCTCAATCCAAAATTCCAATAGCCCTTCCAAATTACTACATTTAGTAGCTCACTGCAATCCAAACAGTAATAAGATTGTATATTTACAATCCCATAAAGTAAAATATATTATGTACAATAGAGAACCCTTGTTGATGGTGAGTTTGGGGTTATCTGTAGAGAGTATCTGAAGAGAGTATAAATAAAATCCTCGATTTCAGAGATCAGTCAGAAAATAATAATGCTAATTTTCAACTTTCTTAATTAATTTCTATACGAAAGAGGGCTTTAAATCCCGAGAGGAAATCTCAATAAAGATATATGTACTTCTCTTCGTGATACCAAAATAATGAATTTTCGTTCTTCATATGTTCGTCAAGTTTCGAGAAAGAAAATTCATTTCGCAAAAACTGTTAAAAACTATAAACATGCGCATATATGAAACGGAGATCTGTTCAAACAATTGCCTAGAAGGTTCATTATTTCGCTTTGAATAAAATACGCGTAACAACATGTATATAAGGTGTGCCATTTGGAAATTCGAAAGTAGTAGTCAGTCTCAGGTAATACCAAAAACTGTAGAAGTTCTGATAATATTCGCGATAAGGTAATAATATCAAATAGCGACGTACGAACTTTCAGTTCAAAATTTCCTGATGAGATATCCATCATGAGTCACTTTGAAAGTTACTACAAATTCAATAAAAAATAATTCAGAAGAACATTGCATCATTCTCAAGATTTATGATAAAAGCGTGTGTCTTATTGGATCATAATTCATGAAAAATTTTCTATTTTACCACTTCAGGCGAAATAAATGAATTTCAACTTTATTGTAAACAACAGACGACGCGCTTAACTGTTAAATATTCGGAACGTTGATAAAGAACCGTTCTAAGATAGAGGAGTGCCAAATTAAATCCATGTAGCTATTTCCGGATTTTCAATTCTGAGCTAATTGATATTCGTACTCGCGACCTCACGGAATCAGATCAAGATCTGATTTGTTGTTCATCATCTGATTCAGAGAGAAAGTTATAGATGGATGATTAAAATCGCTCAAATTCAAGACCATTCGAATACAGATCAGTCAACGATTCGCTCGTTCAAAAATTTATACTTTTATATTTTCATAGAAAGAAATAAAAACCTTATACTCTTGTTCAAAATGGTGAGTCGAAGTATCTTGCAGTTTTCACCTTATTAGGACGTTTAATTGTTCTGTATCGTACTCAACAATAATCATTGGGGATCGCGAATGTGTTATTGAATTCGTGAAAAATTATCATTGCTCGCATTGGATTCAGCTCGAAAATTTAGAGATGCCATTGAAAAAACGCCAGTTGTGAATATTAAATTAAGCTGAGCGATTATCAAGTTGCTTGAAGAAGGTTATGGCAAATTTGATCACCTTTACCAAGGCGAACTGGAGACCTCGACTAAGTCGTCAATATTCAATGAGATGTACCGAATGAGTAATTCAGTAATTGTTTAGAAATTAATTTTTTTAGCAATTCTGCATGAAAAATGTTTAAGTTCGATCAATTTTCCGCGGCACTTGTGTTGATGATTCAAGAATAGTAAGGACACTCATTGATGATCGTTTAGAATGATATAATGAGTGATTTCCACCATATATTTCCGATGTTTTTTAACCCTTTGACATACCAAGTAAATAATATTTATTGCGTCAGGAAAATACTATTTATTTTGAAGTTTTACGATAATTATACATAAGACTACGTTGAGGTAATTCTAATTTTATGACTGAAACTATATAAAATATGGATTATGAAAAAATATTTGGAAAATAAAGAATAATTGGAAATTATCATATTCTTTATAAAACACTAGTGGAAAACCCGTGTCGCCATGGGCGCAAGTAAGGAAGCGCGCGGTCGTTATTAAGTGTCCCCCTATAAGCAGCCGTTCATGTCATTTTGTGTCTAGCTTTCATCGAGTGAAGACGTGTTTGAAAAAATGCCCAAAAAACTTTCTGACGCCCAACTGAAACGCGATTTCAAAACAGCCTTCTGAAAAAGAAGGCAATTGGAGCAACTGCAGAAAGAAAACGTGGAACGCGCGAAAAAGAAAAGGGAGCTTCTGGAAAATCAGATGGAAGCTCCTATTTTTCGTGCACGAAACCTGGAGGTGTCGAATATAGCACAGGGTTACAACCGCCAAATTACAATTGTTCGGTTTGCCTAGAGATACAATGTATATGCATTAAATCTTAGGCTTTTATACTGGCGTATATTGTTCTGCAAATTCTTCACCTGTTCCTGTGTAAAGTTCTCTGAGTAAAGCTGGTACTTCTTTCAATTGCATCTGCTCCTCGGTCATTACAACTTTGCCTTTCTGGCAGCACTGGCTGAATCCATTTCGCCCTTTTTCACCCCTAATATGCAGAGCATTGCAAAATTGACAAGATTCGCTCATTTCGCCGCGAGAATTTCATCTTCAACCGGAGCCCTTCTCGCTACAAATACTGATCGCATTGCGTAATTATTGTTATGAACGCGGCGTCGGTTTCTTTCAGTTCGGGTTGTCCGGGTAGCGTTCCGAGAACCCACTGGTCTGCCTCGTCGTCGTGTATCCATTGTAAATTGAAATTTTAAAATTTTACACTGACCTAACTCAAAATTGATAAATCGGACGTGACCCGTTTTCAATTTTTACCCAATAATGGAGAATAACCATCCAAATTTGGGTTTTCAATATTTTTTTCAATTATAATTTTCTAAATTATTTTACTCGGTAGGTTTGGAAATTAAAATAAACTTGAAATCAAGCTCGTCAAAACACGTCTTTCCTCTTTGGAAGTCAAAGCTGAAATTATAGATGTTTATTATAATTATTAAACGTTATTAAGTTTGACAATTACTTTTAAAATGAAACTTTTTCAAATTCGCAGTTTCCATCTTATATTTTCAAGCACGTTATATAAAATATAAATTGTTATAAAATTATTCAAATGCTCACTTTCTGACCAACTCAGGTAGTACTCTTGAACTTTTTTAACTCGCTCTAACAGTTCAACTTTCACTTATATTTTATTCAAATAACAAAATTTTAAATTTTTAACTATTGCAAATTCACTTCACCCTTTTAAATTAAAAGCCTACATAAAACAACTGAAATAAAGTGTTTTTCCTCTTCTAGCAATGTTACCATATTATTTATAAGTCACGTGTTATAATTTAAATACAAATAAAGTTAATCAAATTTACACCTCTTAGTTTTCATGTTGTATCTGAGCCGAAAAAACATAAATAATATCAACATCTGTATGCTCGATTGAGCAGACCATAGTTACCAAACTATTGTCAAAAATTTGTTTTTTTAAATGTCAACAATAATTCTGTCGAGTAATGACGTCACCTTATTTTTTTTTGAATGGGTCGCCCTTTTTTATCTCAATTTTCGGATTACTCTAGCTGAGCTGACCTCCAAGATACGTCTGCTGGGAAACAAATTAAGTGAAGTAGGTGTCCACACTGTACCAATTGGAATTGACATGTGATACATTTTTGGAATCAGCTCGAAAATGGATACAAAAAGGGGCATTCGATTAAAAAAAATGTCGGTGACGTCATTACTCGAAAGTAATTCAACCTGTATATTAGTTTATTATTTTAAAACACGTTAAATTAAAATAAAAATCGACGTGTTTTATGATTATTTCTTACAATAGCCTCTTTAGCTAAAAATTAATTTGTTCCATACTTTACGGGCTTAGCGTATAGAGCAATATCGCCACATTTTTTTGAAATAGCTCCAGATTGCTCAAAAAGTTCTCCGCTGTGACCACCAAGAAAGTGGACGACAATTTTGAGCAATATCATCGAAATGATCACACAGATTTATTGAAATTTCTTCATATTAAATTGTTAAAGACTCCAGATTGCTTCGTCTTTGTTGCTTAAATTAATAAAGCCCATCCTTAATATCAAATTAGGGATGGGACATCGAAAGGTTTTCGTCGATGATCATCGATGATAACATCGAACTGTACCATCGATGTTAACTGAACATCGTTAATTGAACATCGATATTTGTGAACATCGGTGTTTTAACACTTAATTTATACTTACGTATATCAATAATTCATAATGATTTAACAATAGATTCCCAATATATCAGAAATAATTTCAATGTCTACTGAAAATTCTTATATTGCAAAAAGGGGCACGATGAAATAACAATTATAAGTACATTACAAAGTTGGATGAAAGTACCAAAAAAAAATTAACTTCCAACTCAATCAAATATCCGAATAAATTAAATGTATATTAAAATCTATTTTTGTATGTTATTCAAACTGGTGAAATAAATAAATAAAATAAATTGAATGTCAATAAAGTTGTTACCGTTTTATAGAATTTACACTCAGTAAGAATTTTCTACGATTAAACACTTCAAATATATTTTTTTGTGTCATGTCCATGTTGAATTAGTACATCACATATCACTATCATCAAATTAGTGTAAACTGGAGAACAAAAAATTAAGTAAAATCAATTTTTGGACGCCCTCTATCTCTGAAATAAAGCTGTTCATATATATTCATTCATATTTTAAAATTACGCAACGTTTAACCCCTTAAAGTTTGTACTAGAAATTAATTGACACCCTGTATAATAAACGACCGATTCCAAAATAATCAATAATACAAAATTGCGGTGAAACCCGAATATAACTTTCTCCTGACGTGAACCAAAACTGTGACGACTATATTCACCCATCTGTCTATACAGGGTGACAATAAAATATGGAATCATGTTCATGTGTGCATATCATTGAGGATATAAAATTCTATTTTTTTCAGTATAGAATATTTTTGGATGGGCATCAGTTGAACCAAAGAAACGGTCACAAATATTTACAGGTAGACAGAAATTGGACTATTTTTTGAATATTTGATGGTAAAATGGGTATATTTTCTCACATTTTCATTGTACACTTCATTTTGAGTATGGCGCTGTTTTCTTCGTCAATTTTTGACAAGTCATATTCATGATTTTGAATAATATCATCCTGGTATAAAATTATACCTAGTTGACTGAAAACTGATTCAATTCCATAAATATATATATGAAACATCGAGAAACCGATGTTGAGTATTCTATCCGCAACATCGATGATGAAATCAATTATCATCGATGGTAAAAATATCGACATCGATACTGAAATATCGATGTTTGAAAAACATCGATGATGATGTCCCATCCCTATATCAAATTGACCATTCTAAGAAAATCTAGCCCAAGCTGTTTTAAAAGGAACCGACGTAATCTCGTTTTTAGCACTGAAAACACCACACGTGCTTGTATCAGTCCCCTATACGAAATTCTATGCGAATTAGGTCATCGTGACGAAAGGCAAATTTGCCACGTGCTTTGAGAGACGGTCGAAAAACTATGTCAAAACATTGAAGCCAATGTACGCGCATGCAGACTTTACGCATTCGGCAGTGCAAAGTGTATCGAGGTCAACGACATTCAACTCGTTATCTCAAATTTTTTGATCGTTGATTGGTGCGAACGTTTGGTGAATATTAATGTTTGTTTAACTGGGAAGGCTGTGGCAAAACTGTTTGTTCACTTCCCAAGGCAAGGATTAACGACCTCGCTGCGTATTTATTCCATTGGCAAATTTATATCTGAAATGAATTAATATGTGGGATCAGAAGGATGGCTTTTATAAGTTGATAAAAAAATATTTGTAAGCCATCTTCATATTTTATCTTTCATAATAATAGTTAATTAAAAATGTCTCCTAGGTTTTTGTCACTAGATGGTGTTCATACTCTAGTCCATAAGTTGTATAATTTGTCGTGCTTGAGTTTAAATTATGCCTAAAATAGAATTAGTGATTCCTCATCAGTTTTCAACTATATTATTGCTCCACCCTCGTATTTTCTAAGTCACGAGGTTACGAAGACACAGAACGGAGGGTGGATGGCTTCAAGATTCGCCCGTTCTCACAGACTTCCAAGGTCACGAACGCCCCTAACCTGCTGCAGCATCCAAGAGGCAACCCTTTCGCTGGTTTTTTTTTGTCTGTCTATCCAGTGAAACGACCGGCTGGTTCCTCGTAAAAAAGGTTGTTTATCGCGGACCAGACTTGCGTGTGTACAAAAAATCCGACCGCGGAGAAAGAAATTAGATAACCCGGACCCTTCGGGGACGAAATGAATCGTAAAAAATATTCATGAGAGTTTGGCCGATAGCTTGGGTTTCGTATATTGTAGGGGGATTGGAATGGAATTTTTTGGTCGTTGTGCATTCGAATTTCTTGGTTTTTGTTCCTTTTTACACGAAAGAGGATAAATTTTGATTAGAACTTTCAATATTCGGCAGAGTTTTCGAAAAATTTTTTCCTAGTCTTAATTTTCTTCATCCAAAAGAAATAGGAATTGTTGCTAGATTCGTAACCTTCTTGGATACCGAATATGTAATAAAAGCACCGAAGTGAGGTGAGGAGCTTCTTTTCCTGGTATTTGGAAAATTGCGATACAGAAACAAATTACAAAGAGAATGTAAAAATTTAACAATATGTCTTCAATAAACAATAACCAAACTTACTTGTTTCCTTCTGATTTCTTTCAATCCGAAAGCTTGTCCTCTCGAACATACCTTTTTATGTCATTCCGTACAATCTGACTTATAATATAATATTTTTTTGGAAACACAGATGTCATATGATGCCTCTCATATAATTCAATAAGTCTCTCAATCGAAAAATTATATTCGATTACAATAAAACTGGTCAGAGCTCTTTTAGAAATGACCAATGATAATAAACAATAAGTATATACAATCCGTAATATATTAATTAAATTCCATTCATTCCTAAGTTTTTGCTCTGAATTCTGAGACATATATATGTATATTTATTTGAACTTTTGACTTACAAAGCTGGGATTGGTGACGGGGTGCCATACAATTCATTATATGACATATACAGGGTGAGTCTTTGACCACTGCGTTAATTTTAACCATAGGTTCTTGAGATCAAATGAAACACTTTTTCCATTACGGTTTTTCTATATTCAGCTTCGTTGAAAAGTTATAAGCATTTTAAGTTTTCACATTGGGCAAATACCCCTCTGTAGTCCAGTTTAGTTTGAATGAAAAATACTTTCCACAGCATCCACTATTGAATCTGAATTGTTTAAAAACATTATTTTCCCTCTAAGAAATTATTCACTCACTCATGTTTCATCCGATGAGTTTCATATTCAGAAGGAAGATACAAAATACTAATTTTCTGGTAAAAAAAAATTCAACACCATAAACATGGATTTTTGTTGTTCTACTATATTTTCTTTCTACTTCAAGATTATAAACCATGCCTTTCTAGTAAGAAATTCCAAAAAAAACCTCAGAATTATTGGGTGTTATCATCATACATTTGTAATTTTCTTCTTAAAATTTCCAAATCATGAAAACCATCATTTCTATGAAAACGTCCAAGGCAAGAGGTTGTCACTGTGCTTTTTTTTTCACTCAAAGCCAGAAAAAATCATCTATTTGATTTTCCAAACACTGATATTTCTGAAGTTTCTTATCCTTGACAGAGACCAGTGAACAGGTCTTTTTCGAAATCTTCAACAACAATGAATGATGTCACTACGAATATCTATTTTAAAGTGATGTTACTTTGCTTGATGATTATTTTCTGTACTGAATCCCAATAACAATTTACCTGGATATATTACAAGCATTTCCAGATTTAGGTGTGCAATTATACTTTCTTGAAGAAATACCTAAATTTGATTTTGAAAAATCAACTAGGTGTTCTTTAATAAAAAGTTTTTGGTAATCTTGACTTTTATACCGGTGAATTGTAGACGGCGCTTAAAATGAGCAGCAACGTTGCCAGATCGTACGTTTAGTCGGGGTATTTGAAGAATGACTCATGTAGCGGTAATATTTGACGTTCTTGAACTGACTGTAAATATTTAATATCTGATACTTCATATTGGTAAAAAGTTACTTTCGAAGTCGTTCTATTATATAACAAAAGCTTAACTTACCTATTCAACCCGGACCAAATATCAAAAATAAAAATCTCGACTAACCTAATAACCCGACAAAAAAGCATGTGAAATATAAAAATTGGGCGATGCAAACTAACCTAATTGTCTGATCATTTCAATTAATTGATAAATAAACTTCATTAAATCGCCAGTCAATTATTATTGAAAAAAAAAACACATTATTTTCTAAGGACCAAGATATAATTATTGCACAATTTGGCAACAAAATGCTCGTGGCACATGCGCAATTCGGGCCAATAAATGCCACCGGTATAAAAGTCAAGATTACCTTAATACCTTACCATAGAATATTAATTTATTACCGAACCCCAGGAGAGAAAAAATTAATATTTGCAATGTTTTTTTAAATGAAAGATAATATCTGTAACTATTATTGATCTTTAGTTATAATTTTCCTCAGAATAATTAGAGTGAATTATTATCACATTGAAATATTATAACGTCTCTGTGGTGGGTAGTTCCAAATAAAAAAGTGTTCTGTGGTTCCTTATTGTTTTGATTCTGTTTGAAACTGTCAACAGTTATTTGTAGCTTTCTTTCAGAAAAATGTGGAAAATATTGTAAGGATAATTTCGATAGTTTGAAATTATTCTATACAGTATGAAATGATTATGGTCGGAAAATGCATTCTATTCTAATCTTTCTTGTTTATGAGTTTATAGCTTCCAGTTTCAATATTGATTGAATTTTAATTAACCATGCATCATAACAAACATTCAGAAATATTATGACTAAGTCAAATTCTATTATCTCCTAAGTTTGTGAACAAGGTTGAATCGGTGTATGAAATAAAGATAATAAAGGTAAAAAATAAATCTAGGAGACTGGGTTCGAAGTTTTTAAACCTCATATGATCTCAATTTGCAGAATTCCTATGTTAGAATAGATATAATTTGATGAACCCTGAAAGTCTGGAGCAATAAAAAACCAGCTCTTCATAAAGACAAGTCTTCAATTTAACAGGTCCTGACAGAAAATACTTTACTTATTTTAACGGTCAAAATATACCGTAGTACCGAAGAGTGATGGAAAACTTTTTGTCTATTATGGAATAGTATTCTGGATTAAATATTAAACAAGGTGCTAGACATCATTAAGGGCTCATTTATACTGGCTGGTACCTTATGCCCTAAGCCCTTACCTTATTCCGTATGCCGTAAGAATTTTAGTAGGTGTTTATACTGGCTGTTAACTTAACCTTAAGCAGAACATAGAGTTTATGCATTTTGCTCTATTCTAATTAATAATTTGTCATTTTGAATTTGTGTTTCTACGTTTTGATACGTGCTGATCATCTTGTATTATAATTTATGATATTATTTGAAATTACCGCTATTAAAACAGAGATCCTTTCTGTATTCAATACTCTGATATAAATAATTGACCCTCTATAGAATGCGCATGTGTCAAAAAAACTCGCCCAATATTACATTCCCTTAATTTGTCTTACTTATAAGATAGTCTTATACACTTATAAGATAATCTAATCTAATTATCTAATATATAGGTATATGTAATTTGTCCAAATTATTTATGAATATATATTTCTATGAATTTGTCCCTAGAAGTTGAACATTTTACCGGTAAGGGAAAAGGTTAGGGAATGAGTATGAACGAAAGCATTGAATTCCTATGGTTCAACTTTTAAGGTTAAGGTTACGGCATAAGGTACCAGCCAGTATAAACGAGCCTTAACAATGAATACAGCAAATGGCAATTTAAATTTTGTGGTGAATGTAAGACAAAAATTGTTCAGTGGTTAATTTCATGTATAGTGTTTAGTGGTGGAACCATAAACTGAAGAGATTTCCCCAACCTTTTGTAGAAATATTTAATAAAGACATAAAATATGGCAACATTGAACAAATCTTGTTATTGAATCATTTCAGCACAGAGTTGGATTTGGGAAAATCATAAAATTTGGACAAAATTATATCGATTCAATTCCTTTCAACTTCAAATATCTCAAGAATGGGGCAATTTAGGAGGAAAGATGGGAAATGATTTTATATGCAAAAAAGACTAATGATTCCAGGAAGTACGAGATATGGACCCTTAGTTCAAGCGATATTTGTTTTTCATGCAATTTAACCAATCTGTAGAGTAGTAGTGAGAAACCCACAAGAAGTGGAATAAATCTATTGATGCCAAAATATGCATGATTGTTATCAAAAATCTTCTACAAGAGATCATTTCAATTGATAATGTAGTTTGAATATTACAGGTAAAATGCAATTTTTTTATGAAATTTCAACACCCTATATCTTTTGAACGGGGCGAAATTTGGAAAAAAGGTATAGGAAGAAAATGTTTCTTTTGACGTCAAGAATTTATGGTTAAAATTAACGCAGTGGTCAAAGACTCACCCTGTATATACATATTCTTTTGAACTTTTGGCTTACAATATTTAGTTAGTAAACAATAAAGCATATAGATCAGGGGTTAGTGACGGGGTTTCATACAATTCGGCGTATCACATAAAAAGCCTAGGGAAAAACCCCCAGTAAAATAAACCCTGGCTCCCCGCCTAAGTGTGAAAGTACAAAAATAAGCTGAAATATATTTTAGGGACTTCTTTCTTCAAGAGTGGTCTTCTATTGATGGAGACAGAGACTTCTTCAAGTTGCCCACATCGAATCTGGAAATAAAAAAACAAAAGCAGAAACAAGAACTGAATAACAAAAATAAGTATCATATTCGTTTGAAATTTATAACCCATTCCAAGAAAGAGTCGGAAATATCATGAATAGCCCTAAAACCATCTTGAAATTTATATATGGGACAACTATTGATGAGATGAGGTATTGTTTCTTCTGCTTTTCCATTCATTCGCTGGGAACTGAATCTTGGGCTCTCTTGGCGGCACTGATATTCCTTCACAACGCTAAAGTAGGCATGTTATTGCTAGGTGCCGGGTTCAACTCCCGGACCAAAACTGACCTGTTCTCCAACGATTAAATGTGAACTGTCCAAATTTTTCTTGGAAGATCAAAACCAGGAACTTTTTCAGAAGGATCAGAAACGAGGTACTTATTGAACATTTCGTAAGAGTTCCATAATTCTTTATCACTTATGTTGATATTGAAGAACGTATTATGGGAATCTGGGAATTCTATTTTGTGGAATATATGAAATAATTGAGAATAAATTGGGAAAAGCATGATATTTGTTTCAAGAATTCAGAGCTGCAGTCTGTCTGCGAATATGGGGAGGGACAAAACTGGTAAGCAATGAACCGCTGTAGATCTTATGCTGCCAGTAATTATTCTCATGGATGTATTCAATTGTTCATCAATTTTTTGTGTATGTGCACTATTAAACCAAACAAAGCAACAATACTCATTGCAGAAAAAACTAGGGCTAGAGATGCTGTGCGAAGAGTGGAATCATCAGCACCCTAAGATGATCCAGCTAATTTCTGAACAATATTATTCCTAGTTTTCAGTTTTAGGCTCAGATCATTTAAATGAGCCTTGTAATTGAGAGATGAATCTAATTTAACTCCTAAGTATTTTGGATAGAAATTATGTTCGATAGGAGAATCATTGAAAGTTACAGCTAATTTCCTATATTTTTCATGATTATTCAGATGGAAACAAGATACCTCTGTTTTGTTGGGATTCGGACATAATCGCCACTCAATAAAATAATTCTTTAAAATTTCCAAATCAGATGACAGTATGTTTTCCAGAGTATGGAAATGTTGGTAAGCAATAGCAATGTCGTCAGCATAAACAAATTTCTGAGATGATTTCGTGGGTAAATCAATTAGATATAAATCGAAAAGTAAAGGAGCTAAAACTGATCCTTGAGGAAGACCGTTTTTAATGTTTTGAAATTGCTACTCCTATTGTCAATAAAAACACGAAACCTTCTATTAGATAACACATTTTGAAAGGAACACTATTATTATTTATTATGTTGAGATAATTGATTATTTCACTTTGATCAAGTTTTCCACGAGGCTTCTATGATAGAGAAGTATAAATACTTTTGATTGGTTCTTAAGAGAAGGAAATTAGAACTTCGAAAATACTGAAGGAGAACTGTCATAGGATATTTTTAATTTGAGATATAGATTATTTATTTGAGAATTAAAAAAATTGTTTAATTGGGAAAATAATGATCTAATCATACTTCTTGGAGATGCGACTATGAGTGTATTTTTTTCAAGAATTCTTCAAGTCGCTTCAGTAGGTGATATGGACGAACCGTTTGAACGATTTTTAGAAGAGAAAAATGTTCGACAAGCTAAGTAGTCGAAAGTTCTTAATCCTAATCTACTTTATAGCATTAAACTCATCTTTAGTCCCGCTACTATCAGTAAAATTATTGTTATGACCGAATCGAGACATGACAGCCGCCGTTTAGATACCCACATTTCTTACAGAAAGGGGGGCAGATGTACGTAATTGATGATGAATATCTGAATCTAAATTCTCGCTGACGTAATTGCGCCGTGCAGGTGCACACATGAGTTTTTCGTCTTTTCATGTTCTTCGCTAACGAATGTCCAATCGAGCTCACTCACTGTTCTTTCGGAATTCCTGCTAACATTGCCTTACTAGAGATGTTATCGGAAAGGAACGGAAGTGATTCTAGATAGTCGCCAACGCTTCTGGGAAAGTTGCTCATATTTGCGAATGGAGGTAATAAACAAGATAAACCTTCGGCTAAACGGTTAGGAAGTTAGTTATTTGTGTGTGAATTTTTTTCCTCCGTATTTATTTGTGGCAATATAAAGACAACTCCAACAGGAATTGCCTTAAAAG
Source organism: Micraspis discolor (assembly GCA_030674115.1). NCBI lineage: Eukaryota > Metazoa > Arthropoda > Insecta > Coleoptera > Coccinellidae > Micraspis > Micraspis discolor. Next base: position 3,251,083 of record JARTUT010000005.1, on the reverse strand, counting down.
AAAATGTTAGTCAGTCGTTTGTAGTTAAGATGTTAAAAAAAGAAAAACTACACCCATACAAAGTTCAACTTGTTCACGAACTATCAGAAGATGATCCGGACAGACGTTTGGAATTTTGTGAAATCTTCATGCGGCATTGTGACGAAAACCCAAATTTTCTTAATAGTGTAGTATTTTCCGATGAGGCAACGTTTTGTCTAAGTGGTTCTGTAAATCGACACAGTTGTCGCTACTGGGCTCGGAAAAATCCCCACTGAATGCAGACAAAACACACCCAGCGCCCCCAAAATATTAATGTTTGGGTAGTAATCGTCAGGGGAAGATTTATTGGTCCTTATTATTAGGTGTACAAATAAGTTTCCGCGGTTTTTTATAAAAAATTAGGAATTTATTGTAAAGGAAAAGTACATTACGTTTTATTCAAAGTATTTTCCATCATTTGCCACTACTTTTCCCCATCTTTCTGGCAACATTCGGATACCCCGTCGAAAAAACTCTTCATCTTTTGACGCTATCCACAAATCTACCCAATTTTTGGTGTCTTCATATGATGTGAAGCGCTGCTCAGACAGACCATGTGATAATCAGAAGGGGCTAAGTCTGGTGAATACGGCGGGTGGGGTAAAACTTCCCAGTTGAGTGTTTCCAAGTATGTTTTTACCGGCGCCGCAACATGTGGACGAGCATTATCGTGTAAAAGAATAATTTTGTCGTGTCTGGAGTAGTAATGGGCGCGTTTTTCCTTAAGTGCCCGACTCAATCTCATCAATTGTGTTCGGTAGAGAACTCCAGTAATGGTTTCGCTTGGTTTCAGCAATTCATAATACACGACACCAAGCTGATCCCACCAAATACACAGCATGAGTTTTTTTCCATGAATATTCGGCTTAGCTGTCGATGTTGATGGTTCGCCGGGCTTAACCCATGACTTTCTCTTCTTTGGATTATCGTAGTGAATCCATTTTTCGTCACCAGTGACTATACGATGCAAAAAACTCTTTTTTTTATTCCTGGCAAGCAGCATTTCACTCATGCATAATCGGCGTTCAACGTCTCTCGGCTTTAGTTCATATGGAACCCAATTTCCTTGTTTTTGAATCATTCCTAACGATTTTAAACGATGTGAAATTGCTTGTTGAGTCACTTGTAGAGTAAGTGCAAGTTCTTTTTGCGTTTGGGACAAATCTTCCTCCCATAGTGCTTCTAATTCCATGTCTTCGTACACTTTCGGCCTTCCACTGCGTTCTTTGTCTTTAACGTCAAACTCACCGTTCTTAAACTTTCGAAACCATTCCTGACAACTTCTCTCACTTAAAGCAGCTTCACCATATGCTTCTAGAAGCAATCGATGCGCCTCAGCTGCAGATTTTTTCACATTAAAGAAGTAAATCAAAAGTTCCCGCAAATGATGCTTATTCGGAATAAAACTTGACATTTTTGCACGAAAAAAATTACGTGATGTTGATACGGAATCACTAGTACTTTAAGGTTATGGTGTTGCCAGATGACTAAACTTGGGATATTACGTTTTACATCTGACAATTTCTCCATAACCTTCTGGTGGGGCCATCTTTTGACAAACCGCGGAAACTTATTTGTACACCTTATATTTTCGCGGGAATTTAACATCTGAACGATATTTGGAACATCTTCGTATGGCAGTGCTTTCGGACCTACTTGCAGCATTTTCGGATCCAAATAATGGGGAAAACTTAGATCCTAGTATTTGGTTCCAACAAGATTGCGCTCCACCACATTATTGTCTTACTGTTCGAAGGTTTCTGGATAACCAGTAATGGAGTGGCCACCTAGGTCACCTGATCTTCCCCCTTGATTTTTTCTGTGGGGACATTTGAAAAGTCGGGTCTACATTAACCGGCCAGACAGTTTAGAAGACTTAATGGAACGAATTAGACACGATGTGACTCTCATAACACCGCAGAGGATCTAAAACTGTGTAAATGCGGTCTACCATCGTCTTGGCCTATGTCAGTTAGTAAACGGGACACAGTTTGAACAATTCCTATCTGAAATAGTTTTGGTTTGATGGACTTTTTAGTTAATTGGAAAGTTATTACGAAACTTACGTTTATCTCGTTTTTTGGCGCTCTTGTTCACCTGAACAGAGTGCTTATCAATTTGTCCAAATGTCTGTTACTTTCGAATTTTTGGGCAAAAGTGGTATCAATCGTTTTGTTGGGACCTACTGATGAATAATCCGTGGTCAAAATCGATTCTGTCCGTCCGTCCGTTCCGTGAACACGATAACTCTCGAACGGATCAAGTTAGAGAGTTGAAACTTTCAAAATAGGTTTGAGGTATAAATATCTCGGCTAAGTTCGTTATTCGGTCAAATCGGCCGAATAGGTTCGGAGTAACAAAAAAAAAATTTTTTTTCAAATGACACTGTTCAAATAAAAATTTTTTTATGGTGCAGTTTTATCAGACGTATACAAAAATACCACTCTCGACTTCGACAAGCTAATAGTTCTGGAGATATGATTTTTCAAAATTTAAATAATTGTCAGGATAACAAGAAAAATATTTTTTTTACTCCACTTTGGGTGACCTTCAATAGATATGCTTAGTGATTCCTACAAAACATATTCTCGTTGATTATTTCGATTTTGTTGATTTGAACAGTTGACATGTTTTTGACAAATTAATACTTAGAAATATGTTACTTTCAAACAATTGAATAATTACTCGTAAGTGGTTTACAAGAGCGCCTAAGCCAACTGACCTCACGTCAGTGCTTTCTAAATTTTTTTATTCATTTTCTTGATTTTTTTCTTATGTTAGCTCTACTACAACTATTTTTCCCTAGTGTAAAAAAACAAGTTTTATCACATAATGTAATAAAAATCTTAGCTTCCCATTTAAAAGAATATGTTGATGACGAGATATTGTTGATGATGGAGCTCGTGTTGAATGATTGTTTGGGCTATTACCATCATCTATAGTGGATGTAATGATTTCCGACATTTCGATAGACATCTTCTATCTTTATCAAGGAGAAAAGTAAAAAATCTTTTGAAAATTATCAATTTTCAAAAAGTCAATATTGACAGAAGTCATGAAAGAAAATGAACGATGTTATATACTCATCTGTGATATGATGATCTTTTTAAGTTGGATCGAACTATCGGCGTCCAAACTTCTGGCAGATCTATAGATGGAGCACTTATGGAATCAGGTGTTATTTTCATAAATGCTGCTTCTTTGATTTTTCTTCTTGCAAGTTTTTCTTCTTTGGATATTATTGATGCTTCATCCCACTTTATACGATGATTCTCATCTACAGCATGTTGGACCAACCTGGATTTGTCGCTGTCTAGTACTCGTAGAAGCTTCTGATGTTCTTTTATTCGTACATTCAGAGGGCGTTTAGTTTCTCCGATGTAAGATCTTCCACACTCGCAAGGTAATTCATATATGCAGTTCTTTGTCCTTTGTGTCTCATTATTAGGCTTAACTTTTGTAAGTTTAGCTCTGATAGTGTCTTGAGTTTTGAATGTAGTCGTTATGTTGTATCTGTTTCCAATTCTTCTCATTTTCTCCGACAAAACTTTTACATAAGGAATTACGGTTTTAATGGTCTGATTTATATCTGTTGGAAGAGACACTAACTTTTATTTAAACTTTTTTTTTATAGGACTTACCGTTTTATTTTTTATTGTAATTTTATTCATATGTGTATCAAGATGAGTTCGCATACTGCGTGCAACCGAATTATCGGAATTTGAATAGCTTCGGAAGCTGCTGCTCTAAAACGGTAAGTCGTATAAAAAAAAGTTTAAATAAAAGTTGTTAGTAACATTCAGAGGAACAACTTTTCCATTTACATTTATGCATAAAAATAATTTTTTCAGGGTAAAAACATAGAAAAACACTTATTTCCCACCTTTAGCGCCACCTACAGTGCGCACTTCCTGTTGTACAGCATAGCGTCAATGACATTAATTGTAGATCGCAACGTCCTCTACATTTTTTGTTTAATAAATTTTCCTGTAAAATGTATATTTTTCGAGAAAAAACGATTTCAAAATTTTTTTTCAGTTTTTTTGTGTTTTTAAAAAAACGCAGTAAAATTTTAAATGCCCATCTTCAAGGTAGCTTATTTACCTCATCTTACAACAATAAAAACAACTTTCACTAGTGTGGAAATTTTTTCCCTTCAACTATTTAATTTACGACAGATTGACTGAACTATTTCTAAAATTTTCATTCAGCTCATACGGTAAGTTTTCCATCAAATATTGCCCACCCTGTAGACGAAACTGGTACCCATCATTATCGACTCGAATTCAGCCAGACCTTAGGCTTCCAAAGTCCAGCCGAATAAGACCTTGAACAGAAAACCGCTTAGTGCTAGACGAAATTCCGGCTAGAAAATTTCGTGTGGCAGTTTTACTGCCATGCTATGCCTCGTTCGCTCGCCGCTCACTTCCCCTCCACCCCCTTCTAAACCCCTACAGACGCGTGAATCTCGCTAAGTCGACTTGCACACAGCGCGACTGGCGCGAACCACAATGTGTTTTTACTTGCGCCGTTGAGGTCAGTGTCCTCCCCGAGCCGCCAGATTCAAATCACTACTAATCTTCTTGAAAACATTTACCGGACGAGCGATTCAAGGCGCAGACGAAGAAACCCTTTTGTAGGGACCGGAGCGTGATTGGTCCGCCATTATTGTGCCTCACCCGGATTCTTGTTGAGCCATTATTCGGACTCTAATTGATGGTAAAACAAAAGGCGAGGTTTTGGTAGTTTTCGGCCCGTCTGCAACAGTTATTTGACTATTGTCGTGATTTAATTCGTCAAAACATAACTTCAACGTGTGCCTGCCTAAAATATTGCTGAAAATTAGCCTAATTTTGAAGATTTTGAACCAGATTTGGTGCAATAAAAATTCTCATATTATTTATGTTATTATTTATATATTATTTAGGATACTTCATGATTTTTTTGCTTTTACACTTACTCAATGCATGATTCTAATTTTCAAATGTGATTTTTTCTTTAAGTAAGTAAGGCCCGTTTGCACCAACCACACTTAGCGTTAAGCAACCCTTGAATTGAATCGTTAACTTCAATTGCATTGCACCAACTGTCAAGCGGCACTTAAATCCCTTAAGCGAGCCTTGAAGTGCTCTGTTAACTATTTAAGGGCGGATTCTACCCATAGATCAAAGGTAAATGTACATTTATTTTGGTATTAATCTATGATAGTCCGGTCAAGTTAGACCAAATAACAGAGGTGAGGTTACCAAAATTCGCATAGAGCTGAAAATTGGTAGAGATGGTCAGGATACCATAAGAAACAAAGGGTGAAAAGTCCCCAAAAATCCCATTGTTGCTAAAAAAGTTATTCAAGGTCAAAGGTCGCGAAAATGGGTTTTTCGCTTTTTTCAGCCAAACGGTGAGTTTTATCATAAAAATAGCTCAGACATAAATTGTAGATCGTGCAATTATCTACAAAAATTGTCTCAATACCTTTTTTCGTGAGAGTCACCGTTTCCGAGATATGAGCGAAGAAAGTTCTATGCTTCATAAAATGCTTAAGTACGCCACGTTCATTCGTCACTGGCGCCGTAATGCGAGTTGAATTCTTTTTCTTTCGGTATATTAACTTAAAAAAAATCACTTACTACTTTACTAGTTTCATTGAATGCTCGAACTCCAGCTGACCAAGTACAATTCATTTTTTAAAACCTGAAAATTCTCAACATCAGTCCGAAATATATTCATCCTAAAGTTTATCTGCATTTGCAAAGTGCCAAAATCACATTTTGTTTCTCCACGCTGTAAGTGGCTGCGATACAACATCTGCATTTTACAGGAGAGGTAAAACGTCTGTTTTAAAATGTTTGAGAAACAAGATTTACTTGATTGTGCCAAAGTTTTTAAAAATAATAAGTCTACTCCAAAAGACATAATTATTCATGGAATTCGCTTTCTTCTTGCCATGTACGGAGCTCCAAAAAAAATTACCTGCATTGATAAGTTCCGTTACGTGTCTTTTGTCAAAAATACTCGTAACAAAAAGCAAGTGCAATTGGCTTCTCTTCCTCCAACCTCAGCTTCTGCACAACAACATCTTCTTCGGGTATATTATCAAGTTCAAGTGTGGCTTGGTAATCAATTAGACCCAAAAGACTGGGCTTGGATGTTGATTGATAATGCATTAGAACCTGTCCAAACTTTACTTCCACCTGCACCGGAAAAACTCCTCAACACCATTTTTTGCAATTGTAAAAAAGGATGTAATGCCAAATGTGGCTGCAAAAAAGTTGGGTTGTTTTGTTCCTTAGCCTGTACAAGTTGTCAAGGCCAGCTTTGTTCTAATGCTGAATCTCCATTAGAAGAGGACTCATTTCATATAAACGACGAGTCATCCGATCCATCGCTTTTGGACGAGTTTATTTTCACTCAGCTCGAAGAAGAAGACGAAGAACAAGAAGAAACAGATATAATAAATGATTATAATTCGGACCAATAATTTTATCACATTCTTTACAATTAACGACGATTTTTTTTATTATTTATTAGTACAGATCGGTTCGTGGAATAGGCCTACCGGGGAAACCACGTTAAAAAAACGCGTCAAGTACACTACCTCACAGGTGACGTGGAAACGTGTGCATTTTATGGAGCATACAACTTTCTTCGCTCATATCTCGGAAACGGCGATTCTCACGAAAAAAAGTATGGAGACATTTTTTGTAGATAATTGCACGATCTACAATTTATGTCTGAGCTATTTTTATGATAAAATTCACCGTTTGGCTGAAAAAAGCGAAAAACCCATTTTCGCGACCTTTGACCTTGAATAACTTTTTTAGCAACAATGGGATATTTGGGGACTTTTCACCCTTTCTTTCTAATGGTATCCTGACCATCTCTACCAATTTTCAGCTCTATGCGTGACCTGGTATGTATACTTTGACCGGACTATGATTCTAACCTGAAATAATTTGATTCTTTTGGTGTTCCAAATATTTGTCTAGTATTTCTTTGTGATTTTCGAACAAATGTGATGTGACTTAAATAATATTAATCGTAATTGTAACATATAATTCGAACAACGCTATTAACTTGTATAATGGACTTCTTTAATGAATTTGATGCATTTCATGACGACTTGGAAATAAAAGAAATTGTGGAAAGAGGATTTCCTAGGCGTATATCTGTATAAAGACTCTAATTAAAACCATATCGGACTTGTTTATTTACATATTCATTTATAAACAAATATTTCTGCCATAGAATAGACGAAATATTTAAAACTTCTTTAACCACAGAACATCAAATATTGCGTGTAGCCAATGAAATCGCTTTATTGATCTAGGGAGAAATAGTCCGGTCAATTTAGACATCCAAGGTTACAAAAATTCCCACTTGGCTGAATATTGGTAGGATTGTTCAATACACTGTTATAAAGAAAATGTGAAAAGTCCTCATTGATCCGGCACGTCCAAAAAATTTACTCGGGATCAAAGGTCACAAAAACGGGTTTTTCGCGATTTTCAGCAAAATGGTAAGTTTTATCATAAAATTAGCTCAGACAAAAATTGTAGATCAGATAATTATCTATGAAAAATGTCTAAATACTTTTTTTCCTAAGAACCACCGTTTTTGAGATATAACGATTCAAAAAGTTGAAAGAGTTGTAATCGTCATAATATGTATAAGTACAGATGTTTCCTTTTTTATGACAGATTCTTCTCATAAAGAATAAAGGATTTCTTGGTTCATGTTTTTCGGTGGTGGATTGAAAGATAAGATAAGATGGTCGGTTTCCTAATAGAAAATTATTGTTCAACACTTAGTTGTTTAGAGGTTGATTTTATTTGCTTATTGATTTAGAAAAAATATTTTTTGATTGGTCACATCACACTTATTGTCACTTATTGTTAATTTATATTTTATTTTCTCTTCAATATGGTCTGAGGAAGACGAAATAGGTCGGCAAAACCTAGTTTGAGAATCCAAAGTATTTCGTTATTCCTTAACCGAGGTTAATCGACAGTCGTTATACAATAATTATGGAAGGAACAAGAAAACTTCTCCAATTCTTTTTTTGTTTTATAAATCATATCAACCCCTATATCACCATTACCCATTATCTAAATGCTCCACCGACACAATTTTACCCTTCTAGCAAAGTCAGCACTGGCCTCTCAATCACGATATAGCAGACACTTTTTATTCCAACTCTCTTCCTCTCCTCAACACCCCTCACTCCCATGGTTACATTCCGCATTCCCGCATCTATCTGCATGCCATCTCTCCCTCTCTTTTCACCTACATCTGACGAAGATATAAGATGCCAGAGTCGGATTTGAATATTCCATGGTTTTTCTCTGACAAGTGATCAATTTTAATTGTTATGAATAAGTAGCAAGTCTATAATCTAAACCTTTTCATCTTAAAATTTGGAACTATGCCTTTCAAATTGAATGTATGAATATCCGTCGCAATGAGAATAACGGGTGTGATTTCAGCCACAACCACAAATCCGATAAAGGTCGCACACACGATCCGACTTATATATGTCAGGATGCGAATATATAATAAATCTATTCGAAATGTTACTTGAACTGTGGAACTACTGTGGAATATGCTTTCAATACACCAGAAAGCTCATCGAATGAATTAAGTGAGGAAACTTGGAAATTCATCTGTATCTATATATTTATATACAGGGTGGCCATTTGAAAACGAAACAGACGAAATAAATTTTTTAGATAGAAATGCTCGGACAGGTCGATTTCTATTTCGAGGGGGACAACTTAAGATGTAGGTTACGGACGCATAGCGCTTGAACCCTTGCTACTACAACCCTCACCCCCAAATCTTGAATAGGGAAGATCGGGTGAGTGATACCTCATTTGAAAGGTATTTTTATACTGATTTCAGCACAGTAATTGTTTTTTCATTTTATGCATTAATTCTCGAAATATTCTTAACTAATTATTTGAAAATGAAGTGGTGTTTTCATGGCACTTGTAGTGTTTTTTTGTGAAAAATCGATATTTTGAGCTTCAAAACAACCATGACTGTGGCTTCCTTCCTCCAATCCACTGACATAGAAATCTTTAATCAAGATGTCGAACAAACAAAGCGTATTGCGAAGGAACTCAATCTAAATCAAGTCTCGATTTAAAACTAAGAATAATTCACATGTCAAAAAAATCAGTGAGCCAACTTAATGATCTGTTCGTAATAAATAAAAAATTATCGATTCTCATTTTTTTGAAAAAGATATGAATTCAATAATCAACAAAATGAAAACATATTGAAGCCAACTGGGAAAACACTTCATAATTAAGGCGGAAATCGTTTCACGAATTGGGACTGGAATATTTCTGTGGCATCATTAATGATTTGATTTTCTTACCTGGTAATCTGATTAGAGATATGTACGTATTTGGACTTTTTGGAGATTTCTATCGATCAAGTGTTACCGCATGTTATTGGAAATACTGCAAATTATATCGAAGATAATTCAGATTGAGTTTCAGCAAGATTGAGCTCCTTCGCAATGCGCTTTATTTGTTCGACATCTTGATTGAAGATTTCTATGTCAGTGGATTGGAGGAAGGAAGCCACAGTTGTTTTGTAGCTCTAAATGTCGATTTTTCACAAAAAAGCTCTACAAGTGCCATGAAAACACCACTTCATTTTCAAATACTTGGTTAAGAATATTTCGAGAACTAATGCATAAAATGAAAAAACAATTACTGTGCTGAAATCAGTATAAAAATGCCTTTGAATTGAGGTATCACTCACCCCATCTTCCCTATTCAAAATTTGAGGGTGAGGGTTGTAGTAGCAAGGGTACTTGAATTAGGGTTAATCACTGTGGAACTAATGTGGAAAATGCTTTTAATACACCAGAAAGCTCATCAAATGAATTAAAGTGAGGAAATTTGGAAATTCATCTGTATCTATATATATATAGAATATATAATTTGATTTGCCTTTATTTTATTGATGAAATTTATTTGGGTATTCGGCAATGTTGGGAATGATCAATAATCAAAGTTGTAAAACATTTATAATTCGAAGTCTTTTGTAGTTCTTCTTCAGGATGCTATAGAGGAAACAATGAATATAATAAACTGAGCACAATATTACAAAATAGCTTACTTACATACAAAATTATTGGAAAAACTTGAAATATTAAATTTGACAATTAATTATCATAGATGAACTAAATTAAGTGACGTTTGAAGAAAGTAGGTATTCATAGATAATGTTTAAATTTTTAATATCTGTTTTTTATATATTCAAGATTTATACATATTGTAACGCTCTCCTGATGAAGGCTTAAAATAAAGCTGAAAGCTCGAGTTTTAAGGAAAAAAGAGTACTTATTGATTGACATCGACTGCTTACCCAAATAAACTTCTTGAATTTAAAATTCTCAGTCGACAACCCCCTTTTATTGTTTTTTATATATATATCCAAATTTCTTGGCCGAATAGTATTCAAAGGTTTATAAATATTAACGATAGAAATATTACAAGATTTAGAAGAGATAAAGAAAACACCCTCAAATTCGCCTTTTCGAATTAACTCGATATTGTGAACTAAGAATTCTTTAACATAACAAGCTAAACCGTAAATTCTACTAGGGAGATAATCAATGAATACATAACCTTATATAGATCCTTTTTCACGAAGATTTTTTTCAGTATCCGTATCAGTCTCTTGAAGGAAAATAATCTTTGCACCATAATCCCCTGTTAATTTAGAAATATAATCACTTTTGTCCTCAGAATTACCCTCCATATTCAAATTCAATACACAAAATTTGTCGCCAAGCTGCAAGAAGGATTCTGCGAATCGGGTCTTGCGGTCCAAGAGATCTTCTGATGTTCGAAGTCTGCTATGGAACCCATTCAAAGGGAAAATATCATCCATAGTTTGAGTATGTTGAGATATTATACTTTTATTTTAACTCATGATTCAACAATAAAATCAATTTAAAAAAAGCTACCGCATTATACCCAAAGCTCATCAAGCAGGTCTGAAAACGACCATCAATTTCCTGTTCAAGCATCACCGGCTGGTCGCCCCGTAGTTTCTTGTTTACCCAGCCAAAAATCTGAATTTAAATTTCTAAAATTCAGACCCCGAATCAGTTATCTGTCAAATGGTCAGTCCGGGCTAAAAAGGCACTTTAAGGATGATAAATGCGTTCTCATGAGGACCGTGTAAGGTACCTCTTAGCGGGATTCTATAGATTCCTCACCCTGCTCAGATAATCAACGTTAATTCTCGTGTGGGTACCGTTAGATTCAGGGTTTTTTCATCCAATTTTGGTAAGGTAGCGATTCGGCGACTTTCGCACGACCTGGCCATTGTTCGCCCACCAGATAGATCCTTCGTATCATTCTGAAACGTCGTCCATGTCCGTTGTTTGGAATTCACCTTTCACAATTGATTCGTTTGACGGAAGATAGGCTTGAGGAATTTGGGATTTATAAAAAAGGTATATATGGCTGCTAAAGACGACTCGAGGGCATGAATGCGGATGCCAAAATGTTATGAGTTATGGTTAGAGGAGAGGAAAAGAACTTAAATAGCTCATTATAAGACGCAGCTCAAAAATTATATTTCTTACATTCAGTTTCTGAGATATCGATCGATGCAGTTCGTCGTGGTTCACCCTGTATATATCTTAAATTTCGAATAACATCTCACAGATTTCCTTCACTTTTTTCGAACCCCATTCAATTATATTTCAAAATACAAATTCATCAGCTCGATGTTCTAAAGCTCATTGAGGAAAACATATTTCATATACTTTGAATGCTGAACTATTCGACGGATGCAAATGATTGCTTCCCACCTATTCGATGAAAACAATACCATGAAAATTGTACGAAAGGATTGGCATAATATCAGTTGATTATTGCTTCCCACCTATTCGATGAAAACAATACCATGAAAATTGTACGAAAGGATTGGCATAATATCAGTTGATTATTGCTATACAAAAATAAATAACATAGAGAATGTACAAAAATGAACGAACAAATATTTCAAATAATCAGACTAACACTTTATCTTCAGATTGCTTAACAATGTATGTAGAGCTTGAGATCAAACGAATGAATAAAATCAGGAATTTCATTAGCTAAAATAGACAAACTTCGAATAACTTCTTGTAAATACGGCTAAGTGAAAAGGGTTGATTGAGGGTAGATGAATAATGACATCTAAGTGGCACAGCACGCTTCAGAAACATTAATTTATCCAGAACGAACGTGTGCGCTGGACAAACACGAAACATGTCAAATTGTTTCGTACAGAAGCTCGCGTAAAAAGAGCAAATTCGATCGAATTTCGATACAAACATTTTGCTATCACGTAGCATGTCCGTTAAGACAGGACAGGATTCTATGAATTCAGGTCAAATCTACGGAATTAAAGTTTTTCTTCTATGGTAAATCAATTAGAAGCTAATCGACTAAATGATTAGACATGAAATCTAGGATATTCAATTTTATATTTACCGCATTTCATTTCCCTGAAGATTTAACAGGGCAGTAAAACAAAGTTTGAGTAACTTACTTTCAATATCTTTATATAAGCAGAGATATACAGGGTCTTTCACGAGGAACCTCACCCATATTTATACAGGAAACTACTGAACGTATTTTCATGAAATTCAGCACTTATAAGTATTTCACGATGCTGATGAAATCTAAAATATTTTCAAGGCATGAGCACCTCCGGTTTTTCCGAAATGAAATGACATCAACTTAAAACACACAAATTACAACACCATTTTTTATTTTGCAGAAATAGATTCCTTAGAAAATTTCAAGTTATTTTGATGTAACATTTTTCAGTTTTGGTTGGAAAATTCTCTCTGAGCGGGAAAATTCGAAAAAAAAATCGAAAATAGAGCTCCGCTGAAACAAGAATAACTTCGAGGTTTTTGGATGGAAAATTTTCATTTTTGGGATTTTTCAAGATGTAAGATTGATGTATCCACTTTAAAAATCGAAATCGCGATTCATGATACAGAGGGTGAAAAATCGCTTTCAAAGTTAGGGATGACAAAATCGTGAAAAATCAAATTTTTCAATTAGAACCCCATTTTTTTATGGCAGATATTGAATCTACGTAAAAAATAATGTGAGTGTATGCATCACACCCTTGCCCTAAAGTGGATATTTTCTGAGTTATTCACAAAAACTGTTTTTCGTCTCGAATTTTCAGCATTTCTTTTCCCTTCATTGAAATTTTCAGGAACTGTTAATTAAAGTTTTAGATTTTACTGCCCTAGCAAGAGAAAAAAATTTGGTTATTCCTAAATAGATGTCGAATTTGGATTCGAATTTGTATCGGAAACCTCTTTATTTCAACTAATCGGCCATCGGTTTTCTCTCCAGTGATAAATAAATAATTCCTTATGAACCATATGCAAAAACCTTACCATGTTTTACATTCTTTTTTTTTAATGATAGATATCATTAATTACATCTACCAAATTCTTCTTTATTCAGTAGCATTTTGTGTTTACTATTAATTTGGTGATAATTCGTATTAAGTTATCAAATCGATCACTATGCCTAATTTTACCAATTAAGATTATTTAAATCTCATTCTACTTCATGGAGAATGTAATAAAGTTGTAGATAGAACGATTCGACTGTTCATTGAGAGGTTTCCTGACCGACCCAGACCAACGAGAGATACCATTAACAGAACCATGACAAACTTGAGAAATGTCGGATCTTTCGTTAAGAAAACTATACACAGAGAAAAAAGTGTAGTAGAAGATGAGAACAACGAAATTACAGTTCTTGCATATTTTCGTGTGAATCCTCAAAATTCTCTCAAAGATGCCGAGATTGCTCTGGGATTATCTCAATCGAGTGTTTGGATAATATTAAAAACATTAAATGCACCCATATAAATTCAATAGGGTACAGCATTTGAAGGAAACTGATTTCGTCAGGAGAACAGAGTTTTGCGAAGCTATGATGATTCGATTTCAAGAGAATGAAAACTTTCTGGACTGTATAATTTGGACAGATGAATCTAAATTCACAAAGAATGGTTCTTTCAATAGGCATAACAGTCATTATTGGGATGAAGAGAACAACCACCACTTCAGACAATGGAACTTTCAAGAGACCTGGAGTTTCAATGTTTTTTGCGCCATCAAAAATAATGCAATTCTCGATGTTCACATTTATGATGGGACTCAAACTGATAAGATAGAACACTACACATGTTTGCATTATTTAAAGAATATTCTCCCTTAGGAGATAGATATTCTGACAAATTATTGAGCCGCTAGTACAGAACCATAATAACTTATGGTATCAACAAGATGGCGCGCCTCCACACAATTCACTCAATGTGTCAAATATCCTATACAGGTCATTTGAGATCGATGGTTGGCGAACAATGGTCCACATCTTTGGCCACCACGTTCTCCCGATTTAACTCCTTTAGACTATTATGTTTAGTGTAGGATAAAAAATATTGTCTACTCAACTCCCCTGACTGATAAAAAGGACTGCATAGAACGAGTCAGAAATGCGTTCAGGTTTGTTTAGATTTTTAGATTCATAGTTTTGAAACTCAATTTGGTTTTTGAACACTTTTGCAGATCTCTTCCTCCCGATTAAATAAGAAGAGCAACGCACGAAGCATTCCTGAGACGTATAAATAAATGTCTAGAAATTAACGGTCAAAACTTTGAGCATCTTCTCTAGTTATAACTGCGAGAGTTTGCCATGGTTCTCCTAATAGTAACTTGAAGTCGGTTTCAAGAAGGGGTGAAAAATCTACAGCATGGTTCAAATAACAGTTCCTGAAAATTTCATCTTTTTGGCGTGAAGGAAAAGAAATAGCTGAAAATTCAAGACGAAAAACAGTTTTTTGTGAATAACTCAGAAAATATCCACTTTAGGGCAAAGGTAATGGATACACTCACATTATTTTTTAACGTAGATTCAATATCTGCCATAAAAAAATGGGGTTCTAATTTGAAAAAATTGATTTTTCACGATTTTGTCATCCCTAACTTTGAAAGCGATTTTTTCACCCCCTGTATCATGAATCGCGATTTCGATTTTTAAAGTGGATACATCAATCTTACATCTTGAAAAATCCCAAAATAAAAATTTTCCATCCAAAAATCTCGAAGTTATTCTTGTTTCAGCGGATCTCTATTTTCGATTTTTTTTTCAAATTTTCCCGCTCAAAGAAAATTTTCCAACCAAAACTGAAAAATGTTACATCAAAATAACTTGAAATTTTCTAAGGAATCTATTTCTGCAATAAAAAAATGGTGTTGTAATTTGAAAAACGGAAGTTGACGTCATTTCCGGAAAAACCGGAGGTGCTCATGCCTTGAAAATATTTTAGATTTCATCAGCATCGTGAAATACTTATAAGTGATGAATTTCATGAAAATACGTTCAGTAGTTTCCCGTATGGGTGAGGTTCCTCGTGAAAGACCCTGTATATAGTATTAGCTGAAATTGAATACTTTGGGACGACATTACGAAAACCTATTGAACCTCAATTTTCAGTTTTAATTGAATTTAGGATCTTGAACATTAACATAGGTTTCAATTTACGATCCACTCGCAGTTTTGATATACTGGAGTTCTAAGGAAAACTTTATCACTTGAACGAATACGTCTCTGCTCCCTGAGAGGATAGGAAGCACATAACTTATTGAAAAATGAATCGTACGTAATATTGCCAACGGAATATTAAATGAATAGCAAACACGTCAAAGTAAGGCAATGTGGGGAAAAGTTTCAGCATTATCGATTGGAAATTACAGTAATTTGCCACAAAGGCCAGCGCGCATTTGATATCAATTATGCATCGTTCCGTAGATACAAACACGGGAATATGGCAGAATATTTAGGTATAACAAAGGTAATGAATTGCATAACATTATTCTTAGGCGATGTGGGTAGATGATTTCTGATTAAATACATTCTGGTTTTATATTTGAATATTTGGAGTGACACTTAGAGATCTCAACAGTCGCTCACCGTATTCAATCATGAAATCCATAAAAGTTTAGATATTAAATATTCCTAAGATCTCAGCTCAGATAATCTTTAAAACAACATTCATCAGTCTGGAATGGGGTGACAGAGATGTGTAAATTACGAATTGATTCGTTTTTTTGGTAAATATTGAAAATTATGGAGGGGGTACGAAAGGAAGTGCATATTTAATAACATGGCGATAATTTAACAAGTGCTAATATAGTTCTACAACCCTGTTGCCAGACTGTCCAACCACAGATTCTCCGATAAAAACTAATATTCTGTGATTAAAGAGGTTAAGATATCAGTGTTTTGTGGTTAAGATTTTAAAATTATCCGATAACTGATATTTAAATTTTACCACTGGTATAATTTTAATCAAGTGACCATAAAAATAATACCTGGTTGAACTTGCTTACAACTGTTTCTTTAAATAGATTGCATTTATGAATCGTTTAGCGGCTTAACTGTACCTGTGTATTAAGTCGTATCTGGTGTATTAAAATACAGATGCTGTTTTTCAACTGAAAAATTTATCATCAATAGGTCAATAAAATGAAAAATATCGTTTTAATTTGAAGTATTCAAAATAATTGAGCAAACAACCTTGTTCATACATCATCCAATTTTATTATTTTATCACAGTACACAGAAGTAAAAAACAATGAAATGAAATTTGGTGTAATTGGATTTATAGAATGTTTTCAGTCTATAAATAAGAGATAGAAATTTATTCTAATATTTTAAAAACCATTCGTTCGTTTCATTTTTATTTGTTCAATAGAACTACGGTTGTCGTAAATTCTGTCAGTTGATGCAACGACTACTTTTTCTTCAGACAAGAATTTTGTGACGGATTATATGACCTTTGATCCTAGTCTTCTTCCACAATTATTATTGAACATTGAAATGACATTGTAAAAACAAAGTTGTTGATTTAATTTTCAATTAATTGTAGAATTTTTTTATATTGGCTGATCTAAAACTCTATCTCTTTTATATTAAATATATATTTAAATGCAATTATTTGTGCATTTTACTCACAATATTGTTGTATTTGGTGATAAAGATGACATGGAATACATTCTATGGCATGGTGCACACAAGCCTTACTGATGAGTCCAAATGTGTGCGCCAGGGACGAAACGCATAAGTAGGGATAAATTCCTTCGATTCTACATTGGTGACCCTGACGTGATGGGAACGGTTGTCTTTACGACGTGTCTTGAAAAGCAGACGGTTGACGCTTGAGGTATACTCGCTCCCTCTCTGCAACTTCCAACGAAACTCTAGACGCCTTTCCCATTCCGATATCAATGGTCTGCTACGTCTTCATTCATGAATATAATGCCAAATTATTGTTCTGTGAAGAAAATAATGATTACATACAAATGTTTTTTTGTTTTATCAAATTATTCCTTTGCTAGTGTCAAAAACCCTTCAATTTAGCTTCAAATCATTCTCCATTTTCAGCCTAATTCCCATAGACAAACAAGGAAAACGTCTCTTCAAGACACCAAATGTTCTTTCAACAGTATTCCTCGTTTTGATCTGTGCTCTGTTGTACGCTTGCTCACCGGGAGTTGATGGCCTCAGAAATGGAGTCAATAAATATGAGCGACAAGGGTAGCCACTGTCCTCCAATAAATAATCCCTGGATCACAAATCACCTGAACATTAAGAGAAAAGTATCCCTTTCTATTTCTGAAAAGCTCACCTTGTGGACCTCCAGGTGACTGTATTTTTATATGTGTGCAGTCTACACATCCAATCACGTTCGAAATGAACTTATAGAATAAAATTCTGATTTGATTCTATTCCGTTCATCCTCTGTTCTTGGCATAGATATGAACTGGGGTTGAAGTTCAGCAACGACTCTAGATACTTTTTTAATTATTCTACATGCTGTAGTTGTATGGACCCTTATATGGTCAGCTACTGTTATTTGGAATGCTCCTGTTGCAAAATAGCTTATTGTCAGAAGTACTTGTTCCAAGGCAGTAACTGATTTGTTCCTTGATGTTAAGGGCTTTATTTTATCCTCTATCATATTCAGAAGTAATGTTATAATATCCTTGGACAGTCTATACCTATTTTTGAATTCCACATCATTGTAGAAATCAAAAGAGTTCATTCTTCTCCTAAGAGTTCGTGGCCTTGGGTTCTCATCTTCGCTAGAATTACTAGACATGCTTATATCCAAGCTGATATCCATTATTATTATCTACAATAAAAAAATAGATTCACCAATTGTTGCAAAAATGCTTGTTTTTTCAGAGAAAACTAAATTATTAACGAAAACATATTACATGGCAAAATTGGAAAAAAATAAATGCCTTTTCATAAAAAATTATATATTAAAGACTATCAAATTATTTTCATACATACCGATAAAATAAAGATTTCCTTGGAAAATACATAGATTTCATTCATAAACAAGATTTCTTTCAAGTTAATTCGCCAAACAACACCGATTAGTTGACAAGTTCTTTGACACTAGTTTGACCACTGATTTAGCCTTAATTTGCGTTTCGGAAACTCAAAATGACGATTGACATACAATTTACCTGAAATATTTGACCACTGTGTCAACTGACAGCGTGGTCAAATTAACCTAGTTGACTATCCTTTCAGTAACTCAAATGGCAGTTGACCATAGATTTAACAGCTGATTAGTTGATTTCTATGATGATCATCGTTTCAGAAACCGGCCGTTAGAGATCTCAACAGTCGCTCACCGTACTCAATCATGAAATCCATAAAAGTTTAGATATTAAATATTCCTAAGATCTCAGCTCAGATAATCTTTAAAAAGCACACATTCATCGGTTCGTGGAATGGGGTGAAATAAGTGTGTAAAATTACGAATTGATTCGTTTTTTTGGTAAATATTGAAATTATGGAGGGGGTACGAGGAAAGACATTGCATAACATGGCGATAATTTAACAAGTGCTAATATAGTTCTACTCAACCAAATCAACCATGGATGGGTTTTACCATGATTAGCAAAACTTGAAAGAATTAGTTTTCTTGGACTTTTATCAAAGAATGAAATTATTCAATTATGTGTCAAGTTTTTTCTAAATTTCTATTCTGACTATCTAATATATCTAATTAGAAACAACATCCTCTCGAACTCCTCATTAGCATCAGTCTGCAATTTTCATCCCATAATGACCTTGTTGAAAATCCACAAAATAACAAGTTCACGCCCTGTATGCCTGGCTTTTTAATTATATGCCTGGTGTTTTAGTGAAGATTAATGCCATAAGAAATAATGGAGTGCCTTTTTTGTATCCTAAACCGTAACGTTTGGCGTTAAGAATGCGTTCTTTTTCATTAATTCTATTCCTTTTTCGTATCGCACATTAGAAACATGTTCTGAGATGAATATATTCAGTGTTGAATGATTGTTTGGGCTATTACCATCATCTATTGTGGATGTAATGATTTCCGACGTTTCGATAGACATCTTCTATCTTTATCAAGGAGAAAAGTAAGAAACCTTTTGAAAATTATCAATTTTAAAAAAGTCAATTGACAGAAGTCATGAAAGAAAATGAACGATGTTATATACTCATCTGTGATATGATGATCTTTATAAGTTGGATCGAACTATCGGCGTCCAAACTTCTGGCAGATCTATAGATGGAGCACTTATGGAATCAGGTGTTATTTTCATAAATGCTGCTTCTTTAATTTTTCTTCTTGCAAGTTTTTCTTCTTTGATATTATTGATGCTTCATCCCACTTTATACGATGATTATTATTATTACTTTTAGTTTGAATATGATTAAATAAAAACTTATTTAATAAATAAATTTTTATTTAACCATATTCAAACTAAATGAAAATGGATTTCCATCAAGTGAGGACCTCAACCATTCAAGATATTATTATTACCTTGCGAGTGCGGAAGATCTTACATCGGAGAAACTAAACGCCCTCTGAATGTACGAATGAAAGAACATCAGAAGCTTCTACGAGTACTAGACAGCGACAAATCCAGGTTGGTCCAACATGCTGTACATGAGAATCATCGTATAAAGTGGGATGAAGCATCAATAATATCCAAAGAAGAAAAACTTGCAAGAAGAAAAATCAAAGAAGCAGCATTTATGAAAATAACACCTGATTCCATAAGTGCTCCATCTATAGATCTGCCAGAAGTTTGGACGCCGATAGTTCGATCCAACTTAAAAAGATCATCATATCACATATGAGTATATAACATCGTTCATCATTTTCAAAAGGTTTCTTACTTTTCTCCTTGATAAAGATAGAAGATGTCTATCGAAACGTCGGAAATCATTACATCCACAATAGATGATGGTAATAGCCCAAACAATCATTCAACACGAGCTCCATCATCAACAATATCTCGTCATCAAATATATTCAGTATAGGATGGTCTCTGAATTTTCTAAACTAGTGTTGGAGTAAGGCTGAGAGGTCTACAGATATGTCATATTTTTAATCAGATATTCCTTAATCATTTATACAGGGTGTTCTGATTTGATTCCGACAAACTGAAATTAGTGTTGGATCACATCATCTTAAGCAAAATAGTTCCTATGAAAATGGGGTCCTTCGTTTCCGAGATACAGGGTATTAAAATTGAAAAAAATTATTCGCGTTTTCTTTAATATCTTTTGAAATATTATTTCGAAAATTATTCTCATTACGTTTTCAACGTAGTTGCATATTAATTTATTTTCAGAAAAAATATCAAATTCAGTGGGTACTTCCACTGAAATTGATATTTTCGTAACGATGCTAAATAGCACCGTAGATATAAGTTCGATTCAAAGTTGTCGGATGTAATTTTTTCGGCTAATTTTATACACATGTAGTTAGTTGTGCATCAAGAAGAGCTGCAGACTCAAACTGCCTTCTGAACTCGAATGACCTCGCACCGGAAACAGGTATAAAAATAAATGGCAAACAAACTTTTGGGATATCCATTATTTCGTTTTTTTTTCTTAGTCTCTCTATTCCGTGCCAAGTTCAAGAGCCTCGTTCCCCTTGCTCATTGTCTGCGAAAATAAACATTAGGCGTCAGCCGGTAAGTGATATATTTTTTTTGGGGTCTATTTCAGATACACGGTGGCCCCGCTTCGTTCAGTTTCACCCCATACCTGTTTTCGTATCGCGGGTTGGAATTTCACACAAAAGTGAAAATCTGCTCTAAATAATAACGAAGGCTTGATTCTATGATCCATCGAAATGAGGGAATTAATGAACCAAATGGTAGCGCAAGTTCTAACACCACGTAACTCATTTTTGGCGTTTTAATGCCATTTGCTGGTCTTCATATAAAAGTATTACTTATTTTCTTGTTAGAATTTCTTGGGTGTATAGCACTTATTTTACTAATAATGGTAATTGTTAAATTATTATTTTATTTATTTCATTTTTCCAACATATGTTTCGGCGTATCTACGCCTTTTATACTCTATTTGGATGACACAATAATAAATACACAAATATATCAACAAACAACACATAGCTTTTACGTACTTCTTCCAAATCGTACGTCAAGATATATAATTTTCTCCTAGAAATCAAACTTTAAAAGATCTTCAAATATTAAATATTTTCGTCAGCCAGGAATGAAATAATGTGAGTTTATTTGTAACTCGGTGGTGCTTTTCTGCCATGGAAGTTTGATACATTTCACTCTGTATATTAAAAAGTTAGGTTGGGTTCGTTATTTTCCTGTCAGATTATTACGCACTGTTGTCTATATCACATAAAGGTCCTAGTAAACTTGGATTCACTCAAAATGCCAATTTACTTCTGAACCTTGGAAGAGTTTCGAAAGGTTTGAAATTATTATGGCTGAAATTTCTAAAGGAGCTGCTCTTATTTTGATTGGGATGTTGTATGATAACCTCAAAAATATTAATTATAATATACAGGGTGTCTCATATGCGTTGCCTATTTCTAACAGCTACCTTCGATCTAGTATTATTATTCAAGAATTTATTCCTAATTTCTTGGTTTGATCCATCTATCAATCCATTCAGTCCCCTTCTCACCTCAACACAGGTAAACTTTACGAAAGCTCTGGAATACCCAAAAGAGCCATAAACCTGTCCAAAATCATATGAATTGAATATCATTGTTGTGCTATAACAACCCTTTCCTGCGATAATTTGGCTGAATGTTGTCAGTCAAATTCCTAGAGAATCCTTGAAAAAATCCACAATAGGTTTGTGCAATATTGGACCCGCAGATAGCAGAATTGACTTTTATTGCAGCACTTTCAATGTTCCCGTCCTTGGTTGAACGAAAATGTTGTTGAAGGGTGGGTCTTTTTCTTTAACAGTGTATTTACTTAAGTTTTTTATTGCATCTAAAATGCTTCGCTCTTTTGTCGGCGAATTACTTCGCAACCGACATCAATAAAAAACGTAATGTTTCGCCTTCCTCAAGCAAAAATTTCTCTTTCCGTCCTTTAGGGTAAAGTCAGAAATTGCCAAAGGGTTGCTGATGGCTAACCCATCCCTATTGAGTCCTAATAGGCATCTAAATTGCGAAGATGACTGAAGACAACTAATTCTGACCCTCCCATCTAACGGGACCTGATAGAAAAAAGGTAAATTGCATCCCTTAAAAAAGGGTTCACATTTTTGTACCGTTTTATTAGGCTGTTGCCAATTTGGAGACCGTGGGAATCTGTGGATATACTGTTACATTCTACCTGCTGCAGAATTTTCGGACCTGGTTGGGTTCGAATCAAATGATACAGGTGTTAAAATGGATTGTTTGGATTTGTTATCTGCGAAGACGACTCTATTCTTTGTGTTGAATGATTGTTTGGGCTATTACCATCATCTTATGTGGATGTAATGATTTCCGACGTTTCGATAGACATCTTCTATCTTTATCAAGGAGAAAAGTATGAAACCTTTTGAAAATTATCAATTTCCAAAAAGTCAATTGACAGAAGTCATGAAAGAAAATGAACGATGTTATATACTCATCTGTGATATGATGATCTTTTCAAGTTGGATCGAACTATCGGCGTCCAAACTTCTGGCAGATCTATAGATGGAGCACTTATGGAATCAGGTGTTATTTTCATAAATGCTGCTTCTTTGATTTTTCTTCTTGCAAGTTTTTCTTCTTTGGATATTATTGATGCTTCATCCCACTTTATACGATGATTCTCATCTACAGCATGTTGGACCAACCTGGATTTGTCGCTGTCTAGTACTCGTAGAAGCTTTTGATGTTCTTTTATTCGTACATTCAGAGGGCGTTTAGTTTCTCCGATGTAAGATCTTCCGCACTCGCAAGTTAATTCATATATACAGTTCTTTGTCCTTTGTGTCTCATTATTAGGCTTAACTTTTGTAAGTTCATCTCTGATAGTGTCTTGAGTTTTGAATGCAGTCGTTATGTTGTATCTATTTCCAATTCTTCTCATTTTCTCCGACAAACCTTTTACATAAGGAATTACGGTTTTAATGGTCTGATTTATATCTGTTGGTTCTGGTTGACTTTCTCTTGTTCGTCTAGCTTTTTCTAATATCTTTTTGGGGTAGCCATTGCTTCTAAGAGTTTTCGAGATGTTATTTATTTCTTCATTTTGGTCTTCTTCAGTGCAACAAATATTTATTGCTCTATCAAATAAACATTTTGCTACTCCCAATTTAGTGTTTAGTTGGTGGTTTGAATCAAAATGTAGATATTGTCCTGTGTTCGTTGGCTTTTTATACACAGTGGTTCTTGGGATTCCATTTTGTTTATGTACGAGTACATCTAAGAATGGAAGTTGTCTGTCTTTCTCGATTTCAATTGTGAATTTAATTGATTCCTCTTGATTGTTTAGATATTGAAGGAATCCATCTATAGTGTCTCTTCCATGTTGCCAAATAATGAAAGTATCATCTACATATCTTTTCCACAGTTTGGGTTTAAGTGCATATTTTTCTAATGCCTTCTGTTCGAAAATTTCCATATATAAATCAGCTAAAATTGGTGATAGTGATGAACCCATGGCCATTCCAAATTCTTGTTGATAAACGATGTCTTCAAATTGGAAATATGTTGTTTCAATACAAATAGAAAGCATTTCCATAATTGCATCCACGCTTAGTGTAGTTCTTTCACTAAGGGTTTGATCTCCTTCAAGCTTTTTCCTAACTATGATAAGTGTTTTATCTGTTGGAATATTAGTGAACAAACTGGTAATGTCGAAGCTGACCATAACGTCTTCTTCCATGATTTCTTGATGTTTCATTATTTTTATGAAGTGTTTCGTGTTTCTTATCATCGATGTTGAATTACTTTTTAATGGTGATAAAATTTTCAGCAGAAATTTAGCCAATTGGTGGCATGCTAAATTTCTTGAACTCACAATTGGTCTTAGAGGAATATTTGCTTTGTGTATTTTTGGTAGACCATATAAATGTGGTGGTTTACTGAAGTGAGGTGTAAGTCTTGATCTAATGAATTGATCTGGAAATTCATTTCGATATTTATAAAGGATTTTGTGAATCTTGTTTTCAACTGTGGTGGTAGGGTCCTTTTTTAGTTTTTTGTATTTTCCTGCTTCTAATAATTCATTGATTTTTTGATTATAAGAGCCAACATCTAGAATTACAGTGGCGTTTCCTTTGTCTGCTGGAAGTATCTTTATATATCTATTCTCAACAAAATTTGAAATTTTTAACTATTGCAAATTCACAAATTATTTTATTCACAAAAATTCACTTCACCCTTTTAAATTAAAAGCCTACATAAAACAACTGAAATAAAGTGTTTTTCCTCTTCTAGCAATGTTACAATATGATTTATAAGTCACATGTTATAATTTAAATACAAATAAAGTTAATCAAATTTACAAATGTTTTCAATGAGTTATATGACAGTAATGGTGACTTGGAGTGCAAGAAAAAGAAATTAAAGCTCATATCAGTAAAAATTTGTTGAGCGATGGCGCCATCTACAGCGAGAACATGCCAAACACCCTTAATTTCTAAGTTTTTTGTGTTTTTTAGAGAAATTATAGATGCACTTGTTTTTATTTTTTTCTGCATCAGTTTAGATGACTACCGTTAATTTAAAAAAAATTCGATGCAAATCGGTTGATTGGTTTAGGCGCTAGACCTCACTATTCATCATATTATTATAATAGATTCCTCGATTGGATTTAGCAATATGCTTATATTCAGATAAATGTATAATAGATATGCTTATATTTAGATAAATATACAACAGACTAGAATAAACAATATTTCCAGAAACACGAAAGATTCATCTTCAGATTCCTCTGTTCTCATTTCTCTTTCATTGTATCATGTTACTTTCCAGATTATGTATTATATTCTCTTCCACGCCCATAGAATATTTTATCATCATGAGTTGATTTGCATAATCTTTCTTATCATAAAATGGGTCAACACCTTGCTTGTAACAAATTGTTGAGTATATTTCGTTAATAATTTCTTTTGCAATTTCCGAATCGTGTTGGCACCTTCCTGTTTCCAACTTTATATTCGTCAATAAATATGTATGATCTTTTGCTTTATTCACAGCCTCAACGTATGTTTCATTTAAAACACCTAAGCGATACAGCATCGACTGCACAGTATGCAAGTGCTCATAATGCAGTTTGTCCATTTTAAAACTCAAGTTTTCCAACAGATTCTTCCTTTCTTCGAAATTTTTGGCAGTTTCTTCCAATGTGTCATATAACAATTCGATATACTGACTCAACGATGATAAGGATCTGAAATCGCCTTTGAAGGATATGACTTCGCCCAGGAACTTAGGATATATCGAATGCTTCGCAATTTGCTCCTTCATGAGTGCTCTAACTTCGTTCTAAAAAAAAATAAGAAATTTCGACTTCAGTTTACAATATATTATTTAATGTGAAAGAGTCGTTGACAGTTAGCTTTTTGACATATTCATATGTATCGTCGCATTCTCTCTATTGAGGATTTTTGGGACCTCCAGGGTTGATAGGCTAAACCGTTGGTGCAGGGATAACTTACTTCCCCTGAACGTTCAGTATACACCATAGCCTACAGAGTCGGGAGATCTGGATAGCGAAGCATCTGTAAATATAATTCGATGTTGGGGAATCTTTTTTGCCACCAATGCAGCAAACTCTTGAGAGTTCGATAACGAATACTTAGGAAGACCCGAGTTGTGTACATATACTTTGCTTAGTCTTATCTCAAGCGGAATTTCATAGAAGGGTATGTTTTGCATGCCATTTATGAGTCGCTTTCTGGAAGAGAGGTCAAAAAAGGCCCGAATAAGAGGGGGGATGGTTGTACATGCCCAACGATGGTCTAACTGTTCATGCTCTCCAACAGAATATAAACAGATGATAGAAGTTTTTGAGGGGGGACACTATGCAGAAATGTCTATGTCTAGAAAGGAAGAAGAGACTGCCAACCACGTCATTCTCAACTCGAAAGCTCAATGGCAACGGAAGAATTCTTACTTGGTTGGGAGAAAAAAGTAACTCAATGGGAACCTGGTAAGAAATATCCTTTCCTTCTAATTCGTATCATCTTCTCATATTATGTTTAGTTCACTGATAGCCGGAGGGCCTGATATATTCAATCTTACCACTGGTACTGATACATTATCGTTAAAGGAAAACCAATAGTTTGAGACCACTCTCGGATCGATATTCGAAAAATGGAGATATTCTGTCAAACCGATGGTACCATTATATTTTGTAATAACATCGTTATACTATTTCACTCTTGACCAGACAGAAGAACCATCAAACTTGTACTCACCAATCGCCGAATATTCTCTTTCATAGATTCGATTTCGTCCTCATATTTTTTTGATAACTTTCTATAATGTTTGATGTTTTCTTCACACCTTTCTCTTTTCACTACATTTTCTCTTACGAAATGATTATATATAATCATATTCTTTCTCAGAAGTTTTTCGTTTTTCTCCAATGATTTCCACTGTTTTTGTAAAAGAGATAACTGCATTGAATACTTTGTCTTCCAATAATTTAGCTTTTTGCCACAACGATAATATTCTTCTGTTGTATTGTAAAACATGTTTTTCATACCAAATACCCTATCGTCCATTAAAGGGAGCGAAAGTCTGTCTCTCGCATTTACAGTGCCACGTTTTATATTGAAAGGATCGTAAACGCTTCCTTTGAATAAGGGGGCTCGAAAAACATGACGGTCTTCAGTTTTAATTTTGGCTTGTGGTTTTATGAAATTCACTGGCATAAATGAAGGTTCTATGTTGCTCATAATTGATGAAGTTGGGTTTTAGATTTTCAAATTACAATTTCAATCCAAGCCTTAGGAGTATTCAGCAGAAAGTTCAATGTGAATGATAAACAAGGTAGTGACAAGTTAATGATTAACAAGACTCATTATGACAGTTTTATTAGTAATCCTGTTTTACTTGGACCATAATATTGGATTTCAATATCATCGAAATATCGATACAACTTGCGGAATAGCATCTATCAATCTAGAGAAGCACTGACATGAGGTCAGGAGTCTGTTTTAAAAACCTTTCCTGGATTCTGGAATAGTATGATTCTAAAACAACCGCCAAAATGAATCTGCGAAAATCAACGAACCTATATCTTAATCCAAAAATAATCACTATTTTCCTTTAGTTTTGTTCGAAGTCCAAACTTCCTTCTAACGAAAACTCCTTCGAAAGAAAGTAAACCTTTTTCGTCGAAAATCATATCCCAATTCACCTCTTCTTTTCAGTTAGTTCTTGATCTTTGAAATACCAGTACATTCAAGACCTATTCACGAAAATACTTTAACTGAATTTTATCTTCAATGCCAACAGAGGTAATTATACGTCCTATGAGGAAATGGGAAGAAGAGAGAGGTGAAAAATCTTTGAAAACACTGTCAAATTAAAGGAAATGTCATAAGGTAAAATCTCAATGAAATGCTTCGATAGATCAAACCAAGTAAAGGGATACTTTATTACGGTATCCCTTATTAAAGCCATCCCCTATTTCAGTTTCCAATAACTATATTTTTGGGATTTTTTTTTGAAAATTTCCCAGTCGATTTAATCGAAATTTTGCGAGCTTATTTTTTAACTTGTAACTTTTAACTCCTGAACGATTCAACTGATTTAACCAAATAACAAACTTGACCGAGACATTTAGAGAATTAACCTATTCTGAAGATACTAGTGGAAGTACTGGCGCAAGTAAGGAAACGCGCGGTCGTTATTAGCAAATGCGCCCCTATAAGATATAGGAGTTTCTCTTTGAGCACTGTGTTCGATGTTGTGAAAAAGCTCTTTCCGAAATGTCATGGGTATGGCTTACTCAAGAAGAATCCGTGATTAAAATAGGATATGCCCTTATGGCCGTATACTCTATCTTATCCGAAGGAGATAAGCTGGATTTTTCATTTTTTCAGCTAAGTTAAATGTCCAAATGTCTCGGCAGTTGTTTTAGTATGACGCTGTTCCAGAGTCTGTTGAAACTTTTTATAACAAGCGCGCAAAAGCTCCTGATCTCACGTTTGTTGTTATTCTACATTTTTATTCAATTGGATTGCGAACTCCTTCAAAACTCTTCGGTCTACCTTGAAGTTTTTTCACTGCTTTAAAATTTTGCATATCGCTTCGGTTTTTCAAGCTTCCAGACCAACACTTCTCTCCCCTCAGACCTGTCCCTCTACAAAAGTGAAAAAACCCATGAGCTCCCGTGCTTTCCAACGTTTTTATTTTTCAGAATTATTTCATGAATTTATAGACGAGCCGCCACTGATTCCATTTCCGGTCAATGTCGTCCACATCGAGGTTGCAAAAGCCCCAATAATCAAACAATCGATTAATCATTCCTAAATTAGCGTATCAGATTCAATGTAACAGTCTCCTTGAATTATGCGAATTATATGGAATTTTAATGTGATTTATAGGAAAGGTTTGGCTCTGCCAGTGATCTTGGTGGATAGGATAGAAAGCTGTCAATTACCTGCAGGGGAGTTTTATCGTTTGATTGTGTGGGTTTTCATTCGGAGATAGCTGTTTGGCCAGTTTAGAATTCATATCTTCTGAATTTCAGGTAGAAGGGAGATGGATTTTCAAATTGGCTAGGCATGTAGTAGAATTTTTCGGACCTTTCTGTCAGGCAGTAACCATTAAATTTGAGCTAGGCTGAGGCAACTCCTTCCCAAGCAACACACACTCGTCTAAGTCACATAAAGTAAACGTCTATTGAGATCTAAAAACATCTTAGTCTAATAAAAAGCATACAGAATATGTCATTTCCTAGACATGATTTAGATTGATATCCATTCTATGTTTTCAAGAGTGTTTTATGGGACGTAAATTGAGTGCTAATATTTTGTGCCTATTCGACGTTGAAAAGACAACTTTTTCAATGTCGAAAAATGATCATGAAATAAACAACTTGCTACAGGACTTTGAATGAGTTCAGAAAAAATTCTAAAATGAACAACGAATTGAAACTAATCATTTGTCACGGTTTCAAAATTCCCGCTCCAGTTAGTACCTGCCAATCGAACTGGTGGCGTTGGTCGCAGTGGTTTACCAGCTTATCTCGTACGTTTCAATGAACTGTTGTCGGTGGTCTGTTCTGTGCATGTGACGTAGGTTGTCAATTACGTCGTTCTTTCCGCATTTTTGGTTGAAATGTCCTGGAATTAATTAATCGCAATTTTGCGGATCTGAACAGGATTTTAACTGAAGCCCTGAGAGAAATCTCATCATGTTGGTTTGGTTTGTTCGTTGGTGAGATTTTTGCGCTTTAGCGGAGTGGCGTATTTGTTGGAAACACGACGAGGGATTGATGAGTTAACCTATGTTTGTCACGAGGTATTTTTAGATTTTTGTTCGCATTTTAGCATCATTCTGCTTCGAATTGGGAATTATTATTGTACCGTTGCGAGATACCGCAGATTCTGAACTGTCTTTGAAGTCTTCGAGCTGTTTGTCTAGGCTGTCTTTGAATTACCGTCGAACTGCCGTGGGAGCTGTCTTTGGGGACCTCCACCAGATTTCGCCATCTAAGATACCACACCTGTCGTCTACCCAGGGCGCATTACTGTGAGAAATTTGTACTACGTTGGCCCAGGAATATATTTGAGCCCAGCTTCCATCTACGAGACTGTGAGAGTAATTATGGGTTAAGAAACTATATCCTTTTGTACTTCAGTCAAGCCACGACCTAGACTGTTATAGAAGGTTAGTCTGTAGAATTTAGTTAAGATTGATTAGTATCAAAGAGGCCCAATTCAGTGAATACTGTTTAGTACATAACACCCGACCTAACGAGAAGGTCGCTTAGATATAAGTAAAGAGCTATTTGTAACAATTACCATCGAGGCTCTAAGTATATACCTTGGGGTGATATTACTGTTTGTTTAGTAAGAGATAAAGCATTATATCGAATATTCGGGTTGTGAAGTAAGAACTAGTTAGTGATCTACCTTCTGTAAGATATATCCTCGTTTGAGGGACCTTGTGTATTTCATTTGGGCTCATTATATTATTAAATAATTGCTCTATATTCTTTCTACCAGCCACTACCTCCCGCTTGTGTGATCGGGCTCGTTTGGCATCCTGAGAGTGCGTTCGTTATTTTCTCTCTTTTGCGACTTTAGTGTACTTTCCTCTATTTTTTCTTTGTATTATCATAAAAGAGAGTGGCGCCCCTTTATAAGTAGTCTCAGCTCTAGAGCTAGCCGAGGAGGTACTTTGTGCACTCTCTGGAACCGAGTGGGTTTGGTGACACATTTTTCCATGAAGCTCAAGTAGTGATAACATTCGGAATGTCGAACACGAAACTTCAAGGAATTGAATTCAATCCATCCATTCACGATTGTGTTAAGGTGGAGCAATGCATTGATGGGCATCACACTAACATTTTCATGGAAAACTTTTACGTGTCTTTTCAGAAAGATTCATTTTCAATCCCCGGCGAGTCCGCTATGTTTATTTTAGACTTATAATGGCCTAGGGAGTCTATATTCATTCATCGTGTTTTCATGTCTTCAGATTTTCACATGGTTGGTTAAATTTATAACAATCTTAATTATGATATCGATCATCTTCGGCGTTGATCGATATTATATGCAGCGGCTGATAGCGCTTGCGCCTTCTGCTTCACTGGAAGCGGAAACGCGTGAAGTCGAGTCACGTCAGGAAGTCATTTCGTCATTATTCGGCTTTCCATTTCAATCTGCAAAGGGTGAAGACGAAAGATCAAGTGACTATACTTTCGTGATCCGCCATCTGAAGTTAGATTTCAGCAATCAAGTGAATTAAGGGAAAGTTCAAACCTATAAAAATACGGTAAGTAAAAAATTTTCGTAATATAATGTTTTGACAATTTTAAGTTCCAACAATTTTTTGAAGCTTTATCCATTATAATTCAAAGTGAATGAAATAGTCTAATATTGTGTAAAAGTCTCTTCGATAGACGAGATGTTGAAAATGCATTAGCATGTTTCTACACAAAAAACAAAAGGGGTATTTGGGTAGCAACTTGATAGCTAATAGTTTTCAAGCAATTTGCACCTATTTTTTGCTTTTCATATTTTCTGGTTCTGATTACGTTACTTGATTTTTCCCGTCAAGTTGATTTTTGCGCCAATTCTAGGATAATTGAAACTTTCATGCTCATAAATGAATATCTTTTTCAACTTAATTTTTTAATAATAAAAATATACATTAGTCAGTACAATAAAATAAGAATATGTATTTCAAAGTTAATCGGCAACGTCTATTATTATCTAATTAACATCTAACTAGATGGATATTT
Organism: Micraspis discolor; assembly: GCA_030674115.1. Classification (NCBI taxonomy): domain Eukaryota; kingdom Metazoa; phylum Arthropoda; class Insecta; order Coleoptera; family Coccinellidae; genus Micraspis; species Micraspis discolor. Next base: position 3,219,258 of record JARTUT010000005.1, on the reverse strand, counting down.
CCGTATCGAAATTATTTATAGTAGGTACCTATAATTCAGAATTTCTGAAATGAATAGATTGGCGACCTCATTTAGAATTCATTTGCATTTGCCAAATCACAATTTTTTTTTTTTAATGTAATCTGTACCCAACCTTCTTTGATTTTGACATTTTTTTCAAAATATGTTTTTCTGTTACATATAATACCCCAATTCACCCCAAATTCGTTTAAAAACCTGCCTAAACGATCTTTAAATTCAATGAAAATGACTGTAAATGATTTTCCCTGCAATAACAACAACATCAAAAATGAGAATAGATGTAAAACTGCAAAATAAATAATTTAATTAATCAAATATTGAACTTGAATTTTCTAAAGGTCCTCCAGTTACTGAAGAAAGAAAGCAATTCATTTGAATGTTCTGATGTCTCAAATAAAGGGTTTGTCGACTCACAGTTGGAGGATAAGTGAATGAATACTGTTTATTCTACGCCAAGCTTTCGCAATTTTATTTAATGCATCCTCAGGCCTTCTATAAAAGTACAATACTTATTTAAAAGAAGTAGAAAGTAAGATATTGCAAAATTTTATAAAAAAAAATCATTCACCATACGCATTTCGTCACTCAAATTATTCTCTTCTAATGAAAAATGATCTTCGAACCGGCTGAAGGACAAAGGTACAAAACACCTATGACCTTAGAGCGCTCTAGGATCTTTAGAGGACACGCATCCACGCAACGCGTATGCAAGTCGTCTAAAGTGGTAAGGAAGGTAGTTCGCCAAGAGTCACAACTACGACCCACAAACTTCTCGCATTCCCCTTACCTAAATTCTAGATGCTCACCACTATCCGAATTTTATCAGCAATACGTTCCGCTAGCTAGACAGTCACGGGTTTGGGTTTTATACACTGATCAACAATTGCTAAGGATCACTTATGAACGTCTCTGCATTTGTATTTTTTTCAAGTTATCTCGTGAATATCTGTACATTATATGTTCTCTAAGGAACGGCTCTTGTTCACAAAATCGATTATTATCTGTAGGCTGTTACAGGTGGAGTGCAAAGCAATGTGGTATTTGTTATTAAATCTGTTTTTTCCTCGTTCAAACACATAAAGTGACAATAATTGAAGAAATGAGAACAATATCAGCTTATCAGTCATGGCGAGAAGACGTTTGGCTCCTGTGCAACTGGACCAAATCATACGGTGGATACAGGAAGGTTTGTCCCAGCGAGAAGTGTCCCGGCGGTTGAATGTTTCGCAGTATCGTGAGTAGGGCTTGGAATAGGTTCATCCAAAACGACTCAGTAGCTTATGTTCATGGGGGAGGTCGGCAGCGCAGTACAACAGCTGCCCAAGATCGTCTTTTGATCCTCAATGCTAGGAGAAACCCACTTACCCGGAGTCGCGGCTCAATAGATCACTGAGAGTTGCAACAGGAGTTCTAACTTCGAACCAGACTGTAAGACGAAGACTACATGTTCGTGGTTTGAGAGCACGTAGGAGGGTACAACATCCCCGTTTGAATAATCATAATCATAATCATAATCATAATCATCTTTATTTGTACTGTAGCTGCATTTACAGATGTACACCATGGCATAGTTGTTCCATAAGGAACACCGGGTTCATCGACGGCAATGGGCTGAGGAGCACCGCAATTGGACAGTTGAAGATTGGAGCCGATGTTTATTTACGGATGAGTCTAGATTTCGTTTGGTCAACTCCGATGGACGTATTCTTGCTTGGAGAGAAAGAGGTCGAAGGTATGCAGAACAGTTTATGGTACCCACAACAGCTTTTGGCGGAGGTTATATATTTGTATGGGGAGGCATTTGTTTGAACCAACTCACAGAGTTGATCGTTCTGCAGAACACCACAATGACCAGTCAGAGATATCACGATATCATAGTTTAGTATTAATGAATGAATTTCTCCATCATAAGATGAAACCTCAATTCTGAAAAAAAAATCGAGTTAGAATAGTCTCAAAGAATATAGGTATCATATATATATTTTAATAGTTTCTTGAGAAAACCTTTTTGTTCTTGAGTTTTGTTATTTATGTGATATATCATAACTGATTTATTACCTTTCAGCACTTGGTGGTGTTTCGTTAATCGTGGAGCTTGAACTGTAAAAATGGGTAATAATTAATTGAAATATACTTCATAATATTGTATCTAGATCTTTAAAATGCTGATGAGTATTCCACTGTCTTATAATAACCAGTTTTAGGGGTTAATTTACAAATTTTCAATCGACTAGAGAATATTACAAAGCTCTTGCAACTATTGCCTGTATAAAGATTTTTTGGGAATTCCCAAATTAGGTTAAGAAAAAATTAGGTCAGAATATTCACAAATATACCTTGAAGACATAAGATTGAAGAGTTTATCCTGAGTAAGAGGATTATTGAACCCATAATTGTTCCGTTTGCGGCTGCCTTGGGCGAGAATTTCATCTTAATTGACGATAATGCCCGTCCACACCGTAGTCGTCTGGTTAATGAAGCGCTAGAAACTCATGCTATTGATAGGATGGACTGGCCAGCTCGCTCTCCAGACATCAATTGCATCGAACATGTCTGGTCTGAGATGTCTAGACAATTGTCAACCTTAGAACAACCGATCAATAACCTGGAGGACCTTTCTAACGCTTTACGGGATATTTGGACGAATTTGCCCCAAAATTATGCCTCGTAGGGTAGAATGCTTGAGACGAGCTCGTGGGGGACCAGCTATACTAGCTTAACCGAAACTTCAACCTTCTTGTGGTTTCATCATAAAATTTTTATGTTATTCAAACACAGAAATTTGAGTGTTCCTAATAAATTTTTTTTTCTCTCCAACTTTCCATTTTTTCATTCTTTTCTCAAGTGAACCATATTATCAACTGAAAATACTCTAATATCTGACTAAATTTATAATCTTGGAGCGAATATTTCATAAATATATTTAGAAAATGTAAGTGATCCCTATCAATTGTTGAGCAGTGTATATACAATAAATACATCACACAGTTGCACTGGCGTTTTTATAAAGGAGGCACAGACGTTCGGTTTTGGAGACACAAATGAATCTGAAAAGTTTAGATGCCTATCGTTAATTTAAAAAAAAATTTATGCAAATCGGTTGATTGGTTTAGGCGCTAGACCTTACTGTGCATCATATTATTATAATAGATTTTGTTAATTTCAAATCTTCTATTTCGGAGAATGAATGTGACGTGACAGTTTAGAGGTTAGAGAGGAGAAAAAGGGTAAAGATCTATATTTTATTAGATATGTGCAAGAGTTTGAAGGTGAAGTTTCAAGATTGGTCGGTGAGAGTTTGGTGGGATGGTAGTGGTGCTCCATAGGATCTTTTTACCGATTGACTTTGGGTATCCATTGTTGATTATAATACGTTCAAGACGAAAGAGTGAGCTTTGGCGGTATATAAAATAATAATCCTATTTTTTAGTTGGTCGATAACATTTTATTTCAGGTTCCATTGGTGATGTGAGTGTTAATGTATACAGGGTCTTTCTGGAGGAACTTCATCACCCATATTTATACGGGAAACTACGGAACGTATTTTCATGAAATTCAGCACTTATAAGTATTTCACGATGCTGATGAAATCTAAAATATTTTCAAGGCATGAGCACCTCCGGTTTTTCCGGAAATGACGTCAACTTCCGTTTTTCAGATTAGAACACCATTTTTTTATTGCAGAAATAGATTCCTTAGAAAATTTCAAGTAATTTTGATGTAACATTTTGTCACCAAACCCACTCGGCTCCAGAGAGTGCACAAAGTACCTCCTCGGCTAGCTCTAGAGCTGAGACTACTTATAAAGGGGCGCCACTCTCTTTTATGATAATACAAAGAAAAGAGAGAGTAACTAAAGATCTCAGGGTCGCAAAGAGACAAAATAACCTTGAACGCATTCTCAGGATGCCAAACGAGCCACCGATCACACAAGCGGGCGGTAGTGGCTGGTAGAAAGAATATAGAGCAATTATTTAATAATATAATGAGCCCAAATGAAATACACAAGGTCCCTCAAACGAGGATATATCTTACAGAAGGTAGATCATTAACTAGTTCAACCCACGTCACATGCACAGAACAGGACCACCGACAACCGTCCATTGAAACGTACGAGATAAGCTGGTAAACCACTGCAACTAACGCCACCAGTTCGGTCTGCAGGTACTAACTAGAGTGGGAATTTTGAAACCGTGACAATTCTTCAAATAATGCAAACATGTGTAGTGTTTTATCTTATCAGTTCCATCATAAATGTGAACATCGAGAATTGCATTATTTTTGATGGCGCAAAAAACATTGGAACTCCAGGTCTCTTGAAAGTTCCATTATCTGAAGTGGTAGTTGTTCTCTTCATCCCAATAATGACTGTTATGCCTATTGAAAGAACCATCCTTTGTGAAGTTAGTAGATTCATCTGTCCAAATTATCTGAAAATTTCATCTTTTTGGCGTGAAGGGAAAAGAAATAGCTGAAAATTCAAGACTAAAAACAGTTTTTTGTGAATAACTCAGAAAATATCCACTTTAGGGCAAGGGTGTGATGCATACACTCACATTATTTTTTAACGTAGATTCAATATCTGCCATAAAAATGGGGTTCTAATTTGAAAAAATTGATTTTTCACGATTTTGTCATCCCTAACTTTGAAAGCGATTTTTTCACCCCCTGTATCATGAATCGCGATTTCGATTTTTAAAGTGGATACATCAATCTTACATCTTGAAAAATCCCAAAAATGAAAATTTTCCATCCAAAAACCTCGAAGTTATTCTTGTTTCAGCGGAGCTCTATTTTCGATTTTTTTTTCAAATTTTCCCGCTCAGAGAGAATTTTCCAACGAAAACTGAAAAATGTTACATCAAAATAACTTGAAATTTTGTAAGGAATCTATATCTGCAAAAAAATGGTGTTGTAATTTGAAAAACGGAAGTTGATGTCATTTCCGGAAAAACCGGAGGTGCTCATGCCTTGAAAATATTTTAGATTTCATCAGCATCGTGAAATACTTATAAGTGCTGAATTTCATGAAAATACGTTCAGTAGTTTCCCGTATAATTTGGGTGAGGTTCCTCGTGAAAGACCCTGTATATCAGCCTGAAGAGGAAGGTTTTTTGTACCAGTCTAACTTAATTGATAGTCATACATATCTAGTCATTAATGGTACAATGGTTACAACGGTAACCATCCCCGTCAATTAAATATTTGGGAGTTTAAATTGATAACTGATACAATTTCAACAATCACACAAGGATAATGAAAAAAAGACCATATATAGACGTAATATTTTGCAAGCTTACTTATAGGCAACGGGGTATCAACATGAAGAGTGCTGCCAGAATATACAGAACTTTTATGTCGACCGTCCACTGTTTGCCAATTGCAAAGCACCGGCAATTGAATATCTGGAGGTGGCTGAAACTATAGCACTGAGAACATTCACTAAAATGACACACCCAAACAATGTTTTACATAATCCTCTTAACCAACTTCTTTACTCAGCTACAGGAATTGAACCAGTCAAGGAAATAATCAACAATCTAAACAAAAAATTCAATACAAGGTTGTCAAAAGTTGAATAATTTATATTTCAATATCATATAGACGAGAATATTTTTAATAGAAAACATCCAACAGATACTTTCATAAACAAATTAAGTAATATTCAATGTTAAAATTTCTGTAAAATTATTGATATGTTACTGTGTATTTTAATAGGCTGAAGAACCTCGCGTCGATGGCCCTTTACCAATTGCCAAAAGACAGTTACTACTACTCTCAAAAGTCTCCATAACCGTGAAATTATTCAGCATTCGATGAGCTTCGAATATTATAATTTTTTGAGACACTCTTTCATATTCCACTTATATCGAAAATTATCTCTTGATGACCTATATCAGATCTCTGTACGAAATTATTTATTGGCAGTAATTGGGCTACCAAATTTTCAAACGTCCTACGTAATCACCGGGTAATTTCACAGGGTTGTATTTTAAATTAAACCCCAGCCTTGCTGAAATATTCATTATATGTCCAAAAATGATGGGTCGTCACCAATTAAATGGTCGATTTAACGTTTTTCTCAATTTTTAAATTACAGAGAGAATTCTATAAGCACCGGTTTCAAGGAGTGACAGTGGTAGATTATTATGTGAATGAAAGATTCAACTTGGGTATCAAACGAAACTTGCGCTGTTTTTAATTTGTATTATTATGATTTATTTATATGTTCAATATCAATTTGCTATTCACGAAGTAGTATACAACTCGTCAAAATCACGTGAACTGAATACTGGTCCACTTAAAACTGCTCTACTTCAAAATAAAATCACTTGAATGTATACGGCAACCTAATTAGAAAAATTTATCTTTCGATAAACGCTTATGCGTGAAATAGGTTAAGTTTGTTTTGGATGCGTTAATTTTAATTTTCCATCTGTGGAAGTATTTTTCTAAACTTAACAAGTGCTCTTGTAGATATTTAGCTGATTGGGCTTTTGACCAGGATTCTGAGGCAATAGCCGTGTCATCTGCAAATAGATAAATCTTGGTGTTTTTTGATTTGGGGATGTCATTAATGAAAATTTTGAATAGGTCAGGGGACAGTAATCCTCCCTGTGGAACTCCTGCTGTTATTGGTGTTTTAACTGATTGTGTGTTACCTACTTTCACTTGGAATGACCTGTTTTTTAAGTAGGAGTTGATTATTCTGATTAAAAATGGGGGAACTTTATTTTCGATTAATTTATAAATTAGACCCTTATGCCAGACAGTATCGAATGCTTTTTCGATATCTAGGCTAACTAATGCCGTAATCCTGTTTATGTTAAAGTTTCTGGCTATTTTATCTGTTAGATTTGCAAGTTGTAATATGGTACTATGGCGCTCACGAAAGCCATATTGTTCATCTATGATCAGATTATTGTCTTCTAGGTGTTTTCTGAGTCTCGTTTGAATTAATTTCTCTAATATTTTTGATATTGACGGTAATAAGCTGATTGGACGATAATTGACTGCAAGTCTTGTGTTTTTCGATGCTTTGGGAAAAGGAAGTACTATCGCGTTTTTCCATTTAATTGGAAAAGGAAAAACGCTATAGTACTTACATGTACATGTGTGTTCGACCAACGTGTTATATCCTAAAAGTTATATTGTATTGAAAACTTTCTGACACCAAGTGCCATCTATACAACGATCTCCGTAAATCATAAAACTCTGTAGGTTTCTTCGTTTATAGATTATTCTAAGTATACAGTTTCCTATAATATTACTTGCTTCCTATAATCTCCAATGGACAATATGGCTCAGCATTAAAAAAATAGAATGAATTATAAGGGCAGAGACAAGATAAGGGATTCCCTTCTTATATTTAAGACATAGATTAAAGAGAACTACTTTTTAGTCCATGATTTAAGGATCTCCAAAATGATGTTATTAATGCGCAAGCGTTAATGACGAAATAAGTTATACATTATTGAGGAACTGGCAAACGGCACTCTTCGATAACTTTTTAATGTTATTATTATGTGTAAAACAACATGCGAATATTTCCAAGCCTGGATCATAAGAACGGAATATCTCTAAAAAATTTAATGATCAATAATTACAACACAGAACCCATCTATGGACACCATAGAATTATAGGTTGGACGTGTCTATGGTGTGAATTACCAATTTGAGGTTCTGTGATTCTTTTAATCGACAGTTTCAGTCGGAGAAGGTTAGTAAAAATTTCTTCTTAATTATTCTTTTCCATCATCTACTTTTTGACTGTAAGTTTTTACTCGCATAAGGTATGAATAATTGCTTGTACTACCTCTTCTGTTAGTTTTCTTCATTATACTTTTTTAATATCAATAGTGTTCTTCAAACAGTGTTGTTTTTTAGGTTAAACAATGGCCAAGCTAAAAGGCGAGAAGAAGAGCAAATCTGCTATCAACGAAGTTGTAACCCGCGAATATACCATAAATCTCCACAAGAGGCTCCATGGAATAGGTTTCAAAAAGAGGGCTCCAAGGGCCATTAAAGAAATCAGAAAATTCGCTATACTTCAGATGGGAACACCTGATGTTAGGATTGACACTAGATTGAACAAACAGATATGGTCCAAAGGAATAAGGTGCGTATTTAAGTCCTCAAAAATTTTTAAATTCGGCGTTATCCTCATTGTTTATGTGATGTTCATTGTGGACATGTGAACGATCATTTCTTCATTTGAGAAAATATACTACGAGATTCAGTTTCTTAAGGTATAAATGTTTCCATTTGGAACCCTGTATTAAGCTCCACTGAACTACAGAAATATTATTTATATTTTGTTCACTAATGTGTTCCTAACCTATATCTGCAATGCTAGAAGCTTCTGTAAATGGTGACATACTAATCAATTTTTTAAACTTAATGATGATTGAAATAGTTGTATGTGGATATTATGCAGTTTTATGGTGTTTTGTTGTTTGAAAGATTATTTGGTTATGTCCGGCAGTTTGTGGCACCCTATACTCTATCATTTAAAGTAATTTTTACAGAAAATAAGCTGCTGAATTTCCTAAAAATCTAAGAGCTAGAGAAATTTGAAAAAAAAAAACTGAACTATTTTGATAATGATGTGATTGATTTTCACGGAACTTTGAGGAAAGCAGTTGGTCAAAAAACTACAACTAATGCCAATGTTTCGTAGATATATTTATTGATGCTTTCTCTGCTAGATACGTTTGTATATCAGATTCTTCTACAGTATCTTTTACTCTAGAAATGAAGAGCCATAGTTTTTTATTCTCGTCGTTCGGTTTGATAGATTGAAATTTATTATTTCGCTCATTTTTTTGGAATTGAGCAGTTCTGACACTAGCCCTTTTGTTTTTTGGCTGTCTTCTGGTTTCTACTAGTCTAAATTCCTCATTCTCTCCGAGATTGAATATTTTCAGTTTATTCATGTGCTTCTGCGTTTCTTCTATTGTTTTGTTTGTATATGCCATTATTCCTGCAACTAGGTTAGGTTTTGGTGTCAAATTCGATGTTCCGATATTCGATCTCACATCTGTCCTGTCATTTGATGTCAGCACAGTAGATCTCTGTTCTTCCAATGTCATAGCTTGATTTGTTGATAGTTCATCTTTGTTCACTGTTATCTTTGTTGTTTATATTTGGTTTTTTCTGTACTTTTATCGCTTGAGAGTAACTTTTTATGTTTTGGTTGCTTTCAGTTTCCAATGTTTAATTCTTTCTAATAGCAATTGGCTATTCATTATGAGAATTTGATTCTTTTCTTCCGCTGCTTTGAGTAACTCCTTCAGATAGGCATTTTACACACTTGAGATTTTGTTCTGGTATTTTTCTTCTTTAGATTCATCCTGCATTACATGCTTGCAGATAGCTTGTTTCTGATTTGCCGATCTTGTCAGACAACTATTATGGAAAATTTCTTCGTATTTTCAAAAAAGACTTCAACAACATCAAACGTCATCTTTGCCTGAAAATATTTAGTTGTAAATCTTTATTTTAACTTTTATGCTACATCAATTTCATTATTGCAAACATCCAGAAGTGAAATTCTTTCAAATTCGAAGAAAAATTAAATCTGGAGGTTTACTTCCAAAGAACTTCTTCACAGCATAGGATTCAATGTTCAGGAGCACCTGTATATCTCCTTTTCTTTTTGTATACAGGGTGTAACTAAATAAGTGTAAAATATTTGAAGAGGTGATTCCTCATCGAAAAAAAAAAGATAGGATCTTTCATATAAAGAAACTTCATTGGAGCATCCCTTGCTAAGATACAGCCCCTCAAAGGGAGTACATAAAATTTGTATAACAATGTTCTAAAATATAGAACAGAATCTAATCCAATAATGTATCTAATATATATCTTCTGAATTTTTTCAGGAATGTTCCATTCAGACTACGCATCCGATTGTCGAGAAGAAGAAACGAGGATGAGGATTCTGTCAATAAGTTGTACACATTAGCCACCTATGTACCTGTTGCAACTTTTAAGAAATTGCAGACAGAAAATGTTGATGCTAGCCAGGAATAAAGAAAATATTTAATGCTTAATTTTTTATTTTCTCAGATATTAAATCATTGATTCCATCTATTTGACATTTTTTTCAATTTGGATCCAATATTTTAGTTTTACTCATAACAGAATTCATCTCTACTTTAGTTGTCACCACAGATTACCTATAGATGCGCAACTCTCATCCTAATTTCCTGTCTTTATTTTGCTACATTTATATGATTTGGCCAGATTTATTCGGGAAACGAATCGTAAAAGTCAATACTGCATTCTTTAGCACCATGGTATCGAACATGTCATTCTAATTTCAGGCCAGCATGTTTACCAACCTGCTACGTGACTGCTCTGCAGAGTGGCAAGTATATTGTAAAACAATGAAGTTTGTCAAAAATATCAGAAATCACAACCTGAATCGAATTCCGCTAACCAGATTTTTATCGATTTAGTTTTTTTCAATTTTTCTAAAATATATCGTTTTATGCTTATTTTTTCTGGTTTGGTTGACAAAATATCTTCTATAAGCAACAATGCATTCTTTATTATCAATATAGAGTCGGTTGAAGGGATTTTCAAACAAATTGTCTCATTTGAATTGGTATAGTTTCTATTAGAAATATAAATTCCTTTGTCTCCCAGATCTTCAATATTATTGATGAGGAGGTTTTGTTCACATTTGTCACATTTAAAATTCACACTGAATTTTTTGCAACAAATAAGTAAAATGAGCAATTGAATTAATTTCTAGACTGCTCATAGGTATATCGCACTCCTTATTAATTTTGACCGCAACCTCGGTGGTATCAGGATCTTCTGTTTCTTCAGAGACGGAAATGGTGTTTGTGCTACTGTCCACACCTATCCCTCAATATTAAGCCGCCCATATCCTCCTCTGTCAAAAGATTAACATCTTCATCATTTTGACAGTTGGAATTTTCTGTGTACTTTTCAAGATAGCCACTCATGATGGATTGCAATTCAAATCTAAAACTACACGCAGAAGGATTTGGATCATAGCCCCTTCTCTTAGAGATAAGTGGTCCTGATTTAAGCGATTTGAAAAGGAATAGAATCCTTTTTCTCTTCCCACATTTGAAGTATACCACTGATAGTTTGAACGAAACCATCAAAGCAGAATGGTGTATTTTTATCAACCGTCCAAGACTCAATGATTCCATTCAAACTTGATTCGATGCAGTATTCTTATCAGATAACGGTCGTCTTAAATAATTGCCATCAAAGTATCCATGACAGTTTAGACAATCGAAAAGGTCATTAATTTTCAATAGGAAATTAGTAGTTGCCATGCATCATAACAAACATTCATAAATATTAAAACTAAGTCACATTCTATTATCTCCTAAGTTTATGAACCAGGTTGAATCAGTGTATGAAATAAAGATAATAAAGGTATAAAACAAATCTAGGAGACTGGGTTCCAAGTTTTTAAAACTCATATGAGCTCAATTTGTAGCATTCCTATGTTAGAATAGATATAATTTGATGAAACCTGAAAGTCTGAAGTTATAAAGAACCAGCTTTTCATAAAGACAAGTTTTCAATTTAACAGGTCCTGACAGAAAATACATTACCTATTTCAAAGGTCAAAATATACCGAAGTACCTATGTGAGTGATGGAAATCTTTTTCTCTATTTATTATGGAATATTACTTTGGATTAAATATCAAACAAGGTGCTAAACATCATTAATAATGAAAACAGCAAGTGGCAATTTAGATTTTGTGTTGAACGAAGACAAATATTGTTCAGTGGTTAATTTCATCTATTAGTTTTTAGTGGTGGAACCATAGACTGGAGAGATTTCCCCAACCTTTTGAAGAAATATTTAATATAGACATAAAATATGGCAACACTGAACAAATCAGATTATTGAATCATTTCAGCACAGAGTTGGATTTGGGAAAATTTGGACAAAATTATATCGATTTAATTCCGTTCAACTTCAAATATTAAATTAGATACAGCTAAGGCCTACAGAGCATTTGTGGAGAGATCTTAACGGAATATAAAAAATAACCCCAAAAAATTTTGGTCATTTATAAATAATAAGAAGGGTTCAACAACTGTCTCTGGTCAGATGTTTCCAATGTTAATTTAAATTCATAGGATCATATTACTTTTTTGGGGAGAGTTTCGCAAATGAAAAAGAAAGAATTATATCAGAGTTCATCAACGACGTGAAAGGAATTAGAACTATGGAGGAGCTTTTAGCTCTGAAAAATATGGTAGGTCCGATTAGACCGACATTACACTCTATACAGGCTCAACAATGCCGGAATATTCAAACAGTAGCCACAGGCTCGAATAATATTCATATTCACCATAATAAGAATATTCCAGTTCAAAGGAGCCTGTATAGAACGCATAAAACGAAAAAAAAAAAAAAACGAAGTTGTGGTTTATCAAACCCAACTAATGATGAAGTAAATGAAATATCAATTAATTTACTACAAACAGAATAGTTAATTAATAATAATTTTTATTTTTTATATTTTTTTCAATAAATATTTTCATGGATATTGAAGTGCTTTTTTTGTACCTACCTTATTACTATTCTTTCAAGCCCTTTTCAAAGGAAAATGGTTGAGTATCAAAGCAGCCAAACCATCAAGATTAAATCAGTTCACGATGGAAAAATTGTCAAATTACCTCCTCAGAATTGTGAAGTTCAATGCAAATAATTTATTTGACCACTAAACGCCTACATATATATGATACCTTTAGTCGTTTAGTGGTAAATATGTGGCCATATTATGGCCTTTTTATTGAAGCTCAGAGACCAACATCTGGACATGAAAACCAATTTCCTTTTAGCTTAACAGTATTGATTTTACAGGAAGACAGAGTTGAAAAAGTCAATTTTCAATGGCCAATGTTTACCGAACCGATAATAAGGCAATGTAGTTGAAATGTATCTATAAAACTTTCCAAATGAAACAAATATTAGGAACCTATACATAAAAGAGCCATTTAAAAATGTCAAAATGATACTGCCACAACAATTTTAAGAAATACGCTGTATGATGCAATAGTACAACCGTATTCATTTTTTATTATACCTTCCAGGTAAAGCATAGAGACTCTTTAACTATTATTAACTTTGGGGAGTTTCAAAATATCATCTATTGGACTATTTCCATGAGTAAGTAGTTCAATTCGTTTCACTTTTCATAATGATATATGTATTACAGGAATTCAAATTTGCCTGGTAACTCTCTCTGCGCATGCGGATACAAACGGAGGCAAAAGCTAGAAAATTTCTTTCCTAGCCCCGGACTTGAACCTGCAACATTTGGGTTTCCCGTAAAGTCAGAGCTTTATTCCTAAACTGTCGACACGCATATCTTGAAATAATTAAATTATTTTATAGATACAAAAATTTTGACCAATTATGAGATGCATAGGAACTTATTGCATAAATGATCAAATACCTACAATAACATTATTATCTGCTTTACTTTCATACAAATATTAACCAGTATAATTCAGAAATGAAATAAGAATTTATTGATGCTACAAGTATTAGATTTTATTCATCAATCAAATATTTTGTCTTTACACTTGTTTGAGAACGTTTTTGAGGATTTGAAAGAACTTATTGCTGGTTTATTTTTATTAACATCACAAATATTTATCATCACTATAGAAACTGATACTCATGTTTACATATCTTTTAATTTGAACCTGTAGTTTTCATCAACAGATTCATACTTATATAAAATAGAGACCTGAAAAAAATTGTATAAATCCAAGAGAATGCCTCATTTCTTCATTAGAATGAATCTATAATGTCTGTTAAAAATAAATGCTATTAAACTGAAAACAAAAGCAGCCTATAGAATGAAAACTATGAGCCCGGAAAAACGTTTTCAGAATCCTCTGCCGTGGCGCTTCGCAAGCGTATTGCGGCAAATCTGGAACCTCCAATCATATATTTGATTAATCTTTTCCCTCCCGTCGACATGGACGTGATAAACTTTCATGGAACACCAACGCAGCTAAGTGATTGGTCGGCATCAGAGGTAAAATTAATGTATGCTGATATCAATAATCTGTAATTTCAGTAAAATATTTAGGATCCTCTCTACACTCGAACATATCCTCCTAGTCTGTAATCAAATAACACATTTCAGCATGGTTTGTCAAAGGCGTTCAACGATTACCAACACTCCCTAGCATGGCACAGTTCCGTTCTGGAAACCGTTGAGGAAAATTCAGGCCGATGTCTTAATTTTCAAAAGCGTTCGACTTCAGCGCTGGACGCGATTTGTTAAGCGAAGTTGTCCCAATTTGGCTTTGCTCAATCATGATACTTTTTAAGTCGCCGCTTGTCTGACCGGCGGCAATATCTTTGGGTTTCAACGGTGTGCGGTCTGTGGTATTTTCGAGTACTTCAGGAGTGCCGCAGGGCAGTAGCAACGGACCACACTGCTTTTCATAATTTTCATCGATTTGGCTGATGTGGTGGATGTTAACTGCCTACTATTTGCCGATGGTTTCTGCAGATGCTGCCGGGGTGAGGATGCCTTCGATTGTCAGCGGGTTTCCATCAATTTACTGCGTTGTTGAATGGTGCTAAAGAGGCCGATTGAATCTGAATGTCAAAGTGTAATGTCGTATTAAAAATATAATTTCCTTTCAACTATACTGTGATGGTAACTCGCTTGAGCGTCGGCGTTGTTGACCGGTTAGTAGTGATTTTGACCCCAAAACCTCGTTTTACTACATATTGATGCCACTCTGTCTGTTGCAAAAAGGATGTACGGATTTATTGCGTGTGTCTTGGCGACATTTCGGATCTGATATATTCAATATCTGTTCGAGACGTATGTCATGGTTCCCGATGGAATATGAAACTTTAATGGTGCGCCCTTACCACAAAACCATATTGTTAGGATTAGTCCGGTGCAACGACGTTTCCTCAAAAAGCTCTTATCATATACAGAGGATAATGTATTGTACCCACTACAGTTTCCTCAGGATATGCTTTTTGAGTGAACCTGGCATGAAGAGTCTGTAGAAATGTCAGCGGGACTACCAGTGTATTAGTTTCAGGGGACTGAACGAGGTAGCTGTTAATTTCAGCATCTTTTTTGAAAAAACGATGGTTTGATTCATTTTCTCTATATTTCTAAACTAAACTTTGTATAATTTTTAGCTTAACAGTATTGATTTTACAGGAAGACAGAGTTGAAAAAGTCAATTTTCAATGGCCAATGTTTACCGAACCGATAATAAGGCAATGTAGTTGAAATGTATCTATAAAACTTTCCAAATGAAACAAATATTAGGAACCTATACATAAAAGAGCCATTTAAAAATGTCAAAATGATACTGCCACAACAATTTTAAGAAATACGCTGTATGATGCAATAGTACAACCGTATTCATTTTTTATTATACCTTCCAGGTAAAGCATAGAGACTCTTTAACTATTATTAACTTTGGGGAGTTTGATGGACCATTAGACATACTTGATAGCTTTGCTGATTTTTTTGCAAAGTCATTTACTACCAGTACTGCGGATTTTGAAGAAATTGAGGATCCTCACATAACTAATATTAATGTTGCATTGTTTGAGGAACGTGAGGATTTGAAGAAGATGAAACCAACTATGACTAAGGGTCCGGATGATTCCCTCCTTATCAATTGTGCGTGTGTCTTGGCGCATCCGCTCACAATCTGTTCGAATTCCCGATGTAAACTTTCTAAGGTGCGCCCTCTTCATTTGATATTTCTAATTTCCGACCGATCCTCCTAAAATATTTGAGATCCTCCTCTACACTCGGTTATATCCTCTAGTCTGTAATCGAATAACACCTTTTCAGCATGGTTTTGTCAAAGGCCGTTCAACAGTTACCAACCTCTTTAGCATAGCACAGTTCGTTTCTGAGATAATTGAGAGAAAATTCCAGGCCGATGTCCTGATATTCGACTGATTTTGTTGGCAAAAGCGTTCAAACTCATAAATCTTTTTAAGTCTTACTTGTCTGACCGGCGGCAATATGTTGAGTTCAACGGTGTGCGGTCTGTGGTATTTTCGAGTACTTCGGGAGTGCCGCAGGGCAGTAACCTTGGACCACTGCTTTTCATAATTTTCATCAATGATTTGGCTGATGTGGTGGATGTTAACTGCCTGCTATTTGCCGATGATTTCAAGATGTACCTTGAGGTGAGGGATGCCTTCGATTGTCAGCGGGTTTCCATCAATTTGCTGCGCGTTGTTGAATGGTGCTAAAGAAACCGATTGAATCTGAATGTCAAGAAGTGTAATGTCATGTAAAAAATGTAATTCCTTTCAACTATACTGCGGATGGTAACTCGCTTGAGCGTCCGGCGTTGTTGACGAATTTGGTAGTGATTTTTGACCCAAAACTTTCGTTTGCACCACATATTGATGCCACTCTGTCTGTTGCAAAAGGGATGTACGGATTTATTGCGCGCATTTCTCGTGACTTTTCGGATATAGCCACATTGAAGATCCTTTTTTACGCATATGTCAGGTCCAAGCTGGAATATGCAGCTTTAGTATGGTCCCCTTACCACCAAAACCATATTGTTGGGATTGAGTCGGTGCAACGACGTTTCCTCAAGCTCTTATCATATACAGAGGATAATGTGTGTCTGCCCACTGGTTTCCCTCAGGATATACTTTTGAGTAGACACGGCATGAAGAGTCTGAAATGTCGGCGGGACTACCAGTGTATTGAGTTTCGGGGACTGAACGGTAAACTGACCCAATTTCGGCATCTTTTTTGAAAAAACGATGGTTTGATTCATTTTTCTCTATATTTCTAACTAAACTTTGTATAATATTGCAAGAAAACAATTATTTTTATATATATATATATTTTTATAAATAATGTCGGCGGGACTGACAGTGCGTTATGTTCATGCCCAAGTTGATCAATGGGATGGTTAAAGATTCTAGCATACTCAGTAATATCAATTTTCTAGTTCCAACACCTGCTTCCAGAGCGGACAACACATTTTACATGCCGACACCAAAAACTAACACTTTGACATATTCTCCTCTTTATAAGTGTCACGCTTGTAATTCTGCTTGTCCTAACTTGGATATCTTTTATTGTAGCATCTCAGATATCAAGTCATGTCTTATTTTGTACATATAGAATTTGTTATAGTTATTATGGGATATTGGATATTTACAAGGCTAATGAGCCGCCAAGGATTGAAGTTGATATTATTGTTGACATTTATTGTATTTATGTGTGTTTTTCAAATATTGGTCGGTGATTTATCAATCTTATGGAAGCGTGAATAACCGCTGACGAATTCGTCGATATGTGTGGAAAGGGAACAAGTTTTTCATTATTATGTTCCGAAGCTCTGTAGCGAAAACCTCGCAGTACTGAGAATAAAGGTTTTGCTCACAAAAGTAGTTTTATTAGAACCAAGTTGTAACAAATTAGTTTTTTGTTCCGGTTCACCTTGTTCTGTAGTTGGGTTTAACCTGTAGAACATTGTATATTTTAAATAAATAAATATCTCAAGAATGGTGCAATTTAGGGGAAAAGATGAGGAATGATTTTATATGCAAAAAAGACTAATGATTCCAGGAATTACAAGATACGGACCTTTAGTTCAAGCGATATTTGTTGTTCATGCAATTTAACCAATCTGTAGAGTAGCAGTGAGAAACCCACAAGAAATGGAATGAATCTAACGATGTCAAAATATGCATGACTGTTATCAAAAACCTTCTACAGGAGATCATTTCAATTGATATTGCAGTTTGAATATTACAAGTAAAAATGCAATTTTTTATGAAATTTCAACATCTTTCGAACGGGCCAAATTTGGAAAAATGTTATAGGAAGAAAAAATTTATTTTGACGTCACGAATCTATGGTTAAAATTAACGCAGTGGTCAAAGACTCACCCTGTATATAATGTCTGTTTTCAGCAGTGTAATCAAGATGAAATTAGAGCTTTGTTCAGGTGGTGCTAATAAAGAACATCAGAGCCATAAAATCAAAATTAATGGATTTATTCACATAGTTTCTTCTTACGAAATCTAAATTTGAACAAAAAATATAGCACTACATTAATCTTCAGATAGTGAAAATCATTTTGAAAACAAAAAAATTACGATTTTAAATAAATTATTTTGAATCTTAGAATATTAGGTTAGTATACTTTGAGGCAAATAAATCATTTTTTTAAAATAAATATCATAAAACTCCAACCAAAACAAAATCATAAAGGTTCTTTGATAACATTGAATAGGCAATATTAGAACAAAGAACCTTTATGTTATATGAAAACAGTAAAGGTTATTTGTTATCTGAATAACAGAAACAAAGAACCCAAATGTTTAGCTTTTCTTATGTACACAAAACTTAATTAAATGAATATGGGCACGTATAAATTAAATAAATTTTTCAAAAAAGAAAAAAATAGATAAAAAGACTAAACATACCTCCAAGATAAGAAAATTCTCAGAAAATAAAATGTGCAGTTCGTTTCTATACATAAGTTCGTTCGAGTAATGGAAGATTCTTGGTGATATTAATATTTCAACAGTTAAAAAATAAATAGATATGGAGCAAATCAGTTTGTAGAGATATGAAACTAATAAGTCGAAGTAGATTATAGGTCTGATTCTCCATAGAGGGCTGTGGAGAATGACATATAGTCTAACGCTCCAGGTGCAGCACCGGGTCCTTTGAATGGAGGCATACGTTGAATACAATATTCTGCTTGATCTGGGGGAAGTTCTCTTCTGAGTTCATCTGGGAGAATATATGGCTAGAAAAAATACATAGAATATTCAAAATATGTTTATAATATTTAGTGGGTTTCATAAAGATCTTTCTCTATTTCAGTGTCGTAATGAGTTCATTACAGTATTTAAAACAGTGCTGTAATGATCTCGTTACAGCATTGTTTTTAGGTATATTTTTCGTTTTGTGGTTGACAATACTGACGTAGCATCCTTTCGAATGTCAACACGCGTCCATTGCATGTCAATTGTCAATATTGAACCATCTGGAGATTTGAATGCACTATTCAAATTCTATGATCTGTCAATTTTCGTATCAGTCACACCAACTGCGAAAATAAAATACAAAAGGCACTAGGAGGTATATTCTGAATTTTTCATTGAATTTCAATGAATTTCTCACAATTCTCAACTGAAATAGAGAAAATATCGTCTAATAGTCGTTGCAGAAGGCAATTCCTACACTCATGCGTTCAAATTTCGCATTCGTGTTAGAATAGGTGCCCATTCTGCAACTTGGTTTAGAATATACTATTAATCAGAGAATTAACAGAAAACTTCAACTTATATGTCAGATTGATCAACGAGTTGATCGATCGTTTAACATTTATGAAACTCAGCAACAAACTTCTTTATATATGAAAATAAATTGCTTTCAATTTGTCCCGCTAAAACTCCAGAAAATAAGAACCATTTTATCGTGCTTAAGTCTCGTTATAGTCATGGAAATCTAGATGTCGATAATCTTAATGCAATAATTCAGACATTCTATTCAATATAACTGTTTTTTCACAAATCAGTTGACACATCCACAAACCTGGATGACATAGTCAACTATTCAACAGAATATTTTATTAATTGAAATTATCTGTAGTTATATAACAAAATTGACAAATAAAAATAGTATCAGTTGTAAAGCAGTAGAATAAGCTTTATAAAACTAAAAGTCAAATAGTTACGAATGATTGTTGATACAACCAACTCTATCAAAAAATAGTTGCTCCATGACTTTACCCATAATACAGGGTCTTTCACGAGGAACCTCACCCATATTTATACAGGAAACTACTGAACGTATTTTCATGAAATTCGGCACTTACAAGTATTTCAAGATGCTGATGAAATCTAAAATATTTTCAAGGCATGAGCACCTCCGGTTTTTCCGGAAATGACGTCAATTTCCGTTTTTCAAATTAGAACACCATTTTTTTATTGCAGAAATAGATTCCTTAGAAAATTTCAAATTATTTTGATGTAACATTTTTCAGTTTTGGTTGGAAAATTCTCTCTGAGCGGAAAAATTCGAAAAAAAATCGAAAATAGAGCTCCGCTGAAACAAGAATAACTTCGAGGTTTTTGGATGGAAAATTTTCATTTTTGGGATTTTTCAAGATGTAAGATTGATGTATCCACTTTAAAAATCGAAATCGCGATTCATGATACAGGGGGTGAAAAAATCGCTTTCAAAGTTAGAGATGACAAAATCGTGAAAAATCAATTTTTCAAATTAGAACCCCATTTTTTTATGGCAGATATTGAATCTACGTTAAAAAATAATGTGAGTGTATGCATCACACCCTTGCCCTAAAGTGGATATTTTCTGAGTTATTCACAAAAAAACGGTTTTTGTTCTTGAATTTTAGCCTGTTTCTTTTCCTTCACGCCAAAAAGATGAAATTTTCAGGAACTGTTACTTAAACCATGTTTTAGATTTTACTACCCTAATATGCAAGAGAAAAAGTTACAGGTTGTTCCTAAATAGATGGCAAATTTCTATTCGAATTTGTATCGGAAACCTCTTTATTTCAACTAATCGGCCATCGGTTTTCTCTCCAGTGATAAATAAATAATTCCTTATGAACCATATGCAAAAACTTACCATGTTTTACATTCTTTTTTTTTTAATGATAGATATCATTAATTACATCTGCCAAATTCCTCTTTATTCGAGAGCATTTTGTGTTTACTATTAATTTGGTGATAATTCATATTAAGTTATAAAATCGATCACTATGCCTAATTTTACCAATGAAGATTATTTAAATCTCATTCTACTTCATGGAGAATGTAATAAAGTTGTAGATAGAACGATTCCACTGTTCATTGAGAGGTTTCCTTACCGACCCAGACCAACGAGAGATACCATTAACAGGACCATGACAAACTTGAGAAATGTTGGATCTTTGGTTCAGAAAACTATACACAGAGAAAAAAGTGTAGTAGAAGATGAGAACAACGAAATTACAGTTCTTGCATATTTTCGTGTGAATCCTCAAAATTCTCTCAAAGATGCCGAGATTGCTCTGGGATTATCTCAATCGAGTGTTTGGAGAATATTAAAAAAACATAAAATGCACCCATATAAATTCAATAGGGTACAGCATTTGAAGGAAACTGATTTCGTCAGGAGAACAGAGTTTTGCGAAGCTATGATGATTCGATTTCAAGAGAATGAAAACTTTTTGGACTGTATAATTTGGACAGATGAATCTAAATTCACAAAGAATGGTTCTTTCAATAGACATAACAGTCATTATTGGGATGAAGAGAACAACCACCACTTCAGACAATGGAACTTTCAAGAGACCTGGAGTTTCAATGTTTTTTGCGCCATCAAAAATAATGCAATTCTCGATGTTCACATTTATGATGGGACTTTAACTGGTAAGATAGAACACTACACATGTTTGCATTATTTAAAGAATGTTCTCCCTTAGGAGATAGATATTCTGACATATTGACTCAAATAATTGAGCCGCTAGTACAGAACCATAATGACTTATGCAACAACAACAAGATGGCGCGCCTCCACACAATTCACTCAATGTGTCGAATATCCTATACAGGCTATTTGAAGATCGATGGTTGGCGAACAATGGTCCACATCTTTGGCCACCACGTTCTCCCGATTTAACTCCTTTAGACTATTATGTTTGGGGTAGGATAAAAAATATTGTCTACTCAACTCCCCTGACTGATCAAGAGGACTGCATAGAACGAGTCAGAAATGCGTTCAGGTTTGTTTAGATTTTTAGATTCATAGTTTTGAAACTCAATTTGGTTTTTAAACACTTCTGCAGATCTCTTCCTCCCGATGAAATAAGAAGAGCAACGCACGAAGCATTCCTGAGACGTATAAATAAATGTCTAGAAATTAACGGTCAAAACTTTGAGCATCTTCTCTAGTTATAACTGCGAGAGTTTGCCATGGTTCTCCAAATAGTAACTTGAAGTCGGTTTCAAGAAGGGGTGAAAAATCTACAGCATGGTGCAAATAACAGTTCCTGAAAATTTCATCTTTTTGGCGTGAAGGGAAAAAAAAATCGTAGATTCATTAATTATGTAACTTAATAGACAATAGACGGTCCCATAATATTTTAATTCGCGCTTTATTTTGTAATGAATATGAACTTGAATATTTATTAAATAATGATTAAACTTGAATATATGTAATAAGATTCTATGCGTTACATTAATTGTGAACGAGCGCTAAAATGCAGCTCTTTCTATACTATGTGATTTAAAATACTATGACAGACTTTCTGCTGTCATTATAACTTACAAAAATTGTTTTTTTTTTTTAATAAATAAATAAATAAACTTCTCAAGTATGGACTATTTTAACGGAAATGGAAAATTGCAGAAAACTATAAGATCAAAACCATTGAAAATATTTGATTTCTTATCTCATCTTGGAAATGATAAAGCTGAAATTCATTAGGTATATATATATATATACTTTTATTTATCTATATTCAAGGTATATTCAAAAGTTGTGTGTAAATGAATGGACGAACATCCTCGCATTAAACTCACAATTTTTTATTATTAAATTATTGTTATAAAACCTTCAAATAAAAAAAGGGAAAATTCAAGACGAAAAACAGTTTTTTGTGAATAACTCAGAAAATATCCATTTTAGGTTAAGGGTGTGATGCATACACTCACATTATTTTTTAACGTAGATTCAATATCTGCCATAAAAAAATGGGGTTCTAATTTGAAAAAATTGATTTTTCACGATTTTGTCATCCCTAACTTTGAAAGCGATTTTTTCACCCCCTGTATCATGGATCGCGATTTCGATTTTTAAACTGGATACATCAATCTTACATCTTGAAAAATCCCAAAAATGAAAATTTTCCATTCAAAAATCTCGAAGTTATTCTTGTTTCAGCGGAGCTTTATTTTCGAGTTTTTTTCGAATTTTTGAATTTTCCCGCTCAGAGAGAAATTTTCCAACCAAAACTGAAAAATGTTACATCAAAATAACTTGAAATTTTCTAAGGAATCTATTTCTGCAATAAAAAAATGGTGTTGTAATTTGAAAAATTACTGAAAGACTCTGTATATTCAACATGATATAAAACCGAGAAGCACTGAACATTTCATATTTTTTGCTACACTCACCTTGTCAGCCGCCAGTATACGGAAACTGTCGATGACCTGTTCTGCTGTGTCAGTATCTGTGCTCTCTCTGGTCATAAAGTCTAGGAACGCATCGAAATGCACATAACCTGTATTATTGGGATCGACTACGGCAAGAATTCGCTGGAAATCAATATCGCCCTGTCTGTCTTTGCCTATTGAATAACCAAGCGACACTAGGCAAGATTTGAATTCTTCTGGGGATAAACGTCCGGTCCTATTTTTGTCAAAATGGTTGAAGGACGACCTGAACTCATTCAACTGTTCCTGGGTGATGCCCTTCGAGTCCCTTGTCAAGATCTGGTTCTCAACCTCGTTGATGTTCCTGTTGATCGATGTCAGAAGCTGTTCCCAGCCTACTCGTAGAGTTTCCATTGTGAATTGAGTGTATCTGAAAAATGTATATCATTTAGAGTACAATAGCAGAATTGGTATGAAACTGTGAAAGTTTCTTTCCTTTTTTGATAGTGTTGCGATATTCTCGCAACAAAGGACAGTTTTTGGAATTTAGGGCAGCGGCCGTTACTTCCAAGAATGCTTTCTATCGGACGGAATTTTGGGAATTATTCAAGAACTTTCTCTCTGTACAGTTCTCCTTTAACCACCAAGGTGGTCAGTTATACCAGTAAAATCTACTTTACCAATTTACTTTCACCAGTATACAGGGTGAGTCTTTGACCACTGCGTTAATTTTAACCATTGGTTCTTGAGATCAAAAGAAACACTTTTTCCATTACGGTTTTTCTATATTCAGCTGCGTTGAAAAGTTATAAGCATTTTAAGTTTTCACATTGGGCAAATATCCCTCTGTAGTCCAGTTTAGTTAGAATGAAAAATACTTTCCACAGCATCCACTATTGAATCTGAATTGTTTAAAAACATTATTTTCCCTATAAGAAATGATTCACTCACTCATGCTTCATCCGATGAGGTCCATATCCAGAAGGAAGATACAAAATACTAATTTTCTGGTGAAAAAAATTCAACACCATAAACATATTTTTGCTGTTTACTATAATTTCTTTCTACTTCAAGATTATAAACCATCCCTTCCCAGTGAGAAATTTCCAAAAAACCTCAGAATTATTGGATGTTATCATCATACATTTGTAATTTTCTTCTTAAGATTTCCAAATCATGAAAACCATCATTTCTATGAAAACTTCCAAGGCAAGAGGTTGTCACATTGTTTTTTTTTTTACTCAAAGCCAGAAAATATCATCTATGATTTTCCAAACACTGATATTATTTAAGTTTCTTCTCCTTGACAGAGACCAGTGAACAGGTCTATGAGACTGTTAAAAATATGGCAATCTTTTTCGAAATCTTCAACAACAATGAATAATGTCACTACTGAATAATTATTTTAAAGTGATGTTACTTTGCTTGATGATTATTTTCTCTACTGAATCCCAATAACAAATTACTTGAATAGATTACAAGTATTCTCAGATTTAGGTGTGCAATTATATTTGCTTGAAGGAATTAGGTTTGATCACCTACATTTGATTCTGAAAAACCAACTACGTGTTTTTCGTTAGTAAGAATCTATTCTGTTTAGACTATAATTAATTACTGAACAAATTTTTGGTTTTTATAATCAGAATATCTGTTTTAATTATGTAAACAAAAACAGAAATATTGAATAATGGTTATTCATAGATTATGTCAAATTTTAATACCTTATCATAGAATATTAATTTATTACGAACCCCAGGAGAGAAAAAATTAATAATTGCAAAGTTTTTTTAAATGAAAGATAACATCTGTGATCATTATCGATCTTCAGTTATAATTTTTCTCAGAATAACTAGAGTGAATTATTACCACATTGAAATGTTATAATAACGTCTCTGTGGTGGGTTGTTCCCAATAAAATAGTGTTCTGTGGTTCCTTGTTGTTTTGATTCTGTTTGAAACTGTCAACAGTTATTTAAAAAATGTGGAAAATATTATAATAAAATAATAATAATAATTTCGATAGTTTGAAATTATTCAATTCAGTATGAAATGATTATGGTCAGAAAATACATTTCTATTCTAATCTTTCTTGTTTATGAACCTATAGCTTCCAGTTTCAATATTGATTGAATTTTAATTAACCATGCATCATAACAAACATTCAGAAATACTAAAACAGAGTCAAATTCTATTATCTCCTAAGTTCGTGTAGGTACCAGGTTGAATCGGTGTATGAAATAAATATGTGAAAAAACTATAAACCTACAAAATAAATCAAGGAGACTGGATTCGAAGATTTTAAAACTCATATGATCTTAATTTGAAGCATTCCTATGTTAGAATAGATATAATTTGATGGACCCTAAAAGTCTGAAGACATAAAGAACCAGCTCTTCATAAAGACAAGTCTTCAATTCAACAGGTCCTGACAGAAAATACATTACCTATTTCAACGGTCATGAGAATATACCGAAGTACCTATGTTAGTGAAGGAAATCTTTTTCTCTATTTCTTATGGAATATTACTCTGGATTAAATATTAAACAAGGTACTAGACATCATTAATAATGAATACAGCAAATGACAATTCGGATTTTGTGGTGAATGTAAGACAAAAATTGTTCGGTGGTTAATTTCATCTATTAGTTTTTAGTGGTAGAACCATAGACTGGAGAGATTTCCCCAACCTTTTGAAGAAATATTTAATATAGACATAAAATATGGCAACATTGAACAAATCTTGTTATTGAATCATTTCAGCACAGAGTTGGATTTGGGAAAATCAGAAAATTTGGACAAAATTATATCGAATTAATTCCTTTCAATTTCAAACATCTCAAGAATGGTGCAATTTAGGAGGAAAGATGGAGAATGATTTTATCTGCAAATAAGACTAATGATTCCAGGAAGTACAAGATACGGACCTTTAGTTCAACGATATTTGTTTTTCATGCAATCTAACCAATCTGTAGAGTAGTAGTGAGAAACCCACAAGAAAGAAATGGAATGAATCTAACGATGCCAAAATATGCATGACTGTTATCAAAAACCTTCTACAGGAGATCATTTCAATTGATATTGTCGTTTGAATATTACAGGTGAATATGCAATTTTTTTATGAAATTTCAACACCCTATATCTTTTGAACGGGGCCAAATTTGGAAAAATGTTATAGGAAGAAAGTGTTTCTTTTGACGTAAAGAATCTATGGTTAAAATTAACGCAGTGGTCAAAGACTCACCCTGTATAAGGGCACTCAGAACTACAAATTCCTCTTAAAATAATCTGTCTTATGCATTTTTCTCCGGTTGGGTCAGTTAGCTACCCTAGTTCATTGCGTATGTGAATTACTCAGTTGAAATTCTCCACGTAAAAGAAAAAGGTTGGTGAATTGTGAACCTGTGACGCAATTACATATCGCCAAGGCACAATTTATCAGTGGATGTTTGAGAAGATTTATCCAAAGTGCCTGCATCTTACTTTACGAAGTCTACCTTGACGATTAGAGCAGAGTTGTGTTGATTTCCAATTGAACAAATAAGGTCAGATCTCTTTATTGTTTAGTATTACCAGAAGTGCCCAAGATTGAGTAAAGAAGTTCAAATACTGGGACTTTGTAGACAATTTAAAAATTCTTTCTGTGCGTATAAACTTAAGTGCCGAACATTGTTTAATTCTTCTTATCTGTGAATACATAATAACTACAAACTTGTTTTTTTTTATTCCCTTGCAAACATCTTTTCTACCAAAGATAATTTTTGGATCTGCTGTTACAGTATAATCAGGAAATGCGCTCCTCTCTCATTAAGCGAGTGATTATTATTATTCCTAATTTTGTACCCGCATAGACTGTGAGGTGGTACAAAGTTCGCCGGGCTAGCTAGTCTACTTCTTCATTCTTGTACGTATGTTTATACAAACCTGTTTTCGAAGATCATGCTCTCTTGGACAGCTTGATGGATCTTCTCTAATTCCTCTAGGTGTGGTTTGTAGGCGTACACTCCTTGTTCATATTCCTTGAGACGGTGCAACTGGTCCTCGAGGGTTCCATGAAGACCCATACCGATCGCTGTGACAGCATCCAGTTGCCGTTCAATCCATGGTCCTACTGCGTTAGCTTTTTCGGCAAATTGACGTCTCAACATCTCATTATCTGATAACTAGTTAGGAAAATTTTTCAAACAAAATAATGCTGCTAAATGTAGTCTTTTCTAAACGATAATAAATTTTCTCTATTTCAGTGTCGAAATGAGTTTATTACAGTACTAAAAACAGTGCTGTGATAAACAGTACATTGTTTTTAGTTATATTTTTCGTTTTGTGGTTGACAACACTGACATCCTATCCTTTCGAATGTCAACGCGCGTCCATTACATGTCAGTTGTCAATATTAAACCATGTAGAGATTTGAACGCACTATTCAAATTCTATAATCTGTCAATTCTGGTATCAGTCACACCAACTGCGAAAATAAAATACAAAAGGCACTAGGGGGTATAATCTGAATTTTTCATTGAATTCCAATAAATTTCTCACAATTCTTGATTGAAATAGAGAAAATATCGTCTTATATTCGTTGCAGAAGGCTAAAATACTATTAGTAATTTTGATGTATGTCATTAAAAGGATACTTTGTTGTTTTCTTAGTTCAGCCTGTAATGTTGCATCTCTCTGTGGAACCAGCTGTCTCACCTCACCCCATTTTCTGGTTAGGTCCTGTAAAAGAATTCTTTAATGTGGATTCTATGAAAGAAGTGTTGGTAACAGACTTTTTACCTCTAGGTCTCCACCGAATCCTTCCTTAAAGTAAGGCGCAGAAAAAAATTTATATTTAATTTTAGTCCTCGTTTATACAATATGGGCCAGAATAATGATGATACTGATGACGACTTTGATTCTTCGGTGAGCAATTAAGATGATACGTGATGGAGAAAATGAATATGTATAGATGTAATAAAGTACTTACGTGAGCAGTGAGTGTGGTGTAGGGATTCTCCAATCCCCCTGGTACTTGGTGTTGTTTGACGATAGTTTCAACTTCTCTAACAAGTCCAACAATGCTCTGGTACTCCTTGTCAGCTTCCCCAAGAGTAGCCTGAAAATACAAGTAACTCTTGTATTGATTGAAGAAATACAGAAAGTAACATTATTTCAAATGATCGATTAAAGCCGTTACTATTTGATAGTTTATCATAATTGAAGCTATTTTGAATTTTTATTACTATGTATTTTCTACAAACATTATTTATACTGATCATTCAACACTGTACAACATCGTCCAATGAAATTTTTGCAAACGGACCAATAGAAACAAACTGTATCTGAAAACACTCAACCTCACAGTGTTTTCACTTTTAGAAATCTGTTTTTATCAAATGCCTAATTTGCATAGGAATATTTATACGTCCGGATAGCTTTGGCCGTTGCTGGAAGTAGCGGTCGTCATGGTTACGATAAACAAGCAGTTGTTAGCACATTTGGCAGTTCTGTCAGTTTATTTTCGTATTTTACCATAAAGTAGATAAAAATGAAACGTTTTGGGAATTTTAATATTACTTCAATTGAGGAAAGTGTGAAGAAAAGTGTTCCGCTTAATACAGTGAAGTCAAGATCGTACATTTGGAAACAATTTGAAGAATTCTGTGCTGCACGGGAATACCTTGTAAATGAAAAAACAAGTTTGTCAGAGCTCAATAATATTATGCTAGACTGGGCTTTCAATATGAAGAAAAGAGATGGATCAGACTACAAGGAATGTGTCGCAAAAACCTTGTGGAAAAATACTGCGAAACAGCCGCAGGAAAAATTCTATTCCGAATGGGGCGTTAGGTTCGATTCATTCACAGACTTTTAAAACGGCGTGGGATGCACGAAATGCCAAGAGGCGTATTTTGCAAGTGAACCCTGAGAAAAGAAATGTTAGTGCCAAGGCGCTGTCTTTGGAGCAACACAAAAAGATGCTCAACTTATGTAAAGAAGATAATCCAGACGGTTTGAACAGAACTTTTGAAAGTATCATAGAAAATATGTAATTGAGAATCAGCGATATTTGACATATTGACAAATGTTGAATGATTGTTTGGGCTATTACCATCATCTATAGTGGATGTAATGTTTTCCGACGTTTTGATAGACATCTTCTATCTTTATTAAGGAGAAAAGTAAGAAACCTTTTGAAAATTATCAATTTTCAAAAAGTCAATTGACAGAAGTCATGAAAGAAAAATGAACGATGTTATATACTCATCTGTGATATGATGATCTTTTTAAGTTGGATCGAACTATCGGCGTCCAAACTTCTGGCAGATCTATAGATGGAGCACTTATGGAATCAGGTGTTATTTTCATAAATGCTGCTTCTTTGATTTTTTTCTTCTTGCAAGTTTTTTAAAAATACTTCTTTGGATATTATTGATGCTTCATCCCATTTTATCGATGATTCTCATCTACAGCATGTTGGACCAACCTGGATTTGTCGCTGTCTAGTACCCGTAGAAGCTTCTGATGTTCTTTTATTCGTACATTCAGAGGGCGTTTAGTTTCTCCGATGTAAGATCTTCCGCACTCGCATTTTTCTTTCATGACTTCTGTCATATTGACTTTTTGAAAATTGATAATTTTCGAAAGGTTTTTCCAATGGTTTTCCTCCTTGATAAAGATAGAAGATGTCTATCGAAACGTCGGAAAACATTACATCCACAATAGATGATGGTAATAGCCCAAATAATCATTCAACACGAGCTCCATCATCAACAATATCTCGTCATCAACTGAATATTGACAAATTTCAACAAATTCTGAGATCAGTAGAATTACCTTGAAATGGGCGTGAGCATCGATCAGGCCCTGGATTTCTTCAACGGTGTGCACGATGAATATGTCGACCAAGTCTTCCCTTGTGCCGTCCAGCCAATTGTTGAAGGGGGCGGCCCTTTTCGCAAATTCCAAATGAAGGATGTCGATCTTCTCCAATATCCTTTCGGCATCGTCCAAGGCCTGACGTCTACGTTGCGTCAAGGCTCCGAGCCTATCCCATTGGTCGCAGATGCGTTGACAGCGGGCGTTGACGCTTATGCTGTCATGGTAGTCCAGAGTACTGAAATAAAATATGAAGAAAAACTTAGGTCTGTTTGCACCAGCGATCCTTAGCTAATATTATGTTTTATAGTAATACAAGTTGCAGAATGGGCACCTAAAACGAGCGACGAAGGAGAGAGTTTTTGAACGCATGAGTGTTGGAATTGCCTTCCGCAACGAGTATTAGACGATATTTTCTCTATTTCAGTCAAGAATTGTGAGAAATTTATTGGAACTCAATAAAAAATTCACATTATACCTCCTAGTGCCTTTTGAATTTTATTTTCGCAGTTGGTGTGACTGATACGAAAATTGACAGATTATAGAATTTGAATAGTGCGTTCAAATCTCTACATGGTTTAATATTGACAATTGACATACAATGGACGCGTATTGACATTCGAAAGGATAGGATGTCAGTGTTGTCAACCACATAACGAAAAATATAACTAAAAACAATGCTGTAACGAGATCATTAAAGCACTGTTTTAAATACTGTAATGAACTCATTACGTCACTGAAATAGAGAAAGATCTTTATGAAACCCACTAGATGTCTTCATCATATTTTGAATATTCTATGTATTTTTTCTAGCCATATATTCTCCCAGATGAACTCAGAAGAGAACTTCCCCCAGATCAAGCAGAATATTGTATTCAACGTATGCCTCCATTCAAAGGACCCGGTGCTGCACCTGGAGCATTAAACTATATGTCATTCTCCACAGCCCTCTATGGAGAATCAGACCTATAATCTACTGTCACTTAACAGTAACTTAAGTAAGCGACGCTTAACTTTTTTGATCTGGTGATATTTTAGTATTTCATTCTGTGCAACTTTTCCCTAGTTAGTTTCCCTAGCCATTTCATTGGCTGGCCGGGATATTTGATGTTCTGCGCATCAACAAAATTTAGATACTTTATATATTGTTCTGAAGTCGAAATCTTTATTTA
Source organism: Micraspis discolor (assembly GCA_030674115.1). Classification (NCBI taxonomy): domain Eukaryota; kingdom Metazoa; phylum Arthropoda; class Insecta; order Coleoptera; family Coccinellidae; genus Micraspis; species Micraspis discolor. The sequence continues at coordinate 3,188,037 of JARTUT010000005.1, read as the reverse complement.
TGAGTTGATATGTAAATAAATAAATATAAACTCGAGACTACTTTCAGCAAAGTTTTGTTTTCAGTTCATTTAAAACGAACTTTACTGTCGTGCTAACAACCAATTGCAGTTAATTATTATATTTTTGTTATAAGCAGCAAGGTAATGGAACCCATTTAGAGAAATTTCTAATCAGTGTTTTAATAATAATAATGCTTTATTTTAGCCCATGGTTACAATATTTATAACAGACAAAAAATACGACATATAGCATAACAAAATATGATAATTAGAACTGAAAATAAACTTTTCTCAACCTACTTTCGAATACTTTTATGTTCGGTGAGGACTTAACCATTTGTGGCAGAGAATTATATAATCTTAACCCACAACATCATGATCCAAAACAGAAAAAAAAGAAGCTTTCACTCGAAATAGCAGATGATGAAGTCCCTATATTTCAGCTTATTTTTGTACTTTCACACTTAGACGGGGAGCCAGGGTTTTTTTTACTGGGGTTTTTTCCCTAGGCTTTTATGCCATACGCCGAATTGTATGACACCCCGTCACTAACCCCTGATCTCTATGCTTCATTGTTTGCTAACTAAATATTGTCAGCCAAAAGTCCAAAAGAATTTATATATTATTGATTTGTAGTAAATATTTTTAATTCTGTTTTCTTTCTTCTAATTCTTTCAAAAAACGCTGAAAACTTCGTCGCATCAATAACGAATGATCAACTATCAAGTTGATTTCCGTTCGGCCCCATCTGCCTAATGGCAGCTTACCACAGTTTATACTCACTTCAGTTCTTGGGCGATGGCAGCAATCTGTTCAACGCGGTCCTGATGAGCCGCTAGGTCCGATTCGAAAGCTTCGTGTTTCTTCTTGAGCGCCTTCAGTTCGTTTAGACGGCACTGCCTGAAGTCCTGGCTCTGCAACATTTCTTCCTTGCCTCTGGTCCAATCTTCGTGAGCGTCAGCCTTGTGCTTGAATTTCTGAGCCAGATGTTCCAACCTTTCCAATCGCATCATTTCCGATAGAAGCCATTCTTCGAAAGATTTCTCGGCCGTCTCGAGTCCTTTCCAGGCGTTGGCAATGTCCTTCAAAATCAATCAAACGAATATTGAATCATTGAGAAGTCTAGTCAGAGAAGTTATTTAAAAAAAAAAAAAAGAAATCATATGCTTATCTTTAGATATTGAAAATAACAGTAAATTTTGTTATATACTGTAACAAAACCGAATATGAACATTTTAATGACTGCTGCGACAACAGACGAGTTCCGCTTCATGCGCCGACAAAGGGATTAAGAACATGATGAAAGGGACCGCTCGCCATAAAGCTGTCACATAAAAAAACGATTAATATGCCACCAATATTAATGTGACATAAAAGAGACCGCTACGATCGTTCTGGAATGTGAAGCATCTTTCTGGTAACTTCTAGAAAAACAGCGCTGAATATAAATGACTGAAGCCGATTCATGGATAGAACTTGCCGACGAATAAACAGGTGTTCCTAGTGAAATTTTGTAGATCAATTGTGTATATAAATTATTGATAATTATTAGTTGAGTGTGAATATAAATTAGTTTAAAGAAGACTTGTATTGTTTTTCTATTTCGCTGAAGAAAAACGTAACAATACTTTCAAATTTGCAGTCTATCTTTAACGGTTTTTTCAAATAAATTCAAATCAAATTCGAGAGTCACGAAAAAGGCTGCATTTCTCTATTATTCGAGATTTCAGTTCGAAATTTCGTATGACTTTAGATAATGGTTCGATCTGCACCGCTGTTTCCGAATGTTAATTGTCAGTTATACAGAGTGGAAAAAAATACCATATTTCAACTCAAAAAATTGTGAAAAATTCTGTTTTTTCAAATTAAACACCCAGTATGGGTTTTTCATCTTTTTTCATTTTCAGAATGAGAACAACAGATCCAACAATCTGGATTCTAAGTTATAAACCGAAGAAATCCTCATACCAGAGAAAGATAAGTACAACTTGTATTTAATTACTTGAGTTCTGTCAATTTTTAGACTAAACGAATACTGAAAAAAATTTCAAACATTTTCTGATTTCTTAAATCTAATTTACCTCAAGAAAGATACGGCCACGCTAACATGTTCCAAAAAAATTCACCCAAAACACCGATTTTCCGGGAAAGTTGGTCCGGTAAAATTGAAAAAGGCTTTTTCTGCGGACACGATCAGGAAAAGCCGTTTTCATATGTGTCTTCCCCGAGAATCGGACGTTTAGATAGAGCTATTCATATCTTCCAATCGCAAGTAAAAATATTTTGAATTAATTGCTGAAAATAGCTTACTTCGGCTCAAACACAAATTTCCAGATCATCAAACACGTCCGACGTTCACAGAACTTTGTCACATCATTCCAATTACAATATTAACCCATATTTCGTATAATATTTTGAAATTTCTTCAATTCATACGATTCGTAAGAGCCCTGGTGAGGTATTCCCTTATAGTTCAACAGCCTACGATATGTATTTATGAAATTCAAAAATTTACACAACAACCAGTTTTGCAATCCCTAGCCAATTCATTTCACCCCTGTCGATTCCTACTCTGAAATGACAATTGTCGTTGACATTCTAATCTTATGTAGATTCTTATGTCATATTCTAGACGTACATCGGACCCGCTTAGTTTATGCGTGAACGAATGGAACGAAATTCGAAGTAATCGGCGAGGCACTCTGTTCATGGTTACACCTTTAGACCTTTATCGAATAATTTTTATTTTACCTTTGTAAAATTCACCAAGCGCGAATCGATGGAGTTGAAACGATATTCTTTTGGTTTTATTCTGGAAAAAGCACCCACTGCTAATCAATTATATACAGGGTGTCTCATATGAGTTGCCTTTTTCTAACAGCTACCTTCGATCGAGTTATTTCGGCTGTTTCTGCTTATGGCTTCCTAATTCGATAAAATATTTTCGATTCATATACAGGATGTCACATATGAGTTGCGCATTCTTAGCGCTGACTTTCACCAGAGTTTTTCTCAAGTTTTCGTGTTTTTCCGCGTACGGGAGCTAATTTCAATAAAATGTCATACAGGGTGTGCAATTTACAATGAATTTGCGATCGATTGATATACAGGATGTGGAATTTACAAGTTCTTTCGGGATTTTTTGTGTTCTTTCATGTTTTTTTCGCTTTCGACCGGTTTTTTGCGTTTCTTCGGGTTCCTTTGGGCTTATTGCGATCTTTCGTGTTTCTTCGCGTTCTCTCGTGTTAGTTGAATGAACCTTTTCTTAAACAAAAAAATACTTACAGAAACCATCTTCCCCTCAGTTGGCATATAAGCGGGTCTGTTTGACAGGCGTAGCTTTGTCTGTAAGGTGTTGAAGTTCGTTTCTAGCTTGGCCTTCTGTTCTACGCGTGGTGGCTTGTGTTTTCGTCTGTAAGTACGGTATTCTTCTAGCTTCTTTTGAACACCTGCCAAGGAATTGTCGGTTTGCCTTGAATTGAGCCAGGGCATGGTTCTTCTGATCCATTCCAACAGCTAGAATAGCACGAGCAAAACTGTCAGATGACTTTCGAACAGTGTTGTGAATATAGAACTTACATCGCTGGCAAGACGTTCGTATTCCTCCATGAGGCGTTCATTCTCCTGGTTGACCTTTAGAACTTTGCAGATTCTGTTAGCGGCAGTTTCGGCCTATGGACAAATAACATAGTTTGAATAAATATTCATAGATAAATATTAATAAACCAACACGACTGCTAACGATTGCTAGTTGATTAAAAAAACTCAATATGCTGTCAAGACACATCACATCACACAATTCTTCGAAGCAGCGTTTTTCGATTTCACGACCCCTTAATAGGTTTTATAGTACATATGTCTTAGGTCGTTAGGTAATGATCGAGGAAAAGTAGAAAATTTTAGAAATCACTGACCTCACACGTCAATGTATCAAACCACTTGCGAATACAGTAATACCCCGGACTTACGCGATAGGTGGGTCCTAGCGGTTGCCGTGTATTTAAGTCGAATTCGCGTAAGTCGGGGTTCAACGTTGCATATAAATACATATAAAGTTTGTTTAATCAGGACCAGAGTTAAGAGAAACAATAATTTAGAAGAAAAATGTTTAATAAAGTGTAGGATAATAAAAAAATATTACATTGTTATGAATAAAGTAAGCTAGACCGAAGTTATTTTGATGTCGAAGGCTTCATATATTCTAACAATGTTGCCTGACGAGTTAAATTTCTCTTCTTTTCACGTAAAATTTCCTAGTAGCGTACCAGTAATTTTTTTATCCCTCGTTTTGTAGTAGAAACACGTTCTTCATTAGAATCAATTTTTTGTAAAATTTGTAACCCCTTTTCAATTGAATTGAGCCCTTCTGTTAAGTTTGCAATTGTCATTTGATTTACCGATTCAACTGGGTCTAGCGAATCAGCGCATCTAAAACATTGATTTGCTTCCAAAAGTCTTCAACAGAAAGCTCATTGTTTTGTCTCATAGCTTCATGTAGATGTGCAAATGACCGCCTAAGCTTTAAATGTTTTAATGACTCCCTGGTCCATTGGTTGAAGCAAGCTGGTAGTGTTTGGTGGCAAAAATACAACTTCCACACGTGGTTCGAAATTAATTAGAGTTGCGGGAGGATGACCTGGCGCATTGTCAATTAGTAGCATCACTTCAAATGGGATTTCTTTTAATCGGCAGTAACGTTCGACTTCAGGAATAAAATGATGGCCAAACCAGTCTTCAAAAGAGAAGCTGTCACCCAAGCTTTTGCATTAGACTTCCAAATGACAGGCAAACCAGCTTTTGAATTATTTTTTAAGGCTCTTGGATTTTCTGAGCGATAAACTAAGAGAGGTTTTAATTTACAATCTCCAGCTGTTTCGCACCAACCATCACTGTTAATCGATCCTTGGCGGCTTTAAAACCTGAAAAAGTGTTCTCTTCGCGCGCAATAAAAGTTTTTTTGGCATTTCCTTTCAAAAAAGACCTGTTTCATCTAAGTTGAAAATAGTTTGGCTAGTGTAGCCACCTTCATCTATCATTGTTTTGAGTTTTTCTGGATAGAGAGATGCAGCTTCTTTATCAGCGCTTGCCGCTTCTCTACTCTACGATGCTATGCCAATTACGACTCTTAAATCGACTGAACCAGCCGTTACTAGCTTCAAACACTTCATTTTCAGCCGCCTCTCCAGCTCTTCTTTTAGTTTCTCAAAAATCTGCTTTGCTTGAAAGCACACTGTATTTTGATCAACAGGAAAATTTTTCACTCTTACTTGATGATCACAGCATGACTGTAGCAATGTTTCCACCTGTGCGATAATACCGTGAGGCTTGAATTCAAAGATTGAGAGTCTTTCACAGCGGTCATAATTTTTTCTCTACCTTTTACAACCGTTCGGACTGTCGATTCCGGTAGGTCAAATTTCTTTGCCAATTCACAAATTTTCATTTTTGCTTCAGTCTTTAATTATATTCAGTTCACACTCCACAGACAGGGTTTTTCTGTTCTTGTTAGGCTCAAATAACTCATTTTTCGTTCTTTCAGACGACATAATTAGAAATTGTAAGTAAAACGCACTGCGCACTTAAAACAATTTCACGCGGAACACGTTTAAACCTGTCGCAAATTGAACACTGAGTGGGCGGAGCGAGAGAGCCGATGCGCGCGGCAATCAAAATGAAAAACCGCGTATCTTCGATTTCGCGTAAAACGGGGTGGCGTAAGTCGGGGTATTACTGTAATTGTTATTTAAAGTTTGAAAATTTTTATTTCTGCAATATTTGCTTAAAAGAGACATGTTAACTACCACTGATCAACTCGAGATCAGCTCGTTATGTAGTCATCGTGCTCACGGACAGACAGAATAGGTTTTAGGTAACACTATTCAACGGCGAAAATAACAAATATTTGGGAATCTGTTCAAGTGAACAAGAGCGTCGAAAAATTTTTTGACAAACCTGGGTATGTCAAGTTTAAGTGCCTATTAGAAGTTCATGGAGAAAAGGATCTATTTCGATATTGAAAAGGGAACTTATCATATTGCTCGCTATAAGTCACAGAGCATTCGCGAAGCCCTTTCATCCGATTATAGAAGGTAAGAAATAAGAATAAGAATTATTATTTAGGCAATAACTTTCATCCATTATTATTTTTCTTCCCGAAGTTTTAACAGACATTTTCTGTCCTTTTCAAGGTGAAGATTAGCTTTTACAAAAGCTGACAATTTCAGAAAATTTTTCAATTTTCATAAATTTCAAATAGACAGAATACGAAAATACTTTGTATTCAACATATCAGGACCGTGAATTGAAGCCATTTTTTTTGGCCATGCATTTGCTGGATGTGATTCTATTAGTGCTAAGTACACTCAAGGAAAATGTCTCTGACCTGATAAACAGACTATAAATGAACTCAACATTATATGCTAGGGTTCGATGTAATAAATGCAATACAATAACAAAACGAGACGAGAGTCCAACTCTGGCGAATTACTGCCAGATGTTTGATTCAACGTTCAGGTAGTCATTTCATTGAGCGCCAAATTTAAAATTCGTTGGTATTGCGCTACTAAAGAAATATGCTGTTTATCAGAACGATAAAGTACATAATTTGGACTAGAATATTCCGCTCTACAACTTTTGTTTAAAAACTTTTTCTTACTAAACCTTCTAATTCGCGAAAATATCAGAAAAACCGTATTTTTCTCTATATTTTCAAGAATTTTTCAATGTTCCTGAAAATTTTAACACCTGCAGTTTTGACATGTTTCTTTCATTATAACAACATATCAAAAATGAAGCTCTTTCCGAGAAAAAGTGATTTCAGCCCTTCCTTTACTGGACTATGAAGGGAGTTTCGAAGAAGATACATTCTGTATAATATCCAATGGAAAATTTCACCCGCATTTTGGAAATCTTTCAAAATACCATCAATATATAAGAATAATCACCTTTTGAGCACCAGAGAAGCAGTGGTAATACGATGAGACATAAGTCATCACAGCTCTCTCATCTGGCATCGCTGTATTCTGTAAATCTGCATGCAACAAACATATTAGTGGTGCCAACAAAAAAAGCAATGTTAGTCTGAAAAATGTGTTAGACGGATCAACAATAAAATATGCATTCGAATATAAAATATAAAATCGAAAAAATTAGTTCGTTATGTCCACGCATGTGTGTACCTGTTGGGCGCCCTGGAAGGCGTGGTAGTAACATGACACGTATGTCATAATAGCACGTTCATCGGGTTTCGGGGTGTTGATAAGGTCTGAAGATATAAAATGACAGATTATTACGTTATATCACCGAAAACACTTTGTACACAGAAATGAATTTTAGTAGAAAACATTTTTTCATAGTTTTCCTTCTACCGTTCAGCAAGTGCGAGAGGTACTAAGACTAAACCGCCTTTTATTACTTCAGATAAACAGAGAAACACCTCCTTTGCAGCCTGGATACGATTCATGGCTACTGCACGGGGATGAAATTTCAAAATATGCAATATAACAATACCCAACAATCAGGAATTATTATTATTTTATAATTAAACCATAAATAAGAGGGGAGGCTAGGCCTATAATTCCTCAACACAAAAAAAAATCATGCGTTACATGTGATACAAGAAAAAGAAAAAAAATTGTAAAACAACTTGTATCACAAATCACAATTAACACTTTAGTTCATCCAACAGGTTCTTGAAAGCATTCACACTCGGTGCACCAACGATGCGTCCCGGAAGGGAATTCCACTCGTCAAAGATCCTGTTACAGAGGAAATGCTGTCTCTGCGAAGTTCGATATGTAGCGGCACTCTGTCAGCGGCAGGGGAGTGTGTAGGGATCTCTTGGCGGCACTCTATATAGCCACGCATAGCTTAATTTACAGCGCTCCGGTGGCCTAGAGGTAAGCGCTCAAGTTTCACACCGACTAGGTACTAGGTGCCCGGGTTCAATTCAAACTTCGGCGGCGCACACAAGCCATCTGATGAGTCCAAATCAAACTTCTAAACATTCTCATGGTACAACTTCAACGAATTGCCTCGCAAATTGCCGGTGTTGAGAGCGAAAAGATCTCGCAAGTCGCATCCGATGAAGCCTTGCAAGGCCCTATAAGTTATGATAAGGTCACCTCGCTTGCGACAGTCCTTAAAAGATCGGAGACCAAATAGACGGAGCCTGTCATCATAACAGGGACGCACTCTACCGTACGGCAAACGTGTCGCACATCTCTGAACCAACTCAAGTCGCTCCTGATCTCTCACGAGCGGAGGCGTCCAAACCGGACCAGCAAACTCCATAAGAGGGCGCACGTAAGTGGTGTAAAGTATTCTGACCATCTCAACTGTACAAAGTGGAAACGACCTCCGGATCGAATAGATCAATCGTCGAGCTTTTCCCACGACACTCTCTATATGCGCTGACCACGATAAATCAGACGTCATAATAACCCCCAGGTCACTATGTTCAGCTACCGACCGGAGCAGTATACCGCCTAGGGTTATTTCTACCAAGGTGGAGCTTAGTGCACTCTCCGACATTTAGAGGAAGCAACCATTCATCACACCATGCGCATATCCTGTCCAGATCACTCTGAAGCGTAGACGTTAACGCATCAGAAAACAATTTAAAGTCATCCGCATATGCAGCGCACCCAGATGAAATCACCCGCCCAAGATCGGCAACAAAAACGAGAAAAAGCACCGAACCCTGCGGAACACCACTTGCCACGGGCCTACAAGATGAAAGGGACCCGCCAACCTTCACCGAAAACTCTCCCAAATCGCCCAAAAATGACTCGATCCACCGAAGTAGCCCACCCCTGATTCCGAAATGATCTAGCTTGCTCAGCAACCTCCTTAAAGGAACACGATCAAAAGCCTTTGAAAAATCCAGGTATACAACGTCAACCGGGGAACCAGAATCCAGCGATAGAGTCCACGAATTAAGGCACTGAAGCAAGCACGAGATGACCGACCGTCCCGGAACGAAACCATGCTGATAGTCAGGAATGGTCCCATTGGATATCAAGAAAGGTACCATTTGCGAATAAATTACCTTTTCTGCAATTTTAGCAACAATGGGTGTCAAACTAATAGGACGATAGCTGGAGGCGAGCTGTTTATCTTCTTCTTCTTCTTCTAATGCATATTCACTAATGAATGTTTGCGACCACACGATTCATTTCTATTCCGTCTCTAGCTGTATGTATTAGGCTTTCCATTGTTCGCAAGCCCGTCCACTGTCTTATGTTACGTAGCCATGACATCCTCTTTCTTCCCATTCATCTCCTTCCTTCAATCTTTTCCTCGATAATCAATTGTAGAAGCTGGTATCTCGGGTTTCGCATTATATGCCCTAAGTATGCAGTTTTTCTTTTTTTGATCGTCAGCAGCAATTCACGTTCTTTATTTATTCTTCGTAGGACATTTTCGTTGGTCACTCGGGCCGTCCATGGGATTTTTAGTACTCTGCGATATACCCACATCTCGAAGGCTTCTATTCTATTCATTGTGACCACCTTTAGTGTCCAGCTCTCCACACCGTACAGTAACACCGACCAAATGTAACACCTCACAAATCTCACTCTCAGGTTTAGGTTAAAGTCCGCATTGGTAAGAATACGTTTAAATTTCATGAATGTGTTGCGGGCATTTTCTATACGACATTTTATTTCCAGGTCAGATGTCCAGTCTTCAGTGAGCCATACTCCAAGGTATTTAAACTTATTTACACGCTCAATTAATGACCCATCAGATGTTAGTTTGGCATTATTGAGTCTGTCTGGTTGACGAGTAATGACCATATATTTTGTTTTTTTGGCATTTATTTTAAGGCCCATTCTCTCGCTGTGTTGTCCTACTACGTCGATAAGGTATTGAAGATCATTCATATTGTCAGCAATTAAGACCGTGTCGTCCGCGTAGCTAATGTTATTAATCTATGTTCCGTTGACTTTAATACCCCTTTCAACGTCCTCAAGTGCCCCTTGGAAGATGTTCTCAGAATACAAATTGAATAACAGAGGTGAGAGAACACACCCTTGTCGGACTCCTCTGCAAATTTCAACATTATTGCTTTGTTCTCCATCGATCTTTATGTGAGCAGATTGTTTCAGATAGAGATTTTCAATGCAGCGAATATCTTTGCCGTCTATATCCATTTGCCTCAGAATTGTTAGTAATTTATGATGTTGAACTCTGTCAAAGGCCTTTTCGAAGTCTATGAAGCATAGGCATACATCTTTCCGCTGATCGTGGCAGTTTTGTATCAGTACTTGTGTTGCTACTAATGCTTCTCGAGTTCCCAGGCCTTGTCTGAATCCGAATTGCGAGTCGCTGATGTTTTGCTCACATTTTCTGAATATTCTCTGATGAATTATCTTGAGGAACAGTTTTAAGGAGTGGCACATAAGGCTGATAAGTCTATGATCCTCGCATTTCCTAGCGTTATTCTTTTTTGGCAAAGGTATGAAGGTAGATGACAACCACTGAGCGGGATATTGACCGGTTTCATATATTCTATTGAAGAGTTTGTGAAGAACTATTACCCCTTTGTCGTCAAGCAGTTTAATAAGCTCTGCAGTTATCTCATCGGGACCAGGTGCTTTGTTATTTTTCAGTGTGCGGATGGTCCTTTCTATTTCTGCTTTTGTTATTGAGGGTCCTGATAGATCATCCTCCGTATCTTGGCCAAGAGTTCTGTCATCCGAGAATAAGTTTCTGATATAATTTTCCCATATTATTTTTCGCGTATTGATGTCGCCTGCGATTTCGTTATTCTCATTCGTTATGGTAGAGAAGTTTCTTTTTCGGTATATTCCTGCCGTTTCTTTTAGTTTCTTGTGCAAGTTGAGATCATCATGTAGGGTTTGTAATCTTTCCATAATTTCGCATTCATGTTTTAACCATTCATTCTTTGCTATTCTAATGTTTGCTCTTATTTGTTTTTGAATTTTCAGGTAGTTCTCTTGGTTCCTCTGGGTTTTGAATTTTCTACGTTCGTCCATCAATGAAAGAATCTCGTCAGTTATCCATGGCTGCTTGTGTTCTCGTGTTTTATATCCTATTACTTCTTTAGCTATATTCATTATGATATTTTGAGTATTTTCCCAGATATTGGTTAGGTCTTCATCTGATTCTATTTTTGGTATAATTGTTTCTATTTGATGGTTAATTTCTCTACTTACACTGTCCCTAAGCTCTTTTTCCTGCAGGGATTCGTAGGCTATTTTCCTTTGTGGGGCTATTTTGTTGTGTTTTGCCATTTTCACCTTAAGACAGGCCAAAAGCAAAACATGATCAGAAGGTACGTCTGCTCCTGGATATGTGCAAGCTCTGGTGATAGATGTTCCAAAACGTCTGTTAATAAGGATAAAGTCTATCTGATTACGCACTATGTTATGTGGTTTGTCTGCTGGAGATTTCCACGTGTACAGACGGCGAGGTGGTAAACAGAACCAGGTATTAGTTATTTTCATATTTTCCTCTTGGCAGAATTGTAGCAGAGCCTCTGTCATTTCGCTTCCCTAGCCCAAAAGGTCCAACCAGGTCTTCAAATCTACCTTTTCCTATCTTGGAATTAAAATCGCCCATTATTATATTGATTTCATGTTTTTTTGTGACTTTAAGAAGTTCTTTTAACCCGTCATAGAATGTTTCGATATCCTCATCTGTCGACTCTGAAGTAGGGGCATTGTTGTTGTAAATAGGCAGTGTCCCTCTGACTGTAGAGTAGCACGGTATCATCCGCAAACATGAAATATTTTGCTTTTAGTCCTGCGTTGGATATATTTTCCACATATAGCAAGTACAGGAGAGGTCCAAGTACTGTACCCTGTGGCACGCCGCTTTTCACCGTCATGTGCTTACTTTTAAATCCTTCGTCGTTATGGCCATTTGAAAGGCATGGGCTCAACCTCGAAACTCGATGTGTGGGTGCCCCATGTCCTTACGGAGCGAAATTTGCCATTTGAAACAACTCAATGAGTCAACTGTAGAAATTCAGAAGCGAATAATTCCTTAGAGCAAATTTTCAGCCGGAATCAGTAGTTACAGCATGCGCAAGGCACCGTCCGCTAAGCGATAAAAGTGTTGCTGGAATTCGTTACTGTCAGTCGACAATATACTTGATGCATTATTCCAGATAAACCTGGGCGTTCTAATCAGCATACACGCCGAATATAACTTCTTACGAATCAGTCTATCGATGCAGTTGTCAAAGGATATCAACTCTATGTACGCATATTTCTATGAACTTATTGAGAAGCTTACCGTCGGGATCCAACATCCTAGGAATGTCTAAATACTTCTCGGCCACGTCGAAAGCAGTGTTGAGGTTCTCTAAGGGGTTGTCCTTGCTCAACTTATTGTAGTCTATCAGATCGGGTCGGTGACGATGGATCAGGGCGCAGAAGGCGAGACCGTCTTTGAAGGACAGGTGGAAGTTCTGCACATTGACATTCTTATACGGGGCAGTCTTCCTCTGGCACCATAGCAAGAGACCCTCCTTGGCGGTCATCTCCTCAACCGAGATGTCCTGGATGGCGAACCTAAGAATTATCGTCCATATCATACCGAGCGTCATTTTTAGGTTACCATCGACGATTTCTGTAAAAAAAAAGATGTTGGATAATGACTTCGAGTTTTTCGCAAATTATTTGCACGGAAACTTCCATCTCAAACAAGTTCACGCCTGCTTTGAAAAGGAAATGATAGTTGTTGACCGGAGATTTTTTATGATGGAACTCGTGTAAAATTATTATTTGAGAATAACCCTTTTTTTCACCACTCCGCTATTTCGACATGTTCTGTCATTTTCAAGGCAGAAAATGGGCTTTTAAAAAGGCTGACAATGTTCAAACATTTTTCAATTTTCACTAATAAGTGTCAAATTGACAGAACTCCAAAAACTAGATCAAATTAGGCACCTTTTAAGTTAAGGCCAGTAACACTCTTGTCCCTTAAAATGAATCCTTATAGACCAACTGTTAAATTGAATCTGTTAATAATTCACAATTATTTAAGTATCTACGATCAAAGTTGTACATTTATTTTGGTATTTATCTACTCGTTAATCTTCATTTTTGTCTAGATTTAATTTTCAAAATAAAATGAAATTCTAATTGTAATATACAGGGTTCTCAAGTTCGATTCTAATTAAATCTGAAAATTGGGAAATTTTTTCTGAGCTATCTTCGAAGCCCAAAAACTTTTTATACACAAATGAATTCGACGAAAAAATTTTTTTCAAGATTCCTGGTATGATGACAATAGTGAATACATTTCTGTTAAAACCATTGTATTAAATCGAATAGTTTTCAAAATATCCAAAAAAACTGGAAAAAATGTCATATATGTTCTCAGTCATTATTCTTATTTTAAATATCCCGAGCGTAAACCGTTTTTACATCGAAGAGGAAGGATATCAAAAATATCATCACATTTTCATCTTCCATCTTTTTCAGAAAATATATTTCAAACTTAAAAGTTTTCTCAAATTATGCTCCTAAATTTTTTGGATGTTTATGTAAGAACCATCTAAAATAATTCAATGAATATTCTTTCGAAACCATGGAAACACTCTGTACCCATAGAAGATTAATTATCTGTTAATAATTCACAAGTGTCAGGTATTATTGTTATTCGTTATCATCATTTCTCGAAACCGTTATTCTAATTACGAATACAAAAAACAAAAGTTTTGGATGAAAAAAAGAAGGTAGTTGATGATGAGGAAAATGAAATTAGTGTTTTGACTTATTTCGAAGCGAATGAAAATGCATCTATTTGAAGTGCAGCTCATGAAATCGATTTAGACAGAAATTCAGTGCACCGAATTTTGAAAAACAACATGCATGACTACAAATAAGGGAGAGTTCATGCATTAGTACACACACATGCATGACTACAAATAAGGACAGAGAGTTCATGCATTAGAAGTACCAGGACAAAGACTACATAAAAAGGTTAAATTTATGTAGAGGAATAGTAGAAAAACTTGAAAATGATGAAAATTTTTCAATTTTGAAAAAGATCATTTGGACAGACTTTCAGGACAAGCAAGATTCAATAATGAATGACTATTTAATAGAAAGTATTGCCACATTTGAAGAAGTGAAAATCTGTTCTCATAGAAAAAGAACAAAGAAACCCCAGAACAAATTTAGTTTTAATGTGTTTGCTCTTTTCGATGGAACTGAACAATGTTCTCTCAACATTTCTCATTGTTGCGAGTTCTACATTTATGAAGAAAATTTAAATTTTCATCTTCAGGGACATTGGCATTATTACCCAAAAATGATTTTATAGTGAAAGTAAATCTCGTTCCTGTTCCACTTCCGGTTCTCAAATTTACGTCTTAGAAATACTTTATCTTGAAATTTCGTTTCTGAGTTTTTGCATGAACTGCCGTTGTACTCAACGGCAAATTATAACTAGAAATGACATTGGTGGTTTGTGTCCTTTCTTTAATAATCATGGCTTCCAAAATACTGTGTCTCCAACCCCACACCGGATCTCATTATTAGAAAGTGACGCAACGATTCATTTTGTTTTTCTTTTTCCTTCAGCAAATCAAAATGTTACATTTCATAACGACTAACAATGAAACCTGTCTGACACTTGTGAATTATAAACGGGATGATTTATCTTCTATGCTCACAGAACATCCTTATGAATCAGTAATTTAATCGTAGTTCATTTCATAGGATCTGTAAGAGCCCTGGTGAAGTATTCTTTTAGAGTTTAACAGTCTACAGTCTAAATACATATGGATGTATTTATGAAATTCAAAGTTTTGCAATCCCTAGCCAATTCATTTCACCGCTGTCGATTCCTACTCTGAAATGACAATTGTCGTTGACATTCTAATCTTATGTAGACTCTTATGCCATATTCTAGACTTAAATCGGACCCACTTAGTTTATGCGTGAACGAATGGAACGAAATTCGAAGTAATCGGCGAGGCACTCTGTTCATGGTTACACCTTTAGACCTTTATCGAATAATTTTTATTTTACCTTTGTAATATTCACCAAGCGCGAATCGATGGCGTTGAAACGATATTCTTTTGGTTTTTTTTGGTGGAAAAACACCCACTGCGAATCAATTATATACAGGGTGTCTCATATGCGTTGCCTATTTCTAACAGCTACCTTCGATCGAGATATTTCGGCTGTTTATGCTTACGGCTTCTTAATTCGATAAAATATTTTCGATTCATATACATCAGCGTTTCCCATCTGGTGGGTTGAGATGGTCGATTTTATTTCTTGACTAACGAGACAATGATGACGACAGGCGGATTGTAGGCATTGTAACTTGTATTTTATAAAATTAATAATAAAGACCGTTTCCCATGAATATATTATAAATATTGAATTCAATCGTAGTTCATTACCTTCAGCACCAATAGACACCAACTTGACTCCTTTGCTGGCAATGAAATCCAAGGCCTTGTTAACGTTGGCGATTTTGTGAAAACGCATTTTTCCTCTATCAGGCTTGGGCAGCGTCTCGCCAGAAATGACCTCCAGGAGAAGCATGAGCTTGAGGCCATTTCGGAAGTCTTCCTCTATATTATCTATGGCAGTGCCTGCTTTTCTGAGATGACTGTTACACCATGCGGTGAATGTCTGCAAGAAAAACATAAGTGTCACAGGTTTTATGGAACTTTTGAATTTCAACTAATCTCAGAGTTCAATTGAGACGATATGTGGAAAAGTATTGACGGTTACTTTCTCAATATCAAGAACTGAAAGCGAAATAAGTAATGAATGAGATGTAGCCAGTAGGAATATTAAATAAAATAAATTTCAATAAATTCTCAGAAAAATCTAAAAATTGGTCACTGTCATTATTTCGTTATCGAATGAATTCCACTGAATTGTCAGTATTGACAAATTCAAACTGTCATAGGTAGCCCAAATATTATGACTTATACAAAGTTTAGTTAGAAATATAGAGAAAAATGAATCAAACCATCGTTTTTTCAAAAAAGATGCCGAAATTGGGTCAGTTTACCGTTCAGTCCCCGAAACTGAATACACTGGCAGTCCCGCCGACATTTCAGACTCTTCATGCCGTGTCTACTCAAAAGTAAATCCTGAGGAAAACCAGTGGGCGGATACACATTATCCTCTCTATATGATAAAAGCTTGAGGAAACGTCGTTGCACCGACTCAATCCCAACAATATGGTTTTGGAGGTAAGGGGACGTACTAAAGCTGCATATTCCTGACATATGCGTAAAAAAGGATCTTCAATGTGGCTATATCCGAAAAGTCACGAGAAATGCGCGCAATAAATCCGTACATCCCTTTTGCAACAGACAGAGTGGCATCAATATGTGGTGCAAACGAAAGTTTTGGGTCAAAAATCACTACCAAATCCGTCAACAACGCCGGACGCTCAAGCGAGTTACCATCCACGGTATAGTTGAAAGGAATTACATTTTTGTTATGTGTAAAAGACATGACATTATACTTCTTGACATTCAGATTCAATCGGTTTCTTTCGCACCATTCAACAACGCGTAGCAAATTGATGGAAAGCCGCTGACAACCAAAGCATCCCTCACCTCATTTTGAAATCATCGACAAATAGCAGGCAGTTAACATCCACCACATCAGCCAAATCATTGATGAAAATTATGAAAAGCAGTGGTCCAAGGTTACTGCCCTGCGGCACTCCAGAAGTACTCGAAAATACCACAGACCGCATGCCGTTGAACTCAACATATTGCCGCCGGTCAGACAAGTAGGACTTAAAAAGATTTATGAGATTGGAGCAAAAGCCAAATTGGGACAACTTCGTCAACAAAATTCCATGGTCCATTGAATCGAAACTTTTGAAAAAACAGTATACAGGACCTCGGCCTGGGATCGTGAGTGAATACGCCAAGACACACGCACAATCCTTGAAAATTAAGGACGGAATTCCATTCGGACCCATAGTCATAGTTGGTTTCATCTTCTTCAAAACCGTAAGAACCTCACGTTCCTCAAACAATGCAACATCAATATTAGTTATATAAGGATCCTCAATTTCTTCAAAATCCGCAGTACTAGTAGTAAATGACTTTCCAAAAGAATCAGCAAAGCTATCAAGTATGTCCAATGGTCCATCGACTAACTGCCCATCATAAAACATCTGATCAGAGACAGTTGTTGAACCCTTCTTATTATTTATAAATGACCAGAATTTTTGGGGTTATTTTTATATTCCGTTCAGATCTCTCCACAAAGGTCTTAGCTGTATCTAATTTAATTTTGGCTCGCGTACGAACGAATTCCTCTCCAGCAGTGACATCATCACTCCTTTTGAATAATTTCCAAAATTTCGCCTTCAAGCGAATTAAACGAATAATCTCCTTATTGAACCAAGGGGGATACCTGCGCTTGTTATTTCAAGTTCGAATGGGTACACAACGATCAAACACGCTATAGATTCTGTCATAGAAGAAATTGGAAATATTATTGATGACAGTTTAGATTGTGTTTTGAATACCACTTCCACTTTTCATTTTGAAAGAAATTTTTCGATTTTTTCACTTATTTCTCTAAAGTAGGATATTGAAATATATCTCTGTTTCGATAGGTTTAACATTTGGATTAGGTGAAAATGCAATTTTTTATGAAATTTTAACATCCTATATCTTTTGAACGGGGCCAAATTCGGAAAAATGTTATAGGAAGAAAATGTTTCTTTTGACGTCACGAATCTATGGTTAAAATTAAAGCAGTGGTCGAAGACTCACCCTGTATTTTAGTTTTCTCAGATAATAAATCTGTTTAGCAATATGTTGTTTGTATTTGAGTGATCTCCGATAACATGAACAACCTCTATTTTGTGAACATCCCTAGTTTTATTCTGTTCACGTTATCGCGATTGTACTGTATATTATATTGCGTTTATTCCAAAAACCTTAACGGTATGTTGAAAGTTTTTTTTTTCAGGCACTTTCTTCTATTAATAATAAATGCGACTTCGTGTTTTAATTAATATCAATACTATTGCATTATTGAAACTTGTAATCTCGACAAACGGCTTTGTTTAAATTCTTTCATACGATGTTCACCGTTAGAAATTAGAAAGGAAATT
Source organism: Micraspis discolor (assembly GCA_030674115.1). NCBI lineage: Eukaryota > Metazoa > Arthropoda > Insecta > Coleoptera > Coccinellidae > Micraspis > Micraspis discolor. The sequence continues at coordinate 3,169,944 of JARTUT010000005.1, read as the reverse complement.
ACTCCTTATTGTTGTAGGAGAACTGTCTTAGTGTGTGTGGTTATCTGTGCTCATTGTCTCATTATGCAGATCGCATTTCAGGAAGCTCACAGGTGAAACGTGTCGAACCCGGTATTCTTCGTTACGTATTTTATATACTCTCCGGACTAACTACAATAATGATGATATTAATTGTAGTGAAAGTTGGAGAACGTCTTTTTTCCGCTATTTTTCTCGTTTATTGAACTAGTAGAACAGAGTGCTATTATTTTGTCCAAATGTGGGTAATTCACAAAATTTGGAAGTTCATCCATTTATTGATTTCCAAGAAATCCTTCAATCTCAGCATTGCTTCTTCAATATATGAAAAGTTCAATGATTAAACAATTTGATTTCTTGGAGAAACCTGAAACAATTCTGACTCATTAGAAATCTATGATTGAAATATTCAAAGTTTCTTCAAGTATCAATTTGAGTTTTAGTGTTATTATCATGTGATCGTTATCTCTGTAAACTAGTACAGACCTCATACAAACACTGTCCAGGCATATTTTTTTCAACATTTACCATAAAAGTGTGATCTACTTCGAGGAAAGTCTACTATAATATTAGTTAGACTAGTAAGCGGGTAGATCCATAGGCCCGTAGATCCATAGGCCAGTAGATCCATAAGCCAGTAGTTCAATAGGCCCATAGATCAATATAGACCATAGATCAATAGTAAGCGGGTAAATCAATGAGTCCGTAGATCAATATAGGCCAGTAGATCCATAAGCCAGTGGTTCAATTAGCCCATAGATCTATGAAACGCACAGAAACACGAAACACGGCAAAAAAACACACAAAATGGGCATTTTCAGATGTAAATTTCAAAAAGTTTATCACCTAACCCACTCGGCTCCAGAGAGTGCACAAAGTACCTCCTCGGCTAGCTCTAGAGCTGAGACTACTTATAAAGGGGCGCCACTCTTTTTTATGATAATACAAAGAAAAAAAAAGAGGAAAGTACACTAAAGATCTCAGGGTCGCAAAAGAGAGAAAATAACGAACGCACTCTCAGGATGCCAAACGAGCCCGATCACACAAGCGGGAGGTAGTTTCTGGTAGAAAGAATATAGAGCAATTATTTAATAATATAATGAGCCCAAATGAAATACACAAGGTCCCTCAAACGAGGATATATCTTACAGAAGGTATATCACTAACTAGTTCTTACTTCACAACCCGAATATTCAATATAATGCTTTATCTCTTACTAAACAAACAGTAATATCACCCCAAGGTATATACTTAGAGCCTCGATGGTAATCGTTACAAATAGCTCTTTACTTATATCTAAGCGACCTTCTCGATAGGTCGGGTTTTATGTACTAAACAGTATTCACTGAATTGGGCCTCTTTGATACTAATCAATCTTAACTAAATTCTACAGACTAACCTTCTATAACAGTCTAGGTCGTGGCTTGACTGAAGTACAAAAAGATATAGTTTCTCAACCCATAATTATTCTCACAGTCTCGTAGATGGCAACTGGGCTCAAATATATTCCTGGGCCAACGTAGTACAATTTCTCACAGTAATGCGCCCTGGGTAGACGACAGGTGTGGTATCTTAGATGGCGAAATCTGGTGGAGGTCCCCAAAGACAGCTCCCACGGCAGCTCGACGGTAATTCAAAGACAGCCTAGACAAACAGCTCGAAGACTTCAAAGACAGTTCAGAATCTGCGGTAACTCGCAACGGTACAATAATAATTCCCAATTCGAAGCAGAATGATGCAATCCCACGTCGTTTTTTCCAAACAAATACGCCACTCCGCTTAAGCGCAAAAATCTCACCAACGAACAAACCAAACCAACATGATAAGATTTCTCTCAGGGCTTCAGTTAAAATCCTGTTCAGATCCGCAAAATTGCGTTTAATTACTCCAGGACATTTCAACCAAATATGCGGGAAGAACGATGTAATTGACAACCTACGTCACATGATGACAGAAAAGGACCAACGACAACGGCGTCCATCGAAACGTACGAGATAAGCTGGCAAACTACTGCGACTAACACCACCAGTTCGGTTTGCAGGTACTAACTGGAGCGGGAATTTTGAAACCGTGACAAGTTATCTCGCTACTTCGACCTGATATTCGATATCGACAGATTGCGAGTTTCCTAAAGTTTCGTTCTCTACCGCAGAAAGGGCGTTTAGGGGCTTCTATTGCCCCTAGGAAATGAAAATATCGGGGCGGTTTTTTGACGTTTCTCGGTACGCGCGGGTCGAAAAATTGCCTTTTTACTGACGTTATTTCCGCCAAGATTTCGGATTGCTCCCAAGTTCTGATGGGTTTTAAGGAGACCTTTCGTCCTCGCTCTTGGAATATGTAGCGACTCCCGGACCCGGGAAGTTCCGGCTTCGGAGTTTATTTTCTTTGTTCCGGGGCACCTTTGACGATTTCGACGAAAAACGTCATTGTCGCGATTTTCGTTGGAAATTTTCGGGCACTTTGGGAGCGCCCGGGGGGGATGCTTTCGCGGTCGCTTCTCCTAGAAGAGGACACGCCTTTTCGTTTTTTTTTAAGATTGCCCCGGGATCGGCCCTTCGGACCTCACACTCATAATCTTCTTTGGTTCGTTTCTTACTGCAATATTTTTTAGATAAGGACCCACTGAATTTATGTGTTCAGCGATTTTCCAAAAATTTGCCACAAGGGACTGTTTGATATATTAGGAAACTGTTTTGAACGTAACAGGGAACTGTAAGGTGAGACAGAGGACTATTGTACTTAGAAAATTAAGTTTTGTTACATAATCAATCATTCATTATATTCATGGCATATTTAATGTATATATAATGACGGACGATACAGATGTGTCAGACCACGGTTCCGACGAATATATCGAAAAATCCGAAAATAGAACCGAAAAAATTTTCAAATGCTGCTCTAAACAGACCAAAATTAGTGTGTGCAAGAGATATTTATCTGTTTTTCATGATAACTGTTCGAGAAGAATGAAAAATGTCGAAATTATAAGTGACCACGAAAGTGTTGTGACATCGGAAATGACAGTGCAGACGATGACAAAATTGAGCCCTAGACTGAGAAAACGATCTATCTTGAACAGGAAATCGAATATCTCAAGCTTCTTCTACATGGAATGAAAGAAAAAAACGAATTACTAGTCGAAAATAATTAACTTCTAAAAGATAGGTTAATTGAAATTATTAAAAACACTCCAAGTAAACAAGGTTAAAAAGTGGGAAAAAATCAACAACCGAATATTTTCGTAACAGATTCGGATGAAATATCCCGCCGTTTCAAATGCCTAATTCAGACCTACAACCACAGAACATCAGTTATAATTACAACCTACAACCACAGAAATCGATGCAGGAAAAACTAGCTAACAGTAAGATAACAGTGAAATTAGATGGAGACCCAAAATATAGTAAAAGATTTGTGGGAACTGCTCCATTACACAAAAAAGATTTCCTTTATAATACATCCTCTTGACCTGAGGGAGTTGGTATTACAAGGTTTGATTTCACGAAACAAAAATTTTTTAGAACAGGAAGCAGCTATCAGGTGTACAAATAAGTTTCCGCAGTTTTTTATAAAAAATTAGGAATTTATTGTAAAGGAAAAGTACATTACGTTTTATTCAAAGTATTTTCCATCATTTGCCACTACTTTTCCCCATCTTTCTGGCAACATTCGGATACCCCGTCGAAAAAACTCTTCATCTTTTGACGCTATCCACAAATCTACCCAATTTTTGGTGTCTTCATATGATGTGAAGCGCTGCTCAGACAGACCATATGATAATCAGAAGGGGCTAAGTCTGGTGAATACGGCGGGTGGGGTAAAACTTCCCAGTTGAGTGTTTCCAAGTATGTTTTTACCGGCGCCGCAACATGTGGACGAGCATTATCGTGTAAAAGAATAATTTTGTCGTGTCTGGAGTAGTAATGGGCGCGTTTTTCCTTAAGTGCCCGACTCAATCTCATCAATTGTGTTCGGTAGAGAGCTCCAGTAATGGTTTCGCTTGGTTTCAGCAATTCATAATACACGACACCAAGCTGATCCCACCAAATACAAAGCATGAGTTTTTTCCATGAATATTCGGCTTAGCTGTCGATGTTGATGGTTCGCCGGGCTTAACCCATGACTTTCTCTTCTTTGGATTATCGTAGTGAATCCATTTTTCGTCACCAGTGACTATACGATGCAAAAAACTCTTTTTTTATTCCTGGCAAGCAGCATTTCACTCATGCATAATCGGCGTTCAACGTCTCTCGGCTTTAGTTCATATGGAACCCAATTTCCTTGTTTTTGAATAATTCCTAACGATTTTAAACGATGTGAAATTGCTTGTTGAGTCACTTGTAGAGTAAGTGCAAGTTCTTTTTGCGTTTGGGACGAATCTTCCTCCAATAGTGCTTCTAATTCCATGTCTTCGTACACTTTCGGCCTTCCACTGCGTTCTTTGTCTTTAACGTCAAACTCACCGTTCTTAAACTTTTGAAACCATTCCTGACAACTTCTCTCACTTAAAGCAGCTTCACCATATGCTTCTAGAAGCAATCGATGCGCCTCAGCTGCAGATTTTTTCACATTAAAGAAGTAAATCAAAAGTTCCCGCAAATGATGCTTATTCGGAATAAAACTTGACATTTTTGCACGAGAAAAATTACGTGATGCTGATACGGACTCACTAGTACTTTAAGGTTATGGTGTTGCCAGATGACTAAACTTGGGATATTACGTTTTACATCTGACAATTTCTGCATAACCTTCTGGTGGGGCCATCTTTTGACCAACCGCGGAAACTTATTTGTACACCTAATACTTTCCTGTAATTCATAAATCAACACCCTATAGCACTATAAGACATCAAACTGGAAATGTAAACATAAACAATTTAAATACTAATAGTTTTTCAATTCTACATCAGAATTTACGATCACTAGGAAATTCAGTGAACATCTTGGAATCTTTAACAGATGCAAATCAGGATGTTAAAATACTGTGCGTCCCAGAACACTGGAAGTTCGGTTTCAAACAGGGGATCTTAAGGCGCGAGCTAGAGGTCTTGGTCACCACTTTGAAAGATTATATTTCTGGACATATTAGTTAATCGAGAATCAAAATAGTATCAATTGATCCATGCTGAAAAATTGTTTTCCGATGTTATCAAGCAACTACTATTACACCTATGTTGATAAATTGAGTATACAATATAGGCAATCCATTTTGTCGCCCATTACCAAATTACAACAAATTGATCGTACATATCGAAGAAAAAATTCAGTAACTTACAGCGATAGGTAAAGAAAATCTACCAGTAAAGTTAGCTTTGCTCAGTTTCCATTTTTCGCCATCGCATCTTTTGGTCTTGCAACACAAAACATTGCAGTTTTTGAAATTGTTGTTGAATCGCAACCGGCAAGAGGGTTCCACCCTACCACTTCTCGCACTTGTGCCCCCACGGCAACATGCACATTCGCAGGGATTGTTGCTAATTTTCATGGCGCAGCGCCGATTCACATTGAACAAGAGTGCAAAGTACTCAAAAGAATTAGCAAACTCGCCTGGAATTCTGAGGTATACGCCATATGGATTATCAAGTGTTATTGTGCTTCCCATTCGTTATATGATAATATTGTTTCGGTATTCCAGATACATTAACCATATGCTTCTGGTTTTGGGTCTAGTAAATTGCACAGAAGTTCTTTTCTTGTGCATACATCCAAATACATGTGGAGTTACGATAATCCAATCATTTGGGATGGTTGTTATGACTTACTCGTTTGAATATTTCTTCATTACTGTTCACTCTTCAATAAAATTGTGGATCTAATTGTGAATTATCATTACATTCATTGAATTCTCAAATCAAAGAGTATATAGATAATATCAATTATTGAGTAATAGGTCTTTGTGCCTCGTATACTTACACAGTGTAAATGGACACCTAGGTGAGTCAGAATAACCTAATTAATTATTATTACAATAAAGCATATAGATCACGGGTTAGGGACGGGTCATGCAATTCGGCGTATGACATAACAGCCTAGGGAAAAAACTCCATTAAAAAAAAATCCCTGGTTCCCCGTCTAAGTGTGAAAGTACAAAAATAAGCTTCTATGACTCATATTTTCACAGACAAGCAGATTTTCTATAATGACTTATTGTGATGAACCAAATCGAATTAAATACCATGAATAGAACTAGACAGTCACATCATTAAAACTGACAGTAACAATAATTTCTGTGATAACAAATTGATCCCAGCGCGCCCACCATTTTGTAAACATTAATGTGATGGTCTTACCAACGATAAAATATTTCGAAAGATTTTCGGGAGAATGCGATAAACAAAAGTTGGAACGTAAATGTTAACGTAATTAATTAACATCAACTTGCGTAAGAAAATGCAAAGAAAAATACTTTCAGATGGAAGAAAGCTACCACAACGAAATTTGAGAATACGTTTGATTATTTTTCCGATCCAAATATCGACCAATAGAATTGCACCATTCGACGTCACGTGGTACAACCTACATGGTATTATACTGATAATTTTTTGAAAATTTTCTCTGGTAGTTGCTATATAAACAAAACATGATCCAGTCAAATTAAGCACACGTCAAACTGACAGGTTGAATTCAATTGTGAAAATTGGAGATTTTGCATGAAAATGAGTCGATTTGGAGTTTGTTCTCTGTCCACCATCGATAAAAAAGTCAAAGGAAATGTTCCCATTAATACGGAGAAGGCAAAAAAAACAGTTTGGAACCAATTTACTACTTTTTGTACTGAGAGGGAATACACATTGAGTGCTGAAACGAGTGAAGCGCAATTGGCAAACATTATGAAAGATTACGCTTACAATATGAAGAAAATGGATGGAGAAGACTATAAGGAAGGTACAATAAAAACAATGTGGAATCAGACTGCCAAATTACTTCAAGAAAAGTATTTGAACGATTTCGACATCAAAATCAACCCATTTTCGGATGCTGCATTCAAGACCGCTCGAGGAGCTCGTGATGCCAAGCGTAAGGCTTTACAATCTATTCCGGAAAAACGGAGGGCAAGTGCAGCAGCGTTGGAGGAAAAAGATTGGGATGCAATGACCACTGTTTGGGACGAGGAAACTCCTGATGGCCTCCAGAAAAAATTATTCATGATAATATCAGTGGAATTGGCTTGGAGAGGTGGTGAGGGCAGCATGGCGTCAATACATCACTTCAAGGCAGAACAGCGAAATGACGGGGAAACAACTGGGAGAATTGAATACAATCCAATTTTCAGCAAGACCACACAAGGTGGTGATAAAAATTATCAGACAGCAAGTGGCTGGTGGAGAATCGGGAAATCCCTGACAAGTGCCCAGTGAGACTGTTCCAGAAATTGAGAGAGAAGAGAGATGTCAATATCAAGAGCGACAGACTATTCCTGACCCAAAATCCATTCTGGAATAAAGTTCCAGGCGCTAGGTGGTACAAGGATTCCCCAGTAGGCCAAAACACGATTTCAAAGTGGGTTAAGGAGTCAGCACAAAAAGCTGGGCTTGACCTTGGTAACAAAAAAATCACCAATCACTCCAGTCGTGCAACAGCCGTCTCCAATCTAGCGAAATCGGGTCTGGGAGAGCAGCAGATAATCAAAATAACTGGACATGCCAACAGTAACTCCATCAAGCCGTATCTTCAACTCGACCAGGAACACCACGAATTAATTGTCAAGAAACTGCGAAGGAGTGAGCCTACTGCAGAAAATGCCATCAACAGCATAAACCTCATGCCATCTACCTCTTCTGGGACCATTACCGATAACTCTGACTTGAAGAAAACATGCACCAATGTTTACAACAATTGTATTTTTAATTGCACTACCCTAATTCTTAATTAAATGTTGTTTTATTCATTATGAAATTCTTATTTGTTAACTGTACATTTCGTCTCATGGTGCAATTCTATTGGCCGACATTTGGGACAGAAAAATAATCCTCCGAATACCACACGAGCTTCAAAATTATCTGGTATTTCCCGATAGGTTCCCTGCAAACAAATAAAATCGTCAAGTTTTTCAGGAAAAATCAATTTAACCTGAAAAATTGACTCCTTCATTTGTTTGCAACGAAACTATCGGGAAATACCCGATAATTTTGAAGCTCTTGTGGTATTATAAGTGAGAATACGGTTTGAATACGTCGGATATCTTACGAGATGAAAAGTATTAAACACATTTTTGATGGAATTTAAAAAAATTTCAATTCCCAAGGCTATGTGTTCCAACCTCAATATCTTCCAAGATTCAACTTGATCCGATGGATATTCGAGGAGTTATATATTTAACTCCTAAACCTTTCAGCGGATTTGACTAAAGAACGAGCTTGACCGAGATATTTGGACAATCAAAATAATCAGATACAGAGTACACCGTCGGCCGGACCGACATACTCAAGTTTGACCCTGTATTCTTTATCAGTAAGTTAAACCCTATCGATTGAGACCATTTTCGGCTTGATATAATACGAAAATTACAAACATTTGGGCAAAATGTTAACAGGTCGTTCTCCTAGAACTAGCGAGCAAGATTTATCACTTTTCCTTTCAAAGTAAAAAAATTTTCCACATTCAGAATCATGAAAATTCAAGAGACCAATTGTATACAATTTTCTGCCAAAAAATACTCCGAATGAGATATATGGACCAAGTTATGACGGTTCAACTAGTAAACTGGATATCTTGACCTAGTTACATAGAATTTGATCCGAAAATATCTGAGTTGTTGGTTATTTTTTATGTGTGTGTTGGACCTTTGCCAAAAACCTAAATGAAGTCGAGATTGATACATCACCGCTATGTAAAAGACCCGTCTGAGATGTGGTGAACACCAAACAATTTTTGAAATATTCGTAGTCATTAAAATTTTTGTCCGGTCAACACCCTATGCGCATAATCATAATCAATATGCTCATTTATCACTGAACATAATCAAGATTTTGAACGCATGTTCAAGTTCATTAAAATGATGAAAAAACGCACAATCGTTATTCCCAAATTTATGAAATTTTCGAAAGTCGAGCCGAAAAAGGTCTCATCGAATTTCAGCATTATACCATATTTTTAAGTTGTCACGGTTCTGACGCGTGAATAGGAACACCGGTTCAGTTTCAATGCGACGCCACTGGATATCTTTCATTTGACTCGGGAAGCGAAATATTATAGTGGTTCTAGTTCGATTCTATAACTGTTAAGATTTGTAACGGTCATGGAACTGCAATATCCGAAGTACCCCAATTAGTTTCGAAAGTGACAGAATTTACAACGAGGTACTTTCGGTATGAGTTTATGACCGGATGACCAAGAAATAGATCTTTATATTTGAACCTTTGTCGAATGCTGGAATTCCGCCTGGGTATTTTCGGGAAAGGCCAGAATTGTACGTTTTGCACTTTCCATTTATTTGGTCAAACCGTTTTTACGCCTCCTTTTGAAGAGGGGGAACTTGTATATATTTCAAGGTTTTGTTTGATTTGACCAGTCAACATAAATAGAACTAAGGTTAAGACTTAGAGAAATATTTACAACATTTCTAGTGAGTGTGTTGACTCATTGTGGTCGTAAGAGGTGGTTATATATGCCATCCAGACATCCGAGGTGTACATAGTGTAAATAAAGTTTTAAGTTGTACAACCTCTTTTCAATTAAAGGGATTTTTCATTAATTTGGGAAATCCAGTCCAAGAAGAAACCGGAAATATCCGACAAGTCCTTCTTGCACTCTACATCTCGTAGAAACTGTGTTACCAGTCTCCGGTCCACGAATCCTCAGAGACTCTGTCAGTCTGTCGATTTCGGAGTTACGAGAAAAAAATACCTTTCTTCTTTCGCGCCTGCGATAGGCTCGGAAAATATCAAGGGTCACTCCAGTCTTTAAGAGGGGGGACGAACTGAGTACCAGCAATTACCGCCCTATTAGCTTACTTCCCTTAATCTCCAAGATTGTGTCTGATAGACTGCTTGGATTCCTTGTTGAAAATAATATAATTCCCGAACAACAGCGTGGTTTTCTTCCGGGACGATCAGTTGTCACATGTCTTCTGCAGGGTCTCCAGCATTGGACCAAGTCTATTGACAGTGGTACACCGGTTGATGTGATATATCTGGACCTCTCCCGAGCCTTCGATCGTGTTCCTTCTCGCCGTTTGCTGTTCAAGCTTGAACATCTTGGTGTGAGAGGTAGGGTTTTAGACTGGCTGCGTTCGTTCATTGTTGGTAGGTATTTCTCAGTAAGAGTTATCGACTCATTATCTGACTTCAAACCCGTTATCAGCGGAGTACCGCAGCAGGGTTCTGTTTTGGGTCCAATCCTATTTTTGGCGTACGTATCAGATCTGCCTGGTTTATTCTCGTCCCAATATACTGATGACATCAAACTCTTCAATGATGCTCGCTTGCCTAATATTCTTCAGTGTGACCTCAATTGGTTTAGTCAATGGTGCTGCTGTCAGTGCCTTCTTTCCGTGAACGTAGAAAAGTGTAGAGTTGTAGAGACCTTGGGAGTCACAATCCGCGTAACCAGTATATGATCGAAGGCAAATGTTTGGTCTCCGCTGCACAGCACGTCGATCTCGGGCTGGTGATAACTGAGGATCTGTCTTGGTCAGCCCATGTGAGCAATATAACCGCCAAATGCCGGAAGATTTTGTACTTGATGCGGAAAGTTTTTCCTAGATGCTCGATCGAGACATGCTTTACATCACCTATGTTCGACCAATTCTGGAATTGGCCCTGCATGGTTCCCTAGCCTGATCGCAGATCAACAACGTTTGGAGGGAGTGCAGCGTTCTGCAACGAGGATTCCTTTCGGGGTGGTTCACCCTTCATATGAAGACAGACAATGTTTGAGTTGGACTTGTTTAGTGATCGTAGGATGCGGATTGGTGGCAATCTGGGCAGTATTTTCGAGTTAAATAGAAATCTTCTTTGTGACCACCAATATAAACTTTACCATGAGTTATTCCGTGCTCGTGCGAGACAGTTTTTCCTGCCCAATCGCGAGTATGCGAAATGGAACTCTCTTCCCGACAGTGTAGTTTGTGCCGATAGTGTAAACAATACTCTTTTTTTTTTTAATTTTTCCTCCAACTCCTCATGTCTTCTACCTTGCATTTCTGATATTCTTATCGATTAGGAAGCTCCTTATAACAGGATAAATGTGGGATTTCGCATATGTAATAGAGATTAATTGAATTGAATTGGACGCTTTCAAGGCGAACTCTAACGAAAATAATCCACTTTTTACGCCTTGACACATATGCCTCGGACACGCCAATTATCAATAGTAATAATACTAATTTGTTTCAGTATACGTACTCGTATCAGTACTTCTCAAGAACCCTGCCCAAGTCAAGCATGAAATAAATGATTTGTTGCAAGCCGAGATTGATTACGATGAAAAAGTAACTCTTAAGAACCAAGTCTCGAATGAGTATATTAGTGCTTTATCTGTGTATATTTTATCATAAATACAGATCGTGATGATAGGTTTAGACAAAATTTATATACGGCTGTAATGATGATGAATTTAAGGCATGAGTTCATTACCTAAGAAGGCTTGAAATTGCTTAATTAAAGCTTAAGATCATCTCCGCTTGGGAGTATTCATTCATATGTTCGTTATTCTTATTTCAAATATCCTGAGCGTAAACAGTTTTTACAAAATCGAAGAGGAAGGATGTGAAAAGGTCATGCATCTTTTGAAGTTCAAAAATATCATCACAGGGTGTTTCAAATTTTGTGTTGAAAATTGTGATCTTAAATTGGGCAAGAACGGATGAAGAAAAATCTAAAACATTTGCTGAACATCTAGCCAGAGTATTCACACCCAATGACGAAGAAATCGAAAGAGAGCTTTTATATACTCCATCAAATGTCACCACCATCAAAAAACTCACATTGAAAGAAGTCCAAAACGAAATCAAATATTTAAAGCCAAGGAAAGCAGCAGGAATGGATAAGATCACACTAAAAATGATCAAAGAACTCCCAAAGATTGGAGTATCTTTAATGACGCAAATATACAACGCTATTCTAAGACAAAACTATTGGCCTGATCAACTGAAGAATACTGAAATAATTCTCTTTCCAAAACCAGGCAAAAATCCAAATGATGTCTCCTCGTATCGACCAATCAGCTTACTGCCGATTTTGTCTAAAATATTGGAAAAGTTATTGCTGTTGAGAATAAAGTCAGATACCAACAACCAAGAAATAATTCCTCAACACCAATTTGGCTTTAGAGCTCATCACTCCACCACACAACAGATTCACAGAATAAGCCGTGAAATCAGCAAAGCCCTGGAAGACAAAAAATACTGTACATCTGCTTTTTTGGATGTCAGTCAGGCCTTTGATAAAGTCTGGCACAAAGGACTGTTATACAAGATCAAAAAGTGTATACCGCTATACTATTTCCTACTGATGAAATCTTATCTTACCGGAAGAAGCTTTAGAGTAAGGGTAAACGATAAAGTATCCGATCTTTATCCCATACAATCAGGCGTTCCTCAGGGGAGTGTTATTGGTCCGTTTCTATATTTGGTGTATACAGCAGACCTGCCCACATGTGCTAACACAACAATCGGAACATTCGCAGACGATGCTGCAATATTTGCAACCGACAAAAATCCTGAAAAAGCATCCAATATTTTACAAATTATTGCAAATAATTTGTAATATTTATCATCTGCATAAAGCAGAAATTTAGCATGACGAAAACATTTGAAGACATTATTCAAATATATTATAAAAAATAAAGATCTAAGATCTAAAGATCTTCTCCGTCATGGAAGTTAAATGGGGATACTTCTCGTTGAACGCCCGGACCATTCTACTAATAATTCTGTTACATTCACCATGTATATAAAATTGATCCAGAATTTCGTAATTAGAATAACGGTTCATTTTGTTAAATCGAAAAATGAGGATAACGAATAACAATAACACCTGACACTTGTGAATTATTAACAAATAATTTAATTTCTATGGGTACAGAGTGTTTCCATGGTTTCGAAAGAATTTTCATTGAATTTTTTTTAGATGCATTCAATTTGACTCTACGTACTACATAAATCCAGAAAATCTCAAATAACTCAGAAATTATTGAATTTAGGAGCATAATCATGTGAGAAAACTATCATTATTTTAACCGCACAATCCAACACAATTATAAAAAAATAGGGTTTTAATTTGAAAAACAGAAGTTACGGCCAATTCAAGATCACAATTTTCAACACAAAATTCGAAACACCCTGTGATGATATTTTTGAAATCCAAAAGATGCATGATCTTTTCACATCCTTCCTCTTCGATGTTGTAAAAACGGTTTACGCTCAGGATATTTAAAATAAGAATAATGAACATATTACTGACTGAACATATTTGACTTTCTTCCAGTTTTTTTTTTGATGTTTTGAAACCTATTCGATTTAATACAATGGTTTTTACGGAAATGTATTCACTATTAAATACTCAATCATACCAGGAATGGAAAACTTGAAAAAAAAATTTTTCGTCGAATTTATTTTCACTCCCTGTATAACCGGAAGTTTTTGGGCTTCGAAGATATTTTAGCTCTGTAGAGAACTTCGAACAATATCATAATCCCAATTTTCAGATTTCAAATATGTCCAGTTATCCAGAAACGTCTAATAGGCACTCGAACTTGAGACACCCTGTAGTATTATCACCAAATGTTCATCAAATACTCATAAATATTTTGGCTGTTCATTACGCATTTGGAACACGTGTTTAGCGAAAATCTTAGACACAATACCTTTATCATAAAGTACATATGAAGAATGCAGCAGCAACAAATGAATAACAAGAAATACCTTGATATTGACATCATCCCTGTCCGGAGATTGTAAAACATTAATCAAACTACGTCTAAAAGACCGAAAAACAATTTCGTTCGGCACTTCACAAATCATTCTGTCAGCACAAATCTGTCACAATCATGATATTTATTCGATAGACACAGAGTAGTGGCGTAGATCACTGAATCCAATATCTATTCCAAATTTGCGAACGCTGACGGAAACCGAGGAAGGAAACTAAATAGTTGCAATAAATCAAACAGTAATAATGAAGCAAGGAACGAAAATGATGGTAGTCGTATATAACTTATAACGATTATCCCGATTTTTAGTGAACGTCAAATACACAGGATGTTTCATAAACGGAGATATCGATTCGGAAACCTGTCAATGTGCAAGATTCTAGCGGCAGCTTGCATCATGGCGTGAAATTCAGGCGCATAGAATCTGAATATAATGAAGGATATTCGGTATGTGAATCAGAGAGGACATAGTTTTGCGCAAGGCAGTGAAGCGAAAACAATCTTTTAGTAAATAAGATATTGCTACTAACATGGAGTACATAATCAACAGACGGGAGCATATTGGGCTCTTCTTTTGATCAACTTAGCCACCACAAAACACTTGGCGATGACTTTGAGGAATTTTCAGCCAGCTCTCCGTCAAAATCTTTGTCAAATCACTGCTTTCTTATAATTATTTTTTTAATAAGTGTTAGAGTATTACTTCATCGAGACAATTCCTAGAGCGGCAACCAACAATACATCATCTGACTGTAATATAAATACCTTAGAGTTGGAGACCATACAGTGCTAGTCAAAAGTCCCCTCCACCCCTTGTATCTTTTGAACGGGTATACTTATAATAATGAAATTTGGAGGGTGGAAATAAACGGATGTAGGCTTCTCAACTGGTCATAACAGGTGACGCAATAGTCATAAATGACGTCACAAGGCCAATAATTTTAAATGGGACCCTATGGCAAGTGACAGCTCGTTTGAAAGGTATTGAAAATACCTATTCAGTCATACCAATTTTGTTTGGGTTTCGGCTGATTTTGATTGATACATTGAAGAAATACGAAAATTATAGTTTCGCATTCAATTAATAAAGATATCAAAGTACGCCTCTGGTTAATGTACTCAATTTACAGAAAAAGTAAATGTTTGGGCAGGTATTTTGGGAAACCACATAGTTGGGCCTCTTTTTCTCAATGCTAACTTAACCGGTGAATTGTATCTGAAGATGTTATTGAGGCGTTAATTCTTGAAATTCTAGAAGTTAATCCAAATGAATTCGACAACTTGGAAATAACGTTTCAACAAGATGGTGCTCCTGCACACTATTACGGTGCAGTAAGACGTTACCTAGATGAAGAATATCGTGGTAGATGGATTGGACGACGAGGTTCGATCGAATGGCCAGCTCGGTCACCGGACCTTACACCATTAGATTTTTTTCTATGGGGGTACTTGAAATCTAAGGTTTACGCTACAGCACCTGACAGTTTTGCCATTCTGAAACAACGAATTGTTGAAGAATGTAGGGCAATTTCCGCTGACACACTGGGACGAGTACGACAAGAGTTTAGCAATAGGATGCATTACTGCCAGGAAGTAGATGGAGCACATTTTGAACACTTTCTTCTTTATTAAATTTTTATTAATTAAATGCGAAACTATAATTTTCGTATTTCTTCAATTTATCAATCAAAATCAGCCGAAACCCAAACAAAATTGGTATGACTGAATAGGTATTTTCGATTCTACTAATAATTCTTTACATTCACCATGTATATAAAATTGATCCAGAATTTCGTAATTAGAATAACGGTTCATTTTGTTAAATCGAAAATGAGGATAACGAATAACAATAACACCTGACACTTGTGAATTATTAACAAATAATTTAATTTCTATGGGTACAGAGTGTTTCCATGGTTTCGAAAGAATTTTCATTGAATTTTTTTAGATGCATTCAATTTGACTCTACGTACTACATAAATCCAGAAAATCTCAAATAACTCAGAAATTATTGAATTTAGGAGCATAATCATGTGAGAAAACTATCATTATTTTTGACCGCAGAATCCAACACAATTATAAAAAAATAGGGTTCTAATTTGAAAAACAGAAGTTACGGCCAATTCAAGATCACAATTTTCAACATAAAATTTGAAACACCCTGTGAAAATATTTTTGAAATCCAAAAGATGCATGACTTTTTCACATCCTTCCTCTTCGATGTTGTAAAAACGGTTTACGCTCAGGATATTTAAAATAAGAATAATGAACATATTACTGACTGAACATATTTGACTTTCTTCCAGTTTTTTTTTTTGATGTTTTGAAACCTATTCGATTTGATACAATGGTTTTTACGGAAATGTATTCACTATTAAATACTCAATCATACCAGGAATGGAAAACTTGAAAAAAAAATTTTTCGTCGAATTTATTTCCACTCCCTGTATAACCGGAAGTTTTTGGGCTTCGAAGATATTTTAGCTCTGTAGAGAACTTAGAACAATATCATAATCCCAATTTTCAGATTTCAAATATGTCCAGTTATCCAGAAACGTCTAATAGGCACTCGAACTTGAGACACCCTGTAGTATTATCACCAAATGTTCATCAAATACTCATAAATATTTTGGCTGTTCATTATGCATTTGGAACACGTGTTTAGCGAAAATCTTAGACAGAATACCTTTATCATAAAGTACATATGAAGAATGAAGCAGCAACAAATGAATAACAAGAAATACCTTGATATTGACATCATCCCTGTCCGGAGATTGTAAAACATTAATCAAACTATGTCTAAAAGACCGGAAAACAATTTCGTTCGGCACTTCACAAATCATTCTGTCACAATCATGATATTTATTTGATAGACACAGAGTAGTGGCGTAGATCACTGAATCCAATATCTATTCCAAATTTGCGAACGCTGACGGAAACCGAGGAAGGAAACTAAATAGTTGCGATTTCTATTGTCGGCGATAAATCAAACAGTAATAATGAAGCAAGGAACGAAAATGATAGCTTATAACGATTATCCTGATTTTTAGTGAACGTCAAATACACAGGATGTTTCATAAACGGAGATATCGATTCGGAAACCTGTCAATGTGCAAGATTCTAGCGGGAGCTTGCATCATGGCGTGAAATTCAGGCGCATAGAATCTGAATATAATGAAGGATATTCGGTATGTGAATCAGAGAGGACATAGTTTTGCGCAAGGCAGTGAAGCGAAAACAATCTTTTAGTAAATAAGATATTGCTACTAACATGGAGTACATAATCAACAGACGGGAGCATATTGGGCTTTTCTTTTGATCAACTTAGCCACCGCAAAACACTGCTCCGGATTCTTGGCGAGGACTTTGAGGAATTTTCAGCCACCTCTCCGTCAAAATCTTTGTCAAATCACTACTTTCTTATAATTATTAGGTGTACAAATAAGTTTCCGCGGTTTGTCAAAAGATGGCCCCACCAGAAGGTTATGGAGAAATTGTCAGATGTAAAACGTAATATCCCAAGTTTAGTCATCTGGCAACACCATAACCTTAAAGTACTAGTGATTCCGTATCAGCATCACGTAATTTTTTTCGTGCAAAAATGTCAAGTTTTATTCCGAATAAGCATCATTTGCGGGAACTTTTGATTTACTTCTTTAATGTGAAAAAATCTGCAGCTGAGGCGCATCGATTGCTTCTAGAAGCATATGGTGAAGCTGCTTTAAGTGAGAGAAGTTGTCAGGAATGGTTTCAAAAGTTTAAGAACGGTGAGTTTGACGTTACAGACAAAGAACGCAGTGGAAGGCCGAAAGTGTACGAAGACATGGAATTAGAAGCACTATTGGAGGAAGATTCGTCCCAAACGCAAAAAGAACTTGCACTTACTCTACAAGTGACTCAACAAGCAATTTCACATCGTTTAAAATCGTTAGGAATGATTCAAAAACAAGGAAATTGGGTTCCATCAACTAAAGCCGAGAGACGTTGAACGCCGATTATGCATGAGTGAAATGCTGCTTGCCAGGAATAAAAAAAAGAGTTTTTTGCATCGTAGTCACTGGTGACGAAAAATGGATTCACTACGATAATCCAAAGAAGAGAAAGTCATGGGTTAAGCCCGGCGAACCATCAACATCGACAGCTAAGCCGAATATTCATGGAAAAAAACTCATCTGTGTATTTGGTGGGATCAGCTTGGTGTCGTGTATTATGAATTGCTGAAACCAAGCGAAACCATTACTGGAGCTCTCTACCGAACACAATTGATGAGATTTAGTCGGGCACTTGAGGAAAAACGCGCCCATTACTACTCCAGAGACGACAAAATTATTCTTTTACACGATAATGCTCGTCCACATGTTGCGGCGCCGGTAAACACATACTTGGAAACACTCAACTGGGAAGTTTTATCACACCCGCCGTATTCACCAGACTTAGCCCCTTCTGATTATCATCTGTTCCGGTCGATGGCACATGGTCTGTCTGAGCAGCGCTTCACATCATATGAAGACACCGAAAATTGGGTAGATTTGTGGATAGCGTCAAAAGATGAAGAGTTTTTTCGACGGGGTATCCGAATGTTGCCAGAAAGAGGGGGAAAAGTAGTGGCAAATGATGGAAAATACTTTGAATAAAACGTAATGTACTTTTCCTTTACAATAAATTCCTAATTTTTTATAAAAAACCGCGGAAACTTATTTGTACACCTAATATCTTTTTCAAAAAAAATGAGAATCGATAATTTTTTATTTATCACGAACAGATCATTAAGTTGGCCTACTGGTTCTTCGATATGTGAATTATTCTTAGTTTTGAATCGAGACTTGATTTAGATTTTTTTTAATAAATGAATTAAAATAATAATTATAATAAATATTATTATTTTAAATTCAATTTGTTACAAATGAAGACTGACAATGAGGAAAATATACAAGTGTAAGTATAAATTTTACAACACTCATACTTGAAAGTATTAAATAAGAAAAAGCATTGATAGATAAGTGAATTTATCTAAAAATCTAGAGCTGAAACAGAAAAACTGCTATCATATTTAGATTCAGCAATAAAAATATAGTTAAAACCAGCTCAAAAATTCTAGGCACCAAAAAAAATTGTTTTTTTGTAGACCCGTGTTGTAAGTGGCCAATTCTTGATGGAAACGTGGTCACTGGACATGTCTACCCAAAAATAATTAATTCCTTACTGGTAGCAAGGTTTTAAATTATGGATCACATATCAGAAAAATCAATGATCTGGAATCACTTCCAATACAATCTAGAATATCATATATTCTGGGATTTACAATGCCAAATGTGAACTCATGTAGCGATAAGTACAATCCATAAGCAATATTACCACTGTTCGTTATTTCTTTTTTATTGATGGAACGGAAAGAATTGGCATCGGTACTGAACTGATTGGCACATCTGTATTCAATTTCATTCTTATAATAAGCATGTTTACTGATTGTAGTTTTATATTTGTCTACATTCATTAAAGAGTTAAAGTTTTACAGTTTGAATTCGAGCCAACGTTCGGATTTTTATTATCGGTTTTGATTTGGTCTTCTCCAAATTGACTTCATTGTGCAATTAAATATAAAACTCCTCATTTTCATACGTTACCTCGAAAGAATAAATTTCCAATCAATTAGTATATAACTTACGGGTGTGAACTTAACAGACCAAATTCCAGCAGTTTGTCGGGAATACCCGAACAGCATGGTCAGTGGCGTGCGGGTTGATTCAAATTATTCAGTGATTAGGCGCAAATCTCGGGAAATATCTACAGGAATGAATTGAAATTTGGCACTAGGAAGGGAAGTGGTATGAAATATACAAAATACTAATTTTCTGGTAAGAAAAATTCAACACTATGAATATAGAATTTTGTTGTTCTACCATAATTTCTTTCTACAACAAGATTATAAACTATCCCATTCTAGTGAGAAATTCCGGAAATTATTGGATGTTATCATCATACATTTGTAATTTTCTTCTTAAGATTTCCAAATCATGAAAACCATCATCTCTATGAAAACTTCCAAGGCAAGAGGTTGTCACTGTGCTTTTTTTCACTCAAAGCCAGAAAAAATCATCTATGATTTTCCAAACACTGATATTTCTGAAGTTTCTTCTCCTTGACAGAGACCAGTGAACAGGTTTATGAAGTCTCTTGATTTTTTTTTTGTTAAAAATATGAAAATCTTTTTCGAAATCTTCAACAACAATGAATAATGTCACTACGAATAATCATTTTAAAGTGATGTTACTTTGCTTGATGATTATTTTCTGTACTGAATCCCAATAATAATTTACCTGGATAGATTACAAGTATTTCCAGATTTAGGTGTGCAATTATACTTTCTTGAAGAAATACCTAAATTTGATTTTGAAAAATCAACTAGGTGTTCTTTAATAAAAATTTTTTGTTAAATCATTAATATGAATCTATTCTGTTTAGACTATAATTACTGATTACTGATTTTTGTAATCAGAGTATCTGTTTTAATTACGTAAACAAGAACATAAATATTGAATAATGGTTATTCATAGATTATGTCAAATTTTAATACCTTACCATAGAATATTAATTTATTACCGAACCCCAGGAGCGAAAAAATTAATATTTGCAATGTTTTTTTAAATGAAAGATAATATCTGTAACTATTATTGATCTTTAGTTATAATTTTCCTCAGAATAATTAGAGTGAATTATTATCACATTAAAATATTATAACGTCTGTCCACAGTACCGGTTCAGTCTCTGTGGTGGGTAGTTCCAAATAAAAAAGTGTTCTGTGGTTCCTTGTTGTTTTGATTCTGTTTGAAACTGTCAACAGTTATTTGTAGCTTTCTTTCAGAAAAATGTGGAAAATATTGGAAGGATAATATCGATAGTTTTAAATTATTCAATTCAGTATGAAATGATTATGGTCAGAAAATGCATTCTATTCTAATCTTTCTTGTTTATGAGCTTATAGCTTCCAGTTTCAATATTGATTGAATTTTAATTAACCATGCATCATAACAAACATTCAGAAATATTAAAACTAAGTCAAATTTTATTATCTCCTAAGTTTGTGAACAAGGTTGAATCGGTGTATGAAATAAAGATAATAAAGGTATAAAACAAATCTAGGAGACTGGGTTCAGAAGTTTTTAAAACTCATATGAGCTCAATTTGCAGCATTCCTATGTTAGAATAGATATAATTTGATGAACCTGAAAGTCTGAAGCTATAAAAACCAGCTCTTCATAACGCTCCTGAGCGCAGAAAGCCTTCTGAATGTGGCAAACAACGGCCGGTAGCCAACCTTTTAGCGTCCACAACCTCCGAGAAGGACGTCGGTCAACTCTACCACAGTGTTATAGGCATCTCCGGATGGGCGATATTCTCTGCCAAAATTGGCCGAAGTATGGGCTCAGATAACAGGAGGCATGAGGTCTTAACTATACCATTGCTGCGCTCGGTAGGATCACGGTGCGGACTATAAACTGGAGTGAATATGATGTTGACTTTATAATTTCTGACAGCGACGTGTCTCTGTGGTGGGTTGTTCCAAATAAAAAAGTGTTCTGTTGTTCCTTGTTGTTTTGATTCTGTTTGAAACTGTCAACAATTATTTGTAGCATTCTTTCAGAAAAATGTGGAAAATATTGGAAGGATAATATCGATAGTTTTAAATTATTCAATTCAGTATGGAATGATTATGGTCAGAAAATGCATTCTATTCTAATCTTTCTTGTTTATGAGCTTATAGCTTCCAGTTTCAATATTGATTGAATTTTAATTAACCATGCATCATAACAAACATTCAGAAATATTAAAACTAAGTAAAATTTTATTATCTCCTAAGTTTGTGAACAAGGTTGAATCGGTGTATGAAATAAAGATAATAAAGGTATAAAACAAATCTAGGATACTGGGTTCGAAGTTTTTAAAACTCATATGAGCTCAATTTGCAGCATTCCTATGTTAGAATAGATATAATTTGATGAACCCTGAAAGTCTGAAGCTATAAAAACCAGCTCTTCATAAAGACAAGTCTTCAATTTAACAGGTCCTGACAGAAAATACTTTACCTATTTCAACGATCAAAATATACCAAAGAGTGATGGAAAACTTTTTCTCTATTTCTTATGGAATATTACTCTGGATTAAATATAAAACAAGGTGCTAGACATCATTAATAATGAATACAGCAAATGGCAATTTAAATTCTGTGGTGAATGTAAGACAAAAATTGTTCAGTGGTTAATTTCATCTATAGTGTTTAGTGGTAGAATCATAGACTGGAGAGATTTCCCCAACTTTTTGTAGAAATATTTAATAAAGACATAAAATATGGCAACATTGAACAAATCTGATTATTGAATCATTTCAGCACAGAGTTGGATTTGGGAAAATCAGAAAATTTGGACAAAATTATATCGACTCAATTCCTTTCAACTTCAAATAGCTCAAGAATGGTGCAATTTAAGAGAAAAGATGAAGAATGGTTTTATCTGCAAAAAAGACTAATGATTCCAGGAAGTACAAGATAAGGACTTTAGTTCAAGCGATATTTGTTTTTCATGCACTTAAATAATCTGTAGAGTAGTAGTGAGAAACCCACAAGAAATGGAATAAATCTATTGATGCCAAAATAGGCATGACTGTTATCAAAAACCTTCTACAGGAGATTATTTCAATTGATATTGCAGTTTGAATATTACAGGTAAAAATGCAATTTTTATGAAATTTCAACACATCTTTTGAACGGTGCCAAATTTGGAAAAATGTTTTAGGAAGAAAATATTTCTTTTGACGTCAAGAATTTGTTGTTGAAATTAAACCAATGGTCAAAGACTCACCCTATACATATAGTCTCTCTATCTGGCATTTATGAAAGTTTAAAATTTCTTCTGAAATCACAAGCTTTTGTAAAAGACTGAAGATATCTGTTGAAACGTTGGGCAGAAAAACAACAAATATGATGCCGAAATAATAATTCTATAGATATAAATCGTATTAGGGTATTTAACCATTTTCATTCATGCCATGTCTCGGGCATGATTTAATTTTCCAGGTCGTTATGCATACATGTATATAACAGAAGTTGAATAACATTACGTCCAGAGAGACTTATTATTTTAAAAGCTGCTCAATTACTTCATTGAATATTCTTCGACCCGTCAGCGTTAAACTAGATGAATTTAATGGTCTAGTGCTCCAACTGAATAAAATCGTGATAACTTTCACTTTTGATGCTGAACTAGCCGATATAAGGCTCAATTTGAATTTACTCTCTTATATTCTATGAGATAGTATATCGTGTTCTTTCCAGAATTTTTAGAATTGATTTATCATCCCTGTATGTATCATATTTCCATTACGATTATGATGTTCCTTCGTCACCAATAGATAAATTGTCCTGATTATTTTGCCATAAGCATTGAATGATTCAAGTGATTATATTAATGACATAGAAGATTATTGAATGTATCAATATCTTGACGATAAAAAATCTAGTGAATTCAAAATGGAATTTGAGACAGATAAAAAAACTTTCACTTTCAAATGAACTTGTTCATAAACAAAATAGAATCCCAAGAACCAGTGCGTACAAACATCAACAAACAATACAAGGTGTCTCAAGTTCGAGTGCCTATTAAACGTTTCTGGAGAACTAGACATATCTGAAATCTGAAAATTGAGATTATGATATTGTTCGAAGTTCTCTACAGAGTTAAAATATTTTCGAATCCCAAAAACTTCCGGTTATACAGGGAGTGAAAATAAATTCGACGAAAAATTTTTTTTTCTAGTTTTCCATTTCTAGTATGATCGAGTATTAAATAGTGAATACATTTCTGTTTACAGTATATGGGTATTTACAAATGTTATTTTAGTTGAATAAGCTGGACACAGTTATCAATAGGATAACTCTCAGTTTGTTTCAGAGTTTATAAGGCTTTTCACTAATAAACTCTCTTATTATTATTATTATTATTATTATCGACTTTTATGATTAATCAGATTTCCATCAGCAGGGACGTCAGATCTGACGATTTTACATGATATCTCACCATAGCTGCCTCAGATCTCACGAATTTTGAAAATTATTTGCACCTTATCGTTTTTGCTTATTTTCTCGCAAATATATTCGATCGTATTTTTATGTGAGGAAAATGTGTAATCAGTCGTCGCTTTAAATCACCTTGTATGTTACCGTGGAATTATAGAACTGGATTCAGTTGTAGTAATTGTAGAATATCAATGAGAAAACATAAATTGAATATGCGCGAAACATAATCAATCCAAATTGACAAGTTATAATGAAATAGAAATAAAATTCCTCGGCCCACAGTCGGATACGTTTACCGTTGAAAATAGAAACTGCTATGAGAATTCTAAAATTAAAATATGTGTAAGCAAACGTTCACGAATATAAGACGACAGCTGGTTCTTCAATGAATTTAATCAGTTTGTAGTATCAACAGTACGGACGCTTTTGGCCCAGATTACAGTCTAGTTTTTAAGGCTGGGTTCACACTTACAGACTATCATTATTATAAGCGTTCGCGAGTCTTCTTAATTATTTCGCAATCTGATTTTGGCCGCAGTCAGCGGTTTTCGATAACCTTCAAAACCGAAGAAGTTAAAAGTGGATTCACCCGATATACCTTTTCTACATACAGGGTGAGTCTTTGACCACTGCGTTAATTTTAACCATAGATTCTTTACGTCAAAAGAAACACTTTCTTCCTATAACATTTTTCCAAATTTGGCCCCGTTCAAAAGATATAGGGTGTTGAAATTTCATAAAGAAATTGCATTTTCACCAGTAATATTCAAACGACAATATCAATTGAAATGATCTCCTGTAGAAGGTTTTTGATAACAGTCATGCATATTTTGGCATCATTAGATTTATTCCATTTCTTGTAGGTTTCTCACTACTACTCTACAGAGTGGTTAGATTGCATGAAAAACAAATATCGTTGAACTAAAGGTCCGTATCTTGTACTTCCTGGAATCATTAGTCTTTTTTGCAGATAAAATCATTCTCCATCTTTCCTCCTAAATTGCACCATTCTTGAGATATTTGAAGTTGAAAGGAATTAAATCGATATAATTTTGTCCAAATTTTCTGATTTTCCCAAATCCAACTCTGTGCTGAAATGATTCAATAACAAGATTTGTTCAATGTTGCCATATTTTAAGTCTATATTAAATATTTCTTCAAAAGGTTGGGGAAATCTCTCCAGTCTATGGTTCCACCACTAAAAACTAATAGATGAAATTAACCACCGAACAATTTTTGTCTTACATTCACTACAAATTCTGAATTGCCATTTGCTGTATTCGTTATTAATGATGTCTAGCACCTTGTTTAATATTTAATCCGGAGTAATATTCCATAAGAAATAGAGAAAAAGATTTCCTTCACTAACATAGGTACTTCGGTATATTCTCATGACCTTTGAAATAGGTAATGTATTTTCTGTCAGGACCTGTTGAATTGAAGACTTGTCTTTATGAAGAGCTGGTTCTTCATAGCTTCAGACTTTCAGGGTCCTTCAAATTATATCTATTCTAACATAGGAATGCTTCAAATTAAGATCATATGAGTTTTAAAATCTTCGAATCCAGTCTCCTTGATTTATTTTGTAGGTTTATAGTTTTTTCACATATTTATTTCTTACACCGATTCAACCTGGTACCTACACGAACTTGGGAAATAATAGAATTTGACTTAGTTTTAGTATTTCTGAATGTTTGTTATGATGCATGGTTAGTTAAAATTCAATCAATATTGAAACTGGAAGCTATAGGTTCATAAACAAGAAAGATTAGAATAGAAATGTATTTTCTGACCATAATCATTTCATACTGAATTGAATAATTTCAAACTATCGAAATTATTATTATTATTTTATTATAATATTTTCCACATTTTTAAATAACTGTTGACAGTTTCAAACAGAATCAAAACAACAAGGAACCACAGAACACTATTTTATTGGGAACAACCCACCACAGAGACGTTATTATAACATTTCAATGTGGTAATAATTCACTCTAGTTATTCTGAGAAAAATTATAACTGAAGATCGATAATGATTACAGATATTATCTTTCATTTAAAAAAACTTTGCAATTATTAATTTTTTCTATCCTGGGGTTCGGTAACAAATTAATATTCTATGGCAAGGTATTAAAATTTGACATAATCTATGAATAACCATTATTCAATATTTCTGTTTTTGTTTACATGATTAAAACAGATATTCTGATTATAAAAACCAAAAATTTGTTCAGTAATTAATTATAGTCTAAACAGAATAGATTCTTGCTAACGAAAAAACAGGTAGTTGGTTTTTCAGAATCAAATGTAGGTGATCAAACCTAATTCCTTCAAGCAAATATAATTGCACACCTAAATCTGAGAATACTTGTAATGTATTCAAGTAATTTGTTATTGGGATTCAGTAGAGAAAATAATCATCAAGCAAGTAGTAGTAGTGACATCATTCATTGTTGTTGAAGATTTCGAAAAAGATAACCATATTTTTAACAGTCTCATAGACCTGTTCACTGGTCTCTGTCAAGGAGAAGAAACTTAAATAATATCAGTGTTTGGAAAATCATAGATGATATTTTCTGGCTTTGAGTGAAAAAAAAAGCAATGTTACAACCTCTTGCCATGGAAGTTTTCATAGAAATGATGGTTTTAATGATTTGGAAATCTTAAGAAGAAAATTACAAATGTATGATGATAACATCCAATAATTGTGAGGTTTTTTGGGAATTTCTCACTGGGAAGGGATGGTTTATAATCTTGAAGTAGAAAGAAATTATAGTAAACAGCAAAAATATGTTTATGGTGTTGAATTTTTTTTACCAGAAAATTAGTATTTTGTATCTTCCTTCTGGATATGGACCTAATCGGATGAAACATGAGTGAGTGAATCATTTCTTATAGGGAAAATAATGTTTTTAAACAATTCAGATTCAATAGTGGATGCTGTGGAAAGTATTTTTCATTCTAACTAAACTGGACTACAGAGGGGTATTTGCCCAATGTGAAAACTTAAAATACTTATAACTTTTCAACGCAGCTGAATATTTAAAAACCGTAATGGAAAAAGTGTTTCTTTTGATCTCAAGAATCTATGGTTAAAATTAACGCAGTGGTCAAAGACTCGCCCTGTATATATAAATCTTTGGATCATTCAAAAAGTGTTATCAATTTATTTATATATTATATTTGATGAAATGAATATCTAAGTGAAGACCAAATAAATATCTGTTCTCAACAAAGGTCACAATTTTCTCATGGCACCTTGCAACGGTTTGCACGCCACTGCAAGCCGGTACTTCTTCAATTGCATCTGCTCGCTCATTACAAATTTGCCTTTCTGGCAGCACTGGCTGAATCCATCTCGCCCTTTTTCACCCCTAAAATGCAGAGCATTGCAAAATTGACACGACAGAAAACGCGGGAATTTCGTCTTCAACCGGAGCCCACAAATACTGATCGCATTGCGTAATTATTGTTATGAACGCGGCGTCGGTTTCTTTCAGTTCGGGTTGTCCGGGTACCGTTTCGACAACCCACTGGTTTACCTCGTCTTCAAATACCCTGGTTTAATTAAAATTTACTTCACCCTTTTAAATTGAAAACCTACATAAAACAACTGAAATAAAGTGTTTCTCCCCTTTTAGCAATGTTACCATATGATTTATAAGTCACATGTTATAATTTAAATACAAATAAAGTTAATCAAATTCACAAATGTTTTTAATGAGTTATATGACGGTTATGGTGACTTGGAGTGTACGATGAAGAAATTAAAGCCCTTATCAGTAAAAATTTGTTGAGCGGTGGCGCCATCTACAGCGAAAACATGCCAAACACCCTCAATTTTTAAATATTTTGTGTTTTTTGGATAAATTATAGATGTTGGGCACTTGTTATTATTTTTCTGCATCAGTTTAGATGCCTACCGTTAATTGAAAAAAAATTTGATGCAAATCGGTTGATTGGTTTAGGCGTTAGACCTCACTATGCATCATATTATTATAATAGATACATTTTGAAACAGAGAAGAGAAACCGAGAAGCCACGAGAAATGAGTAAACATTGCTCACAAAATCTGAATTACGGATATTACTCCGGTCAAGAATGCAACGAACAAATCAATGAATCATCTCGTTTGTGCGTGTGTCATTGTGCCATGGACCATGTTATTTTGGTCTGCGTAAACCCGCTCTATAATAGCATAACGAGCCAATTACGCAAGCCAAGCCGTTGATCTGATTCTAAAGGAAGCTACACCCGTGTGGACAAAATAACGTGCTTAACTTCGTTCAATTCCGATTTTCAGTATGAATTTCCGACAAGCTCAAAATTATCTAGAATACCGATCATTGAAATTGTAAAAAGAATTTATCGGTCTCATTCATAAGTTCACCAATATCTCAAAGAAAATACTTGTTATTAGCATATTAGCACGTCGCTCTAACGTGAACCAACACAAATTACACAGGCCTAAAAAAAAAATTTTTTCTAGTGCCTAGAATTTTTGAGCTATTTTTATTGCTGATTCTAAATATGATAGCAGTTTTTCTGTACCAGCTCTAGATCTTTAGATAAATTTACTTATCTATCAATGCTTTTTCCTATTTAATACTTTCAAGTATGAGTGTTGTAAAATTTATACAAGAGATAGATTCTTGTATATTTTCCTCATTGTCAGTCTTCATTTGTAACAAATTGAATTTAAAATAATAATATTTATTATAATTATTATTTTAATTCATTTATTACAAATAGATGACTAACTATATGAGATATATAACTGATTGGTTGACAAACTGTTAACAAGTGGGATTTAATCCTATTTAGTGTCATCCAGTTAGTTCAATAGAAATCCGATATATGGAGCTGTCCAGTCTGAAGTGAACTTCAACTGCAGTTGAGAGTTGAGGTTAGTTTGTGAATTCCCGCGGTGCATATAGATAGAACTTAGCGTCATATGAAATTTCTCTTTAGTAACGAGTTGTTGAAGAGTAAATCTAAAAAGTATATTGTTAATGTGAATTGTTGTATTTGTGTTGTTGAATAGAAATGAGTTCAAGTAGAAGAAGCTGTATACATCATCCTGATATTTTTTGCTACATATGCGGAGAATACACGTTCTCGGAAAACAGAAAACTATTAGTGACTTTGTAAAGAGGGCTTATCTTGGATATTTTGGTGTTAAGCATGGTGATCAGGATAAAACCTGGGCACCACATATTGTCTGTAAAACTTGTACAGAGCATTTACGACAGTGGACTACCGGGAAAAGGAAAAGTCTGAAATTCGGAGTACCAATGGTTTGGACAGAACCAAAAAATTACTTCGATGACTGTTACTCTGCCTAGTAAATATTACTGGAATCAATCGAAATAACCGTGGACTTATGCAGATTTAGTCTCTGCAAGACGCCCTATCCCTCACTCAGAAGAAGTGCCAATTCCAACTTTTCAGCAGCTACCAGAACTCTGTGAGGACACATGTCTCTCTGATCAGAATTCTGACACTACTGAAGGTGACAGTGATTTTGAAACAATGTCATCAATTTCCCCAATGTTTCAACCAAGATGAGTTAAATGACCTCACTAGAGATCTCAGCCTGTCAAAAGAAGCTTCTGAATTCCTAGCTTCCAGGTTGAAGGAAAAAAATTTACTTGAACCAGGAACGAAAATTACATTTTATCGCACAATGGAGAAAGATCTGCTACCTTTTTTTTCTGAAAAACAAACTCTTGTATTTTGCCATGCTATTAGAGAACTCCTGGTAAAAATGGGTCTTCCTGAATATTTTCCGGATGATTGGCGCCTATTTATTGACAGCTCAAAGCGAAGTTTGAAATGTGTTCTTCTACATAATGGGAACAAATATGGCTCAATACCAATTGCTCACTCAACGAAAATGAAAGAGCAATATGACAACATAGCTTTGGTTTGGAAAAAATAAAGTATCATGAACACCAATGGGTGATTTGTGTAGACTTAAAAATGGTAAACTTTCTCCTTGGACAGCAAAGTGGCCACACGAAGTATGCTTGTTTCTTATGGCTCTGGGATAGCAGAGACAAAACGCAACACTGGGTTAGAAAAGAGTGGCCTAGAAGAGAAAACATGGATGTTGGGTGAAAGAATATCAT
Source organism: Micraspis discolor (assembly GCA_030674115.1). Classification (NCBI taxonomy): domain Eukaryota; kingdom Metazoa; phylum Arthropoda; class Insecta; order Coleoptera; family Coccinellidae; genus Micraspis; species Micraspis discolor. Next base: position 3,139,852 of record JARTUT010000005.1, on the reverse strand, counting down.
CAATGATTCTTTAGTTCCGCGAGAGAAAATCATGTTTCCACCCCTGCATATCAAGCTGGGTCTAATCAAGCAGTTTGAGAAGGCTCTTGATAAGAATGGATCATGCTTTGCATATTGTAGCGTGCTACACGTAAATTGTTTACCCCTGTATTTATTTTCCATCTGATATCCCTAAGAAATAAAACGTACTTGTGCGATGGCAGTGCATATGTCTTATCTTTGACACATGTATGTGCGAATATCTGATTGACGTGGAACCTTCTTTTCAATTTCTATCGTCATTGAGAACGTTGAAAAGAATATCAAATCGAGATTTTACCTCATATCTTTTGTGTCTATCTTGAAAACCCTTTAAGGGGTAAGTGTAAACTAATTTTTCTCAATTTGTTATATAATTTCTGATAAATACTTACTCAACTTTTGAACGCATTATTTACCTGAATTTTGCAATATATTTCGTAAAAGTTTTTAAATCAAATGCATTTTTGTTGATTTTATTGCACGATTGTTTTAATTAGCATGGCTTGCTGCGAAATTTCTTCATTTTTTATGGTCAATATTTGGCAAAGCTTGTTTAAGGCTATATTTTTCTGAGACAATCTGGGTGTGATTGCTTTTAGAATTCGAGTGCTCATTTTCTTATTCATTGAAATTTTTATGTATATACAAGTGATTATGAAATTTTTTTATATAGTTTATATGAACCAAAGCATGTTTCAGAGACAGATGTAGTATTCATTCAATTTTGACGAATCGGTGATTTTTGTTTCTGTTTCACAGTTTTTTCTGGAAGAAAATTTTTCAAGAAGAAAATTTTCTGCAAGATAGTTTTCAATTCTATACATTCTTAAGACTTGTATTGATACTGGATTCCTGAAGAAATTCATATTTTCCGAACATCTTGGATTAACTGAATTTGACTTAATACTGGAGATTTCCTCAACCTATATACAGGGAGGTCCGAAAGAAATAAGAAGTTTCACCAACCTAACTTCCCGGTCATTGATACACAGGAGTTCCCAAACAGAGGAGATATTTTGCCGACCATTTTCGTCTTCACCATATATACAGGGAAGTCAATTTTAGTGAATATTTTCTAATTGAAAGAGTTGAAATTATATTGTATTAACAAAATTTTTTACGTTTGCCGAAAACTTGTTTGTGAATATTTTACTGGTACCAGATTTTTTGTATTCAATGTAAATAAATACTTGTATTCGTGAGGATTGTGATTTGCTTGGGTTTCTTGTTCCCTCCATTCTCAGAACTCAGAGATTAGACCTGCGACCACTCATAACGACTGAGCTCGGGTAATTAAAACCAATTTGAAGCCGGAAAGGCTACAATATATAGGGGAAAAAATGCCTCAGCTGAGTAAGGAAAAAATTAAAGCAGGAATATTTGATGGCCCACAAAGAAGACAGCTGACTAAAGACCCTGACTTCATAAAGTCAATGATTGAGATTGAACAAAATGCCTGGAATTCATTTGTTTCAGTTGTCCAAAATTTTCTGGGTAAACCCAAAGCTGAAAATTATGTTGAATTAGTCAATGAGATGCTGAATAATTTCAGATCACTTGGGTGTAACATGAGCATTTGGTGCACTATTCACACAGCCACTTAGACCGTTTTCCTGATAATTTAGGCGACATTAGTGAGGAGCAAGGTGAAAGATTTCACCAAGATATCAAATGTATGGAGGATCGCTATCAAGGAAGATGGGATACTCACGTAATGGCAGATTACTGCTGGTCTTAAAACGGGATTGTTCTAAAATACATTCAAGAATGTCACGCAAAAGAAGTTTTCGAAATGTTTAGTGAGTAATTGGTTTAAATGATGACTTTTTCTGTTTTCTATAGTATATAATGAATAATATCTGTGTAATATAATAAAAATTCCTTTATTAATTTGTTTCTTTAAACCATGGTTTTCTTTTAAAAATAGTTTAATGTATAATTCACAAAAATGTTGATATCTTAAAAATTCGAGCTGGCAGGCAAAAACTAATAGCATATTTGAATTCAGGGCATCAAATTCATATGAAATCACCTCCAAAATCTTCGGCACCAAAACCACTGTTGACCAGTGTTATCAGAAGTAGCCCATATTCTTCAGAATTTGACTCCATCATAAATAACCATTATCTAACCCAATACCGCGCCGAACGTGAATTTCCTTATGCGGCTAGAATTTAATTATAATCATGTAGGTAAGCGAACCGCGCTGACTGACTGAATAGAATGTTAATAACTTTGAGGAAATTCACTTTCGATCTCTGAACAATTACCGCAAATATTGAATCAGTTGAAAGCGAATAACAAATGCAGACGTGTTGAATTTGAATAAGAGTACGAACTTGACACCGATGACCAACGATCGGAAACTATAATGATTTGGTAATCACGTTCATATGGACGTGATGCTTCATAGTTTGTGTTGATGGAATTTTGTACGAGATTGTACGGATTAATATACAGGGCAAGTCTTTGGCTCCTCCGTTAATTTTGAATGGTGATTCTTGAAGCAAAAAAAAACACTTAATTTCTATACCACTTTTTTTAATTCTGCCTCGATGCATAGGTGTAAGCGATTTATGGTTTTAAGTTAGGCTAAGTCGCCACTGGACCCTCTCGAGATTATACAAAAAAATTAGTTTTTGCATTATGACATTACATATGTGCATGAACATATACTAGGCACTCGAGAATGTACAACGAAGGAAATATGAGCAATCGGAGATCCTTGAAGACGTGCCTACAGCAGTCGCGATACCCCAGTCCACCCAAAACTCTGACTGCCCGTCTTTGTACTCCAAATATTGCTCCAGCATGAGCTGTTCGCTTCACTCATATAGGGTCTAAAAATTCTGATGATTAAAGCAATCTGTGTGGTAAAGGCAGACAATATGTTTCGTGCTTAAATGGGTCAATTGGCACAAATGCTCACCCCAACGTAAAACTGCATATTACTAGGGGGAGCCGGACTGTAATTCATTAGCCCGCAGATGTGCCTGTGAAGCCACATGAATGATTGTAAAAAGTTCATACCTATAGATTAAACAAGATAGAAAACTAAGCGAGTTTTTCGATCCGAGCTTCATCTACGGGTATTGCCCCAACGTAAATATAGTTAAAAACAGAGAAAAAAATCGTGTTTCCATGTCAGCAGATACGGGGCGGGGCACCTGCTAAGCGTTCAACTAGTTTTTAAACTCGAACCAGTGTGCAAAATCAATACAAGTAGCCAATATTTTTCACCAACGCATCATCTTGAATTCTTCGCAGCTATTTCACAGCATGTACAAAAATTACATTGAAAGCTACAATTGGAAAAGCCTGCATAAAATCTCAGATTCGAGCACATATCCCAACACGTCTCATCTATATCTCGTATATATGCCATCACACGAAAATAACAGTAAGTCGAGAATAATAAAGATACAATGTGAACAATTTTCATCTCGGTAAGACGCTTTAATGAGCAACGGATTGCATCTCACAATAATTAATTCGGAAACAACGGTGCATACGGAATGTTCTATGTGACAGTCGTCTATCGTGAACGATGGCGAATAAAAACTATAATACCACGTTAGATTTTACAATACTATGTCAATGAATACAGATATTAAGGCAAAACGCTGTTCTACTAGTTTTCTTAACTAGAACAATCTAGAGCAAAAAGAAACTGCTATATCATCTCGCCAAATTACAAAGATGAAATTTCAGAATTAGTAATATATCAATAACTCCATGAATGCATAATTCATTGTTGAGACCCGAAAAATATCTTATGAGTAAACAAATATTCCAAAAAAAAATTACAGAAAATTTGGCAGACTTCAGTATATCAAAGTTATTCGAACTATTTTCAAGTTTCAATTCGATCAGATAGAATATTTTAGGAGAAAGAAGGATGCTGAACCTATCAACAGCTTTGGCACAATAATGAACTTGACCGAGACATCTGGACGGTAAACCTGTTCAGAAACTATGGGAACTTTAGCTCATCTCCTTTGGCAAATAGAGTATATGGCCAGACATAGTCAAATTTGAACAAGGATTGACCATCATCCCAGCACGCTGTTCTAATCTGAAATAGGTGCGCAGAAATTTCGTTAGGAAATATATGAAAAATTTTAGAAAAACACTGACGTGAGGTCATAAGGATATTCTTGCGGAGTTACACAGGAAACCAAATTTCAGATTCTCGTAACTGCTGAACCATTAGAATGATTTGGCCCAATAACGAGCTTGAGCGAGATATTTGGATAGTTAACCAATTCTGAAAATATGAAAACTCTAGCTCATCTCTTTCGGATGATAGAAAGTATACGGCATTATTCATCGCAGGAAATCGAACCCAATCGATTGAGACCATTTTGGCTCCATACTCGAAAATTACAGACATTTGGGCGAAACGATAACATTTCCAAAAAAATTTATCCAAAACACCGATTTCCCGGTGTTTCGCGAAAGATGGTCCGGTAAAATTGGAAAAGGCTTTTTCCACTGACGCGATCAGGAAAAGTCGTTTCCATATGTGTCTTTTCCGAGAATCGGACGTTTGGATAGGGCTAATCATATCTTCCAATTTGGTGAATTTTACAAAGGTAAAATAAAAATCATTCGATAAAGGTCTAAAGGTGTAACCATGAACAGAGTGCCTCGCCGATTACTTCGAATTTCGTTCCATTCGTTCACGCATAAACTAAGCGGATCCGATTTACGTCTAGAATATGACATAAGAATTTACATACGATTAGAATGTCAACGGCAATTGTCAGGAAAAGCCTTTTTCATATGTGAAAACGTCCGAGAATCGGACGTTTGGATAGGGCTATTCATATCTTCCAATCGCAAGTAAAAATATTTTAAATTAATTGCTGAAAATAGCTTACTTCGGCTCAAACACAAATTTCCAGATCATCAGTCACGTCCGACGTTCACAGAACTTTGTCAGATCATTCCAATTGCACTATTAACCCAAATTTTGAAATTTCTTCAATTCATAGGATTCGTAAGAGCCCTGGTGAGGTTTTCTCTTATAATTTAACAGTCTACGATATGTATTTATGAAATTCAAAAATTTACCCAGCATAGAACCAGTTTTGCAATCCCTAACCAATTCATTCCACCCCTGTCGATTCCTACTCTGAAATGACAATTGTCGTTGACATTCTAATCTTATGTAGATTCTTATGTTATATTCTAGACTTAAATCGGACCCCCTTAGTTTATGCGTGAACTAATGGAACGAAATTCGAAGTAATCGGCGAGGCACTCTGTTCATGGTTACACCTTTAGGTCTTTATCGAATAATTTTCATTTTACCTTTGTAATATTCGCCAAGCGCGAATCATTGGAGTTGAAACGATATTCTTTTGGTTTTATTCTGGAAAAAGCACCCACTGCGAATCAATTATGTACAGAGTGTCTCATATGGGTTGCCTATTTGTAACAGCTACCTTCGATCGAGTTATTTCGGCTGTTTCTGCTTACGGCATCATAATTCGATGAAATATTTTCGATTCATATACAGGATGTCACATATGAGTTGCGCATTCCTAGCGCTGACTTTCATCAGAGTTTTTCTCAAGTTTTCGTGTTTTTCCGCGTACGCGAGGTAATTTCAATGAAATGCCATACAGGGTGTGCAATTTACAAGTTCTTTCGGGATTTTTTGCGTACTTTCGGTTTTTTTGTGCTCCTTCGGGGATTTTAGCTTTCATTCGAGTTTTTTGCGCTTTTTTGGGTTCCTTTGGAATTTTTTGCGTTCTTTCGTGTTACTTCGGGTTGCTTTGTGTTTTTCTGCGTTCTTTCGTGTTTCATCGGGTTCTTTCATGTTTCATCGGGTTCTTTCGTGTTTTTTTCGGGTATCTTCGTGTTTCTGGTGGAGTTTTAATCACGATGGAACAGTACTAGGGAACGCATCGCGCATTTTGCGTACTATCATAATGGTGGTTCAATGGTGACTGATCATCGTTCGATCATGCCGAATATCGTACACGTCACGCGCCAAGTGACATCAACTGGCCTCCCAGAAGCCCCGAACTTAGCCCGCTTGACTCTTTTGCATGGGGACACCCTGAAAGTAAGGTTTACCAAAATAATCCGACGAATCTAACCCAGCTGAAGCAAAACATCAGGTCAGAAATGGCAGTAATATCACTAGCTATGTCAACGTGTTATCGCCTATCATCTTTTCCAAATAATTCTCCAATTCATATGTTAGCGATAAAATAAACTTCTTTGTTGCTCACAATTTTTTTTTTTTTATTGAACTTACAAATACTCGGTATCCATTCTGGACACCTTGTAGTTTAACGTAAGTGCAATGGCGTCTGACCTCACGTCAGATAGTGATGGATTCTGAGTAGTTGTATACAGATCTATGACCTCAATATTTGGGAACTACGACCCGATTTAATAGATATGCGACCGTGAATGAAGCAGTAAAATAAATCACCGGCCTAAAGACGAAGTATTTATTATGAATAACGGTTGTATCGATTTTTATCCGAATTCAGGTAAGCAGGTAAGCTATTCAGTTTTGGTGAAATTTCCGTTTCTGAATAACAAATTAAGGCGAAACGGATTGAACGTCTTTTGGACTGGTCTGGTTATGAAGATCCATTCGACTGTTCTCTCAACAGAGATATTAAGAATAAAATCATTAGCACAAATTTGTTGCCGATTAATTTTTGGTGATTGAACTCGTGTAGAATTATTATTTGAGAAATGAACACCAGTCCTTATTTTTCGTGCTACCAACATCCTCTATCGTCATCATGGTATTTATTAATTAATTATTTATTTATTAATTAATTAACGGCACATGACCTTTGTATGTAAAACAAAACACAAAATAATAAAATCTGAGTAGTATAGCAAGAAAAACCCCCCTGTATCATGAATCGCGATTTCGATTTTTAAAGTGGATACATCAATCTTACATCTTAAAAAATCCCAAAAATGAAAATTTTCCACCCAAAAACCTCGAAGTTATTCTTGTTCCAGCGGAGCTCTATTTTCGTTTTTTTTTTCAAATTTTCCCGCTCAGAGAGAATTTTCCAACCAAAACTGAAAAATGTTACATCAAAATAACTTGAAATTTTCTAAGGAATCTATTTCTGCAATAAAAAAATGGTGTTGTAATTCGAAAAACGGAAGTTGACGTCATTTCCGGAAAAACCGGAGGTGCTCATGCCTTGAAAATATTTTAGATTTCATCAGCATCGTGAATTACTTATAAGTGCTGAATTTCATGAAAATACGTTCAGTAGTTTCCCGTATAAATATGGGTGAGGTTCCTCGTGAAAGACCCTGTATAGAGGTCTGTAAGATCATACAGGGGGAACTGGAGAAGTTCTCGGAATTTTGTCGTTTGCACAATTTATTCTTGAACTTTTCTAAATGCAGAACAATTACATTCCCACGTAATACAACTCCTATTCTTTTACTATTTCTTTTCCATTGATCAGACGACATTGGAGAGAGTTTATCATATCAGGGATTTATTTGGGCGTAATTCTGGATGGAAAGTAAACTTTCTCATTACATATCGACAGTAATGTCAATTCTCCTAGTAGAATGTATTCAGAAAATTAAAAATAATTTGATTCCTCAGTTCAAGTTAGATCGGATATGTTGAATGATTATTTGGGCTATTACCATCATCTATTGTAGATGTAATGTTTTCCGACGTTTCGATAGACATCTTCTAACTTTATCGAGGAGGAAAAGTAAAGAACCTTTCGAAAATTATCAATTTTCAAAAAGTCAATATGACAGTTTCTGATGGAGAGCGGCTTATCTTAATAAATGTCCATGTTTTAGTACTGAATGATCATGTTTTTGTCATATTGACTTTTTGAAAATTGATAATTTTCGAAAGGTTTTTTACTTTTCCTCCTTGATAAAGATAGAAGATGTCTATCGAAACGTCGGAAAACATTACATCCACAATAGATGATGGTAATAGCCCAAACAATCATTCAACACGAGCTCCATCATCAACAATATCTCGTCATCAACTAGATCGGATATGATTAATTGTAATTCAAGTTTATATGTTAGATTCTTTATCTGTCAAAAAATTGTAGCAAAGAACTGAATGAAAAATTATTATCATTAATTCAGTAGCAGAAACAATTTCTGGAAATATAAAGATATGTTTTATTCTGCAATTTTAAACAATAAGCCTTCATTAAAACACTAAAATGTCAACAAGTTATGAACCATCGCTTCACAAGAAAATTATTGAATAAATGTATCATTAAAATTAACAAGAGATACACACAGCATGTCAAGAGTGTATACTCTATTCAAAGTTTATTTGTAACTCGGTTGGCCATGGAAGTTTGACACATTTCACTCTGTATATTAAAAAGTTAGGTTGGGTTCGCTATTTTCCTGTCAGATTATTACGCACTGTTGTCTATATCACATAAAGGTCCTAGTAAACTTGGATTCACTCAAAATGCCAATTTACTTCTGAACCTTGGAAGAGTTTCGAAAGGTTTGAAATTATTATGGCAGAAATTTCTAAAGGAGCTGCTCTTATTTTGATTGGGATGTTGTATGATAACCTCAAAAATATTAATTCTAATATTTAAGTTACCGTTCATCAGGGATGAACATATTTTAAGTGATTTTCGGAATCTGAAGAAGTTTGAACATTAATCTGTTCATCATGATACATGAAATTTCCGATTGGAATTTGTTTGATATTCGAAAGGACATTGCTTTAATCGTTTGGAAGCTGGTTCAACATTTCAAAAGAATTAAGGAAGGTATCACAAGGAAGTAATGTTGAATCTGAAGATGTAGCTAATAAGGGAATAGTATATATTCTTGAATGCAGAATTGGAACAGAGCATCTCACTTCTATGAAACACTTCGATTCAATTATCAACAAAATAAGATTCAATACAAGCTTGTATTCTGAACATGTTCTAGTTGATCAATGCATAAAAGTGATGGTAGGCACATTTAGTTTTTCAAATCTCTTATTTTTCCTCATAAAAATACCTTCATTGTGATCTTCTCGATGAGAGCTATACATGCTTCGTTCAGTAGGTATTCTCTGCAAATCTCTTGGTGATTATGTGAAATGAAGGTTTCATTTTGAGTCACTGACGAAAAGACTTAATTCTTCCATTCAATATATATTTTTTATCGTGATTGTTTCATAGTTTTGTTGGTCTGGGATATACTCAGCTCTAATCACATCCTCAATATTCAAAATTGAAATAATAGCTTTTAACATAAAGAATCGAATAAATGTTGATTACTTCTAAAGTTCTTTCAATCCGAATAATATCTCTTATAGGTATGTTATGTATACAACAGAATATTTTGAAGAATTCATAAACACATTCAGGAGCATTCACAATACTGAACGCTATGGATAGAACATCAATGATCTGAAAACGATGAAGAATAACGATCTACCATAATCAAATTAGATATAATTCAATTATTAATATTCAATGTGTAGACTTTTACTATTATCAAATAACTTCCAATCATTATTGAAATCAAAATAGATATTTGAAAACTTAAATGAAATATCATATGATTGAAATTTGTCAAATTATTATTAGGGTTTTACAAATTACACAATAAGTATTTTTCGAATAGTGAAAAAAATCTTTGTGAAAGAAAGAGAAGAGAGAAATTAACTTTATTGATAATAAAAAATCATCAAATGGCTATCGACCGAAGTCTTCCTGCCAATTTTACATTTATTGTATAAAAAAAAGTTATTCCAATGATATTAGACGTTCATAAATTGGTAGTGCTTGTAGTTTGGCCTTTGGTGGGCTCTCTGTGTCATATTGGTGCACTAGTGAAGAAGCTCGGTATGGGGGAAGGGCCTATTAGTCCAGGTTGAGCTATCCGATTGATGATTCTTAACAAACTTATCCACCTGTAGGAGAACATGCATGTAACAATAATTTACTTACATACATTTCAATTTATATCCTTAAATGAAGTGACAACTTGAGTTCTTCTCGACATTATTCCACATCCATTACTTCAGTGAACGAATCAGACTCATCATCAGATAATTCTGGATCTGAATCACTTTCCTCCAATGAAATAATAAATGGAGGAATATTATCTATAGGTAGGTTACCCATATGTTTTGTCCAGTCGTCTTCAATAAGTCGTTCGCAATGTAAATAAAAATTTTGCCACATTTCAGGTGTACATTTTGAAAGAGCCAGAGTCCATAAATTGAACACTCTATCCCTTGTGTAAGGATGAGAATTTATGTTCTTGTTGTAGAAGTTTTTACAAAACGCCCATGCCATTTCAATAGGATTATATAGGCAATGGTATGGGGGTAATCTAAGAACTTCATGTCCATGCTCTTTCAAAAGTTCATCAATAACTTATCGTCTCTGACGGTCAGTTCTAAATGGTAATATTAAATTCCAAAGTAGTTTTTTATTTAAATTCCGATCGAAATCAATTTTGTTATTCACCAACCAATTCTGCATATCAATTTTCTTGCTTGAACTAGTTGGTGGCTTATCCAACTGCACTGAATGATATGGTGCATTGTCCATTATGATCACAAATTTACCAGCAAGCTTTGATAAAGCTGGAATTAGTTGATTAATAACCCAATTTTGAAAAATTTCACTGGTCATAGTCTTGTGATAGTCACAGTCATTATTCTTCCAATCTAAAATGAAATCACAACCCTCCAAAAATCCAAAATTACTTCCTGCATGCAAAACAGTGAATCTTTTACCTTCAGATTTAATTTTTGATGGATTTCCTCTCATATCAGATTCGTATGTCCATCGACGAACAGATGAACCATTTTGGTAAATCCAAGTTTCATCAAGAAACACGAATCTTATATTTTCATCCATCGACTTAAATTGCAAAAATTTTCTCAGGAAAGTAATTTTGGCTGCAACGACATGTTTTTGTTCACATAAAATTTTGCGTCCATTTACCTTTTTATATTTATAACCCATTGATTTAATAATATTGAATAATGAAGTGCGTTCTCCTTATAATCCAAATGTTCCTTAGCGTAAGTCAGTAGTGTGTCGATAGAAAAGTGTTCATTTTTCAAATTGTAATTCCAAATTTGTCGTTGCAGGTCTTTTCTAAAAATGAAATCGTCTACTTCTTGTGTTTTTTGGGCCTACCAATAGAAGGAAACTCTTTATCGTCGTCTTCATTAAGAATTCCTCTGATTGAATTAATATGAACCTGTAATGAAATTTCGATTAGGATAAAACATAATATTTACATCTCACTTACGTTGAAAATGTTTGATACACTTTGCTGTATCCTTGAGTCCATAACTTCCTGACCACTATGCGCAGATTTGAGTGCAAGATAGCATTTTTGATGCTAAGTCTTTGTTCTTTAGTTATTACTTTAGGCATTTTGAAAAAAATTCTGCAATATTTTGATTCTCTTCAAAATCAAATGTGACAGATGACAAGTGAAAATTGGCTTAACTGCTTGACATCGGCAACGTCGAAATCCGAAGAAACACTGATGCCAACCCAAGAAACTTAAATCATAGCCACCCGCGATACAAATAAACTTTGAATGGAGTATACATCCACAGAATGAAACTTCTTCCACATAGACGATTTCAGGTAAGATCAAATAATATGCAATTACGAAGAATCCTCAATTTTTCTGTGTTTACAGATCGTCGGAATGATTTGTAACCCGCAGGACCATTTTTGGTAACGGGCGCTGTAACCCGACGCTTCGATAAGCCTGTTTCGTCTTGTGGACGCCCACGCGAACGACGCTCCTCGTCCGTATGAAACACGATGTCTGTCGACTCTTGCCGAATAAACTAGTTCAGAGTTAAATATACACTTTGAGCTTCGCGAGTTTTACCGTGAAATTTATATGAATATATTTTTCGATACAGGGACGAGCATGCATAAAAACATTTTATCATTTGTTTATTAAGTAGAGACATCTCGTTCATTCGTCTAAGGAATTTCAAACTACAATATGCGAAAAAATTCTAAGTGAGATGAGTTTCTTTACTTTGGCACCATTTTCAAGCGAATTCATTTGTTGAAAACCGCAACCTTCTAAGTAAAACCATTTCCGAGCTGTTAGAGAATTACGAAGTTACAAACATGAAACTTGAACATTCTACAGGCACTTTATTTGAAATCTTTAATCAAATATTGAAGGTGTCAGAATATGAGAAAGTACTATATAAAATGGCTTCCGACCTCAGGCTTGTATAGTTTCACTTTTCAGGTTGTTTAGGGGAAAATATCACCATTTTTCGACTGGTACCAAATAAGCTCTTGACGGGTTTCGTATTAGATTTCATTTAAACGCAATATCCGGTTTTTAAGCTAAACTGGGTATGTATACAAGGTGTAACTAAATAAGTGTAAAATATTTAAGGAGGTGATTCCTCACCGAAAAAAAAGATAAAAAGGATCTTCATTGGAGCATCCCTTGTTAAGATACAGCCCCTCAAAGACGACTGTGAAAACAGCAACTGTGAAAACAGCAACAAATTCTGAGCAACACTTTGTTATTATAAGATAATAAGGAACTCTATGATTTAAAATGTTCGGCGTGATCCGGTTCCTTGCGCATGCTGTAACTATTGATCCAAGCTCTGTAACGAATTATTGAAAATTTGCTCTAAGGAATTATTCGCTTCTGAATTTCAACAGTTGACTCATTGAGTTGTTATTATAAGATAATAAGGGAACTCTATGATTTAAAATGTTCGGCGTGATCCATTGCCATGAGCTTGAGGTGATACAAATAGAATTTGAATCTTTGGAATGGGCTATTCGTTAGAGTAAGACGAATTCTTGTAAAGACGTTGTCGCATAAGTTTAATGAATTTAAGGTGATATTTCTGACTTGAATAATCATTAAAATGGATGAAATCCAGTGTCGCGCTTCAGGATCGGAGGATTGGATCGTGAAAGACAACGCTTTTTCGCACGATCTAGCGATATTGAGACAACGCTTTTTTTTTATTTTTATTGAACTTTGAATTTTTGTTTGTAGATATTTTCAAAGTCCGGTCCTGCTTTTCCTGAAGCCCGACAATCGATTCAATTGATAACAGAGTATTCTAAATATCAAAATTAACATCCCCAATATCGTGAGATGGTGCGACAACGCTTCTCTTGATTTTTGATGGACTTTGCATTTTTTCCAATCCCTCCGTACCCTTCCTGAAGCGCGACACTGGATTTCATCGATTCTAATGATTATTCAAGTCATAAATATCACCTTAAATTCATTAAACTTATGCGACAACGTCTTTACAAGAATTCGTCTTACTCTATCGAATAGCCCATTCCAAAGATTCAAATTCTATTTGTATCACCTCAAGCGCATGGTAATGGATCACAACGAACATTTTAAATCAAAGAGTTCCCTTATTATCTTATAATAACAACTCAATGAGTCAACTGTTGAAATTCAGAAGCGAATAATTCCATAGAGCAAATTTTCAGCCGGAATCATTAGTTACAGCATGCGCAAGGCACCGTCAGCTAAGCGATAAAAGTGTTGCTGGAATCCGTTGCTGGATTCACGCTCATTATTGTAATGGATGTGAAATTATCCACAAAAACAAATGAATTAATAAGAGCCGCCCAGACCATAGGATTTATGTTTTATGAATTGAGAGATACGTACTTGAATATAAAATTTGATTTTCCGTTTGAATAAGATGAGAAGGAGTTGAAATTTACTTTCCTTAACCAAAAAAGCACACAAAAATTATTTCATTCAATGCATACCCGCCACTGACGATTATGCATTGAATAAAATTTTCTCGAGTGCTTATATTGTTTAGGGAGTAAATTTTATTTCTTAATTATTTTTTCAATCAGAAAATTTTTAAATTCAATGATTTCTCAATTGATAAGATGAATCCTATCTATGTTGTGTGCGGCCTTAAGTTATTTTGAGGTTGTGAATGACTTCTCTTTCATTACTCGTATGTGGTTTAACAAAAGCGGCAAAGTCACCTGACCTCACGTCAGTGCTTGATGAATTTTTTTATACACGGTGATTCTCAAACCCTACATACCATGCATGTTGCCGAGACCAAACATGTGGAACAAATATAATATACAGGGTGAGTCTTTGACCACTGCGTTAATTTTAACCATAGGTTCTTGAGATCAAAAGAAACACTTTTTCCATTACGGTTTTTCTATATTCAGCTGCGTTGAAAAGTTATAAGCATTTTAAGTTTTCACATTGGGCAAATACCCCTCTGTAGTCCAGTATAGTTTGAATGAAAAATACTTTCCACAGCATCCACTATTGAATCTGAATTGTTTAAAAACATTATTTTCCCTCTAAGAAATGATTCACTCACTCATGTTTCATCCGATGAGGTCCATATCCAGAAGGAAGATACAAAATACTAATTTTCTGGTAAAAAAAATTCAACACCATAAACATAGATTTTTGTTGTTCTACTATAATTTCTTTCTACTTCAAGATTATAAACCATGCCTTTCCAGTGAGAAATTCCAAAAAAACCTCAGAATTATTGGGTGTTATCATCATACATTTGTAATTTTCTTCTTAAAATTTACAAATCATGAAAACCATCATTTCTATGAAAACTTCCAAGGCAAGAGGTTGTCACTGTGCTTTTTTTCACTCAAAGCCAGAAAAAATCATCTATGATTTTCCAAACACTGATATTTCTGAAGTTTCTTTTCCTTGACAGAGACCAGTGAACAGGTTTATGAGGTCTCTTGATATACTGTTAAAAATATGAAAATCTTTTTCGAAATCTTCAACAACAATGAATGATGTCACTACGAATAATCATTTTAAAGTGATGTTACTTTGCTTGATGATTATTTTCTGTACTGAATCCCAATAACAATTTACCTGGATAGATTACAAGTATTTCCAGATTTAGGTGTGCAATTATACTTTCTTGAAGAAATACCTAAATTTGATTTTGAAAAATCAACTAGGTGTTCTTTAATAAAAAATTTTTTGTTAAATCATTAATATGAATCTATTCTGTTTAGACTATAATTACTGATTACTGATTTTTATAATCAGAGTATCTGCTTTAATTACGTAAACAAGAACATAAATATTGAATAATGGTTATTCATAGATTATGTCAAATTTTAATACCTTACCATAGAATATTAATTTATTACCGAACCCCAGGAGCGAAAAAATTAATATTTGCAATGTTTTTTAAATGAAAGATAATATCTGTAACTATTATTGATCTTTAGTTATAATTTTCCTCAGAATAATTAGAGTGAATTATTATCACATTAAAATATTATAACGTCTCTGTGGTGGTAGTTCCAAATAAAAAAGTGTTCTGTGGTTCTTTGTTGTTTTGATTCTGTTTGAAACTGTCAACAGTTATTTGTAGCTTTCTTTCAGAAAAATGTGGAAAATATTGGAAGGATAATATCGATAGTTTGAAATTATTCAATTCAGTATGAAATGATTATGGTCAGAAAATGCATTCTATTCTAATCTTTCTTGTTTATGAGCTTATAGCTTCCAGTTTCAATATTGATTGAATTTTAATTAACCATGCATCATAACAGACATTCAGAAATATTAAAACTAAGTCAAATTCTATTATCTCCCAAGTTTGTGAACAAGGTTGAATCGGTGTATGAAATAAAGATAATAAAGGTATAAAACAAATCTAGGAGACTGGGTTCGAAGTTTTTAAAACACATATGAGCTCAATTTGCAGCATTCCTATGTTAGAATATATATAATTTGATGAACCCTGAAAGTCTGAAGCTATAAAAACCAGCTCTTCATAAAGACAAGTCTTCAATTCAACAGGTCCTGACAGAAAATACTTTACCTATTTCAACGGTCAAAATATACCGAAGAGTGATGGAAAACTTTTTCTCTATTTATTATGGAATATTATTCTGGATTAAATATTAAACAAGGTGCTAGACATCATTAACAATGAATACAGCAAATGGCAATTTAGATTTTGTGGTGAATGTAAGACAAAAATTGTTCAGTGGTTAATTTCATCTATAGTGTTTAGTGGTGGAACCATAGACTGGAGAGATTTCCCCAACTCTTTGTAGAAATATTTAATAGAGACATAAAATATGGCAACACTGAACAAATCTGATTATTGAATCATTTCAGCACAGAGTTGGATTTGGGAAAATCAGAAAATTTGGACAAAATTATATCGATTCAATTCCTTTCAACTTCAAATATCTCAAGAATGGTGCAATTTTGGAGAAAAGATGAGGAATGATTTTATATGCGAAAAAGACTAATGATTCCAGGAAGTACGAGATACGGACCTTTAGTTCAAGCGATATTTGTTTTTCATGCAATTTAACCAATCTGTAGAGTAGTAGTGAGAAACCCACAAGAAGTGGAATAAATCTATTAATGCCAAAATATGCACGACTGTTATCAAAAACCTTCTACAAGAGATCATTTCAATTGATATTGTCGTTTGAATATTACAGGTGAAAATGCAATTTTTTTATGAAATTTCAACACCCTATATCTTTTGAACGGGGCCAAATTTGGAAAAATGTTATAGGAAGAAAATGTTTCTTTTGACGTCAAGAATCTATGGTTAAAATTTACGCAGTGGTCAAAGACTCACCCTGTATTATGTATTAATAAAAATCTTCTCAGAAAATCAAATTTTTGAATGATTTAAACTAGAACATGCTTTAGATTGTTCTAGTTTCATTTATGATCTAATAAAAATGAAAATTTATCAATTTTCGAATTCGAAACACCACTGTTCACAATAAACTATTTTCTTTGAATTCTTTCAATTATTCAAAATGCATCAAAAGCTTATCGACAACCAATTATTTTCTCTATTTCAGTGTCGTAATGATTTCATTACAGTACTAAAAACAGTGCTGTAATGAACTCATTATAGCATTGTTTTTAGTTATATTTGTCGTTTTGTGGTTGACAACACTACATCCTATCCTTTCGAATGTCAACACGAGTCCCTTGCATGTCAATTTTCGTATCAGTCACACCAACTGCGAAAATATAATACAAAAGGCACTAGGAGGTATAATGTGAATTTTTCATTGAATTCCAATAAATTTCTCATAATTCTTGACTGAAATAGAGAAAATATCGCCTAATACTCGTTGCAGAAGGCAATTCCAACACTTATGCGTTCAAAAATTTTAATTTCAATTTCGCATTCGTGTTGGAATAGATTCCCATTCTGCAACTTGTTTTAGAATATACTATCATGAATTTATAGCACGAGCTGATAAGAAATTCCACCAATTTCCATCTACCAAACAAAGCACACGTACTGTAAGAAAATTAGACGATATGATTTTCACAATATCAACATTTTTTTCTATTTAGTCAGCGACATATCAATCGAATCGAATAAACTGATATGAAATCAGGTTTACTCAACGAAAATGAAATCATATATACATAAACGGTTCGAACTTTGATTATCAATGGTACAAAAGGTTTACGTGCGAGTTATAGCTTCTCGTTGAATCATCTGATCCCATTATGTGAATTTTGCAAGTGTAAAACATTACATCACAAATACCAGGAGAGTATCCAAAAATAGGTACAGCAGATAAAGTTACGTTGTATTAATAAACATAAGATTCTTGCAGAAAATGAATCAGATCACTCAGAATCAACAGTTATTATTTCCGAGAACTATGATAGTTTCCAATATGGGACGTTTAAAACAAGAATTTTGGAGGTTAGGTTGACAGTTCAATTTGTTTACAAATCCGAAAGAGCTGAGGGATGCTTTGTTCAGCTTTTATGGTTGACAAGTTGATAGAAGCGGTGTCGTCACGATTCGACCTCCGTTGTCTTAGGTGACCTACCTTTTTCTGCTGTTTTTCCCATGCTGGGTCCAGGAGTCCCTCACGTTCCCATTCCTCTTCTTGCTCCATATAACCGTCTGCGTACTGATCGACGCTGTTGTAATCTGTGGTTATCATTATCTACCGACGTTTGCGATTTTTATACTTAAGATTTCGGTTTTTTCGTTCGAAGAATGCGAATATGTATAACGTCGTGCAAAAGCACACGACCGTACGCGCACTTTACCCCACTGACACGACCCGTGCTCGACTCGACGGTCCTCGGCTAAAGTGAATCGGACTCCTGTTCATATGACAGACGTTGTCTCTCCTTCTCTTATTGGCTCCTTACTCTCTCTCAGCGTGTCCGTTAGTTTTTGCGGTGTTGTCGGAACTCAAAAGTAAACCGTAAGCTGTGTTATTTTTATGACGGAAAAATAGGGAATATTGCAAAAACGAAAGCGATCTCTGATGTTCATGGTGGATTTTCAGGAAGGAATAGGTATTATCGCTTTTGTTCCAATTAGTATCTAATCGAATCTGTCAGATTTACGTAGATTCGTTCGTTACCAATTAATTCGAAAATAGTGCTTCCGCAATTATTTCTTTTCTTTTTTCGGTGAGAATGTAGATATCTTATGAGTTTTGCGCAAGTATATAAAACAGAATCAGTGGCGTATCCAGAGATTGAGTTTGGGGCGGGGGGGGTAGTGGCAAGTTTTTGGGAGTTGACCTGAACTATCAATAATAAGATGATGAGCTTGAGCGAAAGCGCGCTAGGAGGGGGGGGGTTATTTATTGTTGCTCATCTATAATTTGACAGTTTTTATTCTACATTGAGAACATATAAAACAAACAATTGCGAGAACAGTGCATACAATAATCATCATAAAATTTGAAGAAATAAAATATAGGTATATAAAAGTCAAGAAATAAAATATATATAGATAAAAATATATATATAAAACTCAAGAAATAAATCATTCGAAATTTAAAGGGAAAAATATCAGAAATATTAGTGAATGTTATATTAATTAAAACATACCCGCTCCTTTTAGCATCAAACATGATTCAAAAATTACAAAACGAAATCAATCCGCCTCTTTTTATTATTAATAATATTGTCCACAAATATCTCTATGTATAAATAGCAATGATAGCCCAACTAATCTATCCTAACCCATTGTTGAACGAAGCCACACTTAAAGGTATTTCAAGCGATGAACCAAGAGTAACCAGGTTATGATTTTGGTCCATCTAGCGGTTATTGCTGGTTCTTCTTGGTTATTCCTTCGAAATCCAGAAAGAATAACCAGAAATTATCGCTTGAATGCTCGGGTTTGGTTATCCGTGCTGTCATTCTTTTGCTTCGCTTTATTTATTTATGCTCATAGGTTATCTGCATAACACGTTATCTGAGCATTTATCTGATTCAGATAAAAAGGGCCCATTCCCGAAGCTTATATAAACAAAAAGACATTTTTATAAGCAATATTTTATTAGCCAATATATCCTTATAATGGAATTACTGAAACTACAATAAATTTAACAAGGAAAAAATACTAAATTAGACTCATATAATATCTATACATGTAAAAAAATGATCATAAAAAATTATTTTGTGAGTACCTAACTAGGAATGAAGAAAATGACAAGAAATGATTAAAATGAAAAATATCAATATTAACAGCTAGTAAAACGAAGAAAATTAAATCTATTTTTCCATTATTTCGAGATTATACTTGATGAAAATTTGAAACAAACACAAAAAGGCAATGAAAGAACTTCTTAATCTCTTAACTTTAGGAACAGCAATGACAAATCTCATGATGGTTTTAACAAACAATATTTTGAATTTGTAAATTTCAGTTTATTCCAATTTAAAAAAAAAAAGAGTTATTTGGTCACTTCTACTGGTTCTTCTTTCAATTTATTGATCTAGCTTAAAATTTCTCCTCATTGCTACCATATTGTGCATTCTCAGAACACCCAAACTATTGATACGATGCTTTGCAGATACTCAGTATTGCACACATGACATAAATTTGAAGCAACTTTTCATAGTTTCATTAACAGAATTCTCGAAGGATTTTTATTGATGTGGCTTTAATTTTTAGGTTTTTCTTGTAATTTTCAAATTATTATCAATATAGATTGCTTCACACAAATGACATTTTCTCTTCGAGCCTTTTATTTCTTCTCTTCTAGAGTTATCCTGAAATTTGAAATAGAATTGAATATTATCTTTATAACAAATTCAATAAGAATAGATGGTTTTCCTGTGTTACTTCAACATACTTTCAGTTGATGACTGGTTAAGTTTCTCTTTACATTCAATGTTTGCAGCTGCTGATAAAATTTTTGATTACTGCAGCTAACAAAATACACAAGGAATTCTATTTTTCTCTAATGAAAAGCAAATCTAATCTGTACATTCTACAATGCTTCTAATAGTTTCCAAATAATTTTTTTAACTAGGTGATTTATAGAAATGGAATTTTTTCTCCATTGAAGTTTCTGCTTCAATTTTATTTTTGAGTTTTCCTAAAATTTAAATTGTGATCAAATACCTACAGCCTTCAAAGTTAAAATTCAAGAAAATCATTGGATTTATAAGTTTCATTTCAACGCACCTTCAGTTGACAGACCAGTTGTATTACTGAACTGTAATTTACGATTTCCACATGATTTTCAGCAACATTATTCAGAAGCACATGATTATATTAGATCCTGAGTATTTCCTTCTTTCAAGAACTGTATTTCATAATTGCTCTGTTTTTATTATGTTAAAGAAACTCTACATTGTGGTCCCATTTTTGATGAGTTCTTTCCATCCAAACAACACAACTTTTCACCCACGTTCTTTAAGTTTTCTTTTGAACCTGTGAATTTAGGAAGAGCGTATTATTTTTAATTTTATCTTAAATTGCCTTAGTTCCTACCTGGAGTTGAACTTCCATTTCATTAAATAGAATTCGTGTTGCTGTAGTTTGGATTATTAATTATCTCTGTGAAATATTCAATAGTCTTTCGGTTCTACCAAGATCAGTTTTCAACTTCCAAATAATTCAAAGTCCTTGCTATTGTTTACTATTTTCATGTTTATACACATCTAACCCTACTTGCTCTAATAACCAAAATCGTAACCCTGCTCTCGAGCAGGGTTACGATTTTGGTTTGATTTGACATTTCTCGATCAAATTGAGGTTAATTCATGACGTCACGGATCTATAACCCAAACCGCTTGAATGCAAAAGGTATGTACCACAAAAGACCAAAGATAACCGGTTACTCTTGGTTCGTCGCTTGAAATACCTTTTAATCTCTCAGCATTCAGCAATCTCAAGTTTCAACTATGTACTGGCAGAAAAGCGCATCAGATGTAGCGTACGTCACTTCAGGTTTTACCCGATTGAAGTAATTCACATAGAACAGAGAACTCGAGGAATGATAACCATAATTCAGGGGATTTTCTTTCTGCAGAAAAGAAATCATCTTCGATAGAATTTTTTTCCATAATTGTGTGGATTTATATCAAAAGCTCTGAATTTGTATAATGTTCATATTTGTACTGTTGGAGAAATTAACCAAACTATCCGGCAACCCGCACCCCTGCTTTTGTAAGAGTGAAGAAGTCGTGTCACGCGTAGACACCAGTTTAGTTATGCAACCACACAAACTTTCGCATGCTATTCGCTTATCTAGGTATGATCTATCTAGATTCTAGGAAATCATTTTAATTAAATTCCTTTGTTTATTTCTTTTTTTTTTATGCTATATCAGCTACGTGGAATATCGAATAAAATGAAATAAATTTTTTCATTAGTTTTCAAAAAATAATTTCATCAAATAATGAAATTATTCCACAAACGCAACTTAACCTCAAATATCAAATAAATAAATGAACTGCACGTGCACACTTCAAATAGATAGAGACTAACATAGTAAGAGAGGAGAGATGTCGCCCCAAATCGTTCTAAAACGTTCGACAAGATTTTGACAACCAAGTGCATTCTACGCCGGACGTACATTCTTTACCCGACGTTGATTCTGAACGCATTCCAAGATATCATCTTTACTTCACCTTCCTGAAGAATTTGGGCCTGATCGATGGGGATTCCCCAGATTTATATTAATATTTCTATAAGCGAGCCTTTTATTAATAATAAATGATACACTTGTAATCGTCCTCTTTCCTTTTTGGCGCTCTTGTTGAATTATTGTTATATATATATTATATTATTGATGTTTCTATTTATAAAATTGAAAATCATATAGATACACACTCAAATATTTATTTAAAAAAATTTCACTCTTCTGCATACGCATGCAGAAGGCGTAGACCTCTTGAGATTCCATTGGTTCCTGATATCTCAACTACACGTAAAGAAATGACGACTAAGCGTAAACCTCCTGAAATTCTATTGGTTCCTGATATCTCAACATATCGTAAAGAAATGACCACAGTAGGCGTAAACCTCCTGAAATTCCATTGGTTCCTGATATCTCAACATATCGTAAAGAAATGACCACATTAGGAGTAAACCTTCTGAAATTCCATTGGTTCCTGATATCTCAACTACACGTAAAGAAATGACGACTATACTAAGCCTGCTGTAGGCGTAAACCTCCTGAAATTCCATTGGTTCCTGATATCTCAACATATCGTAAAGAAATGACCACAGTAGGCGTAAACCTCCTGAAATTCCATTGGTTCCTGATATCTCAACTACACGTAAAGAAATGACGACTATACTAAGCCTGCTGTAGGCGTAAACCTCCTGAAATTCTATTGGTTCAACGTTGCATATAAATACATATAAAGTTTGTTTAATCAGGACCAGAGTTTAAAGAAAACAATAATTTAGAAGAAAAATGTTTAATAAAGTGAAGGATAATAAAAAATATAACATTGTTATGAATAAAGTAATCTAAGCCGAAGTTATTTTGATGTCGAAGGCTTCATATATTCTAACAATGTTGCCTGACGAGTTAAATTTTTCTTCTTTTCATGTAAAATTTCCTCGTAGCATACCAGTAATTTTTTTATCCCTCGTTTTGTAGTAGAAACGCGTTCTTCATTAGAATCAATTTTTTATAAAATTTGTAACCCCTTTTCAATTGAATTGAACCCTTCTGTTAAGTTTGCAATTGCCATTTGATTTACCGATTCAACTGGGTCTAGCGAATCAGTTTGTTCATATTTACGCATTTCTATAACCTCGTCAATTGTTAGCTCTTGATTGAGTGAATCTAGCAATTCTTGAACGTCATCATTATCGACCTCTAAATTTAATTGCTTGGCGATATCGACCACTTCTTCTATTATGCTATCGATTTGTTCAGGATCTGAAATGGTTTCTCCTTGGATTTCAGAGGTGAAAAAAATTGACACAGTTTTTTCCAGACACCATTGAGAGTTTTTTGTGAAACCTCATTCCAAGAGTGTCCAATAATTCTTACAGCATCTAAAACATTGAATTGCTTCCAAAAATCTTTAACAGAAAGCTCATTGTTTTGTCTCGTAGCTTCATGTAGATGTGCAAATGACCGCCTTATGTAGTAAGCTTTAAATGTTTTAATGACTCCCTGGTCCATTGGTTGAAGCAAGCTGGTAGTGTTTGGTGGCAAAAATACAACTTCCACACGTGGATCGAAATTAATAAGAGTTGCGGGAGGATGACCTGGCGCATTGTCAATTAGTAGCATCACTTTAAATGGGATTTCTTTTAATCGGCAGTAACGTTCGACTTCAGGAATAAAATGATGGCCAAACCAGTCTTCAAAAAGAGAAGCTGTCACCCAAGCTTTTGCATTAGACTTCCAAATGACAGGCAAACCAGCTTTAGATGTATTTTTTAAAGCTCTTGGATTTTCTGAGCGATAAACTAAGAGAGGTTTTAATTTACAATCTCCAGCTGCATTTGCACCAACCATCACTGTTAATCGATCCTTGGCGGCTTTAAAACCTGGAAAAGTTTTCTCTTCACGCGCAATAAGAGTTTTTTTGCATTTTCTTCCAAAAAGACCTGTTTCATCTACGTTGAAAATAGTTTGGCTAGTGTAGCCACCTTCATCTATCATTGTTTTGAGTTTTTCTGGATAGAGAGATGCAGCTTCTTTATCAGCGCTTGCCGCTTCTCCACTCTCTGCGATGCTATGCCAATTACGACTCTTAAATCGGCTGAACCAGCCGTTACTAGCTTTAAACACTTCATTTTCAACCGCCTCCCCAGCATCTTCTTTTAGTTTTTCAAAAATCTGCTTTGCTTGAAAGCACACTACATTTTGATCAACAGGACAATTTTTCACTCTTACTTGATTATCACACCATGACTGTAGCAATGTTTTCATCTGTGCGATAATACCGTGACGCTTACGGATGATACTTGAATTCAAAGATTGAGAGTCTTTCACAGCGGTCATAATTTTTTCTTTACCTTTACAACCGTTCGGACTGTTGATTCCGGTAGGTCAAATTTCTTTGCCAATTCACAAATTTTCATTTTTGCTTCAAAGTCTCTAATTATATTCAGTTTACAGTTTTCTTTTCTTGTTAGACTCAAATGACTCATTTTTCGTTCTCCAGACGATATAATTAGCAATTATATGTAAAACGCACTGCGCACTTAAAACAATTTCACGCGGAACACGTTTAAACCTGTCGCAAATTGAACACTGAGTGGGCGGAGCGAGAGAGCCGATGCGCAGCGGCAATCAAAATGAAAAACCGCGTAAAACGGGGTATTACTGTATTAGAAACTACAAAATTCTGTAAGATAATTTATTTACATAATATTCTATAAATATATAATTCAGTTAAGTCTCATAAGATTGCTGTACTAATAACTCTCATTTTCTTTGATGTTGGTCACCTGTAACGACAAATATTTCAGTTAACCTGTTGATTCAATGATAAAAAATATTTACAAATGCACTAAGAGATTCTTTCTCCCTCGAGTTCATGAAATTAGTGCTTTCTTCCTCCTTTGTAAAAGTTTCAGGAGTCCAAATTGTGTTACCACTCTTTTCAATACCACTAACAGATACGTTTTGGATTCCCTGATTTATCTGTTCGTTATCTAATCTGGCTACATCCAGAAGTTCTTCCAAATCGAAATCGTCAGTACCACTTTCATCGTATATTGCTTCTTTGGCCGAGATGTTGGCCAAATTTGTTTGAGTGGACGAAATTGCCGATAATTGTTGTAAATTAGAGTCCTTCCAAAATGGTTCTCTCGAATCTTTCCATTGGAGCATTTTGTTTAATGCTTCCTTGTGATTTCTAGAATATTTTGGATCGCTGTTCCTGATGAGCTCCACGTATGCTGGCATCAGTTCTGTCCCTTCAATATATCAAAAATGTAGAAAAACTTGGTGTAAAGTTTTTGGCGTGATATTCGAACCTTAGACTATATAAGATAGACAAAGCATTCCTTGTCGATGTCGATTTGTTTTGACTCCCTCATTAAAGTCTTAACCTCTTAGGCCCGTTTGCACCAACGCCCCTTAAAATGTCGCTTAGCTAAGTGCCCCTTAAAGTTAAGGGTCGCTTTAATTCATCTCCAGTTGCACGACTGTCACTTAACAGAAACTTAACTAAGCGACGCTTAACTTTCTCAATCTAGTGACATTTCAGTATTTCATTTCTCCCTCGATCATAAAGCGATTTCATTGGCTACACGCATTATTTGAAGTTCTGTGGTTAAAGAAGTTTTAAATATTTCCTCTATTCTATGGCAGAAATATTTGTTTATAAATTAATATATAAAAAACAAACCCGATAAGGTTTTAATTGAAGACTTTATACGTTTATACGCCTAGGAAATCCTCAATTTCTATTATTTCCAAGTCGTCATGAAATGCATCAAATTCATTGAAGAAGTCCTTTATACAAGTTAATAGCGTTGATCGAAGTATATATTACAATTAAAATTAATATTGTTTTATTCACATTACATTTGTTCGGAAATCACAAAGAAATACTAGACAAATATTTGGAAAATCAAACAAATCAAATTATTTTAGGTTAGAATCATAGATAAATACCAAAATAAATGTACATTTACCTTTGATCTATGGGTAGAATCAGCGCTTAAATAGTTAAGTGGCCATGAAGCACTTAAATTTAAGGCTCGCTTAAGGGATTTAAGTGCCGCTTAACAGTTGGTGCAACGCAATTGAAGTTAACGATTCATTTTAAGGGATGCTTAGCGCTAAGTGTGGTTGGTGCAAACAGGCCTTAGTCTCTTGTGAAACCTCACCCGGCAACACCGCATAAAATCTT
The DNA here is from genome assembly GCA_030674115.1 of Micraspis discolor. Taxonomy (NCBI): domain Eukaryota; kingdom Metazoa; phylum Arthropoda; class Insecta; order Coleoptera; family Coccinellidae; genus Micraspis; species Micraspis discolor. Next base: position 3,113,704 of record JARTUT010000005.1, on the reverse strand, counting down.
TTTTCATTTACTCAGGTCACAATATCTTTAGGGTCGAAATGGTCTGAACAAATGAATATTGCTTTCTTTGAACAAATTACTTGACCATCCCAACAGCGAAGTCCAAATTCTTCTTTTTTCATCGTCACCTGGGAACCTTAATTCAAGAAAACCTCATTTTAGCCTATTTCAAGCGAAAGACCGCTTATTATTCTGGTATTTCTAGCGGTCATTGCTTATGGTACAAGATGTAATGAAATGACCGCTAGAAGGACCAAATGACCAACAATGATCGGTCTTTCGCTTGGAATTGATGTTTATCTCATTGAAAACTTCCCTATTACGCTACTTCTACGCTACTGAACATGTAAATAACGAAATACTTCGGTTCTAACAATACACTTATCTATGGAACGATAAATTCGGATTAAAATTCCTGTCTTTACTACAATTTTCACACTTACGAACCATTTTTAGTGCGATGAATAGTAATAAACAATAAGAAATAAGAAAAACCTAATACTGACTCTCTCAAATTTTCTTCAAATTGCGTATTTATTTTCGATACAGAGTTGGCAACGTGTGTCTTCTTAACATCATGTGACCTTCTAACTGTCAAACAGAGAATGCGGCAGCGTTGTCTTGACTTTTACCTGAATCTTTTTCCATCTGTGGTCTCTGACATAGAATGGCAGAATCAACTTTTACCTCTTGCTAATATATCCGATAAGACAGTTTCAATTCAAAATATAAAATTTTATACAATGTTTTGAATGCAAATTGGAGAAAAGCTCTAAGTTTCAGATGCGACACTCTTCAAAATAAATAAAGGGGTCTATTCATATATAGTCTAAGATTCGAACATTACAGATTTACTTTTACAGAAAATTTCTTACCAACTGATATGGCCGCCAAGTTCCTTGTTTTCGCAGCTTCGGAGGAATTGCCTGCTTGGCTGAACATTTTTACTGCAGCCATCAACAGAGGCGTGGCGTTTTTAGCTGTACCTTCCTTCAGATAAAACTCCCCCAAATATTTATGAGCTTGAGCGATATAATTCAGCTTGTTGTGTTGATGAGCGAAACTCTTTAATTTATTCAAAGTTTTCAGAGTACAATCTAAAGCACCGTGCCTATAAGTTTATAAACAGTTCGAGTTTCATCGAATTGATTAAAATATTGTATTCTATTACCTCAAATAGGCCAATCCTAAATTTTTCAATGCTTCGCACCTCAAATCAACATTATCGTGTTCATCTAGTATATCCAGTCCCTTTCTAAAATTTGTTATAGCATTTTCAGTATTATTCATCATAATTTCACAATTTCCTTTCAATATATAGGAATCTATAATGCCTTCATAGTAGCACCCTAGAATAGAATGAATATTTCTTAATCAAACTGAAGATGAAATAAAGAAACACCCTACCTTCTAACGCTCTTTTTCGAGCTTGTTCACAAAGAATCAAGGTTTCCTTTGGATCTTTATATATAACTCTTCTTGCTTCCTTCATTATAATTTTGTGGATCAAAGTGCATGCTTTCGAGAATACAGTACCATTTTCAGAAAATAAAATATTGATATTCCAGCTCATTTCAGCAGAAAGTTCTCTGGCAATTTTGAGGTGCTCCAGTGCCATTTCAGGTTCACTTGCTGAAATTTATGAAGTTTAAGACTTGCAGCAATAAAAGAATAGCAATTTTCACCATTATCAAAAAGAAATCTTCCGAATATATAATTCAATAGAGCCATCCTTTTACCCCTATCATTTTCATAATCTTCACAAACTTTCATGGTATTGAAGAGAATTTGATGACCAAGCCACCACCAGTTCTCAGATCCAAAACAAAGTTCAGTAGCGAGGTGGAGGAAAATATCGATTTCAACATCAGTACGATCTGAAAAGAATCCAAGTTTAATGATTGCACAGGGAATTCTCTCAATCCTACTTTCGATATGAGCTTGCTCAGCTAGTTTCAATTGATCAGTAAGATGTTCTAGTAATTTGTGCTGGTGTGTCAATTTTGGTCGTTGCCAAATGATACTATCTTCCCCTGCCTCCATTCTATAGCTTTCCTGAAAATCTATCAGTTGCTTCAAATACTCAGCAGAGTGATAGAATCCATCTCTATTCAGTTTTCTCAGTATTGCTTCTTCCAGCGGTAATCGATAGCTTAAATGAAATCCAAGAATGAAAAGGCACTTTGATTTTCTATTATACTTACGATATGATTTCTTCCCTATTAAAAACCTTGAGCGCATTTCTATCATCCAATAATCTCCTTGATTTTAATAGCTTTTGTTCCTGGTACCACTTAATGGGGGAGAAAACTTCTTTGCCCAAAGCTTTGGAATCCATTTTATTATTACATGAAATAAATACAAGCTTCAGGTACACAAAAAAACAGACAAAATTTATATTTCGTTCTGGTACAACTACTTAATTCATTTATCAGACAGAATGTGTTTGCCCACTATGATTCAATACATTCGGAAGTTATTTGAAAATTCTACTTTTCAAGTTCATTTTGCTAACTGAAACTAGAAAATTTAAAATACGCGCCAATATCAAAATCGAATCAATTGTATCTATGTGAAGACAGTAGCTGATATCGCAGCTAAAGTTCCCGAAGTTACCTAATCGATCAGTGGCGTCAGCAAATGTGTCATTCGCTGCCCCAAAAGCGTGTCGCTTGCCCTAAAAGCGATCGAACTGAGTACGTTTACGTTCGAAAAGAATAATCAAGTATTATTTGGAGTTTTTTGATATGAATGACTTGAATTTTTGAATATTCGGAAGCTTTATGATGCTAATATAATCATTTAGTTATTCTACCTCAATGATGATTAGGAACAGTAAAGTTTTTAATAGGAGCCTTTAAGAGATGATAACAATATTATTATATATTGCTGTCGAATAACTTTTCATACGTGATTTCATGGCAAGAAATCACACAGTAATGAACAATATTTTTAGACATTACTTGCAGGGGGTAGTATCGAAATATTTCTTATTATTAATTATAGTTTCTTACTTTGACATCTTTTGTAAAGAGTGATTCAAAATTAACGACCTGTTTTCATCTCCGGAAGGCTCCAATAAGAAATATAGCTAAAAGTGATACTAAAACTTTTAAATATCTATGAAATCAGGTTTTGTATACCGAAATATCAAACGTTATTCTACTGAACGTAGACGTAGTCAATCCAATCGCTTCCTGGCTGTGTGTCATTCATAGAAAACTAATATCATACCATTTATCGACGGCACTGCTAATTGACTTCGGGAATTTTAGCTGTTGCTTAAGCCTGTTGTCTTCACGTAGGTCCGCACTGGTTTTTTATGATTTGTTGCACAGAATCTCATCATATGTGCAAATCAACCGAATTCTCTAGCATTTGAAATATTTTTATGTCGAATTATCAGAGACAGAAATTCTTGCAGTGAAGAATCCCTCTTCAGCTTTACATGATGAACGAAAATAATTTAATTTAAATTCGAATTTCACATCATTCCAACTTTCACATATTGTTCAATTTGAAATTCCCGCTGAAAAATTAATCCAGTTTCCGTTAGTGATAACCACCAATCAGCATGCGTATTGTACACTTACTCATATCCGGAAGTCTCTTTCATGTCTGTTGGTTGTCTTTTTCAATGGAGAGGTCTTTTGTGTCGTCAACAGTGCTTTGAGTTTTGGTAAACTCATTTTTGCACCCCAACGTGGCTTTGATTTTGATAAATTTCCAGGAAAGTATTATTGTTTTTCAACATTAAATAATTCCTTTAAAAATGCCTTCAGCGGCAAATGTCAAAACTGACAAGATTTCTAGCTCTGATGGTAATGGAGTGTCGGAAAATCCTGGTACTCTCACACCTTTGAGGCAAGCAATTACAACAATAGAACATAAAATTAGGAATTTGGAGAAGAGAAAAGTGAGTATTTCATTTTAATCTGCTTCTAAATGCCGGCATCAATATTTATCTTCCTTTAAAAAATTTAACAAAAGTCTTGAAAACATGCCGGCAATAACCATTTAAGATTGATGGATTGCCATGATTTATATCAATTTTATGTTTAACTCCTATTCTATGTAAAGCAACATCAATAATTTAATCAGAATTGGCATTTTTTTGCGAATTTTCTGTTAGAAATGTGCTTTCTTTGTTATAAGTATCATGTTGGATGGAATTAAATAATACTTGTTTTGTATGTTTGAATACCCAAGAAATGAATATTCAGTATAATGTTTTGTATTTTACGGAGTACATATTGAGTAATTTATGGAAATTATTTGATTAATAAATATTTCAGGCTAAGTTGGAATCCTACCGAGAATTGCAAAATTCGGGTAAGGAATTAAACTCCGATCAAAAGACTGCCGTAGCAAAATATGATGAAGTGGTTCAGACCTTGGAATTTGCAAGGGATCTCAATAAACAGTTCCTTGGAATTGCCAATAATTCAGATAAGGAAGCGAAGAAACAAGCTAAAAAAGAAGCCCAATTAAAGAGTCAGGCCGAACTCGCCAGGTTACGGGAAATCCTCTTGGTACAAGACGCCCTCAATCAGATGGGAAATGAGGATGTCCGAGAAGATTTCCTTCAGGGCAGGAATGGGGCCGCTCATTTGAACGAAACTGAATTAAAGTGAGTTCTATAAATTTTGATTTCAAGATTCTGAATTTGTTCTTTGAGCTCTTGAATTTTGTGTTTTTCCAAGTAACATTTTCTGTCGTAAATATCAATGAATCATTTCTCAGATTATTAGATGACATATACCCGGCCATTACACCTAAACACGAAAGTGGCAACCCTACAGCATTCACCAATGAAGTTCAAGCAGCTGCCGAACATTTATTAGCAGTCGTCGATGGTAAACCCAAAGAAGTGTTTGGTGGAACCTATTGTCAAATTAAAGAGATCCTCGGGAAAATTCACGAAAGTGGTTATTTCGATCAAGCTCCTGTGGTAAGAGTACTTTTCATAATAAGTATTGCGCATATCCCAGCACTGTTTTCTTTCTAGGATTACATCGAACCGCCTGCGATAGAAGGAGACGAAGGAGTCTTTTTACAGGAAGAACAGGAACTCTACATCGAACCCGAACACCAACACAACTTGCAACCAGAAACTGTTCCTGATAATATGATGCCCGTACCACCTCACGAAACTTTAAACATCGATCAACAAATCCCACAGGAACAGATCTACTACCATCCGCAACAGCCCAACCAACCTCAGATACCCGCTCAAAGACCCATTGCGGAGGTATTGAACGCTGGAACATTCTTTTTCTTGCAGGTAGGTTCAAAGTTACTTTGCTAATTTTTTTTTTTAAATCCATGTTTTTCACATGGCCAGTTATATGTCCCGTGTCTGAATACACTACTTTGTGTATCAATTCCTTCCAACACAATTTTTTCAGGATTCCGAAATCGACAACACTCCTTTGGAACAGATCCCGAGCCAGGGCTACACGAATCAGAACTATGTTAATCCCCCGCCGCCGCCGATACCGTTGCCATTGCACTTTAACCTGCCCCCCCAGATGCAGCAAGCTCAAGTTCCAATCGCTAACAACGGTATGGAAGACCCCAATATGAATGTCCCGCAAATGGAACCCATGAAACAGATGGGCGGAAACAGGCCCCCTAGAAACAACTATTACCAACAGACTAACAACAACGGTAACTACAACAGCAGGCCGAGACAGAACCGGACCATGTCCAGGCAGGGTCCGAACAATAGGAATAATTGAGAGATGTCCTGGGACAAGTTCTACCGCGGGGTAGCAATTATTGAGTAATAGTCGAGTTGATGGGTTACAAATGATGGTAATAAGAGATGCTTTTACTAAAATTATTCCGTTCGGTATTATTTCTACATTGTTCTGCTATAAAACAATCTTAGAACATTGAAAATTTTAAAAGTTATAAACAATTAAGATGATTAAAAAGTGGTGTTTAGTTTTTGATTATAATTATTAAATTAAATTCGATTTTTTGGATTTTGGATAAAATAAATCTTAAAAGTATATTCACAAAAAATCCCCACCCTTGAAATTATACTATTATAATAAAACAATTTTCTAGGTTATATATAGTAGACTTAAAAATCAATATAAATTGAAATACATTCTAAACACTATATTTTTTACTAAATTTATTCTCCAATAAATTAGAACTTGATATAACAAATTTTTTCGGGACTTCCTTAATTATTGTTAATTTAAACTTAATAAATTTAAACAATAATTAACATAAAAATTTCTTACTTTGGTGGAGCCTTTCTTGTTTAACAAAAAATGATAGTGTGATGAAAGTTTCAATAAATTCAATACTTCATTTCAATGTTTTTTTTCTTTAATCGTTAAAGAAAATTTACTGTAATATTATTTAATTTTTTTTTTGTCACCACATTCATTAACTAAAAAAATTTTTTAAGCAAGTAGACTTCCAATATTTTTCTAAAATCTGAGAACAAAAATTCTCTTCTTGATAATAATTTTTATTTGTTTATTAACGTATTTTTGAAATTTTTATTGACAATTTTCTACAAATTAACAAATAAATTTTTCCATTTTTTATCAAATAATCTATTTTATATAAAAAAAATTATCAACTCTTATATTTTTTCTATTATTTTTAAAAATTACATTAATGATCCTATAGGTGAAAATACTGAACAAAAATGTATTCTTTGTATTTATTATTATCAGAATGAATTTTTTCCCGATATATAGATGGTCAGGGATGTTTCTATAATTTTCAAAAGTATCAGAAAAAAATTGAGAAAATTATTTTAATTTGTTTATAACAAATTGTCAATTAATTGAACATATAATTGCTGGTAGAAAAAAATTTATTGTTTGTAAGTCTGAATTATGATTGAAAAAATTTTCAAATTTTATGAACAATAAAAATATGAAACCAACGTTTGAAAACGATTAAAAATTATTATTTAGGAAAAATCCGTTTATTTATAAACAAATTGAGATTATTTTTTTTTCAGTAAATGAAGGCATGGCAACATAAAAATGACAAATGAAAAACAAATTTTTTCAGAGTTTTATTTTTCATCAATTCAAAAAAATTATTATAAACGAGGTATTAAATTTGTCTGAATTTATTCACTGGGTATACTACCTGCTAAAAGTTGTTTATTTACAAAGGTCTAGTTTATTGGAAAATTAAATATAATGAAAATTTCCAACAGGAATCCATTCTTCGATGTATTTAGATTATATTATAATTTTTTTAGATTTTCAAATTTATTATATATTATACCTTTAAAAAATATTTTAAACTTATCAACATTAAATTAATTGATTGATAATCCTAAGTGAATTTCCTCTCTTAATTTTTATCCAAAATGTAAAAGAATTATTAGACTACAAATTTAAAAAAAAAAACCACATTTTACTATCTTCAATTGTTTATAACTTTCGAAATTTTCAATGTAGTAATAAAATTTTTTAAAACAATGATCTGAACATAATCAAGAATGGAATGAGCTTTAACATATAATTTTAGTAAAAGTATCTTTAATTCAAAAACTTTTTAAACTCATTGACTCGACTATAATTTTCCGTTCCGTTTGCAATCAGTTCTTTTCTTTCTAGTGTAATTCTGTGATTCAAATTGAAATCGAGAGTCGGTTTCGTTCCTAAATTTAGGTAGGCTCGATCAGAAATGGATTTCGGATTTCCTGGATCGGTTTTATTAAATAATTTTTTTATTTCGGCTCTGTACCGGTCCGATGTTTTGATCTGTGCTCTTTTATTGTTTCGTATGTACAAATAAAATTGGTAATTTTTGGTGGATAACCAGACGACTAGTGCCTATTTTATATGTTTTCGTGATTTTATTTGTACATGTTGTCACCATTTTTTTCATGGTACAAGGAATTGTGAAGTTGAGATACTTTGGCTTATTTCTTATTTATGACGAGAAATATAACAACGGGTATTTCTATTTCAGTTTGTAAAAAAATTGACAAGCATTCTGGCGGCACAATTATTTATAATTAGGATAATAAAACAGGTTTTTCCTTTCGAATAAAACGTTTAAGTTGTAAAATAGTATTAATATCACTGAATATTATGTATGTATTATTTCATTTTTTTTTTTATGAATGTGAATAAGTAATATTGGGATAATAAAGTTTTTACAACCTGAATGTGAATATTACAGATTTTTTATTTCATTTTCCACTGCTATCTTTTGAAAAAAAAAGTTTTTTGTTTATTGAAATGAATAAATGTATAATAAATATGATAAAAATGATACGATGTTTAATTTTTTGACGACTAAAATTCTGCTATTTCCAATGGAATTTTTTTTGGTCCCTAGTAAACCTGTTGAATGATTATTTAGGCTATTACCATCATCTATTGTGGATGTAATGTTTTCCGACGTTTCGATAGACATCTTCTATCTTTATCAAGGAAGAAAAGTAAAAAACCTTTTGAAAATTATCAATTTTCAAAAAGTCAATTGACAGAAGTCATGAAAGAAAAATGAACGATGTTATATACTCATCTGTGATATGATGATCTTTTTAAGTTGGATCGAGATCAAGACTTACACCTCACTTCAGTAAACCACCACATTTATATGGTCTACCAAAAATACACAAAGCAAATATTCCTCTAAGACCAATTGTGAGTTCAAGAAATTCAGCATGCCACCAAATGGCTAAATTTCTGCTGAAAATTATATCACCATTAAAAAGTAATTCAACATCGATGATAAGAAACACTAAACACTTCATAGAAATAATGAGACATCAAGAAATCATGGAAGAAGACGTTATGGTCAGCTTCGACATTACCAGTTTGTTCACTAATATTCCGACAGATAAAACACTTATCATAGTTAGGAAAAAGCTTGAAGAAGATCAAACCCTTAGTGAAAGAACTACACTAAGCGTGAATGCAATTATGGAAATGCTTTCTATTTGTATTGAAACAACATATTTCCAATTCAAGACATCTTTTATCAACAAGAATTTGAATGGCCATGGGTTCACCACTATCACCAATTTTAGCTGATTTATATATGGAAATTTTCGAACAGAAGGCATTAGAAAAATATGTACTTAAACCCAAACTGTGGAAAAGATATGTAGATGATACATTCATTATTTGGCAACATGGAAGAGACATTATAGATGGATTCCTTCAATATCTAAACAATCAAGAGGAATCAATTAAATTCACAATTGAAATCGAGAAAGACAGACAACTTCCATTCTTAGATGTACTCATACATAAACAAAATGGAATCCCAAGAACCACTGTGTATAAAAAGCCAACGAACACAGGACAATATCTACATTTCGATTCAAACCACCAACTAAACACTAAATTGGGAGTAGCAAAATGTTTATTTGATAGAGCAATAAATATTTGTTGCACTGAAGAAGACCAAAATGAAGAAATAAATAACATCTCGAAAACTCTTAGAAGCAATGGCTACCCCAAAAAGATATTAGAAAAATCTAGACGAACAAGAGAAAGTCAACCTGAACCAACAGATCAGACCATTAAAACCGTAATTCCTTATGTAAAAGGTTTGTTGGAGAAAATGAGAAGAATTGGAAATAGATACAACATAACGACTGCATTCAAAACTCAAGACACTATCAGAGCTAAACTTACAAAAGTTAAGCCTAATAATGAGACACAAAGGACAAAGAACTGCATATATGAAATTACCTTGCGAGTGCGGAAGATCTTACATCGAAGAAACTAAACGCCCTCTGAATGTACGAATAAAAGAACATCAGAAGCTTCTACGAGTACTAGACAGCGACAAATCCAGGTTGGTCCAACATGCTGTAGATGAGAATCATCGTATAAATGGGATGAAGCATCAATAATATCCAAGAAGAAAAACTTGCAAGAAGAAAAATCAAAGAAGCAGCATTTATGAAAATAACACCAGATTCCATAAGTGCTCCATCTATAGATCTGTCAGAAGTTTGGACGCCGATAGTTCGATCCAACTTAAAAAGATCATCATATCACAGATGAGTATATAACATCGTTCATTTTTCTTTCATGACTTCTGTCATATTGACTTTTTGAAAATTGATAATTTTCAAAAAGTTTTTTACTTTTCTTAGAAGATGTCTATCGAAACGTCGGAAAACATTACATCCACAATAGATGATGGTAATAGCCCAAACAATCATTCAACACGAGCTCCATCATCAACAATATCTCGTCATCCCCTAGTAAACCTGTTTTTTCCAATAAAAATAAATTTTTCTTATAGCCCATAAAATAAAAAAAAATTCAACCTATTCCAGTGGGGCGAGAAAAAACAGAATAAGGATTTAATCAAAATATTTAATACTTTGTTATCAATTAATCTCACAACAGAAACTGATCAACAGACATACGAAACTGAGGAAGCAATTTTTAAATCAACGAAAATCAATATAAAGAGGTTGAAAAAAAGACAACCCAAATATTAATTTTTTTAATGAAAGTTGTGCTCTCAAATTAACCAATGCTGAATTAGGAATAAACAATATCACTTTTTGATTGTTCACATATATATATATAAAAAAAATATACAGAGCACATACTTGAAAACAAAAATGCATAATAAAAATTCAACTGTACTATTAAAAAAATCTAAAATTATTCCTATATCTAGGTATTTTTATAATCATTAATCAATATATATATATTTATAATTTTATATATAAACTCTTTCTCAATATACACAATTTTTTGATATTTCAACTTTAAATTATTGTTTCCACTCGAAAAATATCACTGCACTTTACTTTTCACTTTGTAACTGTGTTCTATACAGTCCACTTCTGACCAACAAGTTCTTACTTCCAAAAACAACTGAAAAAATTCATTTATTAGACATATTTTGAAAAATTCAAACAGCCTGTTTCAATAATGAAGCGCCATCTTTGACACATGTCACGTCATTGTGACATGACATATGGAAATTTGACATTATTATTAGGATCACAACACTGTTGCCATTTAAACTATTCATCAACCAATCTACTGATTTTTCAGCTGTTCATCATTTAAAAGGAACAAGAATCAAACGTACTGGACCAACTTGCCGGAAAACTTTCTAGGAAAATATAGCACAACTTTGAAACAATAATGCCATTTTTATTAATTCTCCAATTCCTGGGAAATGAAAGAAAATTATATGAAAAATTTGAACGGCACAATTCATTCCAGTCGTTGAAACTAAATTTATTGAAAAGTGCTGGGTCTGCCCATTATCCAACAAATCTAGAAAACTACAAATTTTTTTTTTTAAAGTAAAAATGGCACACATGTGGGAGTGTGACAGGAAGGCCAGAGACGTCAATTCGCCATTGGACACAAGAGATTGGTTAATGAGATGAATAAACATATACTAAACATACCTGATTCAGCCAATTCTCATCTGCTAATAACTCGTTCAAAATACAAGTAGTGTCTTTATTAGGATCCAACGCTCGCTTCTCACTCACCCGTTTAGCACATTCTATAAACATAAGATACTTCTGATGAACCACTTTATTCATCAGTTCCACTCTACTAGCACATATTCTACACATTAGGAAGTCCTGAAAAAGAAGAAAATTTATCATTATGGCACATATATCATTAATTTTCCGTGTCAATAATTTAAGTGATGTAAATAAATTAATTACTGTGAATAGGACTTGTTATTTTGTGTTATTAACTGAAAAATATTAAAATTTTTGTCAAAACGAATAGTCTTTTATTGAATGCATTTTTATTATTTTTTTATTTTTCAAGTTATAAATTTTTTGTGTGTATTATTGATTTATGCCAGCGAACTTTCGAAAATTCTTTTATAATAGGTGTTTTGAAGTAAATTTCTTGCGACATGGTTGTGTTGAATGTTACCTTAATAAATTAAAATATTGAGAATCCTGAAATTATTTTAAACTACTGAAAAAGGCCTGAAAGTTAATATTCGACTTTGATTTAAAAATTACAAATAGGTTTTTCCATCGCTTCTGGCTAATTTAAAAACTTAGCCCAGCTCTTTCCAATAATATTATGCAATGTCATTAAACATCAATAACAAAAAACATGAAATTCAGAAGGTTGAATAAATAAACCTTTAAAAAGGAAGAAGTAATATAACAAATTTCTTCCGGACTTCCTTAATTATAGCTAATTTAAACTTGAAAACAATTTTTACAAGTATTATTTCTAGATCATTCTGTTATAAAATGGTATTAGAACATTAAAAATTTTAAAAGTTATAAACAATTAAGATGATTAAAAAGTGGTGTTTAGTTTTTGATTATAATTATTAAATTGAATTCAATTTTTTGGATTTTGCATATAAAAAAAAGTACACAAAAAAATCCCCACGTTTGAAATTGTACTATTATAATAAAACAATTTTCTAGGTTGTATATAGTAGACTTAAAAATCAAAATAAATTAAAATACATTCTAAACAGTATATTTTTTACTAAATTTATTCTCCAATAAACTAGAACTTAATATAACAAATTTTTTCGGGATTTCCTTAATTATTATTAAACTTGAAAACTATAATTGACATAAAAATTTCTTACTTTGCTGGAGCCTTTCTTGTTTACCAAAAAATGATAATGTGATGAAAGTTTAAATAAATTCAATACTTCATTTCAATCTTTTTTTCTTAAATCGTCGAAAATTTACTGTAATATTGTTTTCTTTTTATTTGTCACCACATTCATTAACTAAAAAAATTTTATAAGCGAGAGACTTCCAATATTTTTCTAAAATCTGAGAACAAAAATTCTGTTCTTGATAATAATTTTTGTTTATTAACGTTTTTTTGAAATTTTTATTGACAATCATCTACAAATTACCAAAAAAATTTTTCCTTTTTTTATTAAATCTGATTTATTTAAAAAAATTATTAACTCTTGTATTTTTTTCTGTTATTTTTAAAAATTACATTAATGATCCTATAGATGAAAATACTGAAAAAAAATTGAATCTTTGTATTTATTTTTATCAGAATGAATTTTTCCCGATATATAGATAGTCAGGGATGTTTTTGTAATTTTCAAAAGTATCAGAAAAAATGGAGATAATTATTTTAATTTGTTTATAACAAATTGTCAATTAATTGAACATATAATTGCTGGTAGAAAAAAATCCCCACCCTTGAAATTGTACTATTATTATAAAACAATTTTCTAGGTTATATATAGTAGACTTGAAAATCAAAATAAATTAAAATACATTCTAAACACTATATTTTTTACTAAATTTATTCTCCAATAAACTAGAACTTAATATAACAAATTTTTTCAGGACTTCCTTAATTATTGTTAATTTAAACTTGAAAACTATAATTAACATAAAAATTTCTTACTTTGGTGGAGCCTTTCTTGTTTACCAAAAAATGATAGTGTGATGAAAGTTTAAATAAATTCAATACTTCATTTCAATCTTTTTTTTCTTTAATCATTAAAGAAAATTTACTGTAATATTGTTTTTTATTTGTCACCACATTCATTAACTAAAAAAATTTTTTAAGCAAGTAGACTTCCAATATTTTTCTAAAATCTGAGAACAAATATTCTGTTCTTGATAATAATTTTTTTGTTTATTAACGTTTTTTTGAAATTTTTATTGACAATTTTCTACAGATCAACAAAAATTTTTTTCCATTTTTTATCAAATAATCTATTTTATATAAAAAAATTATTAACTCTTATATTTTCCAGTTATTTTTAAAAATTACATTTATGTTCCTATAGGTCAAAATACTGAAAAAAAATTTATTATTATCAGAATGAATTTTTCCCGGTAAATAAATAGTCAGGGTTGTTTTTGTAATTTTCAAAAGTATCAGAAAAAAAATGGAGAAAATCATTTTAATTTGTTTATAACAAATTGTTAATTAATTGAACATATAATTGCTGGTAGAAAAAAATTTATTGTTTGTAAATCTGAATTATGATTGAAAAAAGAATTATCAAATTCTATAAACAATAAAAATATGAATCCAAAGTTTAAAAACGATTAAAAATTATTATTTAGGAAGAATACGTTTATTTATAAACAAATTGAGATAATTTTTTTTTCAGTAAATGAAGGTAATGCAACATAAAAAGGACAAATGAAAAAAAATTTTTTTTGAGTTTTCTTTTTCATCAATTCAAAAAAATTATTATAAACGAGGTATTCAATTTGTCTGAATTTATTCACTGGGTATACTACCTGCAAAAAGTTGTTGATTTACAAAGGTCTAGTTTATTGGAAAATTGAATAAAGTGAAAATTTCCAACAGGATCCATTCTTTGATGTGTTTAGATTATATTATAATTTTTTTATATTTTCAAATTTATTGTATATAATTTAAAAAATATTTGTAACTTATCAAATTATCAAATATTAAATTAATTGATTGATAATCTTAAGTAAATTTCCTCTCATGATTTTTATCCAGAATGTAAAAGAATTATTAGACTACAAATTTAAAAAAAAACACCACATTTTACCATCTACCAATAAAAAAATGAACACCAAATTTTTACTATCTTCAATTGTTTATAACTTTCGAAATTTTCAATGTAGTAATAAAATTTTTTAAGACAATGATCTGAAAATACTGAAAAAAAATGTATTCTTTGTATTTATTATTATCAGAATGAATTTTTCCCGATATATAGATAGTCAGGAAAGTTTTTGTAATTTTCAAAAGTATCAGAAAAAAATGGAGAAAATTACTTTAATTTGTTTATAACAAATTGAACATATAATTGCTGGTAGAAAAAAATTTATTGTTTGTAAATCTGAATTATGATTGAAAAAAAAATTATCAAACTTTATGAACAATAAAAATATGAAACCAACGTTTAAGAACGATTAAAAAATATTATTTAGGAAAAATACGTTTGTTTATAAAAAAATTATAAACAAATTGAGACATTTATCATTTAAAAAGGAAGAAGTAACTCACTTTTTCGCTTATGGCATTGGGGTCTGGCTGACAACCTTCCAACGTTGTTGAGTTGTAGGGCTGTCCGTACATGAGCACCCTTACAGCAATTCCTATTTTATTGCAAGCTGCGCAGTTTCTGGTCTGACCATCGGCAACATTCACGTCTCTTATAACGTTGAAACAAGGCCAGGTGCAAACAGCCGCTTGAACTGTTATAGGCCAATTCAGTAAGGCTAAAAGGTTAATCTTTTTTCTTTCCGTGATGTCGTCTATTGTCTTTACATTGGATAAAAAGTAGTCATCTGTATAAATAAATAATTTTTAATAATAAAATTTTTAAATTAGAAATTGAAAAAAAAAAAAACTTAACAGAGATTTTTTATTTGCTTTGTGAAATGTACTCACCTTGTTCTTGGAATATTTCCGTCAAGAAATTATTGTCTAAAGCTTGTGATATCAAAGTCTGTATATAAACTTCGAAATTATCCTGATAAATTTCACTCATTTTCATGCATTTCTCCTGGAACTCGTGATCGATTATAGTTATTTCATTCTTAAGGAATTCAACAATGGTTTCTAGTTGACTTTGTGACTTAAACTTAACTGGCACTGACATGTATTGCTTTTTGCTTTCCGGGGACCAAGAGGTATACTAAAACAAAACAATATTTAATTTTGTGTGATTATTCGATACTAAAGGAATTATATACTAAATTTGATACTTACCGTAGAAATATTTCTATATAAGGTGGATCCATCTTGCTCGAAAGGTTCGTATTTTTGTAATAAGCTTTTACCATCTATCCTCCAGATAGCAGGCCATTCCTGTTTGAGGTCAGCCTTGATCACTACGAATTCACCTGGCTAAAAATTCACACAAAATTGTTAAAAAAAAATAAGAATTACAGTGTAGTATTGAAAAACTATTAAATTTACCTGAGTTTGCTTATCCCGCAGTCGACTCGACTGTTTGGGTGCAAGAAATTTTAAATCAACTGTTACTCAATAAGAATATATGTGGAGTTGTTATGAAAGTAATTTTGTTTTTCCCCCGATAGGATAAAATTTTCTTCATGACCGATTTCACACTTAAACCGTATAATTTTTATGTGCTTCGAGAGGCTTGTGTGTGAAAAATTCCAATTAATTTTACGCATTAGTTCTCGTTTGATATCATAGACAAAGTATCTCTGTACTTTGTCTATGGTTGATACCCTTCCAAAATGGAAGGCGATAAGCAACATTTTCGACGTTTACTGTTGTTAACAAGAAATTTTTGATGATGAAACTAGGGTAGAATTATTTGTGCAATAACCATAATCTCTTATTATTCTTCTCCCCAACGTTTCGACTGATATCGTTTTCAAGGCAAAAAATTTGCTTTTAAATAGAGGTGGGCGATTATGAATGATCGGCATAATCCATTTATTTTGTATTAGTAATGTTGATAATCGATTATGTAATCAGTTTAGTCGTTGACCGTGCTGTCGTTTTTCTTTCCTGACGCGACTGCCCTGTGGAGTTTAGTATAAGTAATCGAGATATCTCGAGACATTTTCATAATCGAATGATTTCATTAGTATATCTCATAATCGCCCAACTCTACTTTTAAAAAAGTTGACAATATTAGAAAATTCTATGTTCTAACCTTCTATTCAAAGTTTGTTCCGACTTCGTTCCCACTAAAAATTGCATTTTTCGAGCATTTTTAATACAGAATTTCGCTTGTGGTATCTTGCCCATTGGCTAAATGCGATACGATATATTGGCACTATTGTTGCCATAAGAAAACGATAGTAAATTCTCAGTTTTGAAAGTGTTCTTAACTTCAATCAGAAATTGTGAAATTTGCGTATCTAATCGCAGTTGATTATGGAGTTTGTGCTGAATTTAACACGAATTGCTCCTTCAAGGATCCTCAAAAAAACCCAGGAGACAGTTTCGGCTTTGTGACTGGTGCAAAATAGATGCAAAAATTTTCGAACATTGGATCAAGCGAAGTCAAGGCTATTTCGGCCCCAAGTCATACTATTGAGAGAGAAAATTCAAGATGAAACCTAGAACTTGACTACTTTTGTCGACCCTGTGCGAGGATGTCCATCAAGTTATCGTTTCAAAGTTCATTCAATGAACTCAAATCAGATATCTTCAGTCAAAACATCGGATATGTGGAAAAGGGTAGTTATATTAGCTTCTATAGGGGAAATAAAAAGGTGTGATCTTCTGAGTGTGTTGGGAATGCAGAGCTCAGGTATTTGAATGTAGTAAGGGAGCTCGGGATTTATTTTGATGGAAATTTACATTTCGGAGAGCATGTGCACACATTAGTGTTCAAGTCTTCCTAGGTTTGGTGTTGCGTAATTGCAGGGAATTATCAGTGGAAACTTGCAGAAGGGTGTATATGACCTTGGTGGTGTCTTTGTTGAAATACTGTTTTATGGTATGGGCCCCCTATTATGATGTTTAATCTTGGAAAGGATTCAGAATAAATTTATTGGGTCCTGTCTTAACAGGCATTTGCCTATTGAGAGGACATTGAGGCTGCTGAATGGTAGGAATGTTGACATTTTACGGGTTCTTACATTGATACCATGTTGTTATGGTTTAATTCAATAAGGTTGGAAACTATTGTGACAGTAGTATATTTTTTTATTCTTTGTAATGGGGTTGATCATGTATATTCAAAAATAGATAAATAAAATTGATTTTCACTAATAATTGTGAAATTGACAGAACTTTGAACTTGTAACATTCTCAACAGCTAATTTTTTGCCTTCAAAACGACAGATGTCTGAAGAAACATTGCTTAAGAAGAACAATAAGGGATGATGGTTATTGCCCCAATAATAATTCTATATGTTTGCTGTTCCACTATTTCGGGGTCTTGAGATTGTGGACCATTCCTATATCAACGCATGAGATTTCTTAAAACCCGAATCAAATGTTCTGAACGTCAGTGAGAATTCACTCTATTCATGGGTGCTCAAGGAACCATGGAACATGCTTTTTTCCTTAAGGACGCCGCTGGAACTCTAGGTCTTTACCCATAACTCCTCATACTAGATTTATAGATTATGGCCAGCATACCCTTGGACCAATTGCTATGATTGTTGTTTATTCTATTTTATAGAAGGCTTTACCATGACTCTTGCCTGTTTTATATTATTGAAGCGTTTTCCATAATTTTTTGTTGCCTAAAGCTTTTTCTTTGCATTTTTTAGACACTGAATAAAGAAGAATTAATTGTTATGGTTTAACCATTGTGTTTTATTCAGCGTCTTGTTTCCCACCTATTTTTCACTAATCTAAATCGTAAGGGATCTAATTTATTACTTAAAACATACCCTAGAGTCCTACCCCACCTAGACAATCACATTAAATGGCCGAATCTTTGTATCTGGAATCCGTCCGACTTCAGGGTTGCAGTTAGGTAAAACCTTCACATCAAATGAAGAGGTTAAAAACTACCTCGATCAATTTTTTACCAGCAAAGAACAAGAATTCCATGAGCAAACAATTATGCAACTTCCAGAAAGATGGCAAGAGATATTCGATTCATTAAAGTATCTGTTTATTTTAACAAAATAAAAAACACACACACACACAAAAAAAAAACAAAATTACTTTCCAAACAACCCGATATTTCCAAAATGATCAACTTTGAAAATGTGATGTAAAACATAAAAGTTTCTTTGTCAAAATGATAAATGAGAATTACATAAAATAAAGAAAATACTCTGCTATTCCAAAATGTCTGAATAGATAAAAAATTTCATACCTTGAATGGGTTATCATCATTTATTGCAATACTTCTACTTTGAATAGAAGCTACTATGTTATCTTCTAAGGTCGGTGGACCAGGCTGTTTATTCTTGGAACCTAGAAAACATAAAATCAAGTTGTTTACTTGTATTGTAAAAATATGATATTATTATCTATAGCCGTGAAATTTTCGAAAAATTCCCAAAAATACACAACTCATAAGATACATTTTCTATTTCCCCATCAGATGGATTATAAATAAAAGAACATAGGATTTCAATTTTTAAAAACAAACAAACAACTTTCGCCAAACACTGTATTGATCCACAAAAAAGATGTAAAATTACTTTACAATGTTAGGTAGGGCAAATGATGGATTATTTAGAAGAATTCTCTTTCGAAAAAAGCCATAATAATGAAAGAAAACGTGACCAACACCCAAGTATCTTTTGCAACTACCTCTGTTCTGGACGCTATAATAAAAATACAAAAAAAAAAACAGATGTGATGAAATGAGGACGAAACATTAATTTAAGTTTAGTTTTATTCCCAGAAAACGGTCGCAACCTCTGAAACACTTGTCAGGATGTAACATCCTAGGTTTTTTTTTCAATACAAAAAAATTGTAGTCTCATTCCACCCTATGCTGATACGCTACTGGCGGTTACCAAACCGTGGAAATAAATTCCATGGTCAGAATAAAAGAAAGAAGAACACGTCTGTCGCTGCCTAGTGCCCGCGTCGATCTGCGCGAGTGCGTGAGAGAGAAAGAGGCAAATGTTACAATATAATTACCTGGCTTCACTTTTTTGGGATGCGAAGCAATTCCATCACTAATATAACCATCATACTCCTTTATACCAGCACCTTCAGCCGCAGCAGTTATTAAATTCCTGGTTTTACCTTTCTTAATGGGCCCTGAAAAACAACTTTCATGTTCACAGACCTTGTCCAGGTTTAAATCCGTTGTTTTTTCATTTTTGGACCAAATAGATACCTGCATAAAATCAAAGTTCACAGCTCACCTTTCTTTTTGGATTTCGCTAAAATATCGTCTTCACCATCGTCCTTAACTCGTGGTGTCCAGGCTGGGTCCGAATCAGAATCTTGAAATTCCGGCGGTTCTTCCAGTTCGTCATCTTTGCCAGTCGATTCGCTCTTTTTTCTTTCTTTAGCTGCCCTTTTTGTCGACTGTCGACGCGGAACATTCTCACTGGCGTTCAATTCTAAAATCGAGATGTGCTCAGTCGAAAAAGCTTTTAAACTAATAATTTTCTTATAATTTTGTGAATATTTATAGAAATATAGTCGTTTCATTCATGAGCTATAAGGCATAAGAAAATTATCTCTTTTCATTTTTTCAGAGCCACCGCTGGAACTCCATGACCTTACCTGTGTTCCCATTTCCTTGGCTCATACATTATTTATAGTTACTGCTCACATACCGATGTCACACATAAGCTTAGATATCTTGGCTTGTGCCTTCATTAGCCTTGAATTATCTCCACAATGATTACATGGTCTAATTTAGTTATTATTGAATAGATAGGTACCGATAATTTGACCTTGTAGTGTTACAGTTTTGATGTGTAGTAGTACAGGAGTTTTTTACTTTTTTTTTTAGACCCTGAATAATCGTTTGGGAGTAATCATTATATTTCCCAACTATTTTTCACTAATCTCAATTATGAGGAACTTGAATTATTACTTAAACATAACGTAGAGTCCTAACCTTGCTAGACAATCACATTAAACGTTCAAAAGTGGCGAATGTTAAACCATTTCATGAATTTTTGTTCAGTTCAAATAATAAACAAACAAATCACAAAGCTGATAATGAAATCACTTACTTTTCTGCATGGCCTTCAACTTCTTCTCTTTCAGTTTCTCCTCCTTCAATCTCAATTTCTCCTGTTTCCTCTGCAACACTTCCTGTTGTTTCTGCAAACGCCTCGCTTCTTTAGCTTCCGCAGACATCTTGGGTTTTTTCTCTTTCACCTCTTTGATCACCTTAGGTTTTTCCTTAACAACAGCAGTCTTTTTCTCCTGAGGCTGCGGTTTGACCTTCGGAAAGAAATCGTCCTCCGAACTGAAACCGTCATCCGAACTATCGAAACTGTCTCTTTTCCTCTCTTTCGGTAATGGGAAGTAACGAGGATCGTCTTGCGGATCTCCCTGAGTGGACAGTCGAGTGATTACAGGAGGAACGGGGGGTGGGACGACCACTTGTTGGGGAGGAAGTCCGTTACTGTCCGGTTTCACCTCTTCCGACGACTTGGAGGGGGGACTGGGGCGTGACCACGTTTGTTTACGCCCCGTCCGCGACGCCGGGGGCGGGGACGAGTCTCTTTCTCCCTGCAGGAATTTTAAGTAACTGCTCATGAAACCCGCACCTGGACCCGAAGGTTTGTCCAAAGGCTTGGCTGCGGGCGGCACTGATTTATAAGGCTGGTTTGAAGGGGTTGACGGAGGTTTGACCGGCGGACCTACAATGTTCAAATTTTTTTACGAGTTGATTCGGCATGAAAAAGAAATCTTGGTATATAATGGTAAATGCAACAAACTGCTGATGTTCAAGTATAAATGCCACGCCCTCTTTCATCCCTATACCTACCTTCTGACAGGAAATTAAGCTCCTCCTCTATGTTTGGAACAACCACTTTGGGTTGGTCCTCCTGCTGAACAAATTGGGAGGTGGATGGCTGGGGAGATTGTTCCCCGTAACAGGCAGCAGGTGCTATTTCAACAGTTGATTGAAACTCTTGAGGAGGCGGTGCTATATGGAAAGGGGCGAAATATGGTAGAGGGGGAGGATGATGACCATGAGGATGAGGCACCATGAGACCCTGATGTTGCTGATGTATCGCCTGAGCACCAAACAGTTTAGCAGCAGGTGGGGCAAGATTCCATCGATCAAAATCGAAATAAGCACCATTCTGTTGCTGCTGATTGCCTCCGGAGGTGTGAGCCGGTGGTGGTATTCTCCCTAAACATATTTGATATAATTTTTATATTTTCAACTATAAAATAGAAGAAAATTCTTTATTTAAATGAAAAAATAATACCTGGAGCTTCGTTAACAACCACTGGAGATGGTACTGCGGGTTTCTCATTGCTTTTTCTCCTCTTAGCCGGCTGTTTAACGTTGACAATCTCCTGTTTAATCTCAGGCTGTGGCACTTGGCAACTCTGCTGTTGTAAATTCTTAACCAAACTCATGGGATCGCCCCTACAACTGGACAAATCCTGCAAGGTAACAGTGTGACCACTGGCAGTATCAAAATAAGCCTGTTGCCTCTCCGTTATATTCAAACCAACACTCCTTTGCTGAGGCTGTTCGGTTCGCACAGCCGGTAAGTCAACGTTATTGGTCGAATTTCCATACTGACTATTGGGGAATTTACGATTTTGTCTTTCGTCCCAACAGTTCTGACCCTGATTGTTGGGCTGCGGTTGGCTGGTCCTCTCGAATCTTTCCGGGTAATTCTTATCGGTATTTAAAGCTCTGGTTATCACTGAAGGATAAGCGACATTATTGTTTTGCGAGTTGGGACGTGGAACGGAAACGTCTAACGGTGAAGGTGGAGCAACTTGGTTGCTAGAATTCTGGGGGGACGATATAGAACTCATAGGACTATTATACATGGGATACGCTGGGCTCTGGGCGTGACCCAGGGGTGAAGCTTGGGAATGATGTGGACTTGGTCTTCGAGGAACCACCACATTACAATCTGGACCGTTGGAATTGTTGTAATCAGATCCACTCTTCGGCCTTTGAAACTCCTGTTCTGTATTTGCAGTTTGGAAATGTCTGTAGTTTGCGTGTTGAGGGAATTGCGGAGGTGGTCTTTTCCCCGATGCATTGTTCCCTGTATAATTCACTCTATTCTGCGCTGAATCGATTATCGAAAAACTAATAGGAGACGATTGACTCTGTCTCTCATTCTGAGGTTGAGTCTTAGCCGTCGTATTCTGCTTATTCGGAAAAGACTTCTCGATCTGCCTAGCAGGAGGATTCGGCGAGCTCAGATAAGTCCTAGAAGGCGCCTGTGGTACCCGGTACTCCTTCGAAACAGTGGACGTAGGAGTCGAAGAAACTATACAAGATTGCTGCAGATTTGAATTCGTAGTAAACGACTTGTTCGAAGCACTACCTTCACTGCCACCACCCGAATATGTAACAGGCACTTGATAAAAAGTGGAAGAGTTTGATTGAGACGAATTAGACTTCGAAGTGGCTGTTGATACTTGCGGACTCTGAGACCTTGTCGATGCTTTATTATTTCCTCCGGCGATCTGAGAATTCAAATGGTTCAAACCTTGCGCAGGGAAATGTGGATTAAAATTTTCATAAGGCCCTGTTTTGGCGGTAGTCGTGGCTACCACACTCTCGTGTGGCAAAATGCCGAACGGACTGTTTTGTTGCCATGCCGCCGCCGAGCCTCCTTGCTCGAAAAAGGCTTGGGCTTGATGGTATTCTCCGTCCGAGTTTGGTTTAGAGGTTACAGCGGTCTGGACCAAAGCTTGGGCCCTGTGTTGAGTTACGGGTGTCACATAATGAGAGGGTTTAGCGCCTGATGCGTGATGAAATAGGGGACTGAAGACCGTCTCATAACCAACGGGAGGAGGTGATAAGAATCCACCAGCGGTGAGCAGTTGGGCTGTTGTGGTCGGTGGGGCACCGCTGGAATGATGGTGTAAGTCGCTGGAGGTTGCACTGGGTTGAACTCCAGCTAGTCTATTGTAGGAAGCATAAGCAGACCATGGCCCTACGGGATCCATGCTTGTATGGAAATATTTTTAGTCGTTTGGCCATCCCATCTGGAAAAATTAGGCTACATTGAATTATTATACCATACCATAACCTAAACCGAAACATAAACCTGAACTTGAACCTAAACCTGAATCCAATCCTTGAACTGAATTCATCCTAAACCTAAACCCAAATATAAACCCTCTGACCTAAACCTAACATAAACCTTAACATATAACTAACTCACATCAATCAACATAAAAATTAACCTACACCTAAACCTAATCTTGAACCTGAACATAAACCTTAACCTAAACGAAAATCTAAATCTGATCCCAAACATAAACCTCCACCAAAACATATACCTCAGCCTAATCCTAGACCTCAACCTGAAACTCAACATGAACCTCAACCTACACCCTAATCTCAACCTTTAAGTTAGGCTAATGTTTCAGTTGAGGTTTAGGTTAAGTTTCAGGTTAATGTTGAAGTTTAGGTTCAGGTTAAGGTTTAGATTCAAGATGAGGTTCAGATTCAGGTTTACGTTTAGGTGATGGTTTAGGTTTAGGATCAATTTGAGGTTCAGGTTGAGGATCAGGATTAGGTTGAAGTTTAGGTAAGGTTTGAGTTTAGGTTGAGGTTAGGTTTAGGTTTTTGTATTGTTTGAGGTATTTGTTATGTTTTCTGAGAATATTTGATTAGTTTTATGGTTTAGTTTGTTTTATTTTTAGAACTGATTTCTAGTATGAATCTACTTCCTAGTCAACTAATTTATATAATAATAAGTACTTGGGTGATTGCTGGTAATAAACGTATACAAGGTGGATTTTCGACTATTATATCAATTTTAATCATTGCTTTGTTCGAAGCGGTTCCATACAAAAAAAAATGAATGAATTTTTTTGCTTATATATTCGTAATGAATTTTGTAGAGGGTTTCAATCAAATGGGACATACTATTCAGATTGAACACACTTGCAAGTTCTGAGTTAATGCATCACCTACTCCACCATCAAAACTTGCTATAAAATAGACAAACACGTAAACTTAGCATTTTCTGTATGCTTGAACATTTTAGAAGAATTAATTATTCAATATTAATCTTCCTGAAACACACTGTTTATAAGTTATTCGATGTTGAATGATTTGAAATTTGGAAAAAAATTGAGTAAATCCTTTTTTTTTTTTTTTGAAATTTCAATTTCCACCTTTTGAACGAAGCCGAAATCAAAAAATGGTATAGGACAAAGAGTCAGCCTGTATAGAACAGCCAAGTTTAGTTCATCAAGCAAGCAATCAACTGACACTCTAACTTACAAAGCCCACTGACCGTTTAATAATATGTGTATGAACAACACATAAAATTAAAAATACAAAAAAAATTTTCTTTAGAATCTTGTAGAATTTCTAAGGAAAAATCTGACACACTTCAGCAATCAAGTAGATGCAAGGTCTTGTTTGACACTATAGTTGCATTTTAACCTTAAAAATTTAGAAAACTGAATTTATCCTTTATAATATATGATTATTCACCACAAACCTTGAACTTTCATATTAGAGGCACTGTTAAATATCTGAAATCAGTAGATTTATTGGTTTATGAACTCAAGATTCCTGAAATATATAAAAATCAGATATGATAAATAAAAATTCTAAAGTAAAATAATTATGAAACTCTGTACGAGTTAATTCATGAATTATTGCTTTATACGAAGAATCAAAACTTAAAAGAATAAATTTTTGATATAAAAACATTAGTATCTTTACTGTGAAGGAATGATAATTATATTTAACCTTGAATGTGTACATTTTGTGTGGACAACTGTTTATATACACATAATACTGAAGAACACCAGAAATAATTCAAAATAAATCATAAAATCGAAAGTTCATTGAGAAATGCATCCAAATAACAAATCCTCATACGTGAAATAACAGCAACCCTTGTATTTAACGCATTGTTTAGATCTGTAACAAGATGCCTGGAGATTTCATGAACTTCCAAATGCCATAAAGAAATCTGAAACTTCTACAACTCCGCATATTCCTTAATGGTGTATCACAGTGAACTACACAAATACTGGATATAAAAATCACGATTAAAATGGTTTCACTCACTTCTCATTGATGAAAATGGATTATTTTTGACAGTTCTTTATGCATTCCATAAATATGGCTCCCTTGGCTATGCGAATCCCTTGCAACAAACACTGAACGAATAATCAATTAAATTTCGTAGTTTCAAGCCACGTTCACTATCGATGTCACTCTTACGGTATTATTATTTTTGATTTCCACAAAATTCATAATGAAATTGCTTTGTAAACCCAAGATAAAACCAAAAATTTACAGTCATATAAATCTCGTCGGCCATGCGAAATTGAAACCAACAATAGAATGAGCGCCATCTTTTGCACAGAATCTTCTTTTTTTTTGGCGGGCGATATTTGAATTGAGTGCAGCGAGAATGCAATATTAATTGAGGAATAAATTGATTAATTTAACCGTGTTTGGGAATTACATGTTTAGAATTAAATAGGGTGTGAGTACAGACCACCTCTATGGTACAGGGATTGCAAAATCTATTTAGGATGAAAAATCAGCTCAAATTTTCGATTAAGATTTCTTCTCAATTTCATAGCCACATTCGGCAACAACATCCAGAAGTAGTCGAATTGCTTCTAAAGGATTCCTAGGATGCGAACATTAAGAGACAACAAACGACGGGAATAAAAACTAATAAAAAAATTCATCTTTTCATTTTCAGCCTCCACCACAGAACACCAATATAATATTATTTTACGGCCTTAGTTACTACTAATTTTCCAGTAACATAACATGGCCTCAACTTAATAAAAAAGGGAAAGGTTTTCAGAAGAAACAATAGAAATCCATGTTTAAATGTTAATTACAAATGGATCATGAATTTTGTAGTTCATAATTAAATAAATAAGAGTTGTATTTTTCTTGCTCTTTTCTGATTCTTTGATTGTTATGCTCTTTCACACAGAGTTAATTCTATATTTTGTGCCCTTCCATGAGGTTAAGTTGTTTGACAAGTTTAAAGTTTTTTGTATAACATATGTGTGTTTTTTGGCTTATAATTTAGTGTGATCCGTAGATAATTTTTGCAAAATTCAAAATGAGTAACCAGAAGTCACATCTCTTGCAAGCTGTTGTTTTAACAGACACTTTTAAGGATGAATTTTATCCCATAACTAAGGATATTCCATCTGTAAGCTTTACCAAAATGTTAGATTATTGGAGTAATTTATTTTTTTTTTTTGTAGTCTCTCATTCCGTTTATGGGTGAGCCTGTTCTGTGGCACACACTTAAAGCTCTGAGTGAAGGAGGAGTACGGGAGGTGATTTTATTTTGCAAATCAGGTGCTTCGGCAATACGAGAATTTATTAGGTATTGTAGTATTCTTATGTTATGAGCCTGCTTCGATACAAATGTTGATGCTTTTTTTCATTCAGGAAATGTGACCAAAGGCTGGCTTGGCCTGTTTTAAAAATACGCATTATCAAATCAGATAATTGCTTATCCTTAGGCGATTGCTTCAGAGATCTGGATAAACGAGGCTTAATAAGAGGAAACTTTGTTTTCGTGGAACCTGGTGCTATAACGAATATAAATCTACTTCCTATCTTCAAAAAGCATAAGTGAGTCTTGGAAACATTTTATTTTCGCCCTGTGTATTTAAATTTAAATGTTTCAGGAGAATAATGAGGAAGGATAAAGATGCATGTTTAACAATGATTTGCATGGATGTTTCCGTAGAACAGAGTTTAGGCTGTGGAGCAGATCATTGCAGTTACATAACAACTCCAGATAAAAAACTGCTCTTTTATCAAACTTTCAATGATTCTGGTCCGAAGAGAGATATTATTCCAATGGTATTCAGTAACATGCAAGCATTGACAATTCTTTTAAAATCACTCTTATTTTTAGGAATTGATCAACAAATATGACGAATTAGAAATCAACTTTCCTCTAAGAGATATCGGCATATACATTTGTTCAGAAAAATTTCTATCCCTATTCTCCGATAATTTCGATTTTCAAACTAAAGATGAGTTTATCAAAAACTTATTAATGAATGAAGAAATTTCTGATTGTTCAATGTATATCCACCCATTGGAGTATATGGAATTCGGGGGTTCTATAATAAATTGGCAAAACTATCTGACAGTCAGGTAAATATTTTCATTTTAACTGTAGATTCTTGAGATTAAAATCATCATCTTTCTCCTATACCATTTTTCGAAATTCGGCTCTGTTCGATCTATTATCCTCTTAGGTCTTCTAGTTAATACATCACCAACAGGTAAAACCATCAAAACTTGCTATAAAATATACATAACTTATCTGTATGCTTGAACATTTCAGAAGAATTCGTTATTCCACAGTTATATAGTTATATAATAGAACAGGAGAACTACTAACTGCAATGCGAACTTACATCTACCAAATTTCAAAAACAAAGTTTTAAAATCAATTTTCAAAAAGAATGAATGGATAATATTTGCTATGTTATTTGATCAAGTGAAAACCCAATAAAGAATGACAATTTATATTATATCATATGGCGGAAAATGTAACTTTCAACTTAAAGCTTCTTCTTGTGGAAAAATGATGATCAGAAATGTTCATAATCTATCCTCACTAAATTTGAATTTAATTCAAAATTTTTTTCCGGAGAGGTTTCGAAAATATTGCTTTTTATCAAACTGATTAATATGTTGGGAACCTATTTATACTACAAAACATGAGAAATTTCTTGAATATCGTAACTTTGACATTTGTATGATATGAATTATGAAAACACTGGAATGTAGGAGTTCTGAGTGGTGCTAAAAGCACACGTACAATTAAAAAAAGATGATAATTAAAAACAATAATGTTGTAATTTTACAATTCACAAAAACATGAGAAGGGACAGTCTCCACTAGAAAATGAAGTTTTTATACAACCCCAGACATCAGGCTTACTAATTATTTGAAGATAAAACAAAGTCAAAACTATCAAATTTATTTATTAACGAGATAAACCCAATTTCACAAATCTAATTTGATACATAACAATTATATATATAATTCAGTATGTAAAGGAAGGGCACATAAAAATGCAGAGCAAAAAGCAAATTTTCTCAACGGATACTTTGTCCATGCAACTGTAGAAACAAAAAATTGTTCAATGGTAGTTGTATTTTTAAATAAATATACAGGTTCAACTTCCATAATACAAAGAGAATAATAAGCATGGTAAATATGGCAACTTCAATCTTACAACAAGGATAATAATCATGGTAAATGTATACTTCAATAATGCAACAGGATAATAATCAATATAAAATATAATAAATAATCATGGCGACTAATCATGACCATCATGACCATGGGTCACGGCCCCAGGATATGTGAGCCATAACTATAATATTGTATGAGCTAAGGAATGGGAACACAGGGAAGGTCATGGAGTTCCAGCGGCGGCTCTGAAAAAATGACAAAGTTTCGCGGTTGATAAAAAAGTATATTCTCTCATGCCTTATAGCACATGTTAGTAACGGTCCCTGCCTTAAGGCCTTGGAACCGCCCCTTCAAGGCCTTCAATCCAGGTAGCTAAGAAATCTCATACAACAGTATAGGAATGGTCCACAATCTCGAGACCCCTAAATGAAATATCATGTAATACGAGCATAAAGATAAATAGAGCATAGCATATAAAACATATAAATCAACAGAAAGTAAACAAAGACATAAATAGCAGCAAGATGAATCATAATAAGACAATTTCTACAAAGATTACAAGAAAACATACAATTAAATAAACAAAGTATCTCTCATCACTTGTAGAATAGTAACCATAAGTGAATAATGAACATGAGCACAACATGATACTAAGAACCATACATAATATACAGTAAGAAATACACATAATCAACAATAAGAAATATACATAAAGGTAGCAAGAAAACAGAAGTAATTGGACAAAAGCTTTCTCACCACTTGATACAACACTTCTAGTCGATGATCTCAGACGTTATCATATGTTCCTGTAGTTAAACTACAGATCCTGGTTTATGAAGGCCCTGGCAATTTATGAAAATATATTCTAGAGTCACTCAACGTAAGATGGCTTCGTTTTCGAACTCACACAAAGGCACTAACACTTTTTTGGGTCTCTATTACTTCTCTCACAACTCCACCGATAATGGTCCCACCATCTGGCATTTCTTCCTTCCTCTTTCTCTCTCACGCACTGGCGCAGATCGACGAGAGCACTAGGCAGTGATAGACGTGTTCTTCTTTTATTCTGACCATGGAATTTATTTCTACGGTTTAGTAACCGCCAGTGGCGTATCAGCATAGGGTGGAATGAGTCTACGATTTTTTGTAAATCTAGGATCTAACTGGTAGAAGTGATTCCTGTCAAATCTCTTCCATGTATTCAATACGTACTATATCTGTTTTTTTTTTTCCAGTTTTGAAGTGCTTGATGTGATCGAGAGCATATCCAACAGGCAAGTAGAGATTGAATCTAAACATTTTCTGATTTATAGAATATTTTATTTTTTCTAGATATAAGAACATCAATGCTCATCTTCCCCGTCAGAAGTCGATAGTTGCTTCGAACACCATTATACCAAAAAGTGCAAAAATGACTAGATGTGTTTTAGGTGAAAATGTTAAAATTGGAGAGTGTGTATGTTTAGAGGATTCGATAATTTTTTCGAATAGTGTAATTGGTGATAATGTGATTATTAGGTTAAGTGTAGTCGGATCAAACTGTATTATTGAGAAAAACTGTGAAGTTATTAATAATTCTGTGTTAGGTGACAATGTGAAACTTAGTGAAAGTACAAAAGTTGATAAACTCTTAGTTCAAGCCACGAAACCAGAACTCTGTAAGTATATTTTGGAATCACGTACTTTTGAATTTTGTAATAGTAAAATTTGAGTTGTCTGTCAGCTATTAATAATTTAATATGTTTGACTAGAAGAGGATACGCCCTTTCGATTTTCGTTAAGATTGCCCTAAGATCGGCCCTGCGGGCCTCTCGGAAAGCTTCGCTTTCCGAGTCCCTATCGGGACCCAAGATAGCTAGATAGATTATATCAACTTCTTTGAAATATTTATCATAAAGGTTTCCACCCTTTGAAAGAAACATTTCAACTCATTGCTGAATAAAAAAAAAAAGAATATATAGGACAATTTTTTGTAATTTCGATTATAAAATAAGTTTGATTTTTCAGGTGATCAAAAAGATATTTTAGGAGAACAAGCCTATATAGCAAACGTTGAAAGAGATGCATTGCCTCGAATGAAAACACTCAAAGATCTAGAAGACAAACTGCGGGAAGATTCTGAATATATTGAAACCGATTCAGAGGATGATGAGTCCTCAGAGGCACAACCAGAAGTAGACGATACAGAACGTATGTTAAATATTTACGAATATTCAAAAGTTGCATTCTTCTACTTTGACAGTACTACTCTCAGGATGTTGAGAATAAGATAAATGAACATAATAGTGATTGAATATTCGACTTGTTTTTCCTGTTTATTTTAAACAAGTCGAGTCAATACAATGATTTTAACAGAAAATGAATTCAGCATTGAATACCCTCGGTAGAGAATTTCGAACAATATTATAATTCCAATTTTCATATTTCAAATATGTTCAGTTTTTCGAAAACTTGACACCTGACATTGAGTCACCCTGTATTTAGTGTGAGATTTCTGAGAAATTGTATGAGAGAGGACATGCATTTTGGACTCACACTCGCTCAATGTCAAGTGGTCTGCCTTCAGTCAGCGCTACTGTATTTTACTACCTTTCAATCCTTCGGTAAAACTAATTATGCACTATTACTTTTTATTGAATTCATAAAAAAAAATTGCTTCAAGAATATCTTTATATAACCTAATAATAACTTTATTATCAGGGTTTGAAAATAGCCACCCCTAGTACTTTTCCAAGAACGTCTAATAGGCACTTGAACAATGTTCTTTCTCTATTTCAGTGTCGTTATGAGTTTTTAGTTTTATTTTTCGTTTTGTGGTTGACAACACTGACATCCTATCCTTTCGAATGTCAACACGCGTCCATTGCATGTCAATTGTCAACATTACACAATGTAGAGATTCTTTAATCTGTCAATTTTCGTATCAGTCACACCAACTGCGAAAATAAAATACTAAAGGCACTAGGAGGTATTATCTGAATTTTTCATTGAATTCCAATAAATTTCTCACAATTCTTGACTGAAATAGAGAAAATATCGTCTAATACTCATTGCAGAAGGAGCCCATTTTGCAACTTATATTAGAATATACTATTATTTTAGCACTTGTTAGTCACTTTGTTTTCAACCAACCAGACAGTCGCGGCAATATCACGTTTCTGATTGGTCGGCGCCGTTGTCGTGTAAAATTCCTTTATTTTAGCACTGCCTTGTTAGTCATTTTGTTTTCAACCAACCCGACAGTCGCGACAATATCACGTTTCTGATTGGTCGGCGCCGTTGTCGTGTAAAATTCCTTTCTCTATTTCAGTGTTGTAATGAATTCATTACGGTACTAAAAACAGTGCTGTAATGAACTCATTACAGCATTGTATTTAGTTTTATTTTTCGTTTTGTGGTTGACAACACTGACATCCTATCCTTTCGAATGTCAACACGCGTCCATTGCATGTCAATTGTCAATATTAAACCATGTAGAGATCTGAACGCACTATTCAAATTCTATAACCTGTCAATTTTCGTATCAGTCACACCAACTGCGAAAATAAAATACAAAAGGCACTAGGAGGTATAATCTGAATTTTTCATTGAATTCCAATAAATTTCTCACAATTCTTGACTGAAATAGAGAAAATATCGTTGCTGAAGGCAATTCCAACACTCATGCGTTCAAGAATGTGTTTTAGAATATACTATTATTTGAAGATAGCTGTATATTGATTCTAATCTGACTGATCGATATTTTTCAGTTTTCCTGGAAGAAGTAGTCGAAAGCATGAAAAGAGGTCTTGAAGAAACAGTCAAATGTGAAAATCTCATTGTCGAGATCAACGGATCCAGATACGCTTATCACATACCACTTGAAGAAGTAAGATATTTATCGTTTTATCATAGGATTTGTTTCTCTCGTTGTGATTTTCCATAAAATGTATAATCGATTATTTTCAGGTGAATTTCTTTGTGATCAAGGGTATCTTGAAAATTGCATCCGAACAACCCGAGTTGAAATATTTACAAACAATTTTGACCAAATTCAAGAGAGTACTCCAAAATTATATTTGTAAAAAAGAATCAATGCAGGATTGTCTTGCTGCAATAGAGGTAAAAATTTTTGTTAATACACTCTTCATTCAATGCTCTTAACTAATGAGTTTCAAACAAAGAGCTGCACTTGATTTTTGTGTTAAACTTGTTGAAACCCACCAAATGCTACAAAATGCATATGGTGATGATTATCTATCCCTTAGTGTCGATTGGTCGAAAGAAATGCTCCAAAAATACGATCGCGGTGCTTCGAAGCACGTCTCTAACATCGTGACAGGTGATGAATCGTATTAGCACGAAAATAAACAGCAGTCCGCTAACTGGTTCTAAAATCCTCGAGTAGTAATAAATTGCACTGCCAGTATGTTTTTGATAAATTTTCGTAACTTTTCATTAACGTTTTAGGATCAAGCTGTCAGTAAAGGAGAAGAGGATAAGGACTGGGTTTTGTTCATTTTGAAATGGTGTTATAATAACGATATTTTATCTGAAGAGGTAATTCTGGAATGGGGTAAAGCATTGCACCCTGAGGAAAAACTATATATTAAAATTCACCCATTTTTGACCTGGTTGGACGAGGCTGAAGAGGAATCTTCAGAAGAAGAATCTTCAGAAGAGGAATCTTCAGATGAAGAATAAATGGATAACAATATTGCAATACAATAAATTTTTCAAATTTTAATAAATCATTGCCAGGAGTTTAGTTTATCATTACAAGCTTTATTGTATGGGCTTCCAGAGGACTTTAGTATTGAAAATCCTTAAGATATCCTCTGGACAATTTTTTTAGTCACCTATTGGTTTGTGATTATCAATTATTTATTTCATCACTTTATTTTGTTATAACTGCAATCTTTTCATATTGAATTTCGTCGTATTTGATCATGGTTCCGATAAATAAGTGAGTACTGACTGAAAATTGGCATAATATATACTCCTACTTGTCCTATCATCAAGGTATGGCCCCAGAAGACAAAGTTAACACAATAATGCAATAATAAGTTTGTCCACGATCAAGTGCATTCCATTTTGATGTTTCTTCTATTTGGTCCTTTTCACTTGTGTTAGATCCTTACCATTAATGAAGAGAACAGTTTTCTCTTCATTTATGTTAATTCGGGTTTAACCATTCACTGTATTTGTGCATATCCCTGTTGACCATTTCCTTCAGAGATCTTACACTGCCTGCACTATATATGATGACTGTATCATCCGCAAACATGAAAAGTTCCCCCAGCAATCCTGATACAACAAGATTTTCAGCATACATTAGGTAGTGAAGTGGCCCGAGCACTGTGCCTTGAGGAACTCCAATTTTGATTTTATGTTTATGGTAAGATTTTATTTATTATAAACCAGTTTTCTTGTGTTTTTTCCAATTCTCAGTAATTTTTCACTGAAGTATTTTTTCTTTTGTATACTTATCAGATAGTTTACTTAATCTTTGTATTTCATAGTTAGTCAAGTTATTCTTTGCAAAATTTGGACGGTTAACATACCACATATATGTATAATTAGGGTGTTTTCGAAATCAATAAAACAATCAAACATTAGTAAAAGAGCCTTTAATATATGAATAGATTGCTAACCTACATAAATAATTTCAACTTCTTCAAATCGAACATCTGTATAAAATTATTTACAATTTATTTATTCATTCATATTTAAAACTATACATCACCGATCAGGCAAAAAATACAACAAAGAAAAAAAAGAACATTATGAGTACTCCAAAAATTTTAATCATCAACCACCTATTAGAGCTTACCGAATGGAAATACTTGACGATCTGGGCATGGGCAGCTTCGATATTCAATTCGGCATCTGCAACATTAGAATCAATCCTTTCCACTGTTTCTTCCTGCTCTTTCACCATATGCGCTAACTGTTGAAAAATCCCCCCTATTTCCACTATGGTAGATTCAATATACTGCATCGTTTCAGCTCGCTCTTGTAAGTAATTGTCATCATGATATGATAATTGGACTGCTTGCTGTTGTGGTATAAGAGCTGTATTCTCCAAGTTTATACTCACTTGATCTTCTTGCAGCAATAAGCTTCCTTTAAAATAAATATATAAAAGAAACTGATGAAATATCAAAGTAAAAAGAATACAATAATATCTGTACTGATTTGTATCCAATTTGAAATAGTACATCTAAATATTGAAAAATTGACTCATATTCCAACACACACGTGTTAAAATTGCCTTATGCAACACGAATTAAACAATCTTTTTCTTTTTTCCCTTAAATTTTATCAAATACTCTCGAAGTTTCATGACTATTTGGATTATACATCCTAGTAACATTTGTAACATGGCAGTTGGTATTATAGACTAAACACAGAGTTTTATCAAGTTAATCTATGGTTGATATGACATATTAAATGCAAATTTTGGATTGAAATTAGATAAAAAACTGTCGTCAATCTAGAGTATTACCTTGAGAGGGGCCAGTAGAAGGCAAGGGTAGGACACCTTGTGAAAACTGCTCTCTTCTGTTCTTTTGGTGCTTCAAATTTTCAGTTCTAACTTCTAAAACTTGTTTGAAATGTGTCGACATACTAGCTAATTTTGATTGTAAAGCTAATACTACATTGCTAGAGTGTGATTGCAAATGTTTCCCATTAGAACGGTGTTTCTGCCTTTTAGAGACCTCCTGGAGTTGAGCTATTTGGTGATTCAAACTGTTCAGATCTCCCTTAATCATATGAGTTAACTCTTGAATCTCGGAAGACTTATCATCAAATAAAGATTTCCTTTTAGCCACTAAAATAGAGTCGAGATAAACAATGCAATGCACAAAATGAAATCTAACTCACATAATGTCAATTTTTCCAATTTGGTATAAGTGCTAGTTATATTTTTCCCCACATTTTTTGCTACCAACATGAACTCCGAATGACTTTGGATAGCTCGAGATTTCTTTGGATCTTGAGCTGATACTGCCCTTACAATGTTTCTACCCTGTAATGTTTGGACAGTATTCACAAATTCACCTGTTCTGTCTCTAGCAGCCATCACTTGTTCAGGTTCTTGGTCTACTGTTTCCTCCAAACAATATTCCTCTCTTACATTATTAGGATATCCGCTTGAAGCGAAACTGTTTTGTTGACTCCAAGGGGCTGAACCGCCTAGAGTTAGGGGCTCGTTTTCAGGGCCGATACGTCTTCTTCTAGGTAGCATCGCATCATAAAACACTTATTGAACTTTTGCTCCACAACATATGTTCAAGCACTTTGATATTTGTTGGAAAAAATAGTTGATAGTTTCTAGAAGGACAAAAAAATGTTAATTGATACTTATAATTAAACTGACTTAACATCTATATCAGAACAGTTTTGAAATATTGAATAAATTGAAAAAAAATGTATAGAATAATAATGACATACACGTCAGTTCATCCTTGAAAGGATGGATTTAAGCGAAGTGAGTTAGTGACAGCCGTCAGCTGATAAAATCCGAAGCTACCCGAATCGCTTTTACGTCAGCGGCGTGGTGAATTTTTTTACATCATGTTCTTAATTTCAAAGATAGATGCGATTTCAGGCACCATCCATATAGTGAAATAAATGATGAAAATGAAAAAAATTCACATTTACCATTATCATACAAAGCGTAGGCGATTTGAGTGTCTGAAAAACTTCAGCAGGTGGCTGCTATGAAATTTCGGTTAAATAAATAACGAAATGGAAAAAGGTTGCCCCGCCACTGGAGTAGCAGACTTCCGCATCTCGAGAACTTTCGGATTTTCCGCTTTGCAGCGATTTTCGCACCACTGCGATACTTGACGTAAAATGTCAAAATGAAAACCAGTTTAGCCAACTCACGTTGCAAATTCACCATAATCTATCCCAATCATGTAGCGCCCATTACCGAAAAAATTATATTGTAGAGGAATTTTCAAAGTGAAGTCTTTAGAAACAAAAGTAAATCTGATGAAAAAATGTTTGTTCTGAAACCCTTATGAAAAAAGTAAAAGTTATGTTTGGGGATATTTTGAAAAGTGAGATTGTCTGCTTGACAAATGTCAAACCAACGATTCAAAACATACACGTAGCCCAGAAGGATGTTGAATTTTTGTAAAATAATAATTAAACACAAAATAATATACCAATAATAAGATAACTCAATAAAATTAGTAAAATGAGTTCTATACGCCAAAAACAAATAAGTATGTTTCAATCCTATCCAATTATGTTTGATTTCTTAATATTCCACTTTCCCTTCAGCTGCAATTAAACAAATGTTGAATTTCAATCAACCTCAAACTAAGTTAACCCCATCGGAACCTGTATGGAAGGTCCTAATTTATGATAAGACTGGGCAGGATATAATTTCTCCTTTGATTTCTGTTAAAGAATTAAGAGAGTTGGGAGTTACCCTTTTCGTGTAAGCCAAATTTGCATTCTCCGGTATAACAACTAATAAATCTATTTTCAGTCAATTACACTCAGATAGAGATCCTATTCCGGAAGTCCCTGCGATATATTTTTGCGCACCCACTGATGAAAATTTAACTAGAATCAGCCAAGACTTCCAAAAGGGAGTTTATGATATTTATCATCTTAATTTCATTTCTCCTATTTCAAGACAAAAATTGGAAGATTTGGCATCAGCTGCTATAGCTTCAAATAGTGTGGCCAATATTCAAAAGGTTTATTTTACAAGTTTGTTAGTTAGGATGTTAATAAAACTCTTTTACAGGTGTATGATCAGTATCTAAATTTTATTTCTTTAGAGGATGATATGTGTATATTGAAACATCAAAAGAGCGATCATCTAACTTACTATGGTAAATTCTCTTTATTACTATTTCAGTTGAGTTGAATGTATTGTTTTTTAGCTATCAACAAAGGTGACATAATGGATACAGAGATGGATAATATTATAGATAGTATAGTTGAAAGTTTATTTTCAGTATTTGTTACATTAGGTAATTTCTATAACGTTATTACGATCTGTTCATCATTCTTATTTCTTAGGAAGTGTTCCAATTATAAGAAGTCCAAAAGGAAATGCGGCTGAACAGGTATCCCAGAAGTTGAGTCAAAAATTGAAAGAAAATTTATTTGGTGTGAGAAATGAGCTTTTTCACACTGACACCCAAGCAGGCAATTTTAATTTTCAAAGGCCGTTATTAATTATTTTGGATAGGAACATTGATATGGCTACTCCGTTACATCATACCTGGACTTACCAAGCTTTAGCACATGATTTATTAGCGATGACGCTCAACAGGGTTATTTTGGAAGAAAGTGTACCTTCTGGAGGTAAAATTAAAAAAGTATTATAGGCGCTGATGTTGACAGATCAAATCAAAATGGCTGATCTCTGACAGATCAAATCAAAATGGCTGATCTCACTTGTGTCAATGTCAAATTAACCTTGTTTTTTAAAAGAACGTTGCATTTAAACGTTGTTTTATTAAAACTCATGATGAGTTATTTCTTAACTATTTGTTTTATCCACACTTTCACAATTGAAGATTATCTTTTCGTTAGGAGCCAGGGCCAAAACAAAATCATGCGAATTAGATTCCAATGACAAATTCTGGATGACGCACAAGGGATCTCCTTTTCCCACTGTAGCGGAGGCTATCCAGGAGGAATTGGAGCAGTACAAGTCATCGGAAGAAGAAGTTAAAAAACTGAAATCCTCAATGGGCATCGATTCGGAAAGCGACATCGCTATCTCTCTAGTAACTGATAATACAGCAAAAATCACATCTGCTGTCAACTCTCTACCTCAACTCCTCGAAAAAAAGAGGTTGATAGACATGCATACATCCGTAGCGACAGGTATAGAAACATTCCGAGCACTGAAAAAGAATTAAAATTTATTTTATAGCCATTTTAAACTCGATAAAACAGAGGAAGTTAGATACGTTTTTCGAATTGGAAGAGAAAATTATGTCCAAGACTCAGGGGGTGGATAAGCAGGTGTTGGATTTGATATGTGACCCTGAAATTGGAACTGCCGATGATAAATTGAGGTTATTCATTATTTATTATATATGTTCGACGCATATACCTGAAACTGAATTAAACAAATTTGAGAATGCTTTAGCAGAGGCTGGATGTGATTTATCTGCCTTGAAATATATAAAAGTAATGAAGTAAGTACAAGCAAATTATTTATTGTTCCCCTTATAATGAAATGTTTCTGTTTCGTTTTCTATATATGTATCATAAAAATTCTAGGAGTTTCACCAAATTAACAGCTGGTACCAATCAATATGAGGGTGCAGGGACTAAAACTGTAAACATGTTTTCAAAACTTGTATCACAAGGATCCAATTTTGTGATGGAAGGAGTTAAAAATTTAGTCGTGAAGAGACATGTATGTTGTTTATTTTTTTTTATAAAACTAGTTTAAGCTAAATTTTATTTAGAACTTACCCGTTACGAGAATAGTGGATAACTTGATGGAGTTCAAAAATAGTCAAGAAACGGAAGATTATCTCTATTTGGATCCCAAGCAATTAAAATCAACAAAAGCTCCTAAAAATCGTTCAGCTTTCCAAGATGCTTTTGTTTTTATTATAGGTGGAGGCAATTATATAGAATATCAGAATCTTGTTGATTATGCTAAGGTTAGTGGTATAAATTACATTCTATCACCTGATTTTAATATTACAACTTTGTTATAGCAAAAAACTACCGCTGGAAGCATAAAAAGGATAACATACGGTGCTTCAACATTAAATAATTCCAACCAATTTTTAAAACAACTTAGCTTATTAGGTCAAGAACTTCTGGCAAATAAGTTTCAATAATTTATTTATTATATTTAATTAAAATATTTTTAAGATGGTTTGTTTTTGTTATACATATATTTAGATAACTTTATTTCATTAAAAAAAACTGTACATTTACATAACTAGATTCAACTAATTAAAAATTTTTTTCCATAAAGTTGAACTTTTTTTTCAAACACAAGTGATTTAATGGGAGTATCTTCCTCATAAAACGGATTCATGGCATATTTAATATAAGTCTCGTATATTTCTGAGAAAAAATTTTTAATGCCATCATCATTTCGAACGTCGTGGACAATAACAAATCGTATGAGGCTGGCTGTTACGAAAGCGGAGACAAACCATTGATTGAATTTATCTACTGACTTCAAGTTCATATTGTGAGTTTTCCATTTATGTTCATCGATCAAATCGAGAGCTGAGTGGGCAATGAATTGATTTAGATGCCTGTGGTCTTCTTTCTGGAAGGGTTCGATAAGAATATGTTCCAGTAGTTCTGATAATTTACCTTGGAATCTTTACTGCTTGTGAATTCCATTTCGAATAACGGGGTGTCCTTGTGACCAACGATAACGAAATAATAACTACCACTCATTTTATTGGAAGAAAATTATTGGTAAAATCGATAATAAGTGTTAAACATAAAATTGTGTTTTGAAACGAACTTTCAAAGATGACAGCTTCGAATTTAGGTTAGGCCATATATTCATAGATTCTCAGACTTCAGTGAAGTGTGAAGTAGCAGGCTGAGGCAGCATCTGAAATCTCCGGAAATACCCGATCAATCAGTGGCGTCAATGAATGACGAGCTGTCGCAATTAAATATTGACGATAACATTCTATAAAAGGAAGTCAAGTCCCATCTGGAATTTCATATTTTGGCATAAAGTATCAATTAAAATTTTTAAGTATCCAAAAGCTTTCTGATGACCATTGACGGCTGTGTTGTTCATAAGAGTTCAACAGAGATGACGATGATGAGTTCTGAAGTGCTTTTCACAAGAAACCGAATTTATTAATAAATAGTATATTCTAAAACAAGTTGCAGAATGGGCACCTATTCCAACACGAATGCGAAATTCGAAAACGAGCTAGTTTTTGAACACATGAGTGTTGGAATTGCCTTCTGCAACGAGTATTAGACGATATTTTTTCTATTTCAGTCAAAAATTGTTTTTGGAATTCAATGAAAAATTCAGATTATACCTCCTAGTGCCTTTTGTATTTTATTTTCGCAGTTGGTGTGACTGATACGAAAATTGACAGATCATAGAATTTGAATAGTGCGTTCAAATCTCTACATGGTTTAATATTGACAATTGACATGCTATGAACGCGTGTTGACATTCGAAAGGATAGGATCTCAGTGTTGTCAACCACAAAACGAAAAATTAACTAAAAACAATGCTGTAATGAGTTCATTACAGCACTGTTTTTAGTACTGTAA
Organism: Micraspis discolor; assembly: GCA_030674115.1. NCBI lineage: Eukaryota > Metazoa > Arthropoda > Insecta > Coleoptera > Coccinellidae > Micraspis > Micraspis discolor. Next base: position 3,072,745 of record JARTUT010000005.1, on the reverse strand, counting down.
TGAACTCATTAGGACACTGAAATAGAGAAAAATGGTATTTTTCTCATAACTGTAGGTGGAAGCCACAGAACACTTATATACAAGCTGTGGAAGCTGTTGGTCATAATGAACAAGTCTTACATAAAATAATCACTACACTTTGCTCAGCAGCAAATATTCACTCCCAAACGATTAACAAGCATGAGCTGGATAAAATCGTTTTTGCGGCAGTGTGTCATTTATTCACCGGCGCCACTGGTCAACTGTTTGTCGGTAACTTCGGAAATTTTCTCTGCTGCTTATGCCTGCTCTCTTAACATAGGAAAATTTAGACATGTTCGTTATGATTTTTTTAAGAATATAAAATTTTTGTTCTCCAAATAATCGATTAAAATTGTAATAACAATAGAAATAAATGCTATTTAGCATACAAATAGTAAAATTGATAATGAATAATAGATTGACATCTCTTTAATGTCTGTTTAAAAATTTAAATTGTGTTGATAATGAAGGAACTATGTTTGTATTGATGAAATTCAATATTTTGTAGAAATATGGAAAAGGTAATGATGCGTCTCAAATGAAAATAATATTTGCTACTAACCCAACCGGTCTAAATAATTTATCTCAATGTGGCAATTTTTGTAGCTCCTTTTTCGTTTGGAGCAACCCCATGGTACTGGTGACATCTACGTAGCATGGCAAAAGGGATCTGGAAATTATTTAGCCACTACTGGCATGGATTATATGGTCAATCTTTTTGATAGATATGGCCAAATTAAAGACAGAATTCGTTTACCAGGGTATGTTCTATGATCAAGGAGAAATGCGATTTCTAGTAAAACTTATGAATTTATAGATTGTGTTCCGGTTTTGAATGGGATACTGACGGAGATTTGCTTGCCATAATCTCACAAACGCCTCAAGTGATAATATGGGACGCTAATACTCAGAAAAAATCAACCATCGATGTAGGATTTAAAGATATGTTATCTTGTCTACTTTGGGCAAAAAATATACCAATTTTAGCTATTGGAACTGCTAAAGGAAATGTTTCGATTTACGATCATAATTCATCAAAGTAAGTTTCAATTAGGGTTAAATTGTAAAAGTAAAGTGAATTTTATAGGCGAATTCCTGTAATCGGAAAACATACCAAAAGGATAACATGTGGGGCCTGGAATACAGACAATTTATTAGCCCTAGGATCTGAAGATAAAACTATATCAATCAGTAACATGGAAGGAGATACTTTAAGAGTGATTTCTTTGAGAGGCGAACCTTCTACTGTTCAATTTTCCGAAATGAAAGTTGACGATAGAACCAGTACTGGTGAGAATACTGTGAGCATTCTTGTAAGCAAGAAAACTCTGTATCTCTTCAATCTTTTGGACCCTGAGAATCCTATAGAATTAGCTTTCCAACAACATTACGGTAGTATTGTTGCATATCAATGGTATGGCGATGGTTATATACTTATCGGATTCAGTGCTGGTTATTTTATTTCTATTTCAACTCATATAAAAGAAGTTGGACAAGAATTGTTCCAGATCAAAAATCATAAAAATACGTTATCTGATATAGCAATATGCGAGGCCGTTGGTAAAGCAGCTTCTTGCGGCGATAGTTGGTAAGTTAACCTTAAAAAAATTTTCCTTTCTATTCGAAAGTTTGTGATGATGAATCCTTCACCCGAATTTCAGTGTTAAAATCCACGATATTGTGAATTTGCATGAAACGTCTAGCGTTTTGAATTTGAGTCAAGAATCTGGTTTGGATCGTATATCGTGGAGTGAAGATGGACAATTGTTGGCAGTTTGTACTAAAGCAGGTTCCCTCAACGTATATGTTTCTCATATGCACTTGCTAACTTCAGTGTGCATACCAAGGATAGCAATATTATCCAGTTTGACTGAAGTTAGCCTGTACAACTATGATCCCGGCAAGGTATTCAGTTTTTAGGCATAATTTCAAAGAATAACTTAGTCTATTCATGTATCTGATAGTCATATATCACATAACTACTGAAATATTAGGTTAGATCTGTGTATTTAAAGAGCAATGTTGCCATAGAGATAACCTATTGACATTTGTTCAAGGTCAAACTTATACCTATACCAATCAGTTTGGATATAGAACCAAGCTTTATTGGGGTGGGAACATACCATTTAGCAGTCGGCATGAATAATAGAATATGGTTTTACGATTTGACCAAACCGCAGCCAGGAATTGAAGATGCACCATTGCTATTGAAAGATAAGCAGTATTTAGGGAGCATTACCGCTGTAAAAATGAATTCGGAATACGCTGCAGTGTTTCACGAAGGAAAGATACAGCTACATTTGGTGAGAAGTTGTTGTTAATCAATAAAATTATAGTTTTCAATATGAATACTTCGTTAGATCGAGCAACCTGACGTTGGCCAGGAAGACAAAGAATCCATTATGTTTCCTACTGATGATACCGACTATAACATAACCTGTTTCTCGATAACTGCAGATTTTCTGGTTTACGGTACAGATTCTGGACTCGTTATATATTTTTGTTTGGAAGAATGGAGTCATTCTCAACAATATAAACATTCGGTCAGTCTTACAGATATATTTGTCGATATATCTGGTACCAGAGCTTTGATTTTCGATGTAAAATCTCAAGGATATCTTTATAACGCCGTAAGTGATTAATATTGAACAATGAGGTTATGTAAAAGGAAATATCATTGTTTTAGGTGTTCAATAAAGTTATACCTGTACCTGATTTACCCAGTCAAATTACTGGAGTTATCTGGGACAGCAATTTCCCTGATAGAGATGTTTTCATTGTTTTCAATGAAAATGATGTTTTCACTTATATTTATGTTAAAAATTGTATATATGGTAAGCTTACGATTTAATACTAACTTTAATATATTAGATAATTAAATTATATATATAATTATATAATACTATTATACTACTATATATAATACTAATTATTAAATTTAATACTAGAAAATCTAAAGAAATATGCATCTCGTCAAATAAATAGTCTGTTTAATCTACTTATAATATAAGTAAGTTGGTTAAGAGCCAGAGGTATTGAGGGTGTTTCATACAGTTTTAACCTAAAGAAAGTCTCTAAATATGGCCGATAAAATTAATTAATTCCTTTGAACCCTTACAAATTATATTTAAGTAAACTCATACTATGCGTAGTATGATGAGATGAACAAAATAAAATTTCTAGATGCCTCAGTAAGAAAAGTGGGTCAGACCTCTCTGCTCAGTAAACAGATTCCACTTTTGATGGCTTCAGGAGATGTTATAGCAGCCACAGCTGGCGGTCAGTTAACGCAGCTACAACTCAGCACTCATGATACCATTTCGGTGTCCAATATCGAGAGAAATGAGAAAAATTTGGAGGATCGGTTTCGGAAAAAGTTGGCTCTAAATAGGTAATGGTAACCAGTTAGGTGAAGATTACCTTATGACCTTCTCTTTGTTAAAGGTTTAATGATGCTTTCGTTATTTGTGAAGTGGCCCAATCTAAGGAATTGTGGAGAAGTTTAGGTGAAGAATGTTTGAAAAATATCGAGATTGAACTAGGTGAGATTATTTCAAACTCTTTGTAATTAATCATTTAGCATATTCGACAAAAAAGTTAATGTTTAGTCATCTTCAAAACTAGCACATTCAGGTATCGTTTTCAGCATGTTTAATTAAACAACATGATTTACTTTACAAGTTCTCCAAAATAACATGGGTTGTATCTCTTTCCGTTGTTAAAGATAATCACTTGAACAAGGTAGGTAAAACATTTTTTTTTTTAGCTATTAGAGTCTACAAGAAATTATACGATGTCTCGATGGTACGCTCTTTGAAAAATCTCTCAGATATTGAGGATATCAAGCTTCTATATGGACACATTTGCCTTTTACTTGGAGAATTCGACAGGGCTCAAACATGGTTTTTGTCCTCGTCTAATCCTCAAGCTGCCTTAGAGATGAGGAGAGATCTTCTACAATGGGAACAGGCGTTAGATTTAGCTAAAAAGATGGCACCGGAACAAATTGCACTTATTTCGAGGGAATACGCGCAACAGCTAGAATTCATGTATGTCAAATTTCATTGACATTAACATAACCTCGAATCACAACACAGAATGTGTCATTTCACTTACTTCAATTTCATAGAGATTTTGTTTTAAATTTTTCAGGGGCAATCACACAGAGGCACTCTTACATTACGAAAAGGCTCTGCAAGAGAATTTGAGTGAAGAACACACTTACCAATGTAAGGCTGGTATAGCTCGTTGTTCTTTACATTGCAACAATTTAAGGCATGGACTGAGCATTGCCATCGAGTTGGATGTTAAAGCGCTGCACAAGGAGTGTGCAGAAATCATGGACAAAAAGAAGCAATTACCTGAAGCTGCTTTGCTTTATGAGAGGAGCGAAAATTACGAAAAAGCTGCGACAAACTACATAAAACTAAAAAATTGGAATAAAGTCGGCGATATCCTACCTAAAATCAATTCAGGAAAGATACATCTGGAATACGCGAAAGCTAAGGAGAAAGAGGGTCATTATCAAGAAGCTGCCGAGGCTTATCAAAACGCTAAAGATATAGACTCTGTTATAAGATTGAAATTGGAACATTTGAATAGTCCCGAAGATGCTGTTGAACTTGTACAAGAAACTAAGAGCGTGGAAGGTGCAAAACTGGTAGCAAAGTAAGAAATCTTCAATGATAATTGAGTAGAGTGCGAATAATATTTCTTTTCAGGTTTTTCCAGAAACTCAACGATTTTAATTCTGCAATCAAGTTTTTGGTGATTTCTAAGTGTAACGATGAAGCGTTCGAATTGGCAAGGAAACATGGTAAAATGGAAATGTACGGGGAGATCTTGTTGAATACGTTTTCTCCGGACGAACTCAAACCTCAAGATTTCTCAAGCGTTGCTCTATATTTCGAGAATGAGAGGAATCTCTTGCTTTCGGGTACATACTGGTTTTATGCTAAGGAGTATAATAAGGTGAGTTATTAAATAAAGAACAATATTGACTAAAAGAATTTTAAAATGAAAATATATTTTGTGTAGTAATGAGAAATTGATCATTTTGGCATGAAATCAGTTTTTTATTTTTGGGGTCTTTATTGCCATAATGGCGACAAATGTCATAATATGGTCAAAAATCCATGATTGGAGAAGACGTTAGCACAGGTGTACAGGTTCAAATGAAGGATATTCAGTGAATATTGAGGAAGTTTAATATTTTTCTCTATTTCAGTGTTCAGCATTGATTTTAGTTATATTTTTCGTTTTGTGGTTGACAACACTGACATCCTATTCTTTCGAATGTCAACACGCGTCCATTGCATGTCAATTCAAATTCTATGATCTGTCAATTTTCGTATCAGTCACACCAACTACGAAAATAAAATACAAAAGGCACTAGGAGGTATAATCTGAATTTTTCATTGAATTCGAATAAATTTATCACAATTTTTGACTAAAATTGAGAAAATATCGTCTAATATTCGTTGCAGAAGGCAATTTCAACACTCATGCGTTCAAAATCTCGCGTTTTCGAATTTCGCATTCTTGTCGGAATAGGTGCCCATTCTGCAACTTGTATTAGAATATACTATATAATAGTCAGACTGAATGGCGGATAAACCAATAGTCATTGTAATTATCACATGTCAAACGCCATCTGGTGAGAGCTGATCATACTTAAACAACATGAGACAGTTAACTAGCCATCTACAAAAAATTATTTATTCCTTTTTACTTCACCTCCTTTTGAGTGGAAGATTTCCGAATGTAATATTCGAATGTTAACAGGCACTAAAACACCTCTTGAACGCTGCAAAATTGAATTCGAAAGAAAATGCAGCCATCAGCATGGCCATCGATGTGGTCGCTACATCCAAGAACGAACAATTATGCAATACGCTCATTGATTACCTGCTGGGAGAAACAGATGGTATACCCAAGGACCCCAAATATCTGTTCAGACTGTACATGGCGAAAAAACAATTCAAGGAAGCAGCGAAATCTGCCATCATAATTGCCAACGAAGAACAAATAAACGGGAATTACAGAAATGCTCATGACGTTCTGTTCGGAATGTGTCAGGAATTGAAGATCAATAAGATAAGAATACCTCAAGATATGTTCTTCAATTTGCTGTTATTGCATAGTTACATACTGGTGAGATTACATGTTAAGAGGGGAGACCATTTGAAAGGTGCAAGGATGCTGATCAGGGTGGCCAACCATATATCCAAATTTCCGTCTCGTAAGTAGAACTTACACTTACAGCATTTGCCTGGATTATATTTGAAGCATTTTTATATTTATTTTTCTTCTTTTATTAATTTGTATAAGTATCAGTAATCTTTTTTATAATTATGCCTTTTAGATATCGTACCTATTTTGACATCAACCGTAATCGAATGCCACAGAGCAGGTTTGAGACATGCAGCATTTAAATACGCCACCATGCTGATGAATCCCGAATATAGAAAGAGTATAGATCCGAAGTATGCGAAAAAGATTGAAGGTGTCGTAAGGAAACCACCGAAAAATGGAAAGAACGGAGAACCTCTGGGGGATCCTTTGGAAGCACTAACACCTTGCCCCTATTGCGATAATATGCTACCAGAAACCGATATATTTTGCAGTAATTGTAAACTAAACATACCGTTCTGTATAGTGACTGTAAGTTGAGAATTTTGTGGTTGAAATGAACTGATTCAATTGGTTTTCTAGGGTCGACATATTGTGAAAAAAGATCTTTCCGCTTGTCCCGAATGTGATTTTCCAGCCATAAGAATGGAGTTTCTCGAGTAAGTTTATGTAAAACCAATTGAATAGAAGCTCTTAACAATATTTTATTTGTAGTATTCTTGATAAAGAAGACAGTTCGTGTCCTATGTGTTCGCAAAAGGTGGACCCTAAGAAAATTGTACAAGTGGATGATCCAAGTTTTTATTTGAATCTTGAATGAATATGATCTCATTATTAAGCAATTATTCCGTCCATTTATTGTGATAAACAAGTTTTTGTGAGTTGTTAAGTTATTGTACAGTATTTATTTGTTTGAATAAAGTGCAGTAGAAATTTCTATTTCTTTTGATATCCTCAATATTCTATTCGATACCTTATCATTGAATAAGAAAAGAAGAAACATCTTCGTTCATCATTCACTCCTCCGGAAACGATTTTGAGTAGAACGTAATCATTTGTTAACATATGTTTGGCAAAGATATCAACAATCATTCATAATGTTCAGAAGGCAGCGAAGAAATGATTATATAACATTTATCTTGGCAAGATATATTTTCATGATCATGTACAGTCAATACCTATTCCGAAACAGGAAAAATTTGCTGCAATATTAGTAGAATTTATTGCACATCGCTTAAAGAACATCATGATAAATATTCCCTAACAAGTAATGTAAATTATCAAAATTTTTATCACAATGAGGTGTAGTGCCATTCCTCAGTAACTTTCCCAATCATTACTGTGTTCAAAGCAAGCAGCTATTAGTTATTCAAGAAGTAGGGAACTGAAATAAGATATGAATAAGACATTAAGGAAAAATGAAATAAAATAGGCATACCTATTCTGATTGCTGCTACCATTAATCCGAATATAAGAATACTACCGAGAACAGCATCACGGCTTTTCTTTTTGTCCTCCTCAACATCTCTAGGCCCGAAATTTCCATCAATTCGTCGCATTTTTGCAGAAACAAGGATTATTTATTTAACAGTTCAACAAGACATGCAAAGATCAATTGGCTAGGTTAGATTTTTATGTGCTTTGTGGTCGAAGGGGTCAATGAACCAATCATAGAAACAAACTCAGTATTTCAAAATATTTTTCAAAATGTAAATAAAAATCTGTGAGGGTATTAAAAACGCATTCAAATCGATTAGTTGGCAATTATCATAATAATTATTCAAATATCTCAAATTAACTTTCCATCAGCTCAATAAAAAAATCATTAATGCGCTAATGACTTCGCGCATTACGTCGTCCAATTCTGTGTGTGTTTCGCGATTGGTTATCCGGCTCACGGCACTTTACTTAGCATTCTTTTGCGTGTGTGTTTTCTTGCTGTCAAAACGTAACTCAAAATGGCTGATAATGTTCCGGAATCGAAAAATCTACTGAAGGGTCTTATATCAGAAATAATCGAAAGTCCTGTGAACATAGCATTAGTTTGTCTGATAGGATTCTTATTATATAAAATAGTAAAAAGTCGTACACATGTGCCTTCAGTCGCGATATCCGAACCAACATTACCGAAACTTAAGAAGAGAGACTTCACAGTTCAAGAATTAAAGAAATACGATGGTACACAAGAAGACGGCAGAGTTTTAATTGCAGTCAATGGAAATGTGTATGATGTTACCAAAGGGAAAAGATTCTACGGTCCAGGTGAATTGCAATTAATTAGTTGATGATGTCATTTTTTCTAAATCCTTGATCGAATAGGTGGGCCCTATGCTGCATTTGGTGGTAAAGATGCATCTAGAGGTTTAGCAACGTTCTCAGTTTCTGTTAAAACGGAAGAATACGACGATTTGAGCGATTTAAATTCAATGGAAATGGATTCAGTAAGGGAATGGGAAGCTCAGTTCAAAGGTAACGTGTTTATATTTATTTATTCCATAAAGAACAATTGAAATCGATTTTCTTCAAATTTTAATTTCTTTTTGTGGTTATTTTGATGGAATTATTTAAATATCAATCATTTGGTAGTTGTTTATCGAAATCCTCTTTCCGTTGGGGTAGGTATTAAATGTTTATTGGGCATTGATTTTGTAATACAGGAAAAAATGCAGCCACTTTGATAAAAGCGTTCCTGTAACATAAACATTTATTTTAATGTGATATCTTCGATATGTTATCAGTTATTGATTTAAGGTCATATTTTTCATTGAATTGTTGAGGTTGGGGTTTTAAATTTGCATTGTATTATGAGGATGTACCTGTGGATACAAGGTCAAACATGTATGTTCATTTCCCAAAGATTTGATTGCCGTGTAATTAAAAGCTAATTAATTTGATTTGAACTTTAACCCTTCAGTTTCTTGAGAAATGATTGAGATTTTCTTAGAGTTTACATTACAAGGTTCATTGCTCAACTGAAGGATCATTAACATTTCTTAATGTTCATGCGTAGTTTATTAAGATATTTCGGAAAAGAATCTAGGGTATTAAGTAATCAGGATTCAGGGATATTAATCAGTGGTAATGTTTACAAATAATTCAGGTTGAATTAAAAATTTTGAAGTTCCTTGATGATCCTTTTCAATAAGTTGATAAAATTGTTTGATAACTATCTTTCTTAGCTTGGATCAAATAGGGATACAATTGTAAAACGACAACATTTCAATTTAATTGGCATATTGAATCAATAGAAATGTATAGAAGCATGTGAGCTTGTTGTTCCGAAAACCATTAATGCTGATTGAGGCTCGTGTCGATTGGTCGAAAGAAATGCTCCAAATATACGATGGCGGTGCTTCCAAGCACGTCTATGACATCGTGGATTTACGCGTAAGAAGCGGTTGATGCGTTCAGAATGCATGTTTTGAAGATTCCTCAGAGTGGCAAAAGTGCTTCGACAATTGGTACAAAGGCATGCAAAAGTGTATAGATCTATTTATTTTTGTTCTCTAATCCGGAAATATAAAAGTCAACCCTCCTTCAATTGATAGGGGATTATTCAAGCTTGAATCAACCAGCATATTTCTCGTATTATTCCTTTCAAGGTGAATTATTGAATTTGGATTCCATATGAGGTTGTTTTATGAATATATTAACTCAATGCACCCTTATATTGTACCGTGTTTCCTAAATTAGTTGTCTACTGAGAGGATCTTGAAAAAATGGAATAAAATTAGTGGCACATTTTCGGGCTCGATTTTTTAGAGAAAAGTTGCAAGTCAAACCGTTTCCTGGCTGTTAAAAAAAATTGGAAAATGGCGTCAAATGAAAACTTCTCATAATTTCTTGATTATTGAAGTCATTAATTTGAAATTCAATAGTATATTCTAAAACAAGTTGCAGAATGGGTACCTATTGCCTTCTGCAACGAGTATTAGACGATATTTTCTATTTCAGTCAAAAATTGTGAGAAATTTATTGGAATTCAATGAAAAATTCAGATTATACCTCCTAGTGCCTTTTGTATTTTATTTTCGCAGTTGGTGTGACTGATACGAAAATTGACAGATCATAGAATTTGAATAGTGCACTCAAATCTCTACGTGGTTTAATATTGACAATTGACATGCAATGGACGCGTGTTGACATTCGAAAGGATATGATGTCAGTGTTGTCAACCACAAAACGAAAAATATAACTGAAAACAATGCTGTAATGAGTTCATTACAGCACTGTTTTTAGTACTGTAATGAAATCATTACGACACTGAAATAGAGAAACATTATACTGTAACATTTTCCATTTTTTCTTTCGAAAAGGATGACAAATATTATTGTTTAAACTACGAGGGCCATTCAGAAACTAACCTCCGATTGGTCACAGTGCGGGTAGTGGGGGGAGTAGCGCGCCATCTGTGCATTCACGCGCTCAGCAGGTCAGTCGGCATCAAGCCGTAGTCGAGTGAACATCGTACCTGCGCTAGTTTAGTTTTTGTGGCAGTTTGAAATGTGTGCTGCAATAGAAAATCCCGCCAAATGTGAGGTGCGTGCTGTTATAAGGTTTTTTACAGCCAAAGGATACTCTGCAGCAGCTATTTATCGTGAGCTTTGTGCCGTGTACGGACCAAAATTTATGAGTGAAGGAGTTGTCCGTGAATGAGTACGTTTATTTAAAAGTGGACGAGAAAACGTTCATGATGAAGAGAGGAGTGGTAGACCATCATTGGGTACTGACGAACTCGTTCAGACAGTTGATGCAAAAGTTCGTGAAAATCGAAGAAATGGCTCGGGTCCCAGCGGTTTGATGACGACGAAGAGCTCAAAGATGCGGTCACAGGCTGGCTCAAGGCACAAGCGGGTGATTTTTATGCAGAAGGAATTTCAAAGCTTGTGAAGAGATACGATAAGTGCCTCAATCGTAATGGAGACTATGTCGAAAAATAGTGCAAAGATGTAGTTGTAAGATGTATATATTAAAATATTTTCACTTAACTTGGTGTATTTTTTTCAATTAACCGGAGGTTAGTTTCTGAACGGCCCTCGTAACTACAACACTGTAGTCTGAATGACTCGGATACAAGGACTTGGCCATTTAATGTGATCGTTTAGCAAAGGTAGGACTCTACATTATGTTTAAGTAATAATTGAGATTAGTAAAAATATTTGGGAAACAAGGATGGTAAATAAAACACAACACTTAGACCTAAACAATCAGCTCTTTATTCAGGGTCTAAAAAAATGTAGTGGAAAGCCTCAGGCATAAAACCCCTTATGTTAGGTGATCTTAGGGCACTTGTTTGAAAAAACTAAATGGTTAATCATTAACAGCTGCCAAAGGAGAGTATAACAGTTCTGAAAAAGACTATAACAATGCAGAATAGACAGTAATAATGATAATCAGAACTTGTATAATACAAAAGAGAACAATAAGTATGGCAACTTCAATAATGCAACAAAAATAATGATCATGGCAAGATGTAAACGGCTAATTATGACCATCGTCATGGTCACGGCCCCAGGGTTTGCGAGCAATAACTATAAATATTGTATGAGCTAAGGAATTGGGAACACGGGTAAGGTCATGGAATTCCAGCGGCGGCTCTGAAAAAATGAAAGAAAGTAACGGCGTCAAAAAAAATCATATCTCATGCCTTATAGCTCATGAAGGTAACGATTCGGTCCCCTAACTATAATATTGTATGAGCTAAGGAATTGGGAACACGGGAAGGTCATGGAGTTCCAGCGGCGGCTCTGAAAAAATGACAGGAAGTTTCGCGGTTGATAAAAAAAGTATATTCTCTCATGCCTTATAGCACATGATGGTAACGGGCCCTGCCTTAAGGCTTTGGAACCGGCCTTCTAGGCCTTCGATCCAGGTAGCTAGGAAATCTCATACAACAATATAGTGTCACCAAACCCACTCGGCTCCAGAGAGTGCACAAAGTACCTCCTCGACTAGCTCTAGAGCTGAGACTACTTATAAAGGGGCGCCACTCTCTTTTATGATAATACAAAGAAAAAAAAGAGGAAAGTACACTAAAGATCTCAGGGTCGCAAAAGAGAGAAAATAACGAACGCACTCTCAGGATGCCAAACGAGCCCGATCACACAAGCGGGAGGTAGTGGCTGGTAGAAAGAATATAGAGCAATTATTTAATAATATAATGAGCCCAAATCAAATACACAAGGTCCCTCAAACGAGGAAATATCTTACAGAAGGTAGATCACTAACTAGTTCTTACTTCACAACTCGAATACTCGATATAATGCTTTATCTCTTACTAAACAAACAGTAATATCACCCCAAGGTATATACTTAGAGCCTCGATGGTAATCGTTACAAATAGCTCTTTACTTATATCTAAGCAACCTTCTCGATAGGTCGGGTTTTATGTACTAAACAGTATTCACTGAATTGGGCCTCTTTGATACTAATCAATCTTAACTAAATTCTACAGACTAACCTTCTATAACAGTTTAAGTCGTGGCTTGACTGAAGTACAAAAGGATATTATTCTCACAGTCTCGTAGATGGAAACTGGGCTCAAATATATTCCTGGGCCAACGTAGTACAATTTCTCACAGCAATGCGCCCTGGGTAGACGACAGGTGTGGTATCTTAGATGGCGAAATCTGGTGGAGGTCCCCAAAGACAACTCCCACGGCAGTAATTCAAAGACAGCCTATACAAACAGCTCGAAGACTTCAAAGACAGTTCAGAATCTGCGGTACCTCGCAACGGTACAATAATAATTCCCAATTCGAAGCAGAATGATGCTAAAAATACGAACAAAAATCTAAAATACCTCGTGACAAACATAGGTTAAATCACCAATCCCACGTCGTTTTTCCAAACAAATACGCCACTCCGCTAAAGCGCAAAAATCTCATCAACGAACAAACCAAACCAAAATGATAAGATTTCTCTCAGGGCTTCAGTGAAAATCCTGTTCAGATCCGCAAAATTGCGATTAATTACTCCAGGATATTCCAACCAAAAATGCGGAAAGAACGACGTAATTGACAACCTACGTCTAATTTAATTCTTCGGATCTCTAAGTATTCCATATGAAATTGTCCAAAATGGACAAACAACTAATAACATTTAAAATGTTATAATTACAAAATGGATTCTAGTTACCGAACGTAAGATGGCGTCGTTTTCGAACTCACACAAAGGCACTAACTAAAACTTTTTGGGTGTTAATTCATTCACAACTCAACTGTTGATCCCCATCACCCATCTTAAATTTTTTCTTCACTTTAATGCAGTTGCGCAGCTCGACGTTTACACCAGACAGTGAGAGCCGATTTCAACCATAAAATTTACTTTCACGGTTTTGTCATCGCCAGTGGCGTATCAGTATAGGGTGGAATGAAACTACGATTTTTTGTATTAAAAAGAAACCTAGGATGTTATAATATTTTTTAGTAGATTTCATTGATGTAATTGATTTTTCTTTATTTCAATTATTCTTAAATTATAATACAAACTTGTGTTTTTTTAAATGTACACCACACAAATTTCTCTAACAAATAAAATTTCTTTTTTTTTCCTTTCAAAAATATACTGTATGATATATAAATTTCTTATCAAACTATGAAAAATCATAAAGTTATATTTTCACATGGCAAATCAAAATAGTGGATTTTCATGAAATGGTACGAGGCATGTTTTTTAAGTAAGTTTTGCGATTGCGCGCTACGGTCGGCGTTCCGCGCATGCGCGCTGGTTACCTACATCTCTTGTCTACGCACTGACGCCATTACAGTCTGATTTTTCATTGTATACGTTGTTTAAGATGCCTCCAACAATCGTGAGTCCCGCTGATTGTGAAGTACGGGCTGTTATACGATTTCTTAGTGCTAAAGGCGTAAAACCGATCGATATTCATCGTGAGATCTGTTTACGGACAAAACATTATGAGTGATGGAATGGTAAGGAAATGGGTGAGAGCATTTAAAGATGGCCGCACAAATGTGCATGATGAAGAACGGAGTGAGCGTCCTTCGATCGTTAATGAAGAATTGACGCAGAAAGTGGCCAGATCTGGCACCCAGCGACTACCATTTGTTCCTGCACTTGAAGAAACACCTGGGCGATCAGCGTCTGCAAGACGAAGTCAAAACATTTGTGACACAGTGGTTAACAAGTCAGGCGACAGAATTTTATGAGGAGGGTATCCAAAAACTGGTGCCACGTTATGACAAGTGCGTCAATATTCACGGAAATTATATTGAAACGTAGATGAAGATACAGGCTTTTATGTAAAAATAAAATTATTGCGATATCTTTACACGTCTTTTTTAATTCCAAAACGGTACTTACTTAAAAAACATGCCTCGTATATATTTATATATAATGCGCTAAGTGTTCTTCCCGCCTCTAATTTCTTGCGACGCAAGCGTCGTTCGGGGTCAATGTTAGTCGCGTCCGAGAAAATATCAGTTTTTTCGCGTGTTAGGAAAATATTAGGTGTACAAATAAGTTTCCGCGGTTTTTTATAAAAAATTAGGAATTTATTGTAAAGGAAAAGTACATTACGTTTTATTCAAAGTATTTTCCATCATTTGCCACTACTTTTCCCCATCTTTCTGGCAACATTCGGATACCCCGTCGAAAAAACTCTTCATCTTTTGACGCTATCCACAAATCTACCCAATTTTTGGTGTCTTCATATGATGTGAAGCGCTGCTCAGACAGACCATGTGCCATCGACCGGAACAGATGATAATCAGAAGGGGCTAAGTCTGGTGAATACGGCGGGTGGGGTAAAACTTCCCAGTTGAGTGTTTCCAAGTATGTTTTTACCGGCGCCGCAACATGTGGACGAGCATTATCGTGTAAAAGAATAATTTTGTCTTGTCTGGAGTAGTAATGGGCGCGTTTTTCCTTAAGTGCCCGACTCAATCTCATCAATTGTGTTCGGTAGAGAGCTCCAGTAATGGTTTCGCTTGGTTTCAGCAATTCATAATACACGACACCAAGCTGATCCCACCAAATACACAGCATGAGTTTTTTCCATGAATATTCGGCTTAGCTGTCGATGTTGATGGTTCGCCGGGCTTAACCCATGACTTTCTCTTCTTTGGATTATCGTAGTGAATCCATTTTTCGTCACCAGTGACTATACGATGCAAAAAACTCTTTTTTTATTCCTGGCAAGCAGCATTTCACTCATGCATAATCGGCGTTCAACGTCTCTCGGCTTTAGTTCATATGGAACCCAATTTCCTTGTTTTTGAATCATTCCTAACGATTTTAAACGATGTGAAATTGCTTGTTGAGTCACTTGTAGAGTAAGTGCAAGTTCTTTTGCGTTTGGGACGAATCTTCCTCCAATAGTGCTTCTAATTCCATGTCTTCGTACACTTTCGGCCTTCCACTGCGTTCTTTGTCTTTAACGTCAAACTCACCGTTCTTAAACTTTTGAAACCATTCCTGACAACTTCTCTCACTTAAAGCAGCTTCACCATATGCTTCTAGAAGCAATCGATGCGCCTCAGCTGCAGATTTTTTCACATTAAAGAAGTAAATCAAAAGTTCCCGCAAATGATGCTTATTCGGAATAAAACTTGACATTTTTGCACGAAAAAAATTACGTGATGCTGATACGGAATCACTAGTACTTTAAGGTTATGGTGTTGCCAGATGACTAAACTTGGGATATTACGTTTTACATCTGACAATTTCTCCATAACCTTCTGGTGGGGCCATCTTTTGACAAACCGCGGAAACTTATTTGTACACCTTATAACTAATGCACATGTACTTCTAGACTGTATGGTTGATTTTTTTTTGTAGATAAATATGAACTTGTTGGAAAGCTGTTGAAGCCAGGCGAGCAGCCCACAAGCTATTCTGATGAAGAGGATGAATCATCTACAGCTGGGGGAGCAGGTGACAGGTCGAAGGAGGACTGAAGACGAGAGGTACAGAGGAGAAAGGCTGAGGAAACTTTTTCAACCAAAACTTAATATTTCCATTGCAGTTAATCTCTATTTTAGAATTGAGAAATATGAATATATATTTTTATGTATATGTGAAGCTTTTATTAAATTATATACAATTTGTTTTCTTCTTTATGAATTTCGATCGACTTGATCGAAGCAGTAAACTTGTTTGAATTTATTGTGTTTTATTATTCTTTTTTTAATTTTTAGTATGAAACTGATATTTGAAAAAAATAGACCTATAAGAGAAATGTTTGTTTTCAGAAATGGGCTGTGTTTTTCTCAATAAAAATATCATAGATTTTTTTTTCATTTATTCACTGCAGATTAGCTACTCAAAATCACATGACCTTCTGGATGATAAACAATAGTATATTCTAAAACAAGTTGCAGAATGGGCACCTACTAAAACACAAATTCGAAAAAGAGCGACGAAGGATTTCAGTCAAGAATTGTGAGAAATTTATTGGAATTCAACGAAAAATTCAGTTTATACCTCCTAGTGCCTTTTGAATTTTATTTTCGCAGTTGGTGTGACTGATACGAAAATTGACAGATTATAGAATCTGAATTGACATGCAATGTTGACATTCGAAAGGATAGGATGTCAGTTTTGTCAACCATAAAACGAAAAATATAACTAAAAACAATGCTGTTATGAGTTCATTACGACACTGAAATAGAGAAAAATAATATCATTAAAACATCAGATTTTATCTTTTTTGTGATCTGTATGTCGGTTTCATCAACAGAACATCTAAATTGTCGAATTTCTTGAGAGTAAAACCTGTACCTGTAATACATTAAAATTGCTTGAAGATTCATAAACAGGCAAAGTGATTGAGGACAACAGACAGATAACCAATAAATTGATATCTACAGGATGTTCTAATTTTTTTCCGACAAACTGAAATGGGTGACGAATCACTTCGTTTAAATCAAAAAAGTACCTATGAACATGGACCTAGAAATGCATCGTTTCCGAGATACAGGGTGTTGAAGTTGAAAAAATAATTAATAATTTCATTCAAAACAGTGTGTAATGTAAAAAGAAATTGGAAATATACGAAAATTGGTATGAATCAAAACCATAGATAAGACTAAATGGCCGCCGAGTTTTGGTCATAGAGAAATGAATACATCTATGTTTGATTGATGATTTTGCCATAGATAAAAAAGATTTCTATATCCATGTGACTTTACTAAATTTATCAATAGTAAATCAGATGTATATAGAGTGGAAACTGAGAAAAGAAAAATGGTTCACAATAATAGTTCAATTTGCCGCCGCAATTTTTTTTTCATTACTCCCATAGTTGTTTTCATAAAAATCGTTGTTCAAAGGATTAACAAAATTCAAGGGATATGTCGAATTGACGGAATTCCAGGCATAGAATCGTTCAATCAACGAGTTGATTAACGTTTATGAAACCAAGGATTAAACTCCTGAACTTATATGACCCAGCTTTTCATATCTCAAACTTATCCTGAAAATTTCAAATATTTTAATTTCAAGCGTTCTGAAATTCATGAATATCCGAATACCTGCTTATGGATTGATTTTAAATTCACGCAAAAGCGTCCGATTATAGAAATTGAGTAAATATCGATGTTTTTTTTTATATTAAGTGGCCTCCTATTCTATGATTACAGACATCGGCACAGAATATCTTATTCCTTTTTTTTTACCCGATAAACCTTTTCTACATAATTATTTTAAGATTCAATTAACGACTTATTCATCAGTGAGTCTAAACAAAACAATTGTTACCACTTTGACCCAAAAATTTAAGAAAAATACAGACATTGTGTCAATGTTAAAAGCAACCAATTCGAAGAACAAAAACGCCATTAATATAAAGTTTTTGAATAATATTTTGTAAAATTTCCAGTGGTAGATAGCATACAGAATTAATATGAATTCTGAAACCACAGCTCTGACCGGAAAAAAAAACCTATATATTTTCATACATATCACTTTTATGACGAGACATGAAAAGTCACTTCTGTTCTGAATGAATGTTATATATTAAGGCGAGAGTTTCGATGGTACCAAGTTCGAATCCCCGTGAGGGCCATGGTTGTTGTTTGCGTGGAGATGGTTAAATAAAATTTTAACAATTCGTATACGCTGCGCATAGCTTAGCTGCTGGCACCTTAGAAAATAAAAAACTAAATATTCTATGTTCGAAGGATGGCACATATGAAGAGAAAATTTATGATTCAAAGATTTTATTTTCAAGCGATCTGAAATTCCTAGATATCCGAATATCTACTTTTGGATTGATTTGGTTCAATTCAAAAAATGTGATAGTTTACCAAATAAAAATGATTTCAGCATGTTTCAATTCAATGGCTAGAAAAAAATGGTAATCCATAACTTTGTGGGCCCGATATTCAATCGCAGATAATTTACATTTTGGATTAAAGTTAACTATCGAATTCACCACGAATTCATTATCAGTGAGTCCGAACAAAACATACATTTGTGGAAATCTATAAGCATTTTATATTCTCATCTTTATTTAGTTGAATTTTTTAATTATTCATTTGTTTGTTGGCGAAATTCATTTCGAAATGATTTCGTCGTTTATCCGCAAAAAATACCTACCTATTTAAAAAGCAATCAATTCAATCGCGAATTCTAAATTTTCTTGGAATAATTGACAGTTCTTTGTTTCATTGAGCATCCAACACTTATAAATGGATCTCAGCTTCAAAATTTTCCTATATTATTAATACTGAAGACAATAAACGCATTAATACAGGTCACAACAATTCGTTATTTCGATCCTTTCGATATAGAATCAATTATTGTCAAATTTTCGAAAGGTAGAATAACACTATTATTTTCTATGTAATCTATTACCTGCCTAAAATTTCAAGGTTTCTTTGACGCTCGGTGCCATTCGTTTTATGACGGAAACATCGTCACGGAGCATCTTGAAGAGAGGGGACGCTTGACCAATCACGTACCCATTTTGCGTCACGTGTATCCACAGACGAATGCTGATTCGTTTAAAACCATTGTTAGTAGACAGTCTATCTGACAAGCGTAGAAAAAGTTCAACAACGGCCGCCATATTGAGTGTTGAAGATAGCGTTCAATTTCGTATCAATTCTTGAAATTGTGGCGTCTGATGTGAATAAAGGACATTTTTTCCGTGAATTGTAAGGTAGGATTGTCGACGAGATCATAATTTCGACCGGTGTTTGTTATGAAAGTGTGTAAAAGTGCCAAACCGGAGTAATTCTCTTCCGAGATCATTGTGCGGACCGACAGAAGATGGTGAGCTGCAACCGTGAAGTATAGTCGGCCAGTCTCATTAGTGATAGTTCATTATGGCTGATGGATGACTATTCTTTCATAAATATGTGCCTTGTGGGATGCATCGATTATCGAACACTCAGTATTTTGACTCTTTGGCGCCCATTCTTTTATATTTTTGCAAATAAAGTAAATGTTTTATGTTGAAAATACGATAAATAGTGATTATTAGTTTACCAATTCGGTAAGCTGTAGCATTGGGCCAGCGCTCGGTACTGGCTTTGTAAACAGGAGATTATAAAAATTTTGCTATGGCTGATCATCTTGTAGATGGACCGCCAAATGCAAAGCGGCCCAAATTGGATGCCTTTCAGGGCTCCACGGATACTTCTGGTGAGTTTATTAAATTTTACGCGGATTTGTTTATTTTGTGTATAGCATGTCTAGTAATCTTTCGCGGTATAGGCGTAACGTGTGTTGTTTTTTTAACCCCTTGAACAAATAAATAAAAAACAGCTGTTTTTGATTATTATCACATCGATAATCCTTTTATTTAAATGTTTTCACAGGGTTGAAACCCTTAAATTGTTTAATAATATTTCAGAGATTCTGTCATCTGTCCAATGACAGTAAACACAATTGCACTTGAACTCTGCATGTAATGAAGACTATTAGAGGCCTCTATTTTCTGCATGAATACTTGTGCTCTATTTTTGAAGATTCTAGTCTTATTTGGACTAATCTTTTTCTGTCGGCATAGTCAGTGTTTTTGTATATATCGAATAAATTTTCATTTTATTGATGATTTTGTTGATTCAAACTGCTTGGTGTACCAATTGCTAACAATAATAAACTAATACTTTCTGAAAAACTGCTACACAAATTAAACAAGTACCGCTGTCTGCCACTTTCGAATAAAACTTGGTTATTGGAACTTTAATTTTTATTATTTATACCTAACATTATCAGCTTACAACAACTATGGCCTCAGCTCCAGACAAGGTATGACACCCCCACTAGGTGGTAGCCTTTCCAACTCGTTGCAGCATTGGAACAATTACCCACAAAGTAAATAAATTATTCCCTCTTACTTTTTTTCAAATTAACTCGACTGTTTAACCAATTTTCAACTGTGTTTTATTTTTTCGACAGTCCAGAAATGAAAATAAAGAAATTCTACCCCTTCTAGTAGTTTTACACCTGGTTTTGTTTGTAAACATCATTGTATTTTTTCAATTTGATTATTTTGAATTCAATGTGGGGTTAGGTGTTCTGTCAGACTGTTTGAAAAATTCAACACATTGTCCTGTATGGAGCGTTCAATTAAAACCCAAATTAAAACTAGAATACAGATAATATGAAATGAGTTACACATTTTAGTGGAAATTGATGAATTTATTCAATTAATTCCTAAGTAAATCATTCCTATAGAATCTTGTAAGCTTGAACTGTTGCGCTTACATCTTTTAGTGATATTGTTGTTTCTTTTTTATAGAAACAAAATGCTTTTGTAGTGGCTTTAGTTGAAAGTTTTGTGGTTATATAGTATAGGTCGATATAGAAGAATGTTTCACTAATTTTTTTCTCAAATATAACAGATGTTTTATCCAATATGGATATGTTCGATCTGGAGAACAATTTGCCGGATGAACTGATGTCATCGACTAGTTGGGGTATTGCGGATAACATGGGTACCAGCAAGCCCCCTGCCCAAGGTCCTGGACCCGGTAATATGCAAAATGGGATGGATTCAAATGATAATACCGCAAACTCGAATCTGAGACAGATGCATCTTAATCATATATTACAACAGGTTGGTAGAAGAACAAGTTTTAACGTAAGTCTGTTATGATCGAACCCCCTGTATTTGCTCTAAATATGTAGTATGAGTTTTTTGTCTTGTTTCTCGATTTGTTATATTCTGGACTCTTTTCACTACATTTTGGCTCTTTATATGTTTGTTTTCTGGCTTGTTTATGAGTTTACATTGTTGTTACTTGATCCATTCGTCCAATTTCTTGTATTGATAACTTTTATACAATTCTTCAGCTAGATATATGTATGTTGGAGCCATTTATCACTTAATTTTGTTATATCTGCAATCTTTTCATATTGAATTTCGTCGTTTTACCATAGAAGCTATAAATAAGTGAGGATTGATTGGAAATAGGCATAATATATACTCCTACTTGTCCTATCATCAAGTTATGGCCCCAGATGAAGTTTTTACAAAAAAAAAAAATAAAAATTTTTTAAAAATCATAAATTTAAATTTAAAAAAGAGCTCACGAGAAAATTTTTTTTTAATTTTAACTTCTATTTTTAAATTTCAAAATTTTAATGTGAAAATGACTATTTTAAAAATTAAAAACTGTTGCCTTAACGACTTCAAAAAATTTTGAAATATCTGAAATTTAAAACTAATGAATAATAATTTTACTTCAATTTAAATAAATTTGTAATTGACTGTTATAAATCCCTATAATTAATATGATCAATCTAAACAAATTTTGAATTTTGATTAACAACTGGCTTATACAGAAATCCCTAATATAGTATGGCCCGAACAAAGCTTTGCCTAACCAAATTACTACACAAAAGTTAAATATTTAATCCCTATAATTAATATTTAATTTTTAAGTTATTTAAAAAATTTTGTGACGACAAAAATTTAAATTTGTAATTTAATGACGATTAAATTACAATCTATAACTAAGCATTTCATATCAAGGATATTAATCAAAATTAATTTAAAATAATTGTAATTTTTAAATTTAATTAAAAATTTTCTTTCCAAAAATTTTTTCTAAAAATTATCATAACTGATAAAATTATATTTACTAATAATTAAATTCACTATTATGGTAATTTTGAAAGAAAACCAAACTTAAATTAAGAATTATACAAATATAAAGTTTGAATTTAAGTCTAAAAAAATTAGAATTTGAAAATAATTATATTAAAACTCAAATTTTTACGACAATCTAAACAAATTTTGAATTTTGATTAACAATTGGCTTATACAGAAACCCCTGATATAGTATACCCCGAACAAAGCTCAGCCTAACCAAATTACCTTTCAAAAATTAATTATTTGATCCCTATATTTAATAATTAATTTTTAAGTTATTCGAAAAATTTTGTGACGACAAAAATTCCAATTTGTAATTTAATGACGATCTATAACTAAGCATTTCAAATCAAGGATATTAATGAAAATTAATTTAAAATAATTGTAATTAAATTTAATTAAAAATTTTCTTTCCAAACATTTTTTCTAAAAATTATCATAAATGGTAAAATTATATTTACTAATAATTAAATTCACTATTATGGTAATTTTGAAAGAAAACCAAACTTAAATTAAGAATTATACAAATATAAAGTTTGAATTTAAGTCGTAAAAAATTAGAATTTGAAAATAATTATATTAAAACTAAAATTTTTACGACAATCTAAACAAATTTTGAATTTTGATTAACAATTGGCTTATACAGAAACTCCTGATATAGTATACCCCGAACAAAGCTCAGCCTAACCAAATTACCTTTCAAAAATTAATTATTTAATCCCTATAATTAATAATTAATTTTTAAGTTATTTGAAAAATTTTGTGACGACAAAAATTTAAATTTGTAATTTGATGACGATTAAATTACAATCTATAACTAAGCATTTCAAATCAAGGATATTGATCAAAATTAATTTAAAATAATTGTAATTTTTAAATTTAATTAAAAATTTTCTTTCCAAAAATTTTTTCTAAAAATTATCATAACTGATAAAATTATATTTACTAATAATTAAATTCACTATTATGGTAATTTTGAAAGAAAACCAAACTTAAATTAAGAATTATACAAATATAAAGTTTGAATTTAAGTCGTAAAAAATTAGAATTTTAAAATAATTATATTAAAACTCAAATTTTTACTACAATCTAAACAAATTTTGATTAACAATTGGCTTATACAGAAACCCCTGATATAGTATACCCCGAACAAAGCTCAGCCTAACCAAATTACCTTTCAAAATTAATTATTTGATCCTATATTTAATAATTAATTTTTAAGTTATTCGAAAAAATTTTGTGATTAGAATTTGAAAATAATTATATTAAAACTAAAATTTTAAACAATCTAAACAAATTTTGAATTTTGATTAACAATTGGCTTATACAGAAACTCCTGATATAGTATACCCCTAACAATCTAAACA
This sequence comes from Micraspis discolor, assembly GCA_030674115.1. NCBI lineage: Eukaryota > Metazoa > Arthropoda > Insecta > Coleoptera > Coccinellidae > Micraspis > Micraspis discolor. The sequence goes on along the minus strand of JARTUT010000005.1, from coordinate 3,049,156 downwards.
AATTTTTCAAAAATTAATTATTTAATCCCTATAATTAATAATTAATTTTTAAGTTATTATACAGAAACCCCTGATATAGATAAATTACAATCTAACAAAGCTCAAGGATAACTAAATTTTTACCTTTCAAAAATTAATTATTTAATCCCTATAATTAATAATTAATTTTTAAGTTATTTATTAAAATTTTGTGAAATATAAAGTTTGAATTTAAGTCGAAAATTTTAAAATTTGAATTTGTAATTTAAAACCCCTGATATAGTATACCCCGAACAAAGCTCAGAACGATCCCTATAAATAATAATTTTTTAAGTTATTCAAAAAATTTTGTGACAATCTATAATCAATAACATTTCAAATCAAGGATATTAATCAAAATTCATTTAAAATAATTGTAATTTTTAAATTTATTTAAAAATTTTCTTTCCAAAGATTTTTTCTTAAAATTATCATAACTAGTAAAATTATATTTACTAATGATTAAATTCACTATTATGGTAATTTTGAAAGAAAACCAAACTTAAATTAGGAATTATACAAATTTAAAGTTTGAATTTAAGTCTAAAAAAAATAGAATTTGCAAATTATTATATTAAAACTGAAATCAAAACTTGGATTTTTTAGCAAATTTGAAAAAAATCATAATACCAATAAATCGGTTGTATTTTTTTCGTTTCCAGACCAAACAGAACCTAGTCGGCAACGCCTTGGCCCTGGCCGGAGCCCAATTGGGCAGCAAGAGCCCAAACTTGCAATCGCCCCCTAACGTATCGGTCGCCAAGGGCAACGTGGTAGATCAGATGAACCTGGGAAATCTGCCGTCCAGCATTGCAAACAGTGCGGGTTTGCAATCGATGTCGAACAACGGTAGCTCCTCCCAGGTCATGAGCTCTATACAAGGTGAGATGATCATTTCGCGAAGAAACTTGAAGAGAAGATTTGTAAATTGTGATTCCTCGTTTCAAGGAATGAATAATAACGCAGGGGGCAACATGATCATGACCAACAGTAATATGGGGTCGTTGACCGGAATGGCAGGCGGAGGCCTGGTTGTCAGCAGTAGCAGCATCAAACAAGGTCAACTCGCCAACGCTGCCAACCAGCAACATCATCCCGGAAATTCAGTACCTCCTGTAAGTAGAATAGATCATTTAAAATTATCTGCTGGCTCGGCAACACCACAGATCAATTTTTAATGGATTTTATGAAGCTGCTATGCAGCGAATTAAATAGTGTGAGGAAATTAAAAATAATTGCGAGCCACCTTGGTTTTTTTCTTTTCCAGAACATGCAAAACGGACCGATAATGAACAGAGTAGCGATAGAACAGCATTTGAACACGAGAGGACAAAGACCGCATGGTGTTCCTAATTTGGGAACACCAAGGATGCAACCTCCAAATCTTATCCAGATGGGGCCGATGTCCCAGAGCTTACCTGTGAATACTCCATATTCCTATCCGAATCCATCGCAAGGACCACAAGGCGTTCAAGCAGGTGGTAACATAAACGCCTCTCAACATCTGGGCAGGATAGGCATGCCCCCGCGCTTCGGCGGACCAGCGTCTGTCGGAAACCAAACCGAAGGAGGAATCGCCCAAACGCAACCACCTGCGCCTTCGCCGGCACAACCTCAATCGGGGGCACCTAGCAGTTCTCAACCGGGCCCTCAAGCAGCCACACAGAACCCCCAGGGGGCTCCTCCACCGTCCAGCGGTAAGCAGATTGTTTTCTTCGATATCTGTATGAATTTCTTTTCTAAATAATGAAAATTTGTTCGCGTTCGATCTCACACAATTTGTCATTGCTTAAAAAAAGGTTCGTGTCGATTGGTCGAGAGAAATGCTCGAAAAATACGATCGTGGTGCTTCGAAGCACGGTGATCGTATGAGCCCGAAAGTAAACAGCAGTCGACCGTATAGGTGTTTCACAAACTCACCTCGTATAATCGGGTTAGTGTAGTGATATATTCTCTTTTTACAGATCCGGAGAAACGAAAGTTGATTCAGCAACAATTAGTGTTACTGTTGCATGCTCACAAGTGCCAGAGACGAGAGGCTCAGGCCAACGGGGAGGCCCAGACGAATCCATGTGCTTTGCCGCACTGTAAAACGATGAAAAACGTTCTGAATCACATGACCACCTGCCAAGCTGGTAAGAGCTGTTCCGTTGCTCATTGCAGTTCCTCGCGGCAGATCATCAGTCACTGGAAGCATTGTATAAAGAACGATTGTCCAGTATGTTTGCCCCTGAAGCAAGCCGACAAGTCCAGAACGAACGGTGAGTTCGAAATTACGAATTTTTCTACTGCTTGAATTTTTGTTTACTATCGTTGTTTCAACTTTTTGTAAAATGGCCCGGTAAACTTCACTCACTCTATCTTTAATTTTTTTAATATATTGTTTGTGTTTTATTAATTGAGAAGTCATATCACAATATTTTATTTATTTACACACAATTTATATTTTTGACATTCGCTACTTTTTCTTTCGAAAACATTGACAACGTTTGAAGGACTCCAAATACAAAGATTTGGAAATTTAGTGTGATCGTCTAGCAAGGGTAGGAGTCTACGTTATATTTAAGATTGGTGAAAAAAAAGTTGGAAACAAAGATTGACACAATAACACCCAAATAATGAATTCCTTATTCAGGGTCTAAAAAAATGATAGGGAAAAGGCCTCAGGCAACAAAAAATCTATGTTCTACTATACATTAAAACTATAACACTAGTAGGTCAAATTATCAGTATTGATCTATTGAATAACTTATTTAGACCATACAATCATTGTGGAGGTAAGCAAAGATAACTAAACTCATCAGTAAAATGTGGCAGCTGGGAGATCCATCATAGGGGCAGGAGGTGCTCATCAATAAAATAGTATATGCAAAAGACTAATTATGACCATTGTCATGGTCACGGTATGAGCCTATAACGCTTTATCTCACTTGGAATTTGTATGGCAAACTATAATTATTCAAAACCACAAAAAAAAAAAATAATAACAAAATAAAATATGAGAAAGCTAGGACCGCGGTTCGCCGTTTTGACAGTGGAGACGGCGTGGGTTCAAATGATGTTACTATGGGCGCCAACGTATTTAACCCTAACCTCTCAAGAAAAATATTCAAGGTAAGATAACAATGACAAAACAAAAAAAATTAGCTGATTTCCAAAAAGCACTTGTTTTGGCCAGACACGTAAACACCTCAAAAATAAATAATCTCAAATGATAAACTAAAAATTTTCATGAAATTATTCACTACCGATTTAAAATATAAAACAAATTAAATTAGTTCAATGATTTTCTACAAGTATATTATTCAAATATTCACAAATTAAAGAATTTATATCAAACTTCAACATTTACCGCTTCCCCTATACTTGATCAAGTGTATAGGTCACACTCTGTATATTGTAACAACTATTCTATAAAATATTTTGTGAAGTGCTCTTGTAAAAAAAAATATTTCATCTATAAAAATGACCCAAGTTCATCGGTTCAATATTCAAAATATAATAGTAATTTTTCTTCCTTCGTAACTCTGCTTCAAGGATTAATTGAACAAGATGGATCGAATGTCGTAAAGAAGGAAATTTTTCTTATATACTAGGATATTCTTCAATATAGGCAGTGAACTATCCAAGGAAATGATTACCAGTTATTCCAATTCTCATTTATGATAAAAAGAAATATAGTTCTCCCTATTCCTGATGGTGCAATGAACTATCGACGATTTCCAATCCTAATGTCTGGATGAATAAAAACTTTCAAGGTCACTTCCCTCGATGAAACAACGACCAGTACTTGAAATGGAAATGGCAAAGTAGAAGCGACAAAATGTTCCAAAACCACAAATGCAGAAAGTAAACGTAAAAATTAGAAATTAAAGTAAATAGTAAAAATAAAAAAAAGGCCCTGAAAATAAACATCTCAATCAGAATTTTCTAGAATGAAGTATGGATCGATTCACACTTACCAAGATGGTGGGCGGTCTTATATCAAAATTGATCGCTGAGCCAGCATTAATCCCCCAAGGGTAATATATTGCTTAAATCTCCAAAATATTTCAATCAGCCAATATATTCGAAATTGTAGAAGATATCTTAATCCAAATAATTTTGCTATTTTCAAAGAAACTCTTCACGATAATATTCCACAGTGACCATCTTATAGCGTTCAATTTTCACAATTAAAACAAAGAAATGAATTTCCAGGCCCACATATGGAACATATGAGGTAAATAAAATAACACGGGAATCGAATCGCGATCAAGATATTGAAATTTTCAAATAGGCAACTTACAAAACACCCTGAAGTATTATGGACAATATACTCTGAATTCAAAATAAATCATTCACAGAAAATATATCAAAATGAACGTTACAAGCCAAGGAAATGAGAACACAGTTAAGGTCATGGAGTTCCAGCGGTGGCTCTGAAAAAATGAAAAAAGTAACAGCGTCAGACTATTGAATCCAAATTACAGTACGGAGTGATGTTTTGTGGTTCTGGTAATATTTTTTTCTCTGTTCTACAAGAGAGTGCTGTCAGGATTTTATGTGGGATGAGATACAATGAGTCATGCACTTCAGAAAAAATGGCACACTGACTCTTTCATTTATAGGAATGCTTACTCTTCATCCATAAAAATCTATTTAATGATCACATAAATCTGAAATGGAGATACAGTACAAAAAGCTTGTCCTACTGTAACATTTGCCACTTTTTCTTTCGAAAAGAATGACAAATATACGCCTACTACAACACTGGAGTCTGGATGACTCCAAATACAAAGACTTGGCCATTCAATGTGATCGTCTAGCAAGGGTAGGACTCTACGTCATGTTTACGTAATAATTCAAGTTCGTGATAATTGAGATTAGTGAAAATAATTGGGAAACAAAGATGGTAAATAAAACACAACGGTTAGACCCAGACAATCAGCTATTTATTAAGGGTCTAAAAAAATATAGGGGAAAGCCTCAGGCATAAAACCCTTTTAGGTGGTGTTAGGGCACTTGTTTAAGACTGAATGGTTAATAATTAACAGCTAGCAAAGGCAAGTATAACAGTTCTGAGAAAACTATAACAATACAAAACAGATAGTAATTATAATAGTCAGAGCAACTTCCATAATACAAAGAGAATAATAAACATGGTAAATGTATACTTCAATAATGCAACAGGATAATAATCTTGGCAAATATGTAAACTTCAATAATACAACAAGGATAATAATCATGGCGAATGTAAACTTCAATAATGCAACAGGATAATATTCATGGCAAATATGTAAACGACCAATTTTGACCATCGTCATGGTCACGGCACCATAACTATAATATTGTATCAGCTACGGAATTAGGAAAACGGGGAAGGTCATGGAGTTCCAGCGGCGGTTCTGAAAAAATGACAGAAAGTTTCACGGTTGATAAAAAAAGGTATATTCTCTCATGCCTTATAGCACATGATGGTAACGGTCCCTGCCTTAAGGCCTTGGAACCGCCCCTTCAAGGCCTTCGATCCAGGAACCTAAAAAATCTCATACAACAGTAAAGGAATATCATGTAATACGAGCGTATAGTTAAATAGCTAGCAGTACAAGATCATAGAAATAAATAAACGAAAGTGCTCTCATCACTTGATAAAAGAGTAAAACATATAAATCAACAAAAAGGAAACACTATACAACATTATGGTGCTACACTCAAAGGGTTACGTTCACTACTTTGTATCAAACATACTAGTAACATTACTAGTCGATGATCTCAGACGTTATAATATGTTCCTGTAATTCAACCACAGGTCCTGGCCCATAAAGGCCTTGACAATTTATGAAAAAATATTCTAGAGTCACTCAACGTAAGATATGTAATTAAACTTGAACAAAACATTACATGCACAAAGAAGGTAGGTGTTATCCAAAACAACAAGGCATTACATTCACAAAGAAAGTAGAATCAATGACAAGGGACAAACATCACCTAATACACCACTAAACCTAATAATATTGCATAATAACAGTTTTAATTTACAAACATAATAGAAAAATAATAAATTGAACCAATCCAGTTCTCAATGCCATTCATCAACAAAGGTTAATAAAATGGACAAGCAACTAATAACATTTAAAATAGTCTCAATATATTGCAAAATATATTCTAGAGTTGCTCAACGTAAGATGACTTCATTTTCGAGCTCACACAAAGGCACTAGCAAATTTTTGTGTCTCCATTACCTCTCTCACAACTCCACCGATAATGGTCCCACCATTTTGCCTTCTTTTTGTTCTCTCACGTACTCGCGCAAATCGACGCGGGCTCTAGGCAGTGACAGCCATGTTCTTCTTCTATTCTGACCATGGAATATATTTCCACGGTTTGGTAACCGCCAGTGGCGTATCAGCATAGGGTGGAATTAGACTACGATTATTTTGTATTGAAACAAACCTAGGATGTTACAGAGCGTCGAGTGAAACTCAATTTGATTTTTGGGTTCTTCAAAATCCTGGATTATTACAACTTTAGTTTTAAAAAGTTTTTAAGGCAACACTGGACATTGAGTGAGTGTGGTTCCAAAATTCATGCCCTCTTTCAACCAGTTTATAAGAAATATCACACTGTAATGTAGCAACTCGTCCCAGTCACTAGTTGAACTAAAACAATTGTTTTCTTTTCGTATTAAACTTGTGTCAACAAAGTGTTTCCGTTTCAGCCGCAGCAGCAGCCGCGGCCGCCGCCCAGGCCAACATACCGCAGAACAACGCGGCCACCACCGCCGTCACGGCCAATCAGAATCCCGATCTCCGTAGGGTGTACGACACCCTCGGCATTCAGTACTCGACGGCGATGTCGTTGTCCTCGACGACGCCCGGCCTGATGACCAACACGAATCAGAGATCGAACATCAGGTTGCCCGCTCCGATCGCGTTGGCCGGTCAGAACATGGGAAACAACGCGGTCAGGGTGATGAATCCCCAGGTGCAGGTTATACCGAGCGTCAGTCAGCCGCTCGGCAGCGATCCCTCCGCCGCGGCTCAGACGACCTCGGCGCAGTCAACGAGCATGCAACAGGGCGTGAGCAACGTCATGTTCGGCCTCACGTGCAGCGGCGAGAGCCTGTCGCAGAACTTGGTCGGACAGCTTCCGCCCGGTATAAACGCTGGACAGGTGAGTCTTTCTTACATATACCAAGCCTTTTTATGTACAGGGTGAGTAGTATGTACGCTTCGTTAATACCTTAGACTATATAAGATTGCCCCGGGATCGGCCCTGCGGGCCTCTCGGAAAGCTGCGCTTTTTGGGTCCCGTTAGGGACCCAAGTTAGCCACGCCCCCGCTTATTGCTCAAATATAATTGAAGATGAGAATAGACCCCTTGATTTACATTGAAAAGTGTCGCATCTGAAACTTAGAGCTGATTGTAACGTATTGAGCTGGTCCACTTAGGTCATAAAACAATATTCATGTTGCCAAACTGAGCAAATAGTAGGTTTCTTTATTTCTCTATAATTTAAAATAAAAACTTTTCTCCAATTTGTATTCAAAACATTTTATAAAATTTTATATATTGAATTGAAACTGACTTATCGGATATTTTAGCAAGAAGGTAAAGAAAAACTTTAGTTGATTCTGCTATTTTATGTCAGAGACCGCACATGGAAAGAAATTCAGATGAAAGTCGAGACAACGCTGCCGCATTCTCTGTTTGACAGTTTGAAAGTCACATGATGTTTAGAAGACACACGTTGCCACCTCTGTATCGAAAATAAATACGCAAATTGAAGAATATTTGTGAGACTCGGTATTAGGTTTTTCATAATTTTTATTGTTTATTACTTTTCATCGCTTTAGAAGTATTTAGTTATTTAAATGTTCAGTAGCGTAGAAAGTTTTAATAGGGAAGTTTTCAATGAGATTATAATAAGATAAAACGAGGTTTTCTTGAATTGAGGTTCCCAGAAGATGATGAAAAAAGAAGAATTTGGGCTTCGCTGTTGAGATGGTCAAGTATTTGCCCAAAGAAAGCAATTTCATCATTTGTTCAGATCATTTTGACCTTGAAGAAATTGTGACCTGAGTAAAGATTTTATGCGGTGTTGCCGGGTGAGGTTTCACAAGAGACTTTCAATGAGGGGCCAAAACAAATCGACATTTTACAAAGGAATGCTTTGTCTATCTTAGATAGTCTAAGATTGAAACCAATTCATATTTGGTCCAGAACCGCCTTTGCTTATCTACTCATCCATTAATCAAGAATGATATCAAGTGAGGTTTTTGAAATACGGACATGTGGAATATTGTGTTTTACAATTTATATGGTAGACTTTTTTTGGGTCAACGGATTGTAACATGACAAAGTGGCACTTTAAATGACGAGCATGAGACTTTACTCTTGATTCTCTCAGGGTGGGCTCAATTATCCCAGCAACAAAACTCCCCTCGGTTTTTGACAAATATATTGAAGTGTATAAGCACAATTCACAAATAACAAGTTTAAGGAATGTCCAATCTCCCAAGTAAAACAGAACACTAGGGACTTATCTTAAAATTATCTGAGTCAATAGCTCCCAGATACAAAATAAAGTCCCAGAGGGTATGGCCTGCCAGTTGACCAGAAACGGGTTGTATAGTTTCCACATAGCATATATCTTTGGCCTCGTAATAGGATATAATTTGGCCCCCAGGGAGGAGCTATGTCAGGATGAACAAAAGAACATTAGAAACTGCAAGTGCACATACAACAAGGCTCCTTCTCGATTTCTTTCAGACAAATATTGAACAAATCTTAGTAAAATTACATTATCTTAACAAATTAAACCGAGAAGAAGTTATGTTGTGGGGATCATTGGAAGCAGCCAATGCAAAAACGAGCTCTCATGTTAAAGTGCCAAAAAGAACTAAAATTTCGGTTCCTGGAAGGAAATAAACACTTACCGAGAATAGTTATGTATTTCTCGCAAATCTCTGACCCACAAGAGTCACATTTAGATATTGATTTCAATAATTACTACAGAAGATGACCGGCATCTGATCTCGACCGAGAGAAAAAACTACGCTGACCGTTCGAGGTTAGCTTCGCGGAACACAGATAACCGGCATAGAACACATTTATATTCTATTGCAGGAGAACTATTTCAAATTTCAACTATAATTCGGGTGCGCGTACGGAATAACGTCAGTGGCGTGCAAATCGTTGCAGGATGCCTAATTCGAAAATAAGGATCGAATAACTATTTTGCTTAGAATTGTGAAAGAAGGCATGTTGAAACCCAATTTTGTCCCTAATGCACCTATACGTGTCTGTAGGTCACAGCAAATCCGGTGCAAGGAACGAAGGAATGGCATCAATCAGTTACTCCCGATCTCCGTAACCATCTAGTCCACAAGCTCGTGCAAGCGATTTTTCCAACACCCGATCCACAGGCGATGCTGGATAAACGAATGCACAATCTTGTGGCGTACGCGAGGAAGGTAGAAGGCGACATGTACGAGATGGCGAATTCTCGATCCGAATACTATCATCTTCTCGCCGAGAAGATATACAAGATCCAGAAGGAACTGGAGGAGAAACGGATAAAGAGGAAGGAGCAACAGATGCAGCAGCAGCAGGTGGTTCCGAATCAGCAACAGCAGCAGGTGCAACAACAGACACAGCAACAGACAATCAGAGCTGGCCTGTCTGGCGTTGTTAACGTTGGTGTTGTGCCCATGTCAGTTGGTGAGTCGAACCATTCTTAATTAATTGTGTTGATTTCCAGACATCAGTATTTTTTGGACACACTGAAACAGTTCATGTTGAAATCTATTTCATTTTCCTAATTTACTATTTATTTATTGTTCTAGTTTGTGCATTTTAGGACTTTTTGTGTGTGAAACACAAGGTCAATCTTGGTAAGATGCTTAATAGTATATTCTAAAACAAGTTTTCGAACGCATGAGTGTTGGAATTGCCTGCTGCAAGGAGTATTAGACGATATTTTCTCTATTTCAGTCAAGAATTGTGAGAAATTTATTGGAATTCAAGGAAAACTTCAAATTATACCTCCTAGTGCCTTTTGTATTTTATTTTCGCAGTTGGCGTGACTGATACGAAAATTGACAGATTATAGAATTTGAATAGTGCATTCAAATCTCTACATGGTTTAATATTGACAGTTGACATGCAATGGACGCGTGATGACATTTAAAAGGATAGGATATCAGTGTTGTCAACCTCAAAACGAAAAATATAACTAAAAACAAGCACTGTTTTTAGTACTGTAATGAACTCATTACGACACTGTAATAGAGAAAAATATTAAACTTCCTCAATATTCACTGAATATCCTTCATTTGAAGCTATACACCTGTGCTAATGTCTTCTCCAATCATGGATTTTTGACCATATTATGACATTTGTCGCCATTATGGTAATAAAGACCTCAAAATTAAAAAAACTGATTTCATGCCAAAATGATCAATTTCTCATTACTACACAAAATATATTTCGAATTTAAAATTTTTTTGTCAATATTGCTCTTTATTCAATAACCCATCTTATTATACTCTGTTAAGATTTGTAACGGTCATGAAACTGCAATATCCGATGAACCCCAATTAGTTTCGAAAGTGATAGAATTTACAACGGGGTACTTTCAGTATGAGTTTATGACCGGATGACCAAGAAATAGATCTTTATATTTGAACCTTTGTCGAATGCTGGAATTCCGCCTGGGTATTTTCGGGAAAGGCCAGCATTGTACGTTTTGCACTTTCCATTTATTTGGTCAAACCGTTTTTACGCCCCCTTTTGAAGAGGGGCAACCAGTTAACATAAATAGAACTAAGGTTAAGACTCAGAGAAATATTTACAACATTTCTAGTGAGTGTGCTGACTCATTGTGGTCGTAAGAGGAGGTTATATGTGCCATCCAGACATCCGAGGTGCACATAGTGTAAATAAAGTTTTAAGTTGTACAACCTCTTTTCAATTAAAGGGATTTTTCATTAATTTGGGACATCCAGTCCAAGAAGATACCGGAAATATCCGACAAGTTCTTCTTGCACTCTGCATCTCGTAGAAACTGTGTTACCAGTCTCCGGTCCACAAATCCTCAGAGACTCCGTCAGTCTGTCGATTTCGGAGTTATGAGAAAACATACTCCTTAGCATAAAACCAGTATGTACCCGAAAGCAAGAGATTCCTCTCATTCTCGAAATATAGAGCAACGCTTGAGAAATCTTGAGGTTTGAGTTTGTCCGGAGAAAATGTATTCAACAAGATCTCCCCGTACATTTCCATTTTACCATGTTTCCTTGCCAATTCGAACGCTTCATCGTTACACTTTGAAATCACCAAAAACTTGATTGCAGAATTAAAATCGTTGAGTTTCTGGAAAAACCTGAAAAGAAATATTATTCACACTCTACTCAATTATCGTTGAAGATTTCTTACTTTGCTACCAGTTTTGCACCTTCCACGCTCTTAGTTTCTTGTACAAGTTCAACAGCATCTTCAGGACTATTCAAATGTTCCAATTTTAATCTTATAACGGAGTCTATATCTTTAGCGTTTTGATAAGCCTCCGCAGCTTCTTGATAATGACCCTCTTTCTCTTTAGCTTTCGCGTATTCCAGATGTATCTTTCCTGAATTGATTTTAGGTAGGATATCGCCGACTTTATTCCAATTTTTTAGTTTTATGTAGTTTGTTGCAGCTTTTTCGTAATTTTCGCTCCTCTCATAAAACAAAGCAGCTTCAGGTAATTGCTTCTTTTTGTCCATGATTTCTGCACACTCCTTGTGCAGCGCTTTAACATCCAACTCGATGGCAATGCTCAGTCCATGCCTTAAATTGTTGCAATGTAAAGAACAACGAGCTATACCAGCTTTACATTGGTAAGTGTGTTCTTCACTCAAATTCTCTTGCAGAGCCTTTTCGTAATGTAAGAGTGCCTCTGTGTGATTGCCCCTGAAAAATTTAAAACAAAATCTCTATGAAATTGAAGTAAGTGAAATGACACATTTTGTGTTCTGATTCGAGGTTATGTTAATGTCAATGAAATTTGACATACATGAATTCTAGCTGTTGCGCGTATTCCCTCGAAATAAGTGCAATTTGTTCCGGTGCCATCTTTTTAGCTAAATCTAACGCCTGTTCCCATTGTAGAAGATCTCTCCTCATCTCTAAGGCAGCTTGAGGATTGGACGAAGACAAAAACCATGTTTGAGCCCTGTCGAATTCTCCAAGTTAAAGGCAAATGTGGCCATATAGAAGCTTGATATCCTCAATATCTGAGAGATTTTTCAAGGAGCGTACCATCGAGACATCGTATAATTTCTTGTAGACTCTAATAGCTAAAAAAAAAAAATGTTTTACCTACCTTGTTCAAGTGATTATCTTGAACAACGGAAAGAGATACAACCCATGTTATTTTGGAGCACTTGTGAAGTAAATCATGTAGTTTGATTAAACATGCTGAAAACGATACCTGAATGTGCTAGTTTTGAAGATGACTAAACAATAACTTTTTTGTTTAATATGCTAAATGATTAATTACAAAGAGTTTGAAATAATCTCACCTAGTTCAATCTCGATATTTTTCAAACATTCTTCACCTAAACTTCTCCACAATTCCTTAGATTGCGCCACTTCACAAATAACGAAAGCATCATTAAACCTTTAACAAAGAGAAGGTCATAAGGTAATCTTCACCTAACTGGTTACCATTACCTATTTAGAGCCAACTTTTTCCGAAACCGATCCTCCAAATTTTTCTCGTTTCTCTCAATATTGGACACCGAAATGGTATCATGAGTGCTGAGTTGTAGCTGCGTTAACTGACCGCCAGCTGTGGCTGCTATAACATCTGAAGCCATTAAAAGTGGAATCTGTTTACTGAGCAGAGAGGTCTGACCCACCTTTCTTACTAAGTGCCTTTTGTATTTTATTTTCGCAGTTGGTGTGACTGATACGAAAATTGACAGATTGTAGAATTTGAATAGTGCGTTCAAATCTCTACATGGTTTAATATTGACAATTGACATGCAATGGACGCGTGTTGACATTCGAAAGGAAATGATGTCAGTGTTGTCAACCACAAAACGAAAAATATAACTAAAAACAATGCTGTAATTAGTTCATTACAGCACTGTTTTTCGTACTGTAATGAACTCATTACGACACTGAAATAGAGAAAATTTATTATGTGTTTTGAATAACTCAACAAAAGAAAAAAGGATTTAAAAAGTTGAACAATGGAATTTTAAATGTAATTTGATCTGTGTAATCGGAATTTTTCCTCGTTTCAAAATACGTATTACTTTAGCCTTATGGAATTCGAAAGCAAAGTTTCCTGAGTTCAGAATATTGTTATTAACAGTCAATAACTAAGACAAGTTCTTTTTTCTTAAATATTTGATGAATTCTGTCAAGTTAGTTGGATAAGCCACATTACCAAAATTCTGTGAAAATAGATTTCAACATGGATCAATATGAACATAAAGCACATTTTACTGATGACAGTTTTATTGATTCCTTCATTTCTGCAATCTTCCAACACGAAAATGTTTTCTCTTTAGGAGTATCAGGCATTCCAAGCAACATGGCCCAACAAACCAACCTGAGAAGTTGCTCGCCCAGCGGTACCAATCGTCTGGGCCAGTTGCCCGTCCAGCAACAGGGTAACCGGATGCTCTACCCCCTGCAGCAACAGCAATCGAATCAGACGCAACAACAGCAACAGTCGGCAAATCAACAGCAACAACAACAGAACCTGGTCAGCCTGCCTGGTCCGAGTCCCACCTCTTCCAACGCGTCCGGTATGGCGGGTCTCTCCCCGTACGGCTTGCCCTCCTCTCTGTCTCAGGCACCTGGCAGCGTTCCTACTCCGAACAACAATAATAGTCAATTCCAACAGACGGTCAGCAACGGTCCGGCCAGCCTACCCTTGGCCTCGCCCGTCGGTTCGACCAATAATACAACCGCTCAGCAGAACCAATTCAACGAATCGTTGAAGAGTAGACTGGCCCCTTCGCCTTCGTCGATGATGCAGCAACAGCAGAATCTCGGTCTCAATCAGCACCAACAGATGAATAACGGTGGCAACGCTGCCGCGCAGACCATCTCTTCCAGGATGGATACGACGCCCGTGCCCACGCCCCATCCTCCCAGCACGGGACCGAAGTCTGTTAGCTCGTCCAGGGGCCCCTCGCCGGCGCCCGCGACGCCTATACAGTCATCTCCGGCCAACGTTTCTAGTATGGGTGAGTGCTCTCTAACAGCGGTTTATTGTTCATTTAGCTGTCGCCATGATTGCTTTTGTTTGTGGGGTTCGCGTTCAATTCTTTAAAATCAATCTAATGTTGTAACATTTGCCACTTTTTTTCTTTCGAAAAGAATGACAAATATCATTTTCAAAACTAACTACGGCACTGGAGTCTGAATGACTCCAGATACAAAGACTTGGCCATTTAATGTGATCGTCTAGCAAGGGTAGGACTCTACGTTATGTTTACGTAATAATTCAAGTTCGTGATAATTGAGATTAGTGAAAATAATTGGGAAACAAAGATGGTAAATAAAACACAACGGTTAGACCCAGACAATCAGCTATTTATTAAGGGTCTAAAAAAATATAGGGAAAAGCCTCAGGCATAAAACCCCTTTAGGGGGTGTTTGGGCACTTGTTTAGAACTAAAAGATGAGATATTAACAGCTAGCAAAGGTGAGTATAACAATCCAGGAAAGGAAACTATAACAATACAGCACAGACGATAATCAGGATAATCAGAGCAACTTCCATAATACAAGAGTATAGTAACATGGTAAATATAGCAACTTCAATGGTACAACAAGAATTAATAATCATAGCAAATGTATACTTCAATAATGCAACAGGATAATAATCATGGCAAATAAGTAAATGACTAATTATGACCATCGTCATGGTCACTGCCCCAGAGTATGTGAGCCATAACTATAATATTGTATGAGCTAAGGAATTGGGAACACGGGGAAGGTCATGGAGGTCCAGCGGCGGCTCTGAAAAAATGACAGAAAGTTTCGCGGTTGATATAAAAAGGTATATTCTCTCATGCCTTATAGCACATGTCAGTAACGGTCCCTGCCTTAAGGCCTTGGAACCGCCCCTTCAAGGCCTTCGATCCAGGAACCTAAGAAATCTCATACTACAGTATAGGAATGGTCCACAATCTCGAGACCCCTAAATGAAATATCATGTAATACGAGCATATAGATAAATAAATAGCAGTACGAGATCATGGCATAAATAAACAACAAATCTTCATAGAATATCAATCACAAGTAAATAATAAGAACCAGAATGCATTATGGACATAAATAGCAGAGACAGATATAGGTAAACGATCATAAGCAATATAAATAATGAAAGCAGAGAATCTACATAATCAACCGAAGGAAATATACATAACGACAACAAGATACATCACGACAGTAAGAAGAATAAGTTAACACAGTACGAAATATACACAACAATAACCATGAATAGTAAGGCAAGTACATTACACAGTAAAATGACCAATTACAACAGTACGAGACATACATAATGATTACATGAGACAGGGGTAACTTAACAACGTTAACCTTCGATATAACACCAGAGTGCTACGTACACTGGTTACATCCATTATTCCATATCAACCATACTAGTACTACCACTAGTGGAGGTCTCCATATGTTCCTGCTTAATCACAGGCTCAGAACTACAGAGCGATGGGCAATTCCTATTGCACCATAGGGTACAGTAAATAAAGTTGATCGGTTACACTCCAGTAACACATTGTAGAAAGCTGAAAATAAGGCATTCATTGTTATGGTAGACACCTGAACTGCAAAGGCAATAATATCGAAAATGATGGAATCACATGCTATAAGGAGTTACATGAATCAAACAAAGTATTAAGTGAACAAATGAAATAGAGTTATATCAATCAATCAAACAAAACATTTTATGAACAAAGGAAATAAAGTTATATGAAATTAGACAATGCATTATGTGAACAAAGGAAATAGTTATATGAAGTTAAACAAAGCATTATGTGAACAAAGGAAATAGTTATATGAAATCAAACAAAGCATGATGTGAACAAAGGAATTACATTCACAAGACAACAGTATTAATGACAAATGCCCAAACACAACCTAATAATACATCATTGAATTAAACAATAATTAAGGAAACAATCTATAATAATGGCCTATATATGAAAACACTAAATTTCCTGAAACAATGAGGATTCCAATGTTGTTTACCAACAAAAAGGTTAGTAAACGTTTAGTCGTTCATAATATTTAAATTAATCTGAATTCTACCTGCAAAATAGATTCGAGCGGCACTCATGGTAGCAATGGCTTCGGTTTTTGCACTCACAAGCACTCACTAAAAACTTTCGAAAAGGGAACTTAATTCGCTCAGCGGTCAACTGATAATAATCAACACCATCTTCGATTCCTTCCTTCCTCTGGTTGCTCCACGCAGTCGCGTAACGTGTCAACTTCACGCTTCTAACCATAGAATGTATTTTGACAATCAACTCTCTTTCGAGGTACGTGAGGCCAGTGGCGTCTCAACATAGGGTGAAATGGGATTACGATTTTCTTGTATGAAAGAAAACCTAGGATGTTACAATGTCTCGATAAAATTTTTTTTTTGGGATATTAAATAAAGATTTGTTCGAAGTTCAATGGGATACAAACAATAGTATAAATTGTTTTCTATGTGTTAATGAGCGTATCTAAAAGTGATGTAGTCTTAATCTATGATTTCTTTTTCTGTTTTAGGCAAGGGAATGAGCAGCGCCGAACGGGCGGCAATGAACGCCCCCCGTCAATCGTCCGCCTCGTCGCAACTCGCCGCCATCATGGCCGCCCACGACCGCGACGAAGACTCGCCGTCGCCGTCCAACGGTCGCGGCGGCAAGCTGGACCAGATCAAGACGGAAGACGCGTCCGCGACGTCGTCGATGGTCGAGGTCAAACAGGAACCGATGGACGACGCCGACGCGAGCCAAGACGGCGGCGCCGGAGGCGGCAAGAACATGAAGAACAACGATTATTCGGGCGGCGCGGATTTCAAGACCGAGTTCAAGACCGAACCGTCGGACGACAAGAATGACGCGTCGGGCGACGTCAAGATGACCGTCAAGGAGGAATCGGGCGAATGCTCGGCGGACGTCAAACCCAACGTCAACGATATACCTTTGGTGCCGATCTCTTCCGCCGCCGCTGACGGGAAGCCGAGGAAGTGCAGTAAGTACACCGCCATCTGTTGTTATTCGCAAGAAATGGAAATGTGACAACGTCGCTTGTATGTTTACCGTACTTGTCAAAAATTAGAATTGAACCTGATCTATAATTGGTCTTTAACAGAAAATTGAAAAATGAAAACCACTGATATTATAGCTATTTTTGAAATACAGGGTGAGTCTTTGACCACTACTGATTCTTGAAGCAAATTTTTCCAAATTCAGCTGCGTTTAAAAGTTATAAGCATTTTAAGGTTTCAAATTGGGCAAATACCTCTCTGTAGTCCAGATTAGATTGAATAAAATTTAGTTTAGAATTGAATGTCCTAATATCTGGGAGATCCATGATATGAAATGGAAACACTATTCAGATATAAGTACTTTTATGATTTTAATTTGTAACTCTACATGTTTCGAGCTAATTCAGCTCATCTTCAGGAGTAAGAAAATCACACAAGTGAAGCTGAAAAACAACAAAAATTCGTGGATAAAACGCAAAAATTCTTTACAGTGAAAGACGAGGATAAAGTAAAGAAAAAAACTAAGCAAAAAACAATATAAGCGACAAGATAAAGCAAACTAATGAAAGCTTACAAAAGACAAAACACTAACAAAAAATATAAAAGTTAAATTATGAAGGAAAATTATATAATATAAAACAAAGTAAGCAGTATAAAAAACAGTAATTGTAAGCTTTTAAAAAAGGTACTAACTGAAAATAGCGGGTGTAAAAAACTGCTATGAATAAAACTAAACGAAAAAGCTAGAATCTCATAAATAAAAAAACTTACATAAAAATCTTCAGAAACAATTCAACGAAATTTGCTACCATTTCAGTCTTGGAACCTGGGTCCTTAGTATTACGGAGAGTATGATTTTTTATTAGGTTTTTCTAAATTACCCAAAATGTACCCTTGGAAGCCTCATAACTTTTTTTACGTGGGTTTTTACATGCATTTTTTTTATTGTATTAAGTCTACATGAGTGTGTGTTTAAAAAAAACGTATTTATTGTTACAGATAACACCACAAAATTAACACGTGGGCCTTTTATTAAAAAAAAATATGACAGTATGAAAACATCTCCACTCTTATTGAAATTTTAAAAAAAGTTACAGCGACTACCAACTTAGTTTTATTTTAAAATGTTCTTTGGTTTATAACGTTGCTAACCATATGCTATTTACGTAAGTCAATAAAAAAAATAATACTGCAAATAAGGTTTTAGTCAGAAGAGTGAAGAAAGTCGCACCTAAATAAAAGTACGGATTTCGACTCAACACAGCGAGCAAGGAAATTTTACCTGCCCGTTTTAGACGCGTGTGAATTATTATTACTATTTCTGTCCTTAGGTTGGATTGGGTTAGTCGCCGCTGACTTGACCCTACCGTCATTCGAGATTTAACTGTTGGAAGTGTCTGTGCCGCATTGTTCAGTTTTTTCAAATTTGTATTTTTTTGTTTTTGTGACTTTTATCGACTTTTTGCCACTGTTGTTTTAATTTTGGTTGTTGATATGCCTAATTTCACCAACGCTGAGTATACTGATGGCATATGGCAAGGGCGATGGTGTTGCTCGTGCAGCTCAAAGGATTCATCAAGCCAAATTTCCTGATCGAAGATTAAAAAAGACTGGAAACTTAAATTTTCAAGAGCCTCTGGTCAATGTGAGGCAACACCATGTAGCAGTTGACGATCAAATACTTAAAGCTTTGAAGACCCGAGGCTCTTGAAAATTTAAGTTTTCATTCTTTCTTAATCTTCGATCAGGAAATTTGGCTTTCTAAATGCTTTGAGCTGCACGAGCAACACCATCGGCCTTGCCATATGCCATCACCATATCAGCATACTCAGCGTTGGTGAAATTAGGCATATCAACAACCAAAATTAAAACAACAGTGGCAAAAAGTCGATAAAAGTCACAAAAACAAAAAAATACAAATTTGAAAAAACTGAACAATGCGGCACAGACACTTCCAACAGTTGAATCTCGAATGACGGTAGGGTCAAGTCAGCGGCGACTAATCCAATCCAACCTAAGAACAGAAATAGTAATAATAATTCACACGCGTCTAAAACGGGCAGGTAAAATTTCCTTGCTCGCTGTGTTGTGTCGAAATCTGTACTTTTATTTAGGTGCGACTTTCTTCACTCTTTTAACTAAAACCTTATTTGCAGTATCATTTTTTTTATTGACTTACGTAAATAGCATATGGTTAGCAACGTTATAAACCAAAGAACATTTTAAAATAAAACTAAGTTTGTAATAGCTGTAACTTTTTTTTAAATTTCAATAGGAGTGGAGATGTTTTCATACTTTCATAATTTTTTTTTTAATAAAAGGCCCATGTGTTCAATACTACTTGGTACGAACCGTGTAACTGGCGTCCTCTACGAGAGTCAGACATAAAACCGAATTCATTCGTATAAAACTTTATTCCAATGTTGCCAGTAGTTTCTGCAAGATTTTGAAAAATGTGTATAATTTTTTTTTCTTCAACCCTGTATCTTGAATACGGATGGCGTTACGAAATTTTTTTACTGAGCAAACCCCAATTATTTTTCAGTTTTCTATCTATCCTAGAGAGGGGGTTAACTTTTTTTTTGAAACACCCTGTGGTACGGCCTTTGGTATGCTATCTATGCTAATTTTAGTGGAAAACAAACAAAAATGTTTAACTTACTATTAAGTTTGGGGTCAAGCTAGTTCCAGGTGCGTTATTTCCAAATTCACCTTCGATTAAAGGAAATTAATTAGGAAGGGTGAAGGTAAAAATAAGGAAAAAATAAGATGAATTTTAAACCTGGAAAGCACTCCCACTGCGGCTCGGGATGCAGATGGTAATCCCGCCCTTCCTTGGTTGGAATAGAAATGAGGGTTGAACTATGATGCGAGTTGTACTATAATTGTGATGCACTAGCACCAAGATGCATATTAAATACTGCGGTTTTACTATGCTAAACTAGATTATGATTATGATTAAATGTATTTTCTGACCATATTCATTTCATACTGAATTGAATAATTTCAAACTATCGAAATTATTATTATTATTTTATTATAATATTTTCCACATTTTTTAAATAACTGTTGACAGTTTCAAACAGAATCAAAACAACAAGGAACCACAGAACACTATTTTATTGGGAACAACCCACCACAGAGACGTTATTTTAACATTTCAATGTGGTAATAATTCACTCTAGTTATTCTGAGAAAAATTATAACTGAAGAACGATAATGATAACAGATATTATCTTTCATTTTAAAAAAACTTTGCAATTATTAAGTTTTTTCTCTCCTGGGGTTCGGTAATAAATTAATATTCTATGGTAAGGTATTAAAATTTGACATAATCTATGAATAACCATTATTCAATATTTCTGTTTTTGTTTACATAATTAAAACAGATATTCTGATTATAAAAACCAAAAATTTGTTCAGTAATTAATTATAGTCTAAACAGAATAGATTCTTGCTAACGAAAAAACACGTAGTTGGTTTTTCAGAATCAAATGTAGGTGATCAAACCTAATTCCTTCAAGCAAATATAATTGCACACCTAAATCTGAGAATACTTGTAATCTATTCAAGTAATTTGTTATTGGGATTCAGTAGAGAAAATAATCATCAAGCAAAGTAACATCACTGTAAAATAATTATTCGTAGTGACATTATTCATTGTTGTTGAAGATTTTCGAAAAAGATTGCCATATTTTTAACAGTCTCATAGACCTGTTCACTGGTCTCTGTCAAGGAGAAGAAACTTAAATAATATCAGTGTTTGGAAAATCATAGATGATATTTTCTGGCTTTGAGTGAAAAAAAAAGCAATGTGACAACCTCTTGCCTTGGAAGTTTTCATAGAAATGATGGTTTTCACGATTTGGAAATCTTAAGAAGAAAATTACAAATGTATGATGATAACATCCAATAATTCTGAGGTTTTTTGGGAATTTCTCACTGGGAAGGGATGGTTTATAATCTTGAAGCAGAAAGAAATTATAGTAAACAGCAAAAATATGTTTATGTGTTGAATTTTTTTTACCAGAAAATTAGTATTTTGTATCTTCCTTCTGGATATGGACGTCATCAGATGAAGCATGAGTGAGTGAATCATTTCTTATAGGGAAAATAATGTTTTTAAACAATTCAGATTCAATAGTGGATGCTGTGGAAAGTATTTTTCATTCAAACTATACTGGACTACAGAGAGGTATTTGCCCAATGTGAAAACTTAAAATGCTTATAACTTTTCAACGCAGCTGAATATAGAAAAACCGTAATGGAAAAAGTGTTTCTTTTGATCTCAAGAACCTATGGTTAAAATTAACGCAGTGGTCAAAGACTCACCCTGTATAGAGAAGTAGAAGCAAATAACAATATCTGCATATGCAGATATTGTTATTTGCAGAGGTAATTCTCGATTCAATACTCAATCTTCTGTATTTACGGTTCGTTTATCTTTGAAAAATTAACAATTTGAAATAGAGTTACGCTTTAGTTTATGTCGCGATGCCATATTAATTTCGTCAACAATCGAATTCAAACTTGTATTTTCCTTTCAGTTTTCCAGCCCGACGAACTGAGGCAAAAATTGATGCCTACATTGGAGAAACTCTACAGATTAGACCCCGAAAGCATGCCTTTCCGAGTACCGGTCGACCCACAAACTCTAGGCATACCCGACTATCTGGAGATCATCAAGAAACCCATGGATTTATCGACGATAAAGAAAAAATTGGACATGAACCAGTACACAGATCCGTGGGAATACGTGGACGATGTGTGGCTGATGTTCGATAACGCCTGGTTGTATAATCGGAAAACGAGTAGGGTGTATAGGTATTGCACTAAGGTAACATTCTGTTCATTTTTCTTTTATCACGATCATCTAACTTTTTTCTTTTAGTTGTCGGAAGTGTTTGAACAAGAAATCGATCCGGTGATGCAATCCATGGGGTACTGTTGCGGTAGAAAATACACCTTCAACCCCCAAGTGTTATGTTGTTTTGGTAAACAGCTGTGTACAATTCCCAAAGATGCTAAATATTATTGTTATCAAAATGGGTATGTGATCTTTGATTCTCTCTCTTTGGACTTTTGCGTTCTTACCTTTTTACTTTTTTTTTTTCAGCTTGAATGCGCTAGGTTTAGGTTCAGACAAATACACTTATTGTCAAAAGTGTTTCAACGATATACAGGGCGATACGGTCACTATTGGAGATGACCCCACTCAGACGCAAACGTAAGTTGAAATTTGTAATTTTCAGTCATTTCTGAGATTTTATTGTTCAGTTTCTACAGTCTTAGTTGTATATTTTGTATTTATTTCTATTGTTGAGTATAGATTGTTTTCTGCGTGTGGATCTCTTGTCGAAAAGCATTTTGGGCTTTATATTATTTTAGTTTTCATATTTTCAAAATAGGTTAGTTTTCTTGGTAAAATTTGTTATTGGTCCAAATCCGTCCAGCATCTAAATTTAGTATTCAACAACACATCGTGAAATATCTATCCGATCAATTTGTAACTTGTTTCACATGAAGAGGTTTTCAAAATTTCGTAGAAATCACTCTGTGAAATATTTCATAAATTCCCAACTTTTTTTTTCTTAACTTGCCATCCCACGAGATATTTTTGATGGGAAAGATATCTTCTTTTGGTTCCGACCATAAATCACACTGTTCCACGGTCCAGAGAGAGACCACACAAAAGCTAAGTCAGTGCTTTTTTACCTGCTTAGATTTAATGAAGATGAAACACAATAAAAATAGAAAACAGGCTTGGTGATCCTGTTCGCGGCACCATCTTTGTTTTCTTCATTTGTAATTTAGATTATGGAGGGTAGAGGGAAATGCATTAGAGTGGCACAAAAACTGATTCAAACTAGGAGGCGCTGCTGTCGCAACTGGGTGAATATTGACATTGACACAAATATCATGTCATCTTCAACTCGTTCAGTTTTCAGTTCGTCAGCTATCACCGGCTTGTCAATGTCAGAGTAGGAAGTAAGCAAATCATAAATTTACTGAACAGCTAATTTAGTAAATCTATGAAAAGGAAAACGTCGACTAATTCATGGGATGAATGTTTGAACTGCGTGTAAATCCAACCAAAATGAAGTAGAGTCTATTGTCGTACTCATAATGGTTTGAAAAAAAAATCTGATTTGATTTATTGTTGTTGCAATTCTAATATTTCTTTGGAGTACAATTATGAGAACTTCCTGAAATTCCATTGGTTCCTGATATCTCAACTAATCGTATAGAAATGACGACAGTAGGCGTGAACCTCCTGAAATTCTGTCTGAAGTCGTTGTTTTCTCGTAACTCCGAAATCGACAGACTGACAGAGTCTCTGAGGATTTGTGGACCGGAGACTGGTAACACAGTTTCTACGAGATGTAGAGTGCAAGAAGGACTTGTCGGATATTTCCGGTTTCTTCTTGGACTGGATTTCCCAAATTAATGAAAAATCCCTTTAATTGAAAAGAGGTTGTACAACTTAAAACTTTATTTACACTATGTACACCTCGGATGTCTGGATGGCACATATAACCTCCTTTTATGACCACAATGAGTCAACACACTCACTAGAAATGTTGTAAATATTTCTCTAAGTCTTAACCTTAGTTCTATTTATGTTAACTGGTTAAATCAAACAAAACCTTGAAATATATACAAGTTCCCCCTCTTCAAAAGGGGGCGTAAAAACAGTTTGACCAAATAAATGGAAAGTGCAAAACGTACAATTCTGGCCTTTCCCGAAAATACCCAGGCGGAATTCCAGCATTCGACAAAGGTTCAAATATAAAGATCTATTTCTTGGTCATCCGGTCATACATAAAGTACCTCATTGTAAATTCTATCACTTTCGAAACTAATTGGCGTAAATACCTATATTGCAGTTCCATGACCGTTAAAATCTTAAGTCGTGACTCATAATGCTTAACGCTTTATATATACAATGATTTCTGATTTATTCTTAAATTAGATGTAACAATACAAATTTTGAACTTTTAACATTCGGATTCGAGAGTATTTGAATTACAATAAGTCTAAATGTTCGGGATATGTAAATGAATTTGTTTTATCCATGGGGTTCTTATTTACTTCTTTTTAATTTCATGAAATAGCGATGTTTTTATACAACGGAAAAAATATAATTATGAATTGAAACTCAAAATTAGTAGTTGAATATTTAATCGATTAAAATATAACAAATAAAAAAAGAATGCATACAAATTCTAACGTAAATTGGGAAAGAACGAAACAAATGGGAATACACAATTTTCAACACAATAATTTGGAATTTTTTCTTTACATAACAATGACCGGGGTGGTTCATCTCCTTTATTTTTTTTTACGGCCGCTCGAGCAACTTCTCACTGCACAAAATTTTCCCATTATTACTCCAAAAATGTTCAAAACAGTCAATAATAGTTTACAAAAATCTTTTCACTGCACACAGGTTAAAACTTAATCTATAAGTTATATTTTCTGATTCTGTAACCACCACGCACCAAACTGAATTCATCCCATCCATCTCGATTCATTTCTACACTGTTGCTATACTAGCGCCATTGTGGCGATTTCTTGAACTCTATTTCTTCCACTCCGCTGGATACTTTTCGATCAGTTGCGCCATAAGAGATTGTTCTCCTTCCTTCTACCCTCCATAATTTAGGTTTCGGATTCAAAAGATTAGTTTAAAGCACAACTTAACCTCAAAGTTGCCACTCCAATCAGTATTCGACAAAAATACTGGATTAAATTACCTGAACTAAAATAGTTGGAAAAATTTTAAGACAAATAATAATAATAATCTTTATTTTAAATAAAATACTACATTTCGAAAAATATCGCACTTGAAATAAAATAGTGTCAGTCTAGCAACTTAGCAATCTGCCATGCTATATTCCAGGTATTCTCTTACAGTATATGGCTCTATCTTGAGGAGTAGTTGGTAGATTAATTTTTTGAATTTTTTCAAGTTTCTTTCATTTCTGAAGTGTGGAGGAGTCTTGTTGTAGTATTTTACGGGGCCTCTTTCTGTTAGGGATAGCCTGTGAACTGGAAATTTCAAATGAGTTGTTCTGGTGTAATGGCCGCTGTTTTGAAGGTGAAGATGAGGCATTCTTGGATGTGGACAGCAACTGCAGTGAGCAGTCCTAGCTCACGGAACTTACCTCTGCAGGAATCTCTAGCTTTCATCCCATAGATGTTTCGTATGGCCCTTTTCTGCAACACAGCTATTCTCTGGATTTCCGAAGAGGTACCATAAAACATGATCCCGTATCGAAGTTTTGACTCAAATACTGCCTGGTATATCACTTTCATCGAGTGGCAATCTAGGTATTTTTTAAGGACTCCTAATGAGTAGCAGATGATGACTAGTTTTTTTCCCAGTTCTGTGATGTGTTCGTTCCAGCTTAGATTTTCATTTATGTGTAGTCCTAAAAATTTTGTTGTTTCCATTAGTGACAGATTATAATTCGCTATATTCAGCTGTTGTGGTGTATTGAGTCTAGAGTTAGGTGTTTTGAATAATATAGCCTGTGTTTTCTCAGTGTTCATGCATAGCCCGTTAGTCTGGAACCACTCTCTCAGTTTGCAGAGGGTGTTGCCGGAAAGAGCTGCTACCTCAGGGATTGTTTCGGCCTTTAA
Source organism: Micraspis discolor (assembly GCA_030674115.1). Lineage (NCBI taxonomy): Eukaryota > Metazoa > Arthropoda > Insecta > Coleoptera > Coccinellidae > Micraspis > Micraspis discolor. Next base: position 3,023,220 of record JARTUT010000005.1, on the reverse strand, counting down.
AGAGACACTAGTATCATCTGCATAATTCAAGATTGAAATGTTTTTGTCGCTGGTTTCTTCATTGATGTCATTTATGAAGATAATGAAGATGATGGGCCCAAGTATGCCGCCCTGCTGAACTCCTACGTCTATCATTTTCGAGCTGGATTTATATTGTGTTCCATCTTTACTAATTAGCACCCTTTGAGAACGAGATTGCAGATAGGATTCGAACCATCGCAATGCTGTCCCTCTGATACCATATTGCTTGAGTTTTGTTAGGATGTAGGGATGTTCTAGTCTATCAAAGCCTTCGACAGATCTAGAAAAAGAGTGATCAATATTTCAGAATTCTCTAAGGCTGTTAAGATGTTCTTGATAAAGTCGTAGATGGTAGTTCTAGTGGATTTTCCCTTGATGTAACCATGTTGGTTCGGTGATAGGATGTTGTGTTCTGTGATAAAGGTTATCAGTTGATCGCTTACCACCAGCTCAAAAATTTTAGAGAAGGCTGGTAGGAGACTTATGGGTCTGTAGTTTTCTATTAACTCAGGGTTTCCCTTCTTGTGGACAGGTACAACAATTGCCCTCTTTAGTAGGTCAGGAAAGATGCTGTGTTTCGAGGAATAGTTCACAATTGGTCTTAACAATCACATGTATACATTTTTTTACTATAGAAGCGGAGATGCCATCCTCTCCACATCTTTTTTTGTTCTTTAGCATAGATACTATCTTGGTTATTTCTTCTTCTGTGATTTCTGTGAAGGTTAGTGTTTCAGAATCTTATGTTTCAGTTCGCATTTCTTGGAGTTTCTAGGTTTGTTAGTGGCAGATGTTAGGTAGTAGTTGTTGAAGTCATTCACTACTTTGGTAGCATCCCCAGGGACTTGAATGTTGATCGTTTTGTACTGACCCTTAATGCTCCTGACTGTGGTCACTGTACACTTTGACCTTCTCTTTCCTTAGCCTTTTGTCATATTCTTTTTTCACACACTTGTAAGCCTCGTTGAAAATGGGATTTACAGTTTTATATGTAAAAAGTATATCGAGTCTATTTTTACGTTCCTTCAGGTCTTAGCTTTTTGTTACATTCCTCTTTTTGTTCCTTTTCATGGGAATATTTTTAACTGGGCATGAGCGATCCAGCTCCAGCGAGAAAAGACCCATGAAAGTATTCCACTGCTCATTCACCTTCCCTGCAGGGAAGCTCGTACACTCCACTCCAGTCAACTTGTCTCAGGCTTTCTATGAGACCACTAATGTTTTGCTCTGAAGTTATTCTTCTTGTAATGTATGTAGGAAGTGTAGATTCATGCTGGATAAGGGTTATCAATTGAGCTTTATCATGGTCTGACAATTTAGTGGATAATGTTTCTGCTAAGTAACTTCGGTTGTTAGTTAGAATGTTGTCGATACAACTTTGACTTGTTGCTGTTGTTCTAGTAGGTTCGTGTATTGATCTTGCATTGAACCTTGCAGACAAGATGTGCTGTAATGAGCCCATTACAGCACTGAATTAATTACGATATTGAAGTAGAAGCATAGTTTGACAGTGTTGATTGATAATAGGGTTAATAAAACATGATGATTTGTTAGGTCGATAAAGAAAGACCAGTTCAAAGAGATGAAGAACGACCATCTAGAGATGGAGGCATTCGTCCATTGCACGGACTGCGGGCGCAAACTGCATCAGATCTGCGTGTTGCACAACGAGAACATCTGGCCGCAGGGCTTCACCTGCGACGAATGCCTCAAGAAGAAGGGCCAAAAACGTAAAGACAACAAGTTCAACGCGAAGAAACTGCAAACGACCAAATTGGGCGTGTACATCGAGACGCGCGTCAACAACTACCTGAAGAAGAAGGAGGCGGGCGCGGGCGAGGTGCACATCCGCGTCGTGTCCAGTTCGGACAAGGTGGTGGAGGTGAAACCGGGCATGCGCGGTCGCTTCGTGGAGAGCGGCGAACTGAGCGGCGAGTTCCCGTACCGCGCCAAGGCGCTGTTCGCGTTCGAGGAGGTGGACGGCGTCGACGTCTGTTTCTTCGGCATGCACGTGCAAGAATACGGGAGCGAATGCCCGCACCCGAACACGCGACGCGTCTACATCGCCTACCTGGACTCGGTGCATTTCTTCAAGCCGAGGCAGTTCAGGACGGCCGTGTATCACGAGATCCTGCTCGGCTACATGGATTACGTGAAGCAGCTCGGTTACACGATGGCCCACATATGGGCGTGTCCGCCGTCCGAGGGCGACGATTACATCTTCCATTGCCATCCGCCCGATCAGAAGATTCCCAAACCCAAGAGACTGCAAGACTGGTACAAGAAGATGCTCGATAAGGGTATCATCGAACGAATTGTTTTCGATTACAAGGTGAGTTACACTTTTATTCTGATTGGCTCGGAGTTTTTGAAAATATGCGATAGTGGGGAAAAATTTGAGCCTTGGTTTTTTATTAAATATTCTTTAAATTTATTAGGTATGAAATTTCAAAATATAAAATTCAGGCGTCTGCATTAAGGATCAATGAGAATAATTTTTATTACTATTTTTCTATTAGTTATCTATTGTTTAATTTACAATTTTTTGTAGCACAAACTTTGATATTGCAAGTGAAACAATATGCAATTTCTTTCATGGATTTTATTTTGATAAAATTTTAAATTCTTAATTTTCTTTTTGTTATTATTGAAAATTCAATTAAATGAAAAGTTACAATGCTTCCTCAAACATTGGAACCAGGGTTTTTTTATGTTGTTTATATACTTGCTCTTTTCATCAGAATCTACTTGGACACTTCAATACTATTAATTTTTTATTTTAATTTGAATTTTGTATCAACATAATCTTTCATGACTATGATGTGTTAAGAAAACTTCTTTTTTGAAAACAATTATTTATTACTTCAAAATTCAGTAACCATTCCTTTCGCCATTTATAAATGATTCTATTTAAATATTATATATATATATATATATTTTTGAGATAAAAAAAGCAAATCGTTCATAAGACATTGTTCATCAAAAAATGATGAATTTATTCAAATGAAAATTAATACAATTTTTTTCAAACATCGTATTTGGTTTTTTTTATTATGGTTGATCCTTTTTTTCAATAATGAAAGGAAAAAATACATTGACATAACTCATTCATAAGGAATAGTTTATCGAAAGAAAAATTCATTTAATAATTATTTTTACTACTTTTTGATAATTTCAATTAATTCATAATTGTTTCATTTTTTTATAGTATAAAGAAAAAATATAAAGAAATAATTTGTTGATAAGAAATTTAAAAAATTGTTTATTAAATCAAAAATGATTTAAAATATTCATTTTTTAATGCCAAAACCTGATTAATGATATTTGTTGAGTATATATTTCTTTTCACCATTTTTAAATGACATTTATTATAACATGGTTGTTTCCTTTTTAATCAATCAAAAAAGAAAAATTACCATTAAATTATTTGTTTACCAGAAAATATTTATTGAACCATGACAATTTAATTGATGGAATTTTTTCCATTACCAAATACTGAGGTAAATTTTGAAACAAATTAATAAATATTATTTAATACTATTTCTGAAATATTTCGAATAATATATGATTGTTTTTTTTTTTTAAGTGGAAAAAAATTTAAAATATTATTTGTTTATAACAAATTATTTATTGAACCAACCATGACAATTTAATTGATGGAATTTTTTCCATTTCCAAATAACGATATAAATTTTGAAACAAATTAATTAATATTATTTTATACTATTTCTAAATGATTTCGAATAATATATGATTATTTTCTTTTTTTTTTTAAGTGGAAAAAAAATTTAAAATATTATTTGTTTATAACAAATTATTTATTGAACTAACCGTGACAATTTAATTGATAGAATTTTTTCCATTTCCAAATACCGATATAAATTCTGAAACAAATTAATTAATATTATTTTATACTATTTCTGAATGATTTCGAATAATATATGATTTTTTTCTGTTTTTGAAGTGGAAGAAAAAATTTTAAAAAATTATTTGTTGATAATAAAATGTTTATGGAATCAGTAAAAAAAATTTGAATAATATTTTCTTATACGTAACACCAAGATAAAGTTGCGTTTTTTAAAAAGAGTTTTTTTAATTCAAATCAATATATTGAAAGATTATGTTATCAAAAAAAAAAAATTAATCATCTTATCCAAACGCATTAATTAGCATGCACAAATACACACATTTATTTTACTGAAAAAAAAATGGTTTATGAGACATTGTTATTCAATTCAAAAATAATGATGAATTTATTCAAATGAAAATGAATGCAATTTTTTTCAAACATTGTATATGGTTTTTTTTTCAATATGGTTGTCCCTTTTTTCAATAATGAAAGGAAAAAATACAATGACATAATTTATTCATAAGGAATAGTTTATCGAAACAACAATGAAAAATTCATTTAATAATTATTTTTACTACTTTTTGATAATTTCAATCAATTTATAATTGTTTCATTTTTTTTATAGTATAAAGAAAGATTTAAAATATTGATTTTTTTAATGCCAAAACCTGGTTAATGATTGAAAATATTTGTTGAATATATACTTCTTTTCGCCATTTTTAAATGACATTCATTATAACATGGTTGTTTCCTATTTTTATCAATCAAAAAAGAAAAAAATACCAATGAATTATTTTTTTATAACAAATTATTTATTGAACCAACCATGACAATTTAATTGATGGAATTTTTTCCAAATGCCGTGATAAATTTTGACACAAATTAATTAATATTATTTAATACTATTTCTGAATGATTTCGAATAATATATGATAGTTTTATTTTTTTAAATGGAAGAAAAAATTTAAAAAAATTATTTGTTGATAATAAAATGTTTATGGAATCAGTAACAAAAATTTGAATAATATTTTCTTATACGTAACACCAAGATAAAGTTGCGTTTTTTAAAAAGAGTTTTTTTAATTCAAATCAATATATTGAAAGATTATGTTATCAAAAAAAAATTTTAATCATCTCATCCAAACGCATTAATTAGCATGCACAAATACACACATTTATTTTACTGAAAAAAATTGTTTATGAGACATTGTTATTCAATTCAAAAAAAAGATGAATTTATTCAAATGAAAATGAATGCAATTTTTTTCAAACATCGTATATGGTTTTTTTTTCAATATGGTTGTTCCTTTTTTTCAATAATGAAAGAAAAAAATATAATGACATAACTTATTCATAAGGATTAATTTATCGAAACAATAATGAAAAATTCATTTAATAATTATTTTTACTACTTTTTGATAATTTCAATCAATTTATAATTGTTTAATTTTTTTTTATAGTATAAAGAAAGATTTAAAATATTGATTTTTTTAATGCCAAAACCTGGTTAATGATCGAAAATATTTGTTGAATATATACTTCTTTTCGCCATTTTTAAATGACATTCATTATAACCTGGTTGTTTCCTATTTTATCAATCAAAAAAGAAAAAATACCAATGAATTATTTTTTTATAACAAATTATTTATTGAACCAACCATGACAATTTAATTGATGGAATTTTTTCCAAATGCCGTGATAAATTTTGACACAAATTAATTAATATCATTTAATACTATTTCTGAATGATTTCGAATAATATATGATAGTTTTATTTTTTTTAAATGGAAGAAAAAATTTAAAAAAATTATTTGTTCATAGTAAAATGTTTATGGAATCGGTAACAAAAATTTATATAAAATTTTTTTTATACGTAACACCAAGATAAAGTTGCTTTTTTTAAAAAGAGTTTTATTTTAAATTCAAATCGTTATATTGAAAGATTATATTATCAAAAAAAAATTTAAATTATTATTATTTAAATAAGCATACACGAATACACACATTTATTTCACTGAAATTTTTCATTTATATACATAGTTTAAAACTATAGTGAGAAAAATACATTTTTACCCTACTTGCTTTATTCTACTATTTATTACTTTACAATAAACAAAACATATATGTCATGAATGAATAACTGCAATAATTATGTGTCAACGTTAATCATCCTATTTGCAGGATATACTCAAACAAGCAATGGAAGAAAATCTGAGGTCGGCTGCCGACTTACCATATTTCGAGGGTGACTTCTGGCCGAATGTCCTTGAAGAGAGTATAAAAGAATTAAATCAAGAAGAGGAGGAGAAAAGGAAACAGGCTGAAGCTGCTGAGGCGGCCGCAAATGCAGTAAGTCTCATTTTATTTTGTAAAAAAAATCTAATTTATAGTAAAAAATTGTTTACCTTAACCTTAATTAATTTCAGATATTCTCATTATCGGAAGATAGCGAGACCGGACCTGACGGTAAAAAAAAAGGTCAGAAAAAGGCCAAAAAGAGCAATAAATCCAAAGCGAATCAAAGGAAAAATAGCAGTAAGAAATCCAATACTCCACAGACGGGAAATGATCTTTCCGCAAAAATTTTCGCCACCATGGAAAAACATAAAGAGGTGTTTTTTGTGATAAGGCTTCATTCGGTACAATCAGCTGCTAGTTTATCCGTAAGTTCCCATTTAATTTTTGTGCATTGACAGATTCTATAATCGATCGTTGATTTTTTCAGAAAATCCAAGATCCCGACCCGTTCATTCAATGTGATCTCATGGATGGCAGAGATGCCTTCCTAACCTTAGCGAGAGAGAAACATTACGAATTCTCCTCGTTGCGAAGAGCCAAATATAGTACTATGTCAATGCTTTACGAACTACACAACCAAAGTCAAGATAAATTTGTATACACATGCAATAACTGCAAGGTAAGAGTATTTCTCGCACTTTCTATCCCTGTTCAGGTACTAACCACCAAATTTACAGGCACACGTCGAGACACGGTATCATTGTAAGGTATGCGACGATTTCGATCTGTGTCTGCAGTGTTATGAGAAAGACGGCCATCCGCACAAGATGGAGAGGCTCGGTTTCGACTTGGACGACGGCTCTTCCCCAAGTGACTCTAAGATGGCGAATCCCAACGAAGCTAGAAAATTATCCATCCAAAGATGTATTCATTCCCTTGTACACGCGTGCCAGTGCAGGGATGCCAACTGTCGCCTGACCAGTTGCCTCAAGATGAAGCGAGTCGTTACGCACACGAAGGTAAGATACCAATTTTCGCTTCCTTGTACTTTTGTACGCCACAATCACCGATTTGGTACTGTTTCTTCGCTTAAACGTCACGTCCACTCTCTTTTCACGTATGCCACGCCCATGTTTTTAGTAAACCCCGCCCATTTTTATAACCTCGCCCAGATTGACGCCCATTTAAAATTTATTCACATGTCGTGAATATACAGTGAGAGATGTAATTATTCAGATATGGTTCTGAAATATCAAATATGGTTAAATTAAAATAACACCATACTTTATTTCAAGGAATGGTCATTGACCCAAGGTCTTCATCTTGTACTTGAATCAAATTACAATTAATTAATAATCAAGAAGTGGAGATTTGAAATATCCTATTTATCTATAAATGTTTAATATTTTTCAACGAGTCACTCCCATCTCTTCAGTATGTCACTTCTCTTATAATCTCACCCAGGTTTGCATCAATTCAAGAGATATCAACATCTTAGCGATGGTTGAAAGTGTTCAAGTGGCTTAATGTCCAGTTGAAGGTGTAACTACTTAGTTATAATGCTGTAATATGACCGAGATGTCTTATTTATTTATGAATGTCAAGTTGTGCTACACCCAATTTCAACAAGTCACACCTCTTCAATAAGCCACACCTACTTATGATCTCACTGGAATTAGTATCATTTCAAGAATTGTGATATCTAAAGAATGATTAATTATAATCATAATTACATGTTGGGTTCAACTTTTCAACTAGTCTTTTTCTTCAGTATGTCACTCCTATTTGTATAACCTCATGCAGATTAGCGTCAATTCAAGATTTACTGACATGTTAACAATTATATTGCCTTAATATCCAGTACGACGTGAATATCTCATTTATGTATAACTTGAATAATCTCTTCCTTGTAGATGTGTAAGAGGAAGACGAACGGAGGTTGTCCCATCTGCAAGCAACTGATCGCGTTGTGTTGCTACCACGCCAAACACTGTACCGAGACCAAATGCCCTGTACCCTTCTGCTCCAACATCAAGCACAAACTTAAGCAACAGCAGCTGCAGCAACGTCTTCAGCAAGCCCAACTGCTAAGAAGGCGCATGGCAGTGATGAATACCAGAACGATGCCTCAGGGAGTCGTCAGCTCCTCCCCCTTACCCGGAGGAGGCGGTAACTCCGTGGGCATGACCCCTGTCGTTGGTGCTGGCGCAGGAGGTGGAGTCGTGCAATCGGTGGTGCCTGGCGCCGTGAGTCCCGCCAATTCGATGGGCGGCGGCGTGATGGGGTTGGGCGGGACGAGTCTCGGTTTACAGCCGCCGTCCCATCAACCTGGCGTGGGTCTTAAGCCTGGCACTCAGACTCCGCCCGCCAACGTGATGCAGGTGGTCAAGCAGGTGCAGGAGGAGGCGGCCAGACAGCAGGCGCCTCACGTGGGCTTTGGCAAGGTCAATCCGGGAGGTGCCGGCTTACCCGGACAGAACATGCCGCCGCCTCAGATAAGGTCCCTGGGTGGGCACGTTGGACCTGCGCAAGGTGAGTTTTTTTAAATTGTATTTGTGGAATTTGACTAACTTTCCTTTTTTTTCCCAGGTGGTAATCACCTTCTGTCGATGGATCAGTGGCAACGCTATCCAGGCGGCGTAGGTCAGGGTTTGAGACAGCAGGGACCTCAAATGATGCAGTCACAGAACGCAATCGGTCAGCAGGGAATGCCGGGTCCGGCCGTTCGGCCAGCTGGGGGCGGACCTCAGAATCCCAACACCATGATGCAGAAGCAGGCATTGCAGCAGCTGATGCTGACTCTACGTTCGCCCCAGTCGAACGAACAGCAGGCTCAAATACTCCAAATACTCAAATCTAATCCGCCCCTGATGGCCGCTTTCATTAAACAAAGACAACAGGTAGGTTACTTTTCGCTGCTCGGATTCAATTTTATCGATGTGATGAATAATAAAAAAATTGTACAGCAGGCGCAGCTACAACAACAAGCTGGTGGTGCTGTGGGCGGAGCAGCTCCTCAACAGCTGCAACACATACTCAGTCAGCAGAATCCGGGGGCCCAGCAGCATCAGAACCGACTTCAGTTACAAGGTGGGATGCTGAACCAAGGACCAAACCCTAACCTCAACCAAGGACCTCAGGGTCAATCACTGCCACCGAATCAACAGCATTGGTTACAGCACAAACAAATGCTGGCGATGCAACAGCGATCGCAACAACAACAGCAACATCAGGGACAACAGCTTCAGCAGACCTTCCAGCAACCGTCGGCACCGCCTTCGTACCAACAAAGACTTCCGGCCATAAGACAACCTCATATGGGATATAGCAATTCGTTTGCGGACCAATCGTATTCTCCAATGCAGGGTCTGAAACCGACCCCTCCCCCTGTACAAAGTCCCCAAGGAGTGATGGGTCCGCCTCCGATCTCCTCCCTGCAGCAGCAGCAATTGATGCAGAGCGTGAGGAGTCCGCCTCCAATCAGAAGTCCAACGCCGAGCCCTAGACCGATGGCGAGTCCGAGGAATCAGGCGATACCGAGTCCTCGGGGGCCCCAGCAGTCACCGCACGACATGGGAGCCTCGGAGATGCTCCTCGGGCAGAACCACTCGGGGAGCGGGCTGCACCCGCATCCTTCGCCGGTCGGTTCGAACCAGGAGGTCGGAGACAGCACCACGATGACGCCTCAAGATCAATTAAGCAAATTTGTTGAACAACTTTAGTGGTGAGTTCTGGCTCAGGCTGTCCTGAGACGATGATTAGTGAGATTAGAATGGAGCGGTTGGAGGAACGTTTTAATGACAAAGTGTAAATAGGATTTGTAGATTACGAAAGACTGGAGAATTTTTATTATCAAAGTGTAAATATGTTTAATACTAGCACATTTGTATATTCTATACATACATTATACATAATGATTATGAAAATATAAAATTAGCTATATGTTTACCTAATTTTAGGAAGAAATACCCAAAAGTATTGGCTTTTTGAGGCTGTGCTCTAAACTTAATGGATTGTTACCTGGGAATGACGGAGGGTCGAGCTGCTGTTGTCTTTTTTTCTCTACCGCGTGTGCGTGTCGTGTCGGTAGCTATTGTGATGGGGCCTGTTGGTTCCCGTTTGTTTTTATATATAATATATATTTATAATTTATATATCGTCTTGTTTTCGTGTGTTTTACATTCCACGGCAGTGTGGAGTGGCGCTGGCTGTTTCCTGACAATCTTGACCAGTGCAATACACTCCTTCCTAATTTATTATCGATTCATTCGTCTAGAATAATTAGCGTTAAGTATTATATGAAAAAGAGAATTATTATTGAAGAATTATCTTCTCTATTTCCGATATGTAGATAAAATTTTTATTTTTATTAATAAGACTTTTATTTTGTTTCCTTGATTTTTTTTTTATTTGAACTTTTTGTGTATAAAGAAGCAGTCAGAATTGAGTTCACATGATCGAAATTTCATTGATTGTAATCCAATTGATGATTCAATAGTCGACCTTTATTGGAGTAATTGATATTTGATGAATAAAATTATTCTTTATTATAATTGATTTTTCTGTTTTCCCAAAAGCCATTTTTTTTCTCAGTCAATTCAAGTTTTTATCAAGTTCAACTTTTTCTAAGAAGATTGCGTTAAACGTTCAACGCTCTGGGTGTAGCAATAGATAGAAGAATACAGAGTAAATACATACCAAAGAAGAGGACGAATGATGAACATACAAAGGAAAAAACTAAGAGAGAGAAATGTAAAAAGCACTAGCAAAAGAATTAAAAAAATTTAAGACAGAAAAGAAGTCTTAAACGATGCACATACTTTATTCTTTGATAATAACTCGAAATAATTGCAATGCGTGTAGATTTTCTTGACGTTTTCCTGATGATGTGATGTCGAAAAAGCTTTGTTCTGATCATATTAACTGAGATATTCACAAAAATCTGTTGTTTGATGTTTGTTGAACTACTGAATTCTGGTCATTTCCTGAAATTATTACCAAAACAAGATGATTCAATACTAAAACAAGGGCATTTAGTAAAATAAGACGCTTGACAAATCAGAAACCTGTTCGTCTTGTCACCTTCCTTTTTACAGTGCTGACAATTACATCTTAAGCCACGCCCATAAGTCGTTCAACTTCCAAATTCTGATCATTTCCTGAGATTATTACCAAAACCTGATGATTCAATACTAAAACAAGGGCATTTGGTAAAATAAGACACTGATCAATCAGAAACCTGATCGTCTTGTCTCCTCCCCCTTCTTACAGTGCCGACAATTAAATCTTAAGCCCCGCCCATCTGTCGTTCAACTACTGAATTCTGATCATTTCCTGAGATTATTACAAAAACATGATGATTCATTACTAAAACAAGGGCATTTAATATGACAAGACGCTGACCAATCCGAAATATGATCGTTTTGTCACCTCCCTCTTTTTACAGTGCTGACAATTAGATTTTACATCTTAAGTCCCGCCCATATGTCGTTCAACTACTAAATCCTGATCATTTCTTGAGATTATTACAAAAACATGCTGATTCAGTACTAAAACAAGGACATTTATTAAGATAAGCCGTTGTCCATCAGGAACCTCATCGTCATGTCGCCACCCCTTTCACGCAGTGCCAAAAATGAGATCTTAAGCTCCGACCATCTATCAACTTCCAAATTCTGATCATTTCCTGAGATTATTACCAAAACATGATGATTCAATACTAAAACAAGGGAATTTAGTAAAATAAGAAGCTTGACCAATCAGAAACCTGTTCGTCTTGTCACATCCCCCTTTTTACGGTGCCGACAATTACATCTTAAGCCTCGCCCATCTGTCGTTCAACCACTAAATTCTGATCATATCCTGAGATTATTACAAAAACATGATGATTCAATAACAAAACAAGGCATTTAGTAAGATAAGACTCTGGCAAATCAGGAAACTGAACGTCTTGTCACCTTCCTGTTTTTACAGTGCCGACAATTACATCTTAAGCCCCGCCCATATGTCGTTCAACCACTGAATTCTGGTAATTTCCTGAGATTATTACCAAAACATGATGATTCAATACTAAAACAAGGGCATTTAGTAAAATAAGACGCTTGACCAATCAGAAACCTGTCCCTTCCCCCTTTTTACAGTGCCGACAATTACATCTTAAGCCACGCCCATATGTCGTTCAACCACTGAATTCTGGTAATTTCCTGAGATTATTACCAAAACATGATGATTCAATACTAAAACAAGGATATTTAGTAAAATAAGATGCTGACCAATCAGAAACTACTAAATTCTGATCATTTCTTAAGATTATGATAAAAACATAATGTTTCAGTACTGAAACAAAGACATTTATTAAGATAAACCGCTGTCCATCAGAAACCTGTTCGTCTTTTCGCCACCCCTTTCATACAGTGCCAAAAATGAGATCTTAAGCTCCGACCATCTATCGTTCAACTTCCAAATTCTGATCATTTCCTGAGATTATCACCAAAACATGATGATTCAGTAATAAATCAAGGGCATTTAGTAAAATAAGACGCTTGACCAATCAGAATCCTGTTCGTCTTGTCACTTCCCCCTTTTTACGGTGCCGACAATTACATCTTGAGCCCCGCCCATATGTGGTTCAACCACTGAATTCTGGTCATTTGCTGATATAATTACCAAAAAATGAGCTTATTTCGAGCGAAAGACCGCTCATTATACGGGTCCTTCTAGCGGTCATTGCCTATGGCACAAGATGTACTGAAATGACCGCTAGAAGGACCAAAACGATGACCAACAATGATCGGTCTTTCGCTTGGAATTGATTCTGATGATTCAATACTAAAACAAGGGCATTTAGTAAAATACAGACGCTGACCAATCAGAATCCTGTTCGTCTTGTCACCTCCCCCTTTTTATAGTGCCGACAATTACATCTTAAGCCCCGCCCATATGTCGTTCAACTTCTAAATTCTCGTCATTTCCTGAGATTATTACCAAAACATAACGATTCAATACTAAAACAATGGCATTTAGTAAAATAAGACGCTGACCAATCAGAAACCTCAACGTCATGTCGTCACCCCTTTCATACAGTGCCAAAAATGAGATCTTAAGCTCCGACCATCTATCGTTCAACTTCTAAATTCTGATCATTTCCTGAGATTATTACCAAAACATGATAATTCAATACTAAAACAAGGGAATTTAGTAAAATAAGACGCTTGACCAATCAGAAACCTATTCGTCTTGTCACCTTCCCCTTTTTACGGTGCCGACAATTACATCTTAAGCCCCGCCCATATGTCGTTCAACTACTAAATTCTGACCATTTCCTGAGATTATCACCAAAACATGATAATTCAATACTAAAACAAGGGAATTTAGTAATATAATACGTTTAACCAATCAGAAACCTGTTCGTCTTGTCACATCCCTCTTTTAACGGTGCCGACAATTACATCTTGAGCCCCGCCCATCTGTCGTTTAACCACTAAATTCTGATCATATCCTGAGATTATTACAAAACCATGATGATTCAATAACAAAACAAGGCATTTAGTAAGATGAGACTCTGGCAAATCAGGAAACTGAACGTCTCGTCACCTTCCTGTTTTTACAGTGCCGACAATTACATCTTAAGCCCCGCCCATCTGTCGTTTAACCACTAAATTCTGATCATATCCTGAGATTATTACAAAAACATGATGATTCAATAACAAAACAAGGCATTTAGTAAGATAAGACTCTGGCAAATCAGGAAACTGAACGTCTCGTCACCTTCCTGTTTTTACAGTGCCGACAATTACATCTTAAGCCCCGCCCATCTGTCGTTTAACCACTAAATTCTGATCATATCCTGAGATTATTACAAAACCATGATGATTCAATAACAAAACAAGGCATTTAGTAAGATGAGACTCTGGCAAATCAGGAAACTGAACTTCTCGTCACCTTCCTGTTTTTACAGTGCCGACAATTACATCTTAAGCCCCGCCCATATGTCGTTCAACTTCTAAATTCTGATCATTTCCTGAGAATATTACAAAAACATGATGATTCAGTACTCATACGAGAAGAACAAATAATTTTTCTGCCGCCTAGAAAAATTTCAAAAAAGCGTTATATTTCAATCATACTGTCAATTTTCTGATTTCGAATATGCCCAAAATAGTTTAGGTAATAGGCACTCGAACTTGGGCTACTTATATATTCCTATTTACACAATCAAAATAAAAATAAGGAATTCGAGGATGGGTAATTATGCCTATACCTATTTTGTGAGAATTCTAAGTTATTTGCGTTTATTGAATTTCAGATTCATTTAGTATGCCATTTTCTTGTATCGATTCCTCTATGCTCTCTAAGCCGTCGATAAATCGTCATCTCTGTGGCTCAACTCGATCCATAGAAAACCATTGTTCAAGTTGACATGACAAAAAACAAATATTCCAAGTGTTTTGCGCAAGTTTTTGTATAAATAATCTGAGATTTAATAAACGCAGATAACTCAGAATGTAAACAGGATAGGTATAGAAAAATTGTAGAGTGAATTGTTGCCATTCTGAAAAAACATTGAGTATCTGATTTAAACAAACAGAATTTTTTACAATTTCGTTACATGACAAGTGGTAACTTTCGACTACTCTGTATAACCGATATAAGATTATGCCAAATTTGGAATTGAAATCTCGAATATTAAGATACATCCATTTTAGTGGTTCTCAAATTTGATTAAAAATTTTTAAAAATAATTTAAAACACAAAAACAGTTAAAGATTGATGTAGGAAAGTGAAACGAATAAATTAATTTTTTTTTTAGGAGAATCATAAAAAAAATTGAAATACGGGGTATCGCATTTAAAATAAGATAGCTGTTGCCAAATTTCCATAAATCTGGCAACTCTGGAAATTTGAAA
This sequence comes from Micraspis discolor, assembly GCA_030674115.1. Lineage (NCBI taxonomy): Eukaryota > Metazoa > Arthropoda > Insecta > Coleoptera > Coccinellidae > Micraspis > Micraspis discolor. Next base: position 3,008,205 of record JARTUT010000005.1, on the reverse strand, counting down.
GTATTCCCTTAGATAACTTTATCATGACGTACAAAATTTGAAATATTTTGCAACTATACTTCTAGGAGCCAGACTGAGAAACTTACTCTCTGCGTAGGGTTTGAAAACAGCCGTTCGGCTATTCATGGTACTAAGTTTGGAAGCTGCCACCGAGTAAGCTATAGTATTGAGAAGCCCCGCCCATTCAGTTCAGAAAAGATAAATCAAACTTTATCATTTTATGGAAGTATTGAAAAAAGGTTTAGGTAATTTTTCGCAAATTATCTAGCACGTCTACTTCCATGAAATTTCGCAAACCTATTGTTTTCAACCTCTTTCAAGTATCAACTTGATCAGATTAGATCTAGGAGTCATTGAGGAAAAAAAAGGCGAAAAAACAAGAAACTTTTTTAAAATCTTTATTATAAACAAATTAACATTCTAAATTATCCTTATATCTATTTTTTCTCAACGTCAGTACTTGAACTACTACTTGATGTATTTTGATTCTTATTCTTGGTAGGAATTTTATGATTGAATGGTAAACCCAGTAAGTCATAACAAGTTTTCACTCTAAGAACAGCAGTCCTATTCATATTCTCAACACTCACATCTTTCAGAGCTTGTTCGAAAGTATCGACTACAACCTGTGCTGGTCCTTGAGCATATTTGATATCCAACAAGCAACTGTAAACATTTCCAAGAGCTCCTTCTGTTATTTTACTGGTCTTTAGATGTTCCACCAACTTCCTAACTATTTCTTCGTTTTGTGTATTTCTGGCAACTTGAACCACCCGTTGGAACATGATCCTGGAAGCCCCCAGCAAATAGGTATCCCATATCTCCTTCGCCTTCTCATAACTTCCGGTTGTGAAGTAATGGGTCCAGAGGATGTTCACAGGAGCTAATATTCCTTTGTCTGCATATTTCTTTGTTATAGTTTCATCTGAAATCGAGTCCAAAAATTAAAACTCGCTCGACAAATTCACAGAAAAATAATGCAATTAAATCTTTCTTCTGTTGTAACGCGCAAATTTACTCGATGGCGATTAGTTCGGAAATCTCCGCTGAAAATGGGATCGAAACCTGCATGGTGCGACTTCTGTGTTTCCGTGTAGCGCGCATGATGCAGAAATGGGGTCTTTCTCGAATTGGAATCAAGATTCAAATAGGGAGTTTGTCGTGGTGAACAGTTTTTATAACGTTCGTCAAATTTGCCGGAGCTGAAAATTCATCGAAGAATTGAACCAAATCTGTCGAAGTCGAGTTTTACGACGTAATCTATAATATAAAAATGAATCGCAAAATGTGTTGGTAAGCGCATAACTCAACAACGCCTGGACCAATTTGGCCAAATCTTTTTTTAAAATGTTCGTTGAAGTTCAAGGGTGGTTTTTACGGCGAGAAAAATTAGAATTATTGCTGGAAAAACCCTAAAAATAGCCCTTTTCTTTTTCCCATACAAATGATTTGTAACTAAAACGTAGTCAATTTGAGCTTTATTGCTATGGTATAAAGTTCATATTAAATTACAAGCACTCACTGTTGTCTAAGCAATGTAGGTGTGTTCCTAACGTGCTGCAAAAAACATAGATGTAAATGAATTAAATTTCAAAATTCAAGAACAAATTACAGGCGAATTGAGGATATATAAATCAGTTGATTCGGCTACTAATCAAGATGATGTAGTCAACTATCCACCGGAATTTTTAAACTCGCTGGATTTGCCAGGGTTGCCACCTCAAAATCTTCAATTGAAGGTGGTTATAATGTTGCGAAATATCAACCAACCGCGTCTTTGCAACGGTACACGATAAGCTAAAAAAAAATTACTAAACAATGTGATAGAAGCAACTATACTCAAAGGAAAGTATAAAGGAGAAGATGTTCTCATGCCGCGCATCCCAATTATTCCGACTGATGTGCCATTTGAGTTTAAACGACTACAGTTTCCAGTGCGGCTTGCTTTTGCTATGACTATAAACAAGTCCCAGGGGCAATCATTAAGTGTTAGTGGTATTAATCTAGAAAACCAATGTTTCTCACATGGTCAATTGTATGTTGCCTGTTCCGTGTTGGAAAACCATCAGATTTGTTTATCTATGCGCCAGGTAATCAAACAAAAAACATCGTATACCACAAAGCACTACAATGATAATAATAATAATTATGATTCACATGATTAACAATAAAGCGATCACTTATTTTTAAATCCTTATATATGTTTTATTTAATTATTTTTTATTCACAACGCCCTATCACCAGGATGACGGTTCTGTTCAGGAGAATTTTTTAAAATACGTAGGCAGAAAAAAGACTCAAGATCTATTTTCGACACCAGACTCATCCCGAACAACCAGGATGATTGTATGGTCCTGTTTTTACATGAATTAGGACTCAAGACAGACAAGATAAGGTCTAGTAACAATTGTAGACATCACCTGTTGATTTTTATAGTCAGAAATTAAACAGTTCCACTTGCAACTTTTAATTTGGACAATTTAATATTTGTACATACTGTAAATATCTAGTATTTTTAAAAGAGTGGAATGAATTTCGATTGTAGTATTGACTATCATTGACTGAGATGGAAGCATCTATTTAAACTCTCTGAAGGCGTGGTGGTTTTGTGCTCTAGCTAGCCGAGCAGAATTAAATAATTTTGTTTTCTCTATTTCAGTGTCGTAATGTTCATTACAGAAACAGTGCTGTAATAAACTCATTACCGCATTGTTTTTAGTTATATTTTTCGTTTTGTGGTTGGTAACACTGACATCCTATCCTTTCGAATGTCAACACGCGTCCATTGCATGTCAAATGTCAATATTAAACCATGTAGAGATTTGAAGGCACTATTCAAATTTTATAATCTGTCAATTTTCGTATCAGTCACACCAACTGCTAAAATAAAATACAAAAGACACTAAGAGCTTTAATCTGAATTTTTCATTGAATTCCAATAAATTTCTCACAATTCTTGATTGAAATAGAGGAAATATCGTCTAATACTCGTTGCAGAAGGCAATTCCAATACTCTGCAACTTGTATTACTATTCTCTATTTCAGTGCTGTAATGAACTCATTATAGCATTGTTTTTAGTTATATTTTTGGTTTTGTGGTTGACAACACTGACATCCTTTCCTTTCGAATGTCAACACGAGTCCTTTGCATGTCAATTTTCCTATCAGTCACACCAACTGCGAAAATAAAATACAAAAGGCACTAGGAGGTATAATCTGAATTTTTCATTGAATTCCAATAAATTTCTCACAATTCTTAACTGAAATAGAGAAAATATCATCTAATACTCGTTTGCAGAAGGCAATTCCACCACTCATGTGTTCAAGTTTCGCATTCGTGTAGGAATAGGTGCTCATTCTGCAACTTGTTTTAGAATATACTATTTTCATTACACAATTGAATAAATCCTGTTTGATCAAAAACAGGACTTACCGAATGTTCAGATTTAGTCGGGTTCTATTCAACTGAACACTAATGAAACTAAAGTTGTAACAAATATTCGCACGAAAATGTTCACGATTTAATTCCATGTTTGAATCTTTCGAGTTACTCTTAACAACACAAATAGCCCCCGTATGTCAAATTCTGGCTACGTATAACCTCAAAACTGTCAAGCTTCACGACAGAGCTGTCAGTTGTCAGATTGCAACACTAGGATTGTCCAATCAGGAAATATAAAAGGCGTACTTAATAAAACACGAAATTTTTCATTACTCACATTTTCCTAACAATTCAGGATGATGCTCCAAAATACCGTAGGCTCCACCACGTGGGAATTTCTCGCTAACAACGTGCAATTCCTCCTCCGTTTTAGCATTATCGATTTGCTTCTCTAGATGGTCTAAATACTCTCCGGCCTTACCAGCAACAATGGTCGCATGACATAACCTGTTATCGAAAGATATAATCTTTTTCAAATCCATATCGATTTTTTCACCGATGGCCTGGATCTCCTCGACTCGACCGGCCAGAGCAAGTCTGTTCATTGCGAACTTGAAAACCCTGCTTATCGGAGGGTTCTGCTTTTCCAACATTTCCATGGTGAGAACGTAAGCTTTGTTCAGCTCGTTGATTTGTACTAATTTTTCCAAGAGAGTTGAAGCTTCGACGATGTTCCATCCATGTTTTACGTTGTTCCTGTATTCGAATGCCTCTAAGCACTTGTCGGTTTTCATTAAATTCCTGAATACATTCAACGGAGTCTTTTTAGGGATTTCATTCGTTTCTTTTTTTTGTTGTTTGTCCGGTATGATGAACGGAACTTCCATTCCTTTGGCTTTGAGGTGTGTCGATAGAGTTATGAGGAATTCGTCGGAAGGTTGTAAATTTTCTTCTTGCATTTGTGTCCATAAACTTGCAGCTTTTTCAGAGTTATCTTCTTTGATGTAACTCAACAATAACTGATAGTAGATTTCCGATCTATCGATATGGTTTAGATCTTTGGTAGCGTCCATCAAGTGTTCCAAAGGCTTGACCATACCTTCCTGTCTGTATCTTTCGCAAGCCGAGTTCAATCTTTGCGGTCTATTCTGTAAACCGGGAGTTTCCAAAATTCTCCTAGCTTGTCTCGTCCTTCCGCATTCGATAAACGAAAACACCAAATCGTACAAACTGTTTATTTCACCGTGGACCGTAGTACTTAAATCTGTTAGTTTTTGCAGTTTCTCCGGATCTTCCGCCTGGATCAATCTGCAGGTCAATTCGCTTTTCCAAGGGGTGGCTTTGTAGACGTTCACGATTTCCTCGAATTTAGCCAAGGCCTTGTCCAGATCGTTGTTGATGAGATGGACTTTGATCAAGGGTCCTAATACCACATTATTGACTGACACGTATTCTTTGGATACCAAAACGTTGAACAATCTATTGAGATCTTCGACGCGACCTTGTTCGGCTACGGAATTCAGTAATCGCCAGGCTAGAGAGAGATACACGAAATTTTTATCTTCTTCCCCCACCTTGAAATCTCTAGGAGTTTCTTCGAGGAATTTTAATGCTTCTTCGAACTTTTCGTTTTTATTCAAGAGTAAAGCGTACCGGAGGATTTTAGTATCGTTCAGATTGAAAACATCATTCGTTTCTTGGATTTTATTTAAATATTGATTAGCCATTTCTAGGTTTCCGTGATACGCGTATAAATCCATCAATTGAGCGTATATACCGGGGGAAAAAAAGAAATCAGGAGTTTCTTTCATATCGTCCAAGAGTTTTTCCATCTTTTCCAAATTTTTCGATCGGTAATACAACGTGAAGAGTTGTCTTTTCAATCCTCTCACATCCATTTTCTTATTACCACAATTCTCGATCAGTTTCTCCAGTTGGGGTATGTTCATTTGATGAGATGGCACGTACGTGGGTGGTTTACGTGGTAGTGATACCGGGGTAAGTTCTCCTGAGGTCAACGTAGCTAAAATACCGGATATGTTGTCGTTTATTTTATCACCCAGCGATTCCTGAATTTTTTCTGCTACTTCGGTAGAAATCGATAAACCTTGATCTTTCAATTTCAACAATACGCTTTCGATTATTCCGGGAAATTTGGATTTGTTGTACATGAGATCGGCTATCAATCCCCCGATGATTTCAGGTTTCGACGAGTAATTCTGAGAATTCTCCAACAAAACGTTGGTACCTCTGTCTAAATTCTCGTATATCTCTCTTACAATCGATATATAGGATTCCAGGTCTTCCGTTTTGTATAGGGCTGTGGATAAAGGACGTGTTAACATGTTTGGATTGTAATAAGCAGATATCTTCGAGGTGAGCCACGATACTTCTTGTATTCGATCTTGTTTTAATAATGATATAGCAATGCTCAAAGCGCTGCTTCCGATAGAAATATCGGCTTCCGTTAAAACTTTTATTATGACACTAAAGTCTCCTTTTAAACTTGGAATTACGTAGTCCGTTATAGTTTCACTGTTCAATAACACACCCATAGCTTTCATTCTTTTTAAAACTGCAAGTACACCCTCATTACCTCCATCTTTAGCTTTACTTTTGATCAGAGGCCAAAAGAAATGTGGTCGTATTGTTTGGCCCCGCTCTTTCAATTCTTCCATGACGGAGTAGGCTACCTCTTCGTTACCCCTTTCAAGGGCGATCTCCAGGGCGAACACCAATGGTTGTTTGATCATCCCATCTTCTTCCATTTTATCGCAAAGCTCTATTATAGACTTGGACGGTCTTCGCATTCTCACCATCTGTTTAATAAAAAACTTACCACTATCCGAAGGCGTACCGTCCGAATTGTTCTTTCTGACCATTGTTTTCAAGATTTCGTAAGCAGGTTTGTCTTTGGCGTTATTCACTAAATTAAGAATTGTGTTGATTGCGTCTTGGTTATAACCGATAGCCTTCCGGATTTTCTCTATTATTACAGGAATGTGTTGTTCGTGACCGTTCAACGCAAGCGTTTTCACGATTTCCAGAAAATCTTTATCGAGTAAATATATTTCTTTGGATTCACACTCGTCGATTATCTTTTTCATCGTTTCGATCTCGCCTTGTTTGGCGTAACCGCAGAGTAAAGCTGTGTAGGTATCCGCGCTGGGCTGAAGACCTGCTTGAGTCATGAGATTCAGAACGTCCTTTGCAGACTGCATATCGCTGGAAAAAAATGGTATCAGTATCAGACTATTAATCTAGTTAACAAGGTGAAAATTTTTTAAAGAGTCTGAGAAATATTGTTGAGGGCTCATTCCAATTTAGGAAATTTTTGACAAAATTCAAGATGCCCTCGCAAAAATAACAAAAGTTATAAACAATTAACTTAAAAAGAAGGGGGTTTAGTTTTTTGCTCATTTCTCAAGAACTACGAGGGCCATTCAGAAACTAACCTCCGATTGGTCACAGTGCGGGTAGTGGGGGGAGTAGCGCGCCATCTGTGCATTCACGCGCTCAGCAGGTCAGTCGGCATCAAGCCGTAGTCGAGTGAACATCGTACCTGCGCTAGTTTAGTTTTTGTGGTAGTTTGAAATGTGTGCTGCAATAGAAAATCCCGCCAAATGTGAGGTGCGTGCTGTTATAAGGTTTTTTACAGCCAAAGGATACTCTGCAGCAGCTATTCATCGTGAGCTTTGTGCCGTGTACGGACCAAAATTTATGAGTGAAGGAGTTGTCCGTGAATGGGTACGTTTATTTAAAAGTGGACGAGAAAACGTTCATGATGAAGAGAGGAGTGGTAGACCATCATTGGTGACTGACGAACTCGTTCAGACAGTTGATGCAAAAGTTCGTGAAAATCGACGTTTCACAATGGCGGAGTTGTCTACTAATTTTCCACAGATTTCTAAGACTCTTTTGTACGAGATAGTGACAGCAAGATTGGGTTACCGTAAGTTCTGTGCACGATGGGTGCCTCAAGGCACAAGCGGGTGATTTTTATGAAGAAGGAATTTCAAAGCTTGTGAAGAGATACGATAAGTGCCTCAATCGTAATGGAGACTATGTCGAAAAATAGTGCAAAGATGTAGTTGTAAGATGTATATATTAAAATATTTTTACTTAACTTGGTGTATTTTTTTCAATTAACCGGAGGTTAGTTTCTGAACGGCCCTCGTATTTGGGATATTGCAAATTCGAAAAATGATTCAAAAAGAGGAGGAAATTACTTATAAAAAGTCCCTACTTCCTGAAGTATAGGATGAATATTAATAATTTTTAAACAGGGCTGATAATTCACCCGAAAACGATAACTGTTATTTTAACATACAAATTTTTAATAAAAAAAATTTTTATAACAATTTTTCATTAGTTAATCAACAATTTATTAAATTTATTACATTACAAGTGAGATAATCGTTAAACTACAAATCTCAAATTTTTTTCGCTTTATGGGGCTATTTTTCAAAGAGTGCAGAATATAAAAATTATTGAGACTCACATTGTTATTAACAATTTACGTCGGTGAAGAATTTAAAAATTAACTAAATCCAGTAAAAAAAATTTTTTCTAATGCATTTATTCGTTTTTAATATTAACAAAAGCTACCTAAAAACAATTTTTTATAATTTCTATCTTAAATTGCTTAAAAACTGTTATAAACAAATGGATTATTCATTAATAATAAATTTCTAATTTTTTATACACACGATCAAAAAAGTCCTGTTTCTTAAAAAAAATTTTTTGTTGTTTTGTTAATCTATTTTTTCACCACTTGTAATCAATCATTTTTTCTTTAAGTCATAATTTATTTTTCTTCATAATTTAAAAACACATTCGTTTTTCATTAGTTCAGATAAATAATTTGATATAAACAATTAATGTTTTCCAGTATATTTTTTCACTTTTCTTCATAATTCTATTAGTTTATGAAATATAATCAATTTTAACATTGACACTCAGACGAAACAGATGGAGTCATGATGAAAATCATTTTCAAAATACAATAAAAAATTTAAAGAAATTTTTTTAATAAAAAAGTAGTTGGTTGTTTTTGTTTTTTAAATAAAAAAAAATAAAAAAAAACATACCGGAAAATTTAAATTGTTCATAACAAATTGTTTATTTGATAAACAATGTGAATTAAACAAAAAACAATTTTTTTAAGATATTAAGACACAATAAACTAATTGAAGAAAAAAAGATTCCTTAATATTAATACAAGAGGTAAAAAAAATTGTAAATTTCAAAACCGTTTTCAAGCAACAAAAATTTTCAAAATACAATACAATACATAGAATTAAAAAAAAAAAAAATTTTAAGAAATTTTTTTTCAGAAAAATGTAGTTGGATGTTTTTGTTTTTAAGTAAAATTAAAAAAACATACCGGAAAATTTAAATTGTTCATAACAACAATTTTTTCAAGACATTACAAAGTAAAATAAACTAATCGAAGAAAAAAAAAATTCTTTAATATTAATTACAAATGGTAAAAAAAAATTATGAATTTCAAAACCGTTTCGAAACAACAAAATTTTTTTTTCAAAAGACTTTTTTTTTTTAAATCATAATGTGTATGAAAGATTAGAAAACAATAAAATATTATAAATTAATTATAAATAATCCATTTGTTTATAACAATTTTTTAAGCAATTGAAGATGAAAATTATAAAAATCATTTTTAGGTAGCTTTTGTTAATATAAAAACGAATAAATGCCTTAAAAAAAATTTTTTACTGGATCTAGTTGATTTTAAAATTTTTCATAGACGTAAATTGCTAGTAATAATGTGAGGATTATTAATATTTAAATTCAAACGACAGGACGAAGGGAAAAAAAATTTGTAATTAAACAATTATCTCACTTGCAATGTGATATCCAAGCTTTAATAAATTATTAATTAACTAATGCATAACTTGATGAAAAATTGTGATAAAAATTTTTTGCAGATGAAATATTATTCTTTATTTTACCCTCTAAGTGCCTGAATTTTTTTAACTAAAACTATTAATACTTAATATGATAAAATAACATAATTTGATGGTCATCGAAAGGGGCGTACAATACAGAAGTACCCGTTTCAACGGATTTTTGGCCCTCTGTAAAAATTATTAATATTCATCCTATACTTTGGGAGTTGGGACTTTTTAGCAGCTTTCCTCCTCTTTTTGAATGTTATTTCAAATTTGCAATATCTCAAATATTTTCTGAGATATGAGCAAAAAACAAGACCTCCTTTTTTTCAGTCAATTGTTTATAACTTTTGTAATTTTTGCGAGCGCATCTTGAATTTTGTCAAAAAGTTCCTAAATGGGATTACGAATCGAATGAGCCCTGAACCATATTTTTCCGACTCTTTGGAAAAAATTTTGACCTAAAGAGCACTTGACTAGACTACATAATATGTATGTTAAAACATTTAATTCTGAGTAGAAACATGGACCTGTAAATAATATCAGGGTAATATTTGCTGCCATTTCTATCTGATGATAAATTTCAGTAGATAGTGGAAGTATTTTCGTGCTGGGGAAATACAACTCTTCTAAGCGTCAAAGATCTTAGAGGACAGAGAAAGTGTAATCTGAAAAGTGTGTCCCAGAGCCAAATTTCCAACAATAATATAACATTTTTAAGCAAAAACTTACTTTAAATTGGAGTGCCCAACAATAAGTGCATTAAAAACACTTTCATTCACTGGTAACTGATGTTGTTTCATATGTTCTAATACATTTGTAGCGCCTTCTATGTCCCCTTTCATACAATATTGCATGATTAATCGTTGATAAGTGACTCGATTGGGTTCAACGTTCCTTTCCTTCATTTCAGTTAAAAATTCAACAGGGGAAAAATCGTATTCGTTCTCTAAATAGACTCGTAACAAAGCATTGTAGTGTGATACATCCATCGGTATGTTTAATTTATTCAAGGTATTCCATATCTCTTTGACTAATTTTGTCCTAACTTCAGGTAATTCTTCGGGCACTAAGTTACCGCAACATCGGATAACAAGAAGAGATTGTGATGTGGTTGCTGAGCGACTTGATCTGATTTCTTCCAAGACATCTTCGATGTCGCGTTTTGATATTCTGCCAGACTTTCGTACATCTTGGTCTATCCTTTTCAAGCTTTTATCTAAGTTTTGTTCATGATGTACTGATGCTTGGGATGAAAACGAACTGAAAAATTAAACTAATGAGGAAATTGCGTAATGACTTGCCGGCTATTCATAACATAAACGTGACTTACGTATTAGATAAAGCTCCGCACAAACATTGGGAAGTATTCACCAAATTACCATCGAATTCTCTTGGAGTGTTCACAACTACATTACGGGCAAATCCAACAACATATCTAGCAAATTTGGAAGACCTCAAAATTGAAGCCATCGTATAAGAATTTAAGTTTTATCGTGCAGTTTCTAGTTTTTGTTTCAGGTTCAAAGAAAATGTGAGATCGATATTCGGTGCGCTGACAATGACGGGTAATCGATGGTTCAAACATGTGGTATTGACAATTGACAGAACATTTTGGTACTCTAATGAAGTTATGCAACAACGGTCATGATATGTGGAGCGTCGATGATTCGACTAGTGAGGTTGCCGATTGTATCTCTAATTCTTATCGACTAGGAAATTCTATTCGTTGCACTTTGAACTAGAATAGTTTTTTCTGAGGTTTAGAAAAGTATTATTGAAGGCAGTTCTGTTACAAAAGAAAAGTCGATTTTTCATATACAAAAATTGAACTCGGAATTTGACGTAATTAAGGATGTTGAGACGCTAGGATGCGCTTTGGATAGTTCCCAAAAGTCCCCTCTTGGATCTACCTTTTGGGCAAACTGATTTGCTGCCACATATATTGGAAGCTATATTTTATGCAACAACCCAGATAAATTTCCTCCTTATATTACTGGAAAACATTAAACAATATTCAAATCCGGAAATGTGAAGTTAATTGGCAACGCTACATTCCTCAGGTCAAACGAAATCGACGGTCCACACTTGATAACATCAACTAGATATTTCTGTGTTCGTGGTAGGGATGGGACATCGATAGGTTTTCGTCGATGTTTGACATCGATGATAAAAGGTCACAAATATTTACAGGTAGACAGAAATTGGACTATTTTTGAATATTTGATGGTAAAATGGGTATATTTTCTCATATTTTCATTGTACACTTTATTTTGAGTACGGCGCTGTTTTCTTCGTCAATTTTTGACAAGTCATTTTCATGATTTTGAATAATATATATATCATCCTGGTATAAAAATATACCTAGTTGACTGAAAACTGATTCAATCGCTGAATTTCCATAAATATATATATGAAACAACGAGAAACCGATGTTGAGTATTCTATCCGCAACATCGATGGTAAAAACATCGACATCGATACTGAAATATCGATGTTTGAAAAACATCGATGATGATGTCCCATCCCTAGTTCGTGGTTTTCCGTGGATCTTCGGTCAACTTCACACTAATGCTTTTTTGGTTAGCTCAGATTGAGATTTCAGATTTCACTTCATTTATTTTAGAGATCTGATGAATAGTACTTAAGAAATTCTTATTAGTTAGAAAATCCTAGAAGAACCGAAGATGGATAAAAAAAAGTGTATCAAAGGTAATCACCTTTATCCATACAAAATATAACATCTGTGTTGATTTGTTTCCATTTTTTTTTCCAGATGAAAAAGTTGGTTCAGATGGTCTTACAAAGAAGGAACGTAGAGCATTGAAAGTACAAGCGAAACAAACTGACGACAATAAAGCAGAATTAAAAATTAACAAAGAAAAGGAAGCTTCTTCTGAGAACAAAGAAAAAAATATGATTCCTCCAACTGAATCACCTTCAAAGGCTCAAACTGCTGACGGCTTGAGTGAAAAACAAAAAAGAAAGTTGGAATGGGAGAAGAAACAAGCCGAAAAAGGAAATCTTGAGAAAAAAGTTTCTACAGAAGGATTAACCAAGGCTGAACTAAGAGCTAAAAGAAGAGAAATTCAAGAAGCACAACGGCAAGCTAAAATTAAAGGCGATGCAGAAAAAAACAAAGAAACAGACACATCAAGTCAAGATACGCAGCTAATTGAAAAATTCGAGTCATTAGAAATAAAAAATGGCAGTTTTAGATTATTTGACCATCTTGTAGAATGTAACAATTATTTTAAGCCTATAGAAGAAATGTTTCCACCAGTTCTACGTGATGTTCATTATGCTTTTTTAAATTTGGGTGTAATTTACTATACGAAACCTTTGCTAAGTGCTAATGAAAAAACTTCAGATTTTATAGATGCTCTGAAAATGTTTGTTTCAAGTTTGGAAACGCCGCCAGGTGTTGAATTTTGTGTACATCTAGAAGAAGCTCTAGATAAATGTATTGGATTTTTGGATGAACGCAAGTATATGACATTATATTTGTTGAATGTAGTGAAATCCTTTAAGAAAAACTTGATGCTGCTTGATAAGAATTCAACCGATGAAGAAAAGGTGTTGCAGCTTACTGAATACTTGGATACCTTTGCTCAAGAACAAATAGTCAAGGCAGAAATATCGATAGGTTTGAAAGTACAAGAAAAATTGTCTAGCGGTGATACTATATTGGTTTATGGTTGGTAAGTACATTCAATTTAGGAACACCTATATAATGAGCATTCAGATACTTATTGGTATCAGAAGTAATAATCATTTCAATAATATAGAATATCCAATAATCATATACTTCAATAAAATGGATTAAGTAACAATCATAGTGATTGATCCCAATTATAGGTAAGGACATGGAGTTCCAGCGTTGTCCCTAAATTAAAAAATGTTGTTATACTTAACTTTTCAGTCTCTTGTAGTTTTGTTTCATCAGCCACCGATTTCAAGAAAAAATATTGCGAACAATTCTCTCGAAATCCTGAGAATTCCAAATTATGATAAAAAGGCCAATTTGTAAGTTAAAAAAATTTTTTTCTCGAAATGGTGGGCAAATACAATAAAATACAACAACAACGCTTCGAAAACTCCCGAATGCAATATCTATGCCAAATTTCAGATGAATATCTTGTAAAGTGTAATTAGTATGAGAAAAACTTGAAAAAAAATTTAAACTTTAACACTCTATATCTCGGAAACAAAAAGTTTGCAACCCCATGTTTATGGAACTTTTTTTTTCTTAAACTCACTTATGGTATCTCCTCTTCTCGTTTGTACATTTAATTTAGGAACACCTATATAATGAGCATTAAGATACTTATGGTATCAGAAGTAATAAACACTTAAATAATATAGAATATTCATTTCAATAAAATGGATTAAGTAACAATCATAGTGATTGATCCCAAACTATGTGAGGAGCCATTACTTATAAGTATCATAGTCATAGGTAAGGACGTGGAGTTCCAGCGGTGTCCCTAAATTAAAAAAAGATATTTTACCATTCCTTGAGAGCGCAGATTAATGTATCGGATTTTGACTGGCTTCTCATGCAGTTTCTACAGAAATCTATAAATTTTCCTTAAATCAAGAATCGAGCCTCAGAAATATAATAAATGCTCAAAATTATTTATTGTTGCACACATTATTGATTTGAATTCGAATATATCGGATGCAATTTAAGTAAAGTAGTGAATTTCATATTTTACTTAAAATTGATTATTTTGATTTCAGGTCACCAACAATATGCAAAATTATACTGGATATCCATGAAAAGGGAGAAAAAGAGATTTTAGTACTAATAATCGACAGTAGACCAAATTATGGCGGTGAGGAAATGATGAAACGACTGTATGACGCTGGTGTGGGTCATCAATATATAATGTTCAACGGATTGAGTCATGCAATGCCTTCCGTCTCTAAAGTATTACTAGAAGCTGATGCCTTAATGACTAACGGACATGTTGTCTCCAAGGCCGGATCTGCCCAGATTGCTAAAATGGCCCAAGAGTATAATAAACCAGTTCTTTTAATTTGCGAGTCGTACAAATTCACAGAATCCAACAAATTCGATAGTATTTTTGACAACGTGACTGGTGAGTGGAGAAAAATACAAATTTGATGATTACGCAATGATGTGTATGATTATTTCGTTCTCAAAAAAATTTTTGTTGTGCTGTTTGAATTATTTTACTTTTGTTTCTTTTATAGGACTCCCAACTTCAGTCTTAGGCAATATACCTTGTGCTATCGGTCCTTTGGAAGAAGAGAAGAATGACGTGAATGTTTACAATTGCAAGTACAATTTTACACCGCCAGATTTGGTGACCTTGGTTATAACGGAATTAGCTACATTATTGCAAAGTACAACTGTATTGTATGCTTGTAGAACTCCAAAAGTGCGAGATATGTAGAGTTATCGAGCCAATTTTGTGTTATTATGTTTATGTACTTGATGTGAAGTGACGAGAATATACATTTTAATTTTTTATATAAATTGTTTTGATTTTCCTCAAATTCTCTTGGAATTGGCTGGAAAGGTAGAACTGATGCCTCAGAATTACCAAAATGGCTTGCTTGTTCTTAATGAAACGTTGAAGTAGGTATCGTTTTGCGTAGATACAGGTTTCACTCTCAGTATTTATATTGGATATAATACAGTCTCAAATAATATTGGTTGAAGAATCAACAGTCAAATTAAATCAAACTATAACTTGAAAATCGTTTAAATTACGTTGAAAGGAAGTGGTATGCCAAATTTCGTGAAAATCGTAAAAAAATTCTGAAAACTTTTTGTGGAAATATTGGATTTCTCAAAAGATATTTGTCAAATCTCAACAAAAATTTGTACATATATGTAGGTTATTGATATCTTCCATATTCTAAAATTTCATATTGTAAAGTAAACTTACTAGAAGATACAGTAGTTTCTTTATGTGATAAGTCGCAGAACATGTAGTGTTAGATTCGTTTCTTTTCTCATCTGTTAGATATACCTTCGCATCAATTGAAACATACAAATATAGATAACAACTTTATTTTTTTCAACTTATTTCAATTTCACAACTGTTTCCCTTTCTAAGACACCATATAAACTTTTTGCGCCAAAAAGCAGAGTATTATTGTTCTAACCTTACATAATTTTATATTCCTGAAAATGCATAATTGATGCCAACCATGGCAACCATAGACAATGTCTATAATGCCAACCTTCAATGAAATAAAACTAGAATTTATGAATGAATTACTAGCAGTAATAAATGGTACAAATCGAAAGATAATATATACAATGTATTGCTCATTACCTTAAGTCATCCTTTCTTTCGAGGAAAATAATAATATTTATCCCTTAAAGATCTTCAAACTATGGTATCACAACAAAAAATTCACTCAAAAACTTCAATTCGTTATTAGTGCATTAGGTATCTAAAAAAAATTTCTGAATTTCATTCGACCTAGTGTGCGGTATTCGTTAAGAAATTTGCTCACTGAATGGTGTTCAAATATTTATTTTTCGATTTTCGAAATCCTCAGTTTTGTCTTGATCAAGTACCAACTTATCTCTGGCTAAACATATTAAATTTCGTCGACTTGATTATTTAGTTGCCATGGTAACTAAGCGAAAACGGCGAACCTAAGCTAAGAAGTATGTTTTAGGGTGTCAAAAGTAACGACCTAAAAATATTTCGTTTCGGTCAAGAAGGCCGAGAAAATATTCGCCAGATAATTAAACAGTTGAGACTCGCGAATAGTTGAAAACCGATATGTGTATGGAAGCAGTTTGTAAAATTTTGTGTGGAAGAAGCTTACGATTTCGATAGAGTAGGTATACTTGAGGAAGAACTGGCGCTTATTCTTGAAGACTGGCCCCAACGTACGAAAAATGGACTCTAAAAACTACAAGGTCAGTGTTATCAAAGTTTTATGAAAATCCATAGGTTGCTGGAATTTTTTTTCGAAGGGTATAGATTATTTTGTTAATATTATCAGTATATTCCTTCCTTTTCCTAAAAATCAATCAAAAGTAAGCATATCAACTCCATCTGGATCTATTTAGAATATAATTCTTTCACTAAGTTCTTTTTCTTTGAAATACCTTTTTTAAATTTTAACAATGCGCTGGGTGATTTTGCATATTAGGTAGCTACCTCAATTAATATTGGTCGTACGAAAACGTTTGAATGGGGAATTTGAAGTATTTTTTATGGGCATTCAGAATTCAGTACAGGGAATTGCATGGTAAACCTAAAAATTTTATGTAAATTCTTATTTTTTG
The DNA here is from genome assembly GCA_030674115.1 of Micraspis discolor. Classification (NCBI taxonomy): domain Eukaryota; kingdom Metazoa; phylum Arthropoda; class Insecta; order Coleoptera; family Coccinellidae; genus Micraspis; species Micraspis discolor. Next base: position 2,991,626 of record JARTUT010000005.1, on the reverse strand, counting down.
AATGGAACACTCTTAATTTTATTTTTCTAATCGGTAAAGCTCTTTCTTTTTATTTCAAATATCTACCTATCTAGGCTTCCTAAGATTTAGTAGAAAAACCTATATTTTCTAAAAACTGCGAGAATTAACCTCATTAAAGTATATATACAGGGTGTAACTAAATAAGTGTAAAATATTTGAGGAGATGATTCCTCATCGAAAAAAAGATAGGATCTTTCATATAAAGAAACTTCATTAGAGCATCCCTTGTTAAGATACAGCCCCTCAAAGGGAGTACATCAAATTTGTATAACAATTTTTTTCACAAGCACCAAAAAAGTTACAATATTGAAATTAACCTAACGTTTCCTACTAGCATAAAGACTCTTATCCAGTTATTTATTTGGTTTACCCCATGGTTGTAAGGGTGGGAAACGCAACCCCTAAAGTTTATTTCCAATGTAACTTTTTGTCTTATTATTTGTTAACCATTTAAAAATTTATTTTCGATAGCCTGTTTCATTCTAAACAAAAAATGTCTCATGAGTTTTTTGCCCTAAATAAACCAGTTCACAGCAAAAAAATATTTAACGAACAACTACAGAGATAGGTACATCGTCATAAATGCGAACAGGATTTATTATTATTCTGTAGTTAGTGCCTGCATTGTACGACTAAATGGTAAAAAACAAAACTCATTAGGTTAATTTCAATATTTTAACCTTTTTTATTTACTTTTTAATTTACAACTTAGATTTGTTACCTCAGGGCTTTTCTACATTTTTTCTCTCAGAGAATTTATGGTATTCTTGTTCTTTCGAAAGAAAAGTTTCCTGACCTCACGTCAGTTCTTTTCTGAATTTTTGAAATCAATATTTTCATTCGCCATTTTGTCAATGTTGAATGGAATGGTTGAAGGGGCTGTACTTAGCGAATATGTCTTGCGCTAGACTGGCAATCCGCCCCTATCGATGATACGGGGGTGGAACAACAACGCCCAAAATTATAAACCGAAACACATAATATCGATTGGAATTGGACAAAATGAAGCTTGGATGTACATATTTGTATTGTTAATAATTGAAATACTTATTTGATTTTTTTTAATTATCTTTATTCATATTACATAGTAAATGGCGATGAATATTTGTTTATTTCGTCACATTGAATTTTTACAGAGCGTTGATTTATTTTAATAATCATGTTATATCGGGTGTCGTGAAACTCATTATTAGGAGGTCGACTACATTAATTAGGAGTAAAATTTTGAAAAATCTTTACTGAAGCGATAATACAGTACTGGAAAAAATTTTAAAAAATTCGAAATATTTTGCAATTTTCAACTACGAATGAAGTGGTTGAGAAAAAAAGAAAAGGATTAAATTGTAGCTCCAATTCTCTAATTTTTGGAATTAGAACTTTAAAATTTCGTTGCGTCAGTGGTTTTTCAGTAATCTCATACAAAAACTAAAAGGTGGGCTTCAGAAACTTGAAAACAATTTTTTGACCGTCTTCTATATTTTACTGCAGGTTGATTTTCCAAAAAAGAAAAGAAGAGGAAAATTTTCAAAAAGAAATTAAAAAAAAATTGCTTTTGAAAATTTCTGGTTGATTTTTTTTTGAATAATTTCAGGTAATTTAAGAAACCAATGCCCAATAATTTTTTTACGAGTTTCCGCCCCTACATTCCATGCTTCTACTGATTTTTCGTTAATTAAATAAAATAAAAAATTAATGCTCCTAAATGAATTCCGACGTATCTCAGTCGCTTTTCAAAGATTGTTTTTTATACATTTCCTGAAACCTTTCAAATTAGTTTAATTCAACTTTTTCTTTCAAAACTAATCCGTTTTTGAATATATATTTTTTTAAATTATTTTTTTTTGAAAATTTAAACTCTGTCTGCAGTAAAAATGTTGAAAGAGCTCAGAAAAAAACTGTTTGCTTTTTTCTGAAAGATTATGATAATTTTCCCAATTTTTTTCTAAAAATTTGTCAAACAAAATATGGCTGGATGGATTAATTTGGATTTTTGTGGACACATTGAGCTATAAAAGGCACACTTAACATTATAACCTTAATATGTTCAAACCAGGGCTTTATTTTCTAAAAGACTACTGATAGTCTATTTTTGTTACATTTTTAAATAGTTTAATGAATAGGATCCTCATCGTGGTTAAGCAAAAAAAAATTTCCACGATCGTAAATAAAAAAAATTAAGGAATTTAGAAAATGTTTCTGTCGATAGTATTTCTTAGATTATTCCAAAACTACTGGAGCTACAAAATTTTAAAGTTTTAATCCGAAAACTAGACACTGAGCTACAATTTTCTGTTCTCCTATTTTCTATACAGCCATATCCCTTGAATTTATGGCCTATAGAAAGTTTCTCAGAAATTCAACATTTTTTTGCTTTAATTTTTTCCATTAATGAAGAAATCGCATTTTAAAGTACTGTAATCACAATTTTAGGGTTATATTTTCAATAATTAATCGAAGAATATCATTGTAAAATAAATTGAGTTCTGACTAGTTTTATTTCGAAAAATTATTGTTAATTTTGACATTCCATGTTGAAAACATTCTACGGGGGTGAAAATCGCAACCCTTACTCCATTTCTTATAAAATTTTTTTTCGAGTAAGGGTTTGTACAACGTAACAGGAATATTGAAAAAAAACCGTGTTTCAAACTCTGTGAGTATACAAAAATTCCCGAATTACAAGTTTCTCGCTTTACTAGAATTTTAGAAAAAAATCAAAACCATAATTTTATTCCCCACCTTTGAGGAGTGAGCTGGTGGGCCAAGGAAACTTTGTTATGGGAGGAACCTTAGACTATATAAGATAGACAAAGCATTCCTTTGTAAAATGTCGATTTGTTTCGACTCCCTCATTGAAAGTCTCTTGTGAAACCTCACACGGCAACACCGCATAAAATCTTTTTCCATTTACTCGGGTCACACTATATTCAGGGTCAAAATGACCTGAACAAATGAAAATTGCTTTCTTTGGGCAAATACTTGACCATCCCAACAGCGAAACCCAATTTCTTCTTTTTTCATCATCTGGGAATCTCAATTCAAGAAAACCTCATTTTATCTTATTATAATCTAATTGAAAACTTCCCTATTAAATCTTTCTACGCTACTGAACATGTAAATAACTGAATACTTCGGTTCTAACAATACACTCATCTATGGAACGATAAATTCGGATTAAAATTCCTGTCTTTACTACAACTAAGTAATAAAAAATATATAAAAACCTAATACTGACTCTCACAAATTTTCTTCAATTTGCGTATTTTTTTTCGATACTGAGGTGGCAACACTGTCTTTTAGAACATTTGACCTTGAAATTGTCAAACATAAAATGTATCAGCGTTGTCTTGACTTCCACCTGAATTTCTTTCCATCTGTGGTCTCTGACATTAAAAAGCAGAATCAAGTTTTTCATTTAATTCTTGCTAATATATTCGATAAGAGAGTTTCAATTGAAAATATAAAATTTTATACAATGTTTCGAATGCAAATTGGAGAAAAAGTTTTTTTCACAATTATAGGGAATAGAGAAACTTACTATTTGCTCAGTTTGGCAACATTGACCTGAGCTCAATACGTTACAACCGACCAGTTTCTAAGTTTCAGATGCGACACTTTTCAATGTAAATAAAGGGGTCAATTCTTATATAGTCTAAGGGAAGGACCCATCTTAATTTCATACACCTGTATATTATAGAAAAAATCAGCAAAATTTCATAATTGTTCTTTTGGTTCCAAAGATATTTGCTTGGTTCCATACTTCATCCCAACCATGAGTGTATGCAGAACTGCTTATGTTTGATAATAAATCTTCTAGTGGAATTAGAATAACCACAAAAGCCGCTGTCACACGCACAAGAGTTCTAATGTATCAAATCTTGTGCAGCGTCCAGCAGCTGCAGTGGAATTCTTGAAAGAAGAGTCGTTTCTGACGAACCACATCTTATGTAGACGTATCTGAAACGAGAACCATCCATATTAGAAAGTTTCGGAATAGCTACAATGCAAAATTGATTCGGAAAATTCGATATTCCAAGTGCATAAGCTATATATTTATATTATTTCAATTATTCGCCGTTTTGAATAATTTTGCGTTCGATCTGGCAACACTGGAAGCGCGGGGCATAATGTGATCCACCTTCAGTACGAATTTGACTTCGCTTTGTGAAACACTTTTTTCCATTGTGTTCTAAAAATAAATGACATCAATCAGGTTTTACTTCAGACTTGGGCACAGTGCAACGCATATTATAATATATCTCCGCTAATGCTGATGGTAGACCTCTGAAATTAAAACATTATCAGGCGCTTTTTTACGTAGAATCTAGTGGCGTGCTTCTCCTTTTTGCATCATTTTTAATTACGTTGCTATGACCCAAAGTTATGTTTTTTAAACATGAACACTATATTTCTGTATAATTTTTTGAAAGCTTAATTTTTTTATTTCAAAAATGTGCAACATCGTGAAAATGTTTTAATTTCAGAGCTCTACCATCAGTATTAGCGGAGATATAATTTTTTTCATATCGCAATTTTTCCAATTTTCGTTTATAACTCGAAAACAAAAGAAGGTATCCAAAAATGAACACTCCTTTTGTTAATATCCCAGAAAAAGAGAAAGAGATTGGGATATCAGATTTTGTCTTTCTCCTCTGGTTTAAAAGTTCTAATACTAAAACATCGAAATATGCCCACCCTAGGGATGGGACATCATCATCGATGTTTTTCAAACATCGATGTTTGAGTATCGATGTCGATGTTTTTACCATCGATGTTAACTGATTTTCAACATCGATGCTGACATCGATGTTGCGGATAGAATATTAAACATCGGTTTATCGATGTTTTATACATATTTATGGAAATTCATTTTCTGTCTAACTGGAATTATTTGTGACCCTTCTTTGGTACAACCAAAAATATTGCACACTGCAAAAAATCGAATTTCTTATCCTCATTGATATACAAACATGAGCATGATTCCATATTTTGTTGTCACCCTGTATAGACAGATGGGTGAAATTAGTCGTCACAGTTCTGGTTGACGTCAGGAGAAAGTTATATTCGGGTTTTACCCCAATTTTGTGTTATGAAAATTTTGGAATCGGTCGTTTACTATACAGGGTGTCAATTAATTACTTGTGCAAACTTTAAGGGGTTAAACTTTGCGTAATTTTAAAATAAAAAAGTTCATATGAACGACTTGATTTCTGAGATAGAGGGCGTCCAAAAATTAATTTTACTTGATTTTGTGCTTTCCAGTTTACACTAATTTGGTGATAGGGATATGTAATAAGGAGTATTTGGGACTTTTAATTTATTTCAGTGTCCAGAGTTCTATCCATTTATTGAATCAATTTTTATTTTATGCTTTTCAAATTTATGTTATAGTTACCTGTATCTTTTTTCTAATATAAGAATTCTCAGTAGATATTGAAATTTTTTTGATATATTGGGAATTTATCGTTAAATCATTATGAATGATTGATATACCTAAGTATAATTAAAGTGTAAAAACACCAATGTTCACAAACATCGATGTTCAATTAGCGATGTTCAGTTAACATCGATGGTACAGTTCGATGTTATCATTGATGTTAAACATCGACGAAAATCTATCGATGTCCCATCCCTAGCCCACCCTGTACAAACCCCAGTAGTAAAAATAACTAGAGCTGAAAGTATCGGTTGAAGCCAATTCGAGTTTTCATTTTCATTCATATAATTACCAAGCTTCTGGGGAAGAACAGATGTATCTGAATTATTAATTCTCGATTGATGAAACTTCCTGTCGTTCGTTTTCTAGGTTAACGTAATTTAGGCGAATTGTTTATTATTACTGAATGTAATTTTGATTAGATAAATATAGATATTTGTTTCTTGTCTTTGAGGTAGCCAACTCATTATTATTAAAAGGATTTGCAAAATTCTATAGACGAAGTTGTTGCTTTATAATAGTCCAGAGATATTTGTCCCAGAATATTCTCAAACTTATTTAAATTCATAATGTTTCAAAGAAAGTCGTTAATGAGACTGTGTGTTTGAAGATGTTATTAAATATTTAAAAAATGATGTTTTAAAATCAATTGAAAAAAATCAATACGTACTATTTGATATAATATTTGATCAGTTATAATTATTTAATATGCAACACTGAATATTTATTTTCAAATTTTTGTATATATTTTATCCATTCCAATGACATCTTATGCTATATTCTATGACAGAAAACATAAACTTAAAATCAAGGAGTTGTTCGTTTGAGATATTGAATTTTTTATGCAGCTTTGTCCTAAATTAAATTACATTAAATACAGGGTGTAAGTAAATAAGTGTAAAATATTTAAGGAGGTGATTCCTCATCGAAAAAAAGATAGGATGTTTCATATAAAAAAACTCCATTGGAGCATCCCTTGTTAAGATACTGCCCCTCAAAGGGAGTATATTAAATTTGTATAACAATTTTTTTCACAACCACCAAAAAGTTACAATATTGAAATTAACCTAATTAGTTTTATTTTTTTAGTCGTTTAATGCAGGTACTAACTACAAATAATAATAAATAAATAACGATGTATCTCTCTGTAGTTGTTCAAATCATTTCTTATTTATCAAAATTCATTTGGTAAATGTATTATAAAAAACTGCAGATCTTATATATCAAATTTCAAACGTTGCAATGCATAATTGGACAAAAAAATTCTAAAAACGCATTGCTTTACACCAAAGTGACACCAGATTAAGACCTGAAAAGTGAGCATTAGCAAACTATTCATCAACCCTTGATCATTCTTTCGATTTTGACGGTATAAAAATTTTATGTAACAAAAATAATTATAATAAATGAATTTCTAGAAATGTGTTATATAAATGAATATAAGAACAACATCAACAAAAAAAACAGATATTAAAAATTTAAATATTATCTATGAATACCTACTTTCTGTGGACGTCACCTAATTTAGTTCATCTATGATAATATATTGTCAAATTTGATATTTCAAGTTCTTGTCAATTATTCGAATAATTTTTTGTATATAAGTAAGTTATTTCGTAATATTGTGCTCTTATATTCATTAATTCCTCTATAGCATCCTGAAAAAAACTGCAAAGAAGTTCGAAATATAGATGTTTTACAATTTTGATTATTGATCATTCCCGACATTGCCAAGTACCCAAATTTTCACTAACTTTTGGCTTACAAATTTTTGGTAAGCAAACACTAGAGCATGATAGTGTTAGCAGGGGTTAGTGACGGGGTGCCATGCAATTTGGCATGACTTGAAAGCCTAGGGAAAAAACTCCATTAAAAAAACCCTGACTCCCCGCATGTGTGTTGTGTTGTATATAAAAATAGGATGAAATATATTTAAGGGACTTCTTTCTTCAAGAGTGATCTTCTATTAACAAACATAGAGGCTTCTTGAAGTTGTTCACAATGAACATGAAAATATAAAGACAAAAGCAAAAAAAGAACTGAATACAAAAAATACGTATTAAATTCTTTGGAAATTTATAATCCATTCCAAGATATGGAAATACATGAATAGTCATAAAACCATCCTGAAATTTATATATGGGACAACTATTGATGAAATATGGTATAGTTTCTTCTGCATATCCACATTCACAACTTGAACTGAGATCTAACTGAATGGCATGCTATTGGTACGACCATGACCTGTTCTCAAACAATTAAGAATTGTTTAATTGAACAAGTCCATTCTTGAAATTGTAAATAGATCAAAAATATCTAAAAATTGACAATTATAGTCTTTCACTTTTCGATTAAAGTACCCATGATACCTTTATTTACAACAGATGTGTGGCATTCTATTTAATTTTTTAGTTAATTTTTTTCTGTTTTTTTTAATTGTTTGATGTTATGATATGAATGAAAAATTATCTCTTATTCATCAAAGAAAATAGTGTTTTATAAATACATAAACGTATCATTTATACTTTAATCGAAAGTGTAACACTATAATTGTCAATTTTTAGATATTTTTAATTAAGAATTGTCCAAATTCTTTTGTAAAACCAGGAATATTTTTAGAAGGATCAGAAATGAGATTATTTACCTCCTTGAATATTAAATTATTTAGTTACACCTGTATACGATAATCTTGAAGGCAATTGATAGTTATGGAAAATAAAAAACATGACAATAGTGTTGATTGAATCATTTAATGAATTGACAAGACCCATAGAATTGGAAAAGTTAATATTAATATTGTATTATGAAATGTTCAGTGAAATTGAGAATAAATTACAGAAATTTTAATATTTCCACCAATACTAGGCTAGAAAATCACCAATTATGGAATTCAGTATGATTTTCAGTCAGAATAATGATTTATATAGGAATTAGTTGACATTTTCTGAAGAGCAATAAGAAAATATATTTTAATCATAAATATTACGTCAAACAGGAAGGGGGTATATAAACAAGTACCTCTCGACAATAATTAATAAGTTTGAAAAGAGACAGAATTGTAAAAAGTGATATAGGAGAATCAGTAGTTAAAATCAACGACAAAGACTCCCTGTATATTCAAAATTAGGATTTACGATAAATATCTTATCATGTGTCACGTGTGTGTGAATAAAATTTTTCGTAATTTTTAAAAATATGTTTAAAAATAGACAATTCTTTCAACATTATTCAAACGTTTTTCAAATTTCAAAGCGATTGGGTTGATTGATATTCTAAGACTTTTTGAGGAAACTATTCTACTTTGAAACTCCACTAATATTCTTCAATATAAATTCAATATTTTAAAACATTTTGAGATATTTTTTGAAAATTCTTGTGCTGCGAATATTTGCTGAATATACCTGAAAATTATTTGAAAAGTACGTAATTTTCAATATTGAAGTTTTATTTGACGTGCAACATGATATATGAACATAAAATACATTTTTTGTTGAAACTATCTCTATTTTAAAATTTAAGCCTAGCTCATTAGCGTCGGTGCAGTGCTGATATTGAATTTCAAGTTTTTAAATCGACAATATCTTATCCGAAATACTCAATTTGTCAAAATGGAAAATTTTTCAGCTTCGAAAACTTTAAAATTCAGATTATATCGCTTTTCATTGTATAATTTTTTTAAATTATTATTTGAGGTTATATCATGCAATACTTACAGCCACCGTTCATTGAAGAGTAAATTTCGTAAAATGTGAGTTTCTTCATCATATGTTTTATTATATTCAGAGTTTCGAACAGCAAAAACCATTTTTTTCGAAAATTCCAATCGAACGTTACAGCTGTAGCTTCACGAATGAACTCCCAAATAGAGATACGTCGTGGATTGTACCAGGGGGTAGAAAAAACTTTTTGGACTAATTTTCATGATTTTGATTGTGTACAATTTTTTTTGAAGATTGAAGTTCTATGTTAAGTTAGGTCCACTAAATTGAGATCAATCAATTTAAAGTCCGTCGAAGATTATTAAAAAAATATTACAATACAGTAGTATATATCGGCACAAAGAACCAGAACCAGAAAAACTTATTATTCTTTCAGCGACGTTTCGGAAACTTTTATTTCCTTCTTCAGGCTACAAAAATAGGAAAACACAATCACTTGAGCACTCAGAAAGAATACGAACGTCAAAAAATATGAAAATAATAACATTGATAAGTTCGCATACGTCATAAAATAAAATAAAAATAAATATCTATCAAAAGTCGAAATTGAAATGAAAACCTATAAGATTTCATAATGACCCAATAGGGTCTTGTTCAAAGACTCACACAATATGGAATATTACAATTAAATATATAAAATATAACAAGAAAGAGAACTCACCACATCAGAATAACAATTATAAACATGATATAATATTTGAATGCATAATTTACAGGGAAACAGGGTTCTAACGCAAATGAATGTATACATCGTAATATAAACAACAATATGAGAGATCAAAGAGTTAAACAACAATGAAAGACAGGCGCACATATGTTCACTGTCACAATCTGACTTCTTTGATCAAATTGCAATACACAGCGCTCAACGTATCTAAATCTGTTCTAAAATTTACTGTATTATTTCATTAATTAATCTTCTTGACTAATTTTGTTCTGTATACAACACTTTAACATTATCAAAATCGAACGAGTGATCATTGACAACTGCATGTGTAGAAAGTGTAATCGGTTTAGTTTTTCGAAGAATTAATATGTCTGCCATAGATTTTGTGTCTGGAGCTTTTCTGCGATCAAGTTGTAACCGTTTGAGTGAAAGTGAAATAAACTGTTTTAGAGTAAGGAAAAATAAGCGTGTAAAATTACCTGACCTTACGTCAATGCTTTTCAACATTCTAATGCAACCAAATGAACAATTTCATGATAAATTGTCATAAAAAATTCTGTCTTTTAACCGAAAGTTGTGTCAAATGATGGCCTTATTTATTAGAGATTGTGAATTGCTTGTCTTTTACATCATTTCGAACGGAATAACCGATATGATTTATTGGAGAAGTTTATTGTCTATCTATCAATAATTTATTACGAAATACTCCTTGAATACCACGTTAAATTATGCATATCAACTTTGAAAATGACCTGACGCATTACAAGTTTACGCATCGATGCTAACTAGAATAGAAAAAAATTATAATATTCACCTGTCTAAACTAAAAAAGATAGATGAACTGTTGGTATAACATCAACTGATGGACAAACATCACAAAAGAGTATCGGTAAACTGAATTTCTAATAAGGTTTCGTCCCCTTTATACTATAAACCCCTCCACTCTTGCCTTGGAATCCATAAAAAGGTATAATTCTGTAATACACGCAAGAAATAGTATTAGATATTTAATAGAATTTCGTTAAACTACAAAAGGCTTCCGTTTTCTGATTTTCACCTGGATCCCGTATCGATGAATCTCAAATTCGGGACGATTGACTTCTGAGTTCGAACGGGAGGAAATACAGGGTGTTTCTTGTTAATAAATGCGAAGAATTTTGAGAAATGATTCCTTAATGAAAATTAATAAGGCTGGGATACTTTCTGTAAATTTTTTACACCCCTCAAATAGATGGGCGGGGGACGAATTTACGGCTGTAAATATTTTTTCGGCAACCGTCCGGGAAGTACCCACTTTCCGGACGCTTTTTCTTTGAGAAAGAAGCCTTTACCGGCCTAGTCCGGGAAGTACGTACTTCCCGGACTAGGCCGGGAAGAATCACGTCGTTTTGATCATAGTAAATATGAAAATCTTGGTAGGTATATTTTTGATAAATGAAGTTACCATAGCACTGAGAAAACGGCTGACAGTTCATATAAAATTAGTTGTCAAGAATTTGCATGTTTTCTGATCGCAATCCCAATCCGCATTAAAATATGGAAAGCAGCAGTGATAGTGACAATGAAAATGTGCCTTGGGAAATTTCCAATATAGCAGCCGCTGCTACAGCACAATTATTGCCTGAAAAATCAAAATCAAGGTATGAAAACGTGTATGATTCGTTCACGAAATGGATGGAGATGAAGCAATGCAAAATTATAACAGAGGATGTAATGTTGGCCTATTTGGCGCATAAATCAGAAACAGTCAAATCCTCCACTCTGTGGAGCATGTACTCTATGTTGAAAAGTACCATTTTAGTAAAGAAAAATGTGAACATAGCCATTTTCCCAAAAGTTCTCGCATTTCTTAAAAGGAAGAATGTTGGTTACAAAGCCAAAAAATCAGAAGTTTTCAGCAGTGAACAGATCAGCAAATTCATTAGAGAAGCGGATAATGATACATATCTAATGCTGAAGGTGATTTTAACAAAATATTACGATTGTAGGATATAAAAGTATCAACTTACTTTTCAGGTAGCAACAATTATTGGGTTAGCTGGCGCGTGCAGAAGAGAAGAACTGACAAAAATGTCGATTGATTTAATAAACGATAAGGAAGACATGTTGCTTGTGAAAATACCGGATTCCAAAACACATATTGAGAGAACTTTTTTGTTGTAATTGGGCAAGAAAACCTGCTGTTGTATAGACAATATTTATCTTTACGGCCATCTCATACTCCACACAACAGATTATTCGTGAATTACAAAAAGGAAAATGTTCGATTCAGCCTGTTGGTATCCACACTTTCAGGGAGTCTCGGAATGAAAATCGCAGAGTTTTTACATTTACCCAATCCTAAAATTACACAGGCCATAGCATTCGTCGAACTTCGGCGACGTTATTTGCTGACAATGGTGGAAACATCACAAATTTGAAGAGACACGGTGGCTGGAAGTCTACCAATGTGGCTGAAGGATATATAGATAATTCCTTGAAAACAAAATTAAAATTGCCAAGACCATTCAAAAATCACCAGAAGAAAATAATCGATGCGAAACGGAAACTTTGCCATCTTGTTGTGGCTTCAACAAAAGGAATTTAAATATACCAGGCATTTCAAACAAATTGAATCCCTTCAATATCAGTAATTGCTCGAATTTTAATATAAATATTAATATAAATAAGAATTAGAATGTTTCTGTTAATATGTGATATTTTCTGTTCTGTTTAATTTAAATAAGAATTAAAATATATAAAAAGAAATGTGTCGTCTCATTGATTTGTTATTCTAGACGGTTGCCGAAAAAATATTGTACGCAACACGCCCGAAAATGGTTTTTTGGACTCATAGACTTCTGGACTCGCTTGCGCTCGTCCTAGAATTTTGTCTATTCGTCCAAAAAAACCTATTTTCCGGACTTGTTACGTAAATTACTATTTCGGTAACAGGGAAGATTTTACTATGTTTCAAAACTACGAAAACACAAGTATCTAGTTTCCATCTGAATAATCATGAGGAATATAGGAAATCGTCTTGGTGTGCTGATGCTTCCATTCTACGCACAGCATCTCTAGCCCTAGTCTTTTCTGCAGCTTAGTATTGTTGCTCTGTATGGTTTAATAGTGCACATACACAAAAAATTGATGCACAATTGAATACATCCATGAGAATAATTACTGGCACCATAAGATCTACACCGGTTCATTGGTTACCAGTTTGGTCTAACATTGTCCCTCCCCATATTCGCAGACAGACTGCAGCTCTGAATTCTTGGAATAAATTTCATTCTTTTCCCAATTTATTCCTAATTATATAAAAAAATAATAATATACAGGGTGAGTCTTTGACCACTGCGTTAATTTTAACCATAGGTTCTTGAGATCTAAAGAAACACTTTTTCCATTACGGTTTTTCTATATTCAGCTGCGTTGAAAAGTTATAAGCATTTTAAGTTTTCACATTGGGCAAATACCCCTCTGTAGTCCAGTATAGTTTGAATGAAAAATACTTTCCACGGCAACCACTATTGAATCTGAATTGTTTAAAAACATTATTTTCCCTAGAAGAAATGATTCACTCACTCATGTTTCATCCGATGAGGTCCATATCCAGAAGGAAGATACAAAATACTAATTTTCTGGTAAAAAAAATTCAACACCATAAACATAGATTTTTGTTGTTCTACTATATTTCCTTTCTAATTCAAGATTATAAACCATGCCTTTCTAGTGAGAAATTCCAAAAAACCTCAGAATTATTGGGTGTTATCATCATACATTTGTAATTTTCTTCTTAAAATTTCCAAATAATGAAAACCATCATTTCTATGAAAACTTCCAAGGCAAGAGGTTGTCACTGTGCTTTTTTTTTCACCCAAAGCCAGAAAAAAATCATCTATGATTTTCCAAACACTGATATTTCTGAAGTTTCTTCTATGAGGTCTCTTGATACGGTTAAAAATATGAAAATCTTTTTCGAAATCTTCAACGACAATGAATGATGTCTCTACGAATAATCATGTTACTTTGCTTGATGATTATTTTCTGTACTGAATCCCAATAACAATTTACCTGGATAGATTACAAGTATTTCCAGATTTAGGTGTGCAATTATACTTAGATACATAGATGATTTTTTCTGGCTTTGAGTGAAAAAAAAGCACAGTGACAACCGCTTGCCTTGGAAATTTTCATAGAAATGATGGTTTTCATGACTTGGAAATTTTAAGAAGAAAATTACAAATGTATGATGATAACACCCAATAATTCTGAGGTTTTTTTGGAATTTCTCACTAGAAAGGCATGGTTTGTAATCTTGAAGTAGAAAGAAAATATAGTAGAACAACAAAAATCTATGTTTATGGTGTTGAATTTTTTTTACCAGAAAATTAGTATTTTGTATCTTCCTTCTGGATATGGACCTCATCGGATGAAACATTAGTGAGTGAATCATTTCTTATAGGGAAAATAATGTTTTTAAACAATTCAGATTCAATAGTGGTTGCCGTGGAAAGTATTTTTCATTCTAACTATACTGGACTACAGAGGGGTATTTGCCCAATGTGAAAACTTAAAATGGTTATAACTTTTCAACGAAGCTGAATTTGGAAAAACCGTAATGGAAAAAGTGTTTCTTTTGATCTCAAGAACCTATGGTTAAAATTAACGCAGTGGTCAAAGACTCACCCTGTATATATTATATATATATAATTACATGAGTACGCCCCTGTATTCTAAGATAGATACATTGTAGCATCTCCGTATTAATCTTCATATGCCCATGTACAATTTTGCTTACTATACATATTGTCTATCCTTGACACGCGACGCTCCTCCACAATACAGTTATTGTTTGTTGTTTTGATAAATAGGAGAGACGTCCAACCTGAGGGGGAGATTAGAATTGTTCTTCACTTAGCTTACTTGTAGACGCATAGTCATATTTCAAGTAGTGTTTCCAAATAAAGTAAAATTTTTTAAAAAAGCGTTTTCCTCAACAAAATATTTAATTATATATATGTAAAGGACTTATTCATTGGGTATCTAGGTTGAAGTTTAATTTTGATGTTTAATGTTCACAAACGTTTCGGCAATCCGTCAGTGTAAAATATCAATTAAAATGGACATTACGATCTAAAAAGTGCATACATCAATCAAATAAATAAAAATTATTGCGAAATATCTCACAAATTGTCATCTTTGTTGTTTTGATGTTGTCAAGTGGGTGCGGTCATCTTTATGTCATAGTTCTAGAATTCAGTCCGCTCTCATTGATTGTCAGTTCTTTTACTTCAATTCGGTGATCGCTTCAATAGTGGCATATAAATACGGCTCAGATTTTCAACAAAGATGACATTTTGTGAGATATTTCAATATAATTTTTATTTATTTGATTAATGTATGCAATTTTTAGATTGTAACGTCCATTGTAATTGATATTTTACACTGAAGAAGGCGGATTGTCGAAACGTTTGTAAACATTGAACATCAAAATCAAACATGTTATAGAGAACTAGGTAAAAACGAATTAAAATATATATATATATGGTCGAGAATAATGAGGTTGTTAAAATCTCATATAGTATAGACTGATATGGATTCTTCATTCTGAAACGCCCTGTGTTAGTGGATGACCTCCCCTAGGATTCAGAAAGAACATGATATCGTATCGAGTAGACGTGTCTAGTTCGCATTCCAGCGAGAATTCGTGTGCGTAATCACGCTCTATGACATTTTGAAGGGTTTCCTTAAAAGCTCCTAACTCCATAAGAATCTAGTTTCACGTCAACATGTGGGGTTTCTACGAACGGAAGGAAATGAAACCTACACAGATATATCACTATTGTTTGTTTTTTTCAACGTGCCACTCTTTTAACGTCGAAGGAATTTTGATTTATCTCCTATATAGAACACAATTATCGAATGAAAAGGCTTGAACACAAAGTGCAGCAACTTTTGAGCGATATAATAGAACGAAATGTATTTGCATATTTTGAAAATTGCTTGTACTCTCAGCTTGAGATTCCATTTAGGGAAATTACGATTGCATCTGTAAATGATGATTTATTTAAAATACATAATAGTATATTCTAAAACAAGTTGCATAATGGGCACCTATTCCATCACGAATGCGAAACTTGAACGCACTGTTGGAATTGCCTTCTGCAACGAGTATTAGACTATATTTTCTGTATTTCAGTCAAGAATTGTCAGAAATTTATTTGAATTCAATGAATAATTCAGAATATACCTCCTAGTGCCTTTTGTATTTTATTTTCGCAGTTGGCTTGACTGATACGAAAATTGACAGATTATAGAATATATTATATATTGTTATATTAGAAATAGATTCCTTAAAAATTTTAAGTTATTTTGATGTAACATTTTTCAGTTTTGGTTGGAAAATTCTCTCTGAGCGGGAAAATTCGAACAAAAACTCGAAAATAGAGCTCCGCTGAAACAGGAATAACTTCGTGGTTTTTGGATAGAAAATTTTCATTTTTGGGATTTTTCAAGATGTAAGATTGATGTATCCACTTTAGAAATCGAAATCGCGATTCATGATACAGGGGGTGAAAAATCGCTTGCAAAGTTAGGGATGACAAAATCGTGAAAAATCAATATTTTCAAATTAGAACCCCATTTTTTTATGGCAGATATTGAATCTACGTTAAAAATAATATGAGTGTATTTTTATATTACATTGCTGGTACCCAAATAAATTTCATCATTGAAATTAACGGCAAATCAAATTATATATTCTATATATATAGATATATATATATATATATATAAATTCAAAGTGAAGATAATGCGGTGAAATAAGATATTGGAGAAGGATAATGGGTTAAACCGCAGGAATGCAGAAAATATGGGAAATGGATGGAAGGTACTTGCCGACACGTGTTTCTTTTTATTGGCTTCTTCAGGGCAAGGCAACCAAGAAACCTGGATATGGATGGAAATGAATAATAAAATAAAACATAAATGACAACAGCTCGCTCCTGTTTGATGTTTGATTTTTGAGTTATCTTCAGATTTGGAATACCAGAAAACAATCTTTTGAGGTTATCAGTTAGATGATCAATCTTGGGAAGGACTGCATAAAACATGTTGTTTTATCCATCTTCTCTGATTGTTGAAGTATTTGTTAGTTGGTTATTGATTGGTGTGTTATATAATAAGCTATTCAATAATTTTTTGGGGTATGAGTTCTTTGAAAGTATATCGAAAAGTTTCTTGATATTTTTCTGGTAAAGTGATGGATGAGATATTCTGTAAATTCTATTCTTCATACCAAGTATAAAATTTATTTTTATTTTTTGCTTGTGATTGGAATAGAAGTTGATATATCTTCCAGAACTTGAATTTTTTGTGTACCAATCTAATATTACTTTGTTCTGTTCAGTTCTTATTAACTTCGTGTCCAGAAATGGTACTGCTTTATTGCAATCTTCCTTTTCAATTGTGAATTGAATATATTTTTCAGTATCATATGAGTTGAATGAAGTAAGAAGTTCTTCTATTTTGTCTATTGGAACACTGCAAATGATGTCATCAACGAATTTCTTTAAAAATGTTGGTTTAAATGAAATATTTCTTAATTTCTCGGATATTAAATCATCCATGATGTATTGTGCTATAATTGGTGAAATAGTAGCACCCATAGGAGTTCCAAATGTTTGTTTGTAAATGTGAGATATTTCGCAATATAATTTTTATTTATTTGATTAATGTATGCAATTTTAGATTGTAATGTCCATTTTAATTGATATTTTACACTGAAGAAGGCGGATTGTCGAAACGTTTGTAAACATTAAACATCAAAATTTCAAACTCGATATTCAATGAATAAGTCCTTTATGTTATAGAGAACTAGGTAAAAATTCGAATTATAATATATATATATATATATGGTCGAGAACAATGTGGTTGTTAAAATCTCATATAGTATAGACTGATATGGATTCTTCATTCTGAAACGCCCTGTGTTAGTGGATGACCTCCCCTAGGATTCAGAAAGAACATAATATCGTATCGAGTAGACGTGTCTAGTTCGCATTCCAGCGAGAATTCGTGTGCGTAATCACGCTCTATGACATTTTGAAGGGTTTCCTTAAAAGCTCCTAACTCCATAAGAATCTAGTTTCACGTCAACATGTGGGGTTTCTACGAACGGAAGGAAATGAAACCTACACAGATATATCACTATTGTTTGTTTTTTCCAACGAGCCACTCTTTTAACGTCGAAGGAATTTTGATTTATCTCCTATATAGAACACAATTATCGAATGAAAAGGCTTGAACACAAAGGTCGGCAACTTTTGAGCGATATAATAGAACGAAATGTATTTGCATATTTTGAAAATTGCTTGTACTCTCAGCTTGAGATTCCATTTAGGGAAATTACGATTGCATCTGTAAATGATGATTTATTTAAAATACATAATAGTATATTCTAAAACAAGTTGCATAATGGGCACCTATTCCATCACGAATGCGAAACTTGAACGCACTGTTGGAATTGCCTTCTGCAACGAGTATTAGACTATATTTTCTGTATTTCAGTCAAGAATTGTGAGAAATTTATTTGAATTCAATGAATAATTCAGAATATACCTCCTAGTGCCTTTTGTATTTTATTTTCAATTGAATTGATTTACAAAATTGACATGATTATAGAATATATTATATATTGTTATATTAGAAATAGATTCCTTAAAAAATTTCAAGTTATTTTGATGTAACATTTTTCAGTTTTGGTTGGAAAATTCTCTCTGAGCGGGAAAATTCGAACAAAAACTCGAAAATAGAGCTCCGCTGAAACAGGAATAACTTCGTGGTTTTTGGATAGAAAATTTTCATTTTTGGGATTTTTCAAGATGTAAGATTGATGTATCCACTTTAGAAATCGAAATCGCGATTCATGATACAGGGGGTGAAAAAATCGCTTGCAAAGTTAGGGATGACAAAATCGTGAAAAATCAATATTTTCAAATTAGAACCCCATTTTTTTATGGCAGATATTGAATCTACGTTAAAAAATAATATGAGTGTATACATTACACCCTTGCCTTAAAGTGGATATTTTCTGAGTTATTTACAAACAACTGTTTTTCGTCTTGAATTTTCAGCTATTTCTTTTCCCTTCTCGCCAAAAAGATGAAATTTTCAGGAACTGTTACTTAAACCATGTTTTAGATTTTACTGCTCTAATATGCAAGAGAAAAAAGTTACAGGTTGTTCCTAAATAGATGGCGAATTTGGATTCGAATTTGTATCGGAAACCTCTTTATTTCAACAATAATTCCTTATGAACCATATGCAAAAACTTACAGCAAAATCTACAGCATGGTTCAAATAACAGTTCCTGAAAATTTCATCTTTTTGGCGTGAAGGGAAAGAAATAGCTGAAAATTCAAGACGAAAAACAGTTTTTGTAAATAACTCAGAAAATATCCACTTTAGGGCAAGGGTGTGATGCATACACTCACATTATTTTTTTAACATACAGTCAATATCTGCCATAAAAAAATGGGGTTCTAATTTGAAAAAATTGATTTTTCACGATTTTGTCATCCCTAACTTTGCAAGCGATTTTTTCACCCCCTGTATCATGAATCGCGATTTCGATTTTTAAAGTGGATACATCATCTTACATCTTGTAAAATCCCAAAAATGAAGATTTTCCATCCAAAAACCTCGAAGTTATTCTTGTTTCAGGGGAGCTCTATTTTCGAGTTTTTTTTCGAATTTTCCCGCTCAGAGAGAATTTTCCAACCAAAACTGAAAAATGTTACATCAAAATGACTTGAAATTTTTTAAGGAATCTATTTCTAATATAACAATATAACATAACATAATATTACAAACCTGTAAATGATGAAATCGATAATATGATCTTTACGAATGGGAATCCACAAATGTACATCGATCTCAGTCTTTACTTAGTTTAAGAATCATTCCAGAAGGCAACATGAGGCTATCTAAGTGCTATATAGAGTTTATGTGCAGTCACAGAGTAGAATAAGAACTAATGTTATTACTGCACTACAGTGGTATATATATATATATTCTTTTGAACTTTTGGCTTACAACACAGGGGTGACGGGGTGCCGTACAATTCTGTGTATGACATGAAAGCCTAGCGAAAAAGCCCTGTTAAAAAAACCCTGGATCCCCGCATGTGTATTATTGGGTGTACAAAAATAAGCTGAAATATATTTGAGCGACTTCTTTCTTCAAGAGTGGTTTTCTATTGATGAAAACAGACTTCAAGTTGCCCACATCGAATCTGAAAATATAAAGACAAAAGCAGAAAAAAGAACTGAATACAAAGAATACGTAACAAATTCTTTGGAAATTCATAAGTCAGTCCAAGATAGAATACGAAATACATGAATAGTCATAAAACCATCCTAAAATTTTTATATGGGACAATTATTGATGAGATATTGTATAGTTTCTTCTGCATATCCAAATTCACAACTTGCGTTTAGATCTGAAACGCAATACTGTCTATTATGACAACAACTTTGTTAACCTAGCAACCAATCAACTAGTGATAACAATAATGGAAGCAAGTTTCAATATAAACTATTGTTTTCAACATATTTCTTCACGACGACTTGGGACCATAGATTGTGAACCCGTCACAGGCAGAAATTAGTTAAAATGCACAATTCCCACCTGTGGCTGAGCTCAATCTAAGGTCCGTATTGGGTGAAATCTTTGAGTGCCACCCTTAATCCCTGAGTTGATTATTGTATCGAATTAGAACATATCCAGAGTTTTCCTTTAATATTTGCAGCATACTTCTCCTGTTACCTTCTTTCAATTACTAACTCTGGTATCCTATTGATTAACTACGTAGATATAGTACAAATTGTGACAAAAAGCGTCTATGCTCAAATTTGAAAAACAGTAACTTAAGCAACAAATACAGTTTTTTTGGACGTATTGTCCATACAATGTTTTTTCGGCAACCGTGTAGAATAACAAATCAATGAGATGACACATTTCTTTTATACACATCTTGATTCTTATTTAAATTAAATTGAAGAGGACATACCACATCAGCAGAAACACTCTAATTCTTATTTATATTAAAACGGTACAGTTTCCGTTTCAAATCGATTATTTTCTTCTGATGATTTTTAAATGGTCTTGGAAATTTTAATTTTGTTTCTCTATTTCAGTGTCGCAATGAGTACATTACAGTACTAAAAACAGTGCTGTAATTAACTCATTACAGTATTGTTTTTAGTTATATTTTTCGTTTTGTGGTTGGAAACACTGACATCCTATCCTTTCGAATGTCAACACGCGTCCATTGCATGTCAATTGTAAATATTACACCATGTAGAGATTTGAACGCAATATTCAAATTATATAATCTGTCAATTTTCGTATCAGTCATGCCAACTGCGAAAATAAAATACTAAAAGCACTAGGAGGTATCATCTGAATTTTTCATTGAATTCCAATAAATTTCTCACAATTCTTGACTGAAATAGAGGAAATCTGGTCTAATACTCGTTGCAGAAGGCAATTCCAACACTCATGCATTCAAAAACTCGCTCCTTCGTCGCATTCGTGTTGGAATAGGTGCCCATTCTGCAACTTGTACAAAAATATACTATTTCAATTGAATTATTTAAAGATCCTTCAGACACATCACTAGGCTTCCAGCCACTAGTCCAGTCAATAAAGCCTGGGGAACGAAATAATTAGCGGCAATGAAAATTTTTGCTTTTATTGTTTGGGACAAAAAATAGGATGCCCAAAAAAATGTTCAACCCTCTGGAGGAAAGGCTTAAGAGGGGAGGGGGTAAAAAAGGTTTTTTTCTTATAACTCTGGATAAAAAATTCCGAACGGGTTGAAATTTTTAGGGATGGTTAAGTAAATAATTATACATCTTGTATTAAAATTTCAACCCTCTGGGGTGAAGGCTAAGCGGAGGAGGGGGTAGGAAAGGTTTTTTTCTCATAACTTCGGATAAAAAATTCCGAATGGGTTGAAATTTTGGAGAATGGTTAAGTTGATGATTCTACATCTTGTATTAAAATTTCAACCCTCTGGGGTGAAGGCTAAGTGGAGGAGGGGGTGAGTAAGGTTTTTTTCTCATAACTCCGGAAAAAAAATTCCGAATGGGTTGAAATTTCAAGGAATGGTTAAGCATACAATTATCTATCTTGCGTTGAAATTTCAACCCTCCGGGGTGAAGGATAAGTGGTGGAGGGGGTGACATATGTTTTTCTACTCATAACTTCGGATAAAAAATTCCGAATGGGTTGAAATTTTAGAGCGTCTTCAAGCATAAAATAGTCTATCTCGTGTTGAAATTTCAACCCTATGGAATGAAGGCTAAGCGGTGGAGGGGGTGAGGAATGTTTTCTTCTCATAACTTCGGTAAAAAAATTCCGAACGGGTTGAAATTTTGAAGCATTGTTAAGTTAATGATTACATAGCTTATATTGAAATTTCAACCCATTCGGAATTTTTTTTCCCGAGTTATGAGAAAGAACCCTACTCACCCCCTCCTCCACTTAGCCTTCACCCCAGAGGGTTGAAATTTTAATACAAGATGTATAATCATCAACTTAACCATTCTTCAAAATTTCAACCCATTCGGAATTTTTTATCCGAAGTTATGAGAAAAAAACCTTTCCTACCCCCTCCACCGCTTAGCCGTCACCCCAGAGGGTTGAAATTTTAATACAAGATGTATAATCATCAACTCAACCATTCTTCAAAATTTCAACCCATTCGGAATTTTTTATCCGAAGTTATGAGAAAAAAACCTTTCCTACCCCCTTCTCCGCTTAGCCGTCACCCCAGAGGGTTGAAATTTTAAAACAAGATGTATAATTATTTACTTAACCATCCCTAAAAATTTCAACCCGTTCGGAATTTTTTATCCAGAGTTATAAGAAAAAAACCTTTTTACCCCCTCCCCTCTTAAGCCTTTCCTCCAGAGGGTTGAAAATTTTTTTGGGTATCCTATATTTTGTCCCAAACAATAAAAGCAAAAATTTTCATTGCCGCTAATTATTTCGTTCCCCAGGCTTTATTGACTGGACCCTACCGCATCTCATCGAATTTGTGATGTTTCGCCCGAGTAACTGGAATTTTTAAAACATCGAGCCGTATACTCTCTATCTTTCAAAGATGATGGACTAGAGCTTTCACATTTTTAGAATAAGTTTATGGTCAAATATCTCTGATCAAATTGTAACTTGTAAGAGGTTTAATCAAATAGGCTTGCAAAATTTCGTAGAAATCGACATCAGAAACCGCAAAAGTTTCTGTTTCACGTCAGTGCTTTTATACATTTGTTTTTCGAGACTTTGTCTCAAATTCTATGAATTTCCAATCAAATCTCGACTGTCCATGGCGACCAGATTATCAAATAGTTCTGAATGGCACGAGCGCCATCTATCGCCAAGGGAGAGAACAAATTTATTCAGTTATCCGTCCAAGAAAACGGCGTAGATGGAACAAAATAAGTTTTTATTAATTAACGTTTTAATAATAAAGAAAAATCAATGTGCCGAGTAATTTTAACTTCCACGCTGTTCGGATGATCGATTTAATTCTGTCGTTCAGGTTGAAAGTTGAATCGAATTGCGTGGGTGTTTCTATGCCCTGTCAATAGGCGGCAGTGTGGGTATTATTTCCGGGAAGTTCAATTATATTTGAAATTTTTAAGAACACGTGGGTGACATTGCTGCTCTGCTTATTACTCAGAATTATTGAATTGTTGAAGTGAAAATAGGTAATGTATTTTCTGTCAGGACCTGTTGAATTGAAGACTTGTCTTTATGAAGAGCTGGTTCTTTATAGCTTCAGACTTTCAGGGTTCATCAAATTATATCTATTCTAACATAGGAATGCTTCAAATTAAGATCATATGAGTTTTAAAATCTTCGAATCCAGTCTCCTTGATTTATTTTGTAGGTTTATAGTTTTTTCACATATTTATTTCATACACCGATTCAACCTGGTACCTACACGAACTTAGGAGATAATAGAATTTGACTTAGTTTTAGTATTTCTGAATGTTTGTTATGATGCATGGTTAATTAAAATTCAATCAATATTGAAACTGGAAGCTATAGGTTTATAAACAAGAAAGATTAGAATAGAAATGTATTTTCTGACCATAATCATTTCATACTGAATTGAATAATTTCAAACTATCGAAATTATTATTATTATTTTATTATAATATTTTCCACATTTTTTAAATAACTGTTGACAGTTTCAAACAGAATCAAAACAACAAGGAACCACAGAACACTATTTTATTGGGAACAACCCACCACAGAGACGTTATTATAACATTTCAATGTGGTAATAATTCACTCTAGTTATTCTGAGAAAAATTATAACTGAGGATCGATAATGATAACAGATATTATCTTTCATTTAAAAAAAACTTTGCAATTATTAATTTTTTTCTCTCTGGGGTTCGGTAATAAATTAATATTCTATGGTAAGGTATTAAAATTTGACATAATCTATGAATAACCATTATTCAATATTTCTGTTTTTGTTTACATAATATAAACAGATATTCTGATTATAAAAACCAAAAATTTGTTCAGTAATTAATTATAGTCTAAACAGAATAGATTCTTACTAACGAAAAAACACGTAGTTGGTTTTTCAGAATCAAATGTAGGTGATCAAACCTAATTCCTTCAAGTAAATATAATTGCACACCTAAATCTGAGAATACTTGTAATCTATTCAAGTAATTTGTTATTGGGATTCAGTAGAGAAAATAATCATCAAGCAAAGTAACATCACTGTAAAATTATTATTCGTAGTGACATTATTCATTGTTGTTGAAGATTTCGAAAAAGATTGCCATATTTTTAACAGTCTCATAGACCTGTTCACTGGTTTCTGTCAAGGAGAAGAAACTTAAATAATATCAGTGTTTGGAAAATCATAGATGATATTTTCTGGCTTTGAGTGAAAAAAAGCAATGTGACAACCTCTTGCCTTGGAAGTTTTCATAGAAATGATGGTTTTCATGATTTGGAAATCTTAAGAAGAAAATTACAAATGTATGATGATAACATCCAATAATTCTGAGGTTTTTTGGGAATTTCTCACTGGGAAGGGATGGTTTATAATCTTGAAGTTGAAAGAAATTATAGTAAACAGCAAAAATATGTTTATGGTGTTGAATTTTTTTTACCAGAAAATTAGTATTTTGTATCTTCCTTCTGGATATGGACCTAATCGGATGAAACATGAGTGAGTGAATCATTTGTTATAGGGAAAATAATGTTTTTAAACAATTCAGATTCAATAGTGGATGCTGTGCAAAGTATATCTCATTCAAACTAAACTGGACTACAGAGGGGTATTTGCCCAATGTGAAAACTTAAAATGCTTATAACTTTTCAACGCAGCTGTATATAGAAAAACCTTAATGGAAAAAGTGTTTCTTTTGATCTCAAGAACCTATGGTTAAAATTAACGCAGTGGTCAAAGACTCACCCTGTATAAGAATCAAACATACCATAAATGTATCTGGAATTAACAATGAATAAACTTACAGTTATCTTTCGAACACAAAATATTTTCTTTATAACGTTTTCTTATACAAGGTCCCCAGAAAGGGTATTTAGCGGGGAGGGGTTCGTGGCATACGCCATTTTGGGGGCACTTCTCTTCAAATCGAAATCACTTTGCTTGCCAAGTTACACCTCTAAGAAGGGGTCGAAGGATGTGCTGGTTTAATTTTTTTACCGTTTCTGAGAATCAAATAGTTATGAAATTCCGCACATTCGATTAAATGCATAGTTCTTCACAGATTTTTTTCAATCCCTACCTTTATTATTAGGGGTTGAAAAAAGCCACCCCAAGTACTTTTTCTGTTTAACTGTTTTTGTGATCACGATATTTTTAAAATTTTTTTTTCATTTTAATGCCCGATTTCGAGAAAAAATTTTCGAATAACAGATACTATTCCTCTCGCAAATAATAATTTGGAATAAGTGTTTATCTGAATTATATTGAACTTCACAGAATAATTGGTATACATTTTCTGTGATACCTTTTTCTCAGTCCAATTGTTGGAAGAATTTAATTTTGTTGATTCGTACGTCAGAGCTTTTCAACAGCTTGATCAATTGGCCATTAATCAAGAAGAATGTGGGATGAAGAAGAACAATGAGTTATTGAATAACCCATTGAGGTCCAAGGCTGCGAGGAGTCGATCTGACCTAATTCCCCTTCCTTTTTGTTGTATAAACAAAGAGAGAGGGAATATCTCATCCCTCTTTCCGGAAAGATACACTTTCCGTGAATTTAACCCTGTTTCCAAGAAGAACAAACTTCAATTCGTTATCATGAAATTTTTTTTGTTCATGAATAATTTGATCTGATATTATACTGGCAATTTCGCTCATTTCTGAAATTTACTAACTGCCTCCGATTTATGAATCTGAACGATTCAACCACAGACTTACCTGTGATTGAACGGTTTGATGAGCATTAATCGTAGATGTCAGCCACCAAAGCAAGTCTTGAAAGTGTAGTCGGTGTTTCACTTCTGCTTACAAAAATTTACAGAAATGTTCTTAAACCATTGAAAGTAATTTCAATCTCGTTCTTTCCAGATCTTATTTTATAAATAATTAATTGAAGACTGCATTTCTGTTGTTATTACGAATTCAATTTGACCAAATACTTTGGAAGCATTAATCTTCAGGTTTAATTAAAACAATCATAAGAATTATTGTTATACCCTGGAGTCAATTGAGAAAGTTGAAGAAATTATTATAAATAATGGAGAGAAACGAAAACTGGACGTTCTTATTGATGTATGATGAGGACATCGGTCCGGGATGTCCTCCCAAATAACACCTTGGACATTGAACATTCGTCTTCCCCCACTCTGTATACAAACGACCTCCAGCTTTCTTGACAAAACAGGCTATTGCCCCCACTCTCTCCATCTTCCTCGAGCACGTAGTCTCGATGGTGCTATTATTAGACGAAATCCCTTCTATTTTTAGCATCACGGTTTTTGCGGGGGCCACGGACCTGCGCACTAAACTATGACGTCATTGGTGTCCCAGATATTATACATCTCCGCACAGAGTGTTGCGGCATCAGAAATTGAAGATGTAGCACCTCTGCAAAGGGACCGTTTGACATTTACCCTATGGAAGGGTTGATACAACTTTTTTAGGTCTTGAGATCCGTCAGCCATTTTTGCGTTCTCTAATTTTCGAATATAGAACCGAAAATGATTTCAATCGATTGGGTTTGATTTCTTGAGGATACAGGTTCAAACTTAAGAATGTTTTTCCTGCTGACCGTATACACTTTAAATTCCGAAAGAGATGAGATGGATTCTTCATATTTTTAGAACATTGTCTAAATGTCTCGTCATTGGGCCGAATCTGGCTAATGGTTCAGGAGATATAAGTATCTGAAATTTCCTTTCCTTATAACTTGTAAAATATCCAACTGATCCAGTTGTAACTTGTAACAAAAAGGCTTGCAAAATATTTTTTATTTAATATTTTTCACCGCATAAAATATTCGTTGAATATGAACAAAAATTTGCATGTATGGACGTATTCACTAGAAGATATAAAAGTTTTTTCATTTACTTTAGGGCAAGGTGTAACAAAAATTCAGTTGATTTGAGGTTGTCGAAATCAACAACTTACGGGGTGCTCTGAAAAAGTTTAATGTAGCGCTCGTTAGGGACCTGTAGTGGTTTCGAGACATTCTGTACCGAAGAATTTTTTTTGGATTTGAATATATAAGGTATTCCAGAGGACAAGAGCTTAGTGGAAGAATGGTTTTCAATTATCGAAATGGAATTTGAGCACAATACTTAAATTTCAGCTCTGCGTCAATCACCAAGGCATCCACCATTTTGTAAACCTGGATTTATATTTAATTAATTTTTTATCAAATATTTTTCGTTTTCTGAATATTTTTTTCCTTAGGTATAAGCAATTGAAATTTATCCGAAGAATAAAGAAGAATGATGATAAAAATTCCGGAGTTTTGGAGAGTTTCAGGATTAACTAAAATCCTGGAAAATACAGGGTGGGTATCCATTTCTAACAAATATTTCTATGGCTTTATATTTGATCTGACATCATTCGTTACTGTATTCATGAACACGCATATAAAAATGATTCAGGGCATGCGTGCATGTAATAATTTTTTTAATATAGCTACAATACTATTTAATGTAAAAAATATAATCATTAATAAATAGAATATGATATTTCAACTGATAAAACATGTTCAAGCAATCTGCTTACTTTGAAACTGTTATTGCTATCTTTAATCAACTTAGTTTGAATTTCATAGATTGTCGTATTGATGCATTCACCATTTTGCAACCCTTAATAATTATTTCACTGATATATTTTGTTTGAAATATAAAATAACATATTATTAGACAAATTAAAAAAAAATCCAATATCTCAGAGATTGATGGGCTATCAAATCGATTTCGAGGAAGATTATTTATATTCTTTGCATCAGCTATTGGTGCATCCATGATGACGCAGGTTGGGTTGATCTAGGTCATGGATGAAATTGTTGGTACAGGTCAGGCATATTTGCTATGTTTATATAGAACGCCAATAAAATTACTTAGCCAAAAATAATACTGGTTTGTCATAATGTTTTTTTATATAATTATAATTTAATATTTCAATCCACTTAAATTCGAATTCGATTATCTCGAAAATCATTGATTTCAGGAAAAAATACAAAATATAGAAAATTTAAAATGAATATTGAAGAGTGGCTAGTTAAATATCTTATATCTCGTTACTGTTAGAATGAAAACGAAAAGGTGATGCTAAAAACTACCCCTAGTAGTGCGGGTGGGGGTTTGAAAAAATTTGTAACATGTGTTTTCGTAAACTAATTACTTCGCCGAATTTAAATTTGGTGATAAAAAAATGAAAAATTGTATTAATCTTGGAAGGGGTATAACTTAACACGATTTGAGTATTCGAAAAAACTTTATATGACAGATTGGCAGTAATTTTGACTAGAAGTCGGCTTTTGAAATTTGGATGTCTATTTATGAGTCACCCTGTATTAATTCATCTGATATCAATTTAGAATAAATAGATCCAATTGAAGTTTATTGAATATAATTCTTTTTCCATTATTTTTTTTTGAATAAATCAATGTTGAATTGATTAAAACATTTTCGATAATAAAAAATTATTTTTTTTATTTAATGCTTTTAAGACTGGGACCTCCACCATTTTGCAACACCGGATTTATATTAAATTAATTTCAAATCTACATATAAAATACTTTTCATTTTTATGAACATTTTTTCTCAGATTTACTCAAATGAATTTTGTTGAAATAAGAAGGAAGAATGATAATGGAACATCCAGTGTTTTTCAATTTTTTGAAATATACCGATACTTCTTTTGAGATAAATTATATAATCAATGATAAATAGAATGAAATAAATGATGATATTTCAGATAACTCAAATTTCAACTTGATTATCATGTCAAATTAATGTAAAAAGTCATAAAATTTTTATAGCTGTTTCAATCAAATTGAGTTTGAATTTTATTTGGATTATTGCGTGAGGTGCTTTCATCATTTTGTTACCTCGAATAATTATTCCTTTTTTATGTTTTGTTTGAAAAATAAAATAAAATTTTGTTAAACAACTTCAAATAAATAAAAAAAATGGGTGACAAATATCACAGAGATTTATGTGATATCAAATCTATTTCGAAAATGATTCTTAGCATCTTTCAGCTATTGGTGCATCCATGATGACGCAAGTTAGGTTGATCTAGGTCATGGATGAAATTGTTGGTATGGGTCAGGTATGTTTTCTAAACATATATCTTCGATATAACGCCAAAAAAAATCCGAACAAACTCTTCTGGCAAAGAAGTACAATTTAATAAAATTAATGATAAAGTTAACTTCTCTAAATATAACTAAGATTTAACGTTCATGAAAAAAGTTGGATATATAACTATTTATATATTGGTTAATGAGCTGATTGCCTCTGTTTTGATGGCTATTAAATTACAACAAATTGCTTTGACAAGATTAAATCTCGGAAATATTCTGTACCAGCTCATTCACCATTTTGTAACACCTGAAGAATCTCCAGTTAATTTCAATTACCATATTATTCTGGTTTTCCTAAGTCTTTTTATTCTGCAATATTGTTTTTTCTTTTAGATTTAATTTTAAATTTTTTTTTAACAAATACGTATGAGTAAAATCATTAAAATTCTAAGAATTGTTTCATGCTGATTTTCTAGAATCACTTACATATTTCTTGAGCTTGTTGAGGTAGGTCTCGAACTGCACTGGATGCAAGAGGCAAGCTGGTCTCGCGAAAGTCAAGCAGTCAGTGAGGAAGGCCTGCTGCATCCAGCCTCCCTCGCATCGAAGGAGTCACTGAAACAGATGAATCTGTTTCGGAGTTTAAGGGTAGCGGTGAATGGATCTCGAATCCCATTGGTCCGCGGCGGTCTGACGTCACTGCATTGATTGTCAAAACTCACGTGTCGGTGAGTCCGCAGGATAATGCATATTTGCAGGAATAGGACGCGTTCGTGTTGCCGTCTCTATTTTTCGCCGTTTGACAACTCATGAACGGGATATTTTTATGAATAGGACTGGCCGAAATGTCTTTCTTCTGGCTTATCTAGAGACTTTGGCCTGATTGGAGTTTGATAAGAAGCAAATTATGTGTGTGTGTATCAGGTGTGCCATAAAGGGTGGCCTATTGACTTAATATGGAAACTATTTATGCAAAACATTTCCATAAATGCACCAAATGTAAGGTGCTTTCTTAAAATACTTTAAACTTCCAGTGTTGCCAGAGGTATGCAAATTTGGCGACAGCTTTTAACCTGGAAAGGGACATCCCGTTTTATATTTAAATTTTTTATGATTTTCCATGAAAATTGAAATTGGTTTACTTCTACTTCCATGTATCTATCTCTAACCGTTATTGAGATATGAAATATTTATAAAAATTTTTACCAAATTTGAGAATTACAATATTTCGCTCAATATTTGAGATTTCAGTTCAAAATTTGGCATGTTCTTAGCTAACAGTTTGATCTGTGAACCCGTTGTCGAATCTTAGTCGTTTTTATATATAGTAGTTAAAAAATACCATACTCACAGAGTGAGAATTTTTTTTTTCTGATTCTCCATAAGACATTGAATTATTGTACTTTTACTTTCTAATATCTTTCTGTTATTTTATTTTCGAGTTAAAAATTGAATTACAAATTTTTTTAATCACAAAATTGTGAAAACCTCTGTTTTTCAAAATTAAACATTGTTGCCAAATTTACATACACCTAGGTACACTGGAAATTTTATGAATTTTCGAAAATGTACCTGATATAACCTAATATTGATCTGCAAAATTTTTTACATGAATGGTTTCATTAATAATGTAAAAGATCACCAATTTGGGACACCCGATATGTTTGCTCGGCTCCAGAAGGTGGTTCTTCGTCAACAGTGTTCACTGCCTTTTTATAATAAATCTATTCTTTATTCTCTGCGTCTTCTACGATATCACAAATTCTTCAAATATCCACTTTGTCTTCTGAAGACTGCGGTGGTGGCTTAAACCTCTGATCAGTATATCACCAAAATCGAAATAATCAGATATAAGTCCGAAATGGCCATTTGACGTAAGAGCGGCGAAGTGTATTGAACTGTAGGTCATAGACCTAGCTCCTTCTATGCCCTACTTACCCACACTTTGACATACTTTGCAACAAGTATTGACGTACATACCCCTTCCCATCTTCATCGAATGACGTCAGAGGGTGAACGGGAACAGCTATTCATGATGGGCACATGCAGTTATACAGGAATTTCGCTATTTTAGATGCTGCATCTAGGAAATTAAGATAGGTTATGGTTCCATTTTTAGGTTTCGAACAGTGTGCTTTTCGAGCCGAAAATGATCTCAATCGATTAGCTTCTACTTCGTGATGGAGAATCCGGGGTGAAACTATAGTATGCTGGGCCGTATATCCTCTATTTTTCGAAAGAGATAAACTGGAATTATATATTTTAAGGAAAGGTCAATTTTCCAAACATCTCCATGTTCATTATTGGGTCAAATCCGTCCAATGGATCTGGAGTTATAAGGTTTGTTCGCGTGGCAGTTCGGAACTGTAATTTGTGGTTCCCACCCGTTCGTCTGGGACGGAACAGGAGTTTCTTGTCGTTCGTGTGGTCGGAACACTTGATTTCGGAAATGTTCGTTACTGTTCTTACGGTTCCTGATCTAGAGATGGTACAAGGTACAACAGAAGAAGCGGTAAATTCAAATCATCGGTAATTCAAATTTTCAGTAGTTCTAATTGGCAATTAAGTTATATATTTGGTGACTAGAATATTCGCATAGCTGTTTTTGAGTATATTTGATGTTGTGGGAGTATAAATTTTTAATCAATTCGTTATAATAGCTTCTCAAAATTTTTGTTATCTCAAAGAAGAGGAAGGATCATTTGCGTTATTTCGTGATTGTAGTATCTTTATTTTTTAACCACTCAAAATGTATTGAAAATTTAGGAAGGAAACGGAGGAATGACCTCTTTCAAGAACACAACGACTTGTTAAAACAATCTTTATCTAAAAAATAATTACAAAGCTATGAAAATTGTGTGAAAATATTTTTATTTATTTCCCAAATGCCACCAGTTCCATATACAATTACCTAATTCTATTATATAAAATTTTCTGTACACAGTTTCCACCAAAATTACAATAAAATAACAGAAAAATTCACAGTTTACCCAGATATGAACTAACAAAAATAATTTCTCCACTGATGACCACTACTACATATATTGAAATTTCAAATTATAATTAAATTAAATCATTTATTTAAATATTTCATTACATATAAATTATATTTACAGTTATTTATATGGATATGTTTATGTTTATTTATTCAATATCTTTTCTAACGTAACACTATCCATGATGTACAACATAACCTTCCATTTCATAACTTATTTCTTATCTATGCACTTAACGAAATCTTTTTGAAATCATCTGTTCCCATCTGTTCTCACCCGTTCGTGTCATAGAACAACTTGCGACGATTCCAAGAGTTACAGAACCTGGTTCTCTGTGACCCCAGAACAACTGGGAACTGCCACCCGAACAAACCTATAATCTTAACTTTCAGTGGTGCATTCAACATTTTCAGTTGTTGGTGTTCTGTTGACTCTCGCGTTGTCTCCTTTTTGGAATTTTTCACATTGTTGGTTCTTCTGAATCTTTCAATGCTCGAGAATGATGATAAAATAGGGAAATCGCTGAAATACAAATATGGAGAAACTATCGATTATGTAAGAGCTTTTCCATTTCTTGCGGATCTCTTAAACCCGATGAATTTCATTTGTTGAAACCGGCAACGTTGTACGTCCAACCGTTTCCGAGCTGTTTGAGAAAAGTGAAAAATGGCGACAAATGAAAATTTGTTTTTTTCTTGACGTTATCAACTTAAATCGAAAACATTAGACAGGCACATCTTTCAGTTGATTCAATCAAATTAATCAATTTTTTTTATTACAATTATTGTCGATGTTTTAAAAAAAATTTGTGTATTTTTAAATGTGAATCGTACACATTTCTGTACCGAATAAAATTCCCCTATTTTTCCTTTCCAAAAATATATAACATGACATATAAATTTCTTATCAAACTATAAAAATTATCAAACGTTTTATTTCCATATGACATGTCAAGCAGATACTCATGATGATCTGTTAATTTCACGAAATTAAAATAGTTAGCAAATCAATTTTTTCATGAATTAATAATTTGTCATCCACATATAGGTATAACAAAGTTTGTTCAGTTAATTATTTCAATTAGATATCTTTTGAAAATGATATCTCGATTTAAACGCAAAAATATTTGACCCAGCCAAGTCATGTGTTACAAGTAATGAAATGTGTTCAAAACACAGATATTACGAGGCATGGTTTTTAAGTAAGTACCGTTTTGCGCACCACCGCCGTAGGGCTACGGTCGGCGTTCCGCGCATGTGCGCTGGTTAACTACATCTCTTGTCTACGCTCTGACGCAATTACAGTCTGATTCTTCATTGTATACGTTGTTTACTGAGTGTTTAAGATGCCCCCGACAATCGTGAGTCCCGCTGATTGTGAAGTAAGGGCTGTTATACGATTTCTTAGTGCTAAAGGCGTAAAAACGATCGATATTCATCGTGAGATCTGTTTACGGACAAAACATTATGAGTGATGGAATGGTAAGGAAATGGGTGAGAGCATTTAAAGATGGCCGCACAAGTGTGCATGATGAAGAACGGAGTGGCCGTCCTCGGTCGTTAATGAAGATTTGGTGCAGAAAGTGGACGCAAAGCCCTGATCTGGCACCCAGCACTTGAAGAAACACCTGGGCGGTCAGCATCTGCAAGACGAAGTCAAAACATTTGTGACACAGTGATTAACAAGTCAGGCGGCAGAATTTTATGAGGAGGGTATCCAAAAACTGGTGCCACGTTATGACAAGTGCGTCAATATTCACGGAAATCATGTTGAAAAGTAGATTAAGATACAGGCTTTCATGTAAAAATAAAATTATTGCGACATCTTCACACGTCTTTTTTTAATTCCAAAACGGTACTTACTTAAAAAACAGGCCTCGTAATATGCAGGTAAAATCAATGGAATGTACATTTAATAACATTTTCTAAACTAAAATGAGAGCGGGAAAGTGGGTAAAAACGCAGGGTCGTAGAAAAATAGTATATTATATACCGCGGGACTGAAGTAGTACATTTAATCCTGAAGGTAAAGTTAATTTACCCGAAGGATTAAATGCACTTCAGTCGCAAGGTATATACGATACTTTTCGTACTTCCGGTATGATTTTATCAATTATTTCAATAATTTCAATCAGTTTTTTCTCTCTTCATTTCATTTAATAAACTCTCTTTAAAATAAGTTACCATAGTAACATTGCGTTGTGACAATTATAATTTAGAAACATGAAGGTGTATCTGATATTGATAAAAGAGCAGCCGAAGTAGGTGAAGACTTGTTACCACCGAAATCTAGAAAACTATACGAGCAGCAGTACGATGCTTTTAAAAAGTGGTGCCGCTTAAAAATGTGAGACAACCTACTGAAAATGCGCTGTTAGTCTACTTCAATGATAAATCAAAAGCGGTTTGTGCCTCAACTCTCTGGGCACATTACTCAATGCTGAAATCGGTTATTAACATTAGAGAAGATATTGATATAAGTAAATTTCCAAAATTATTAGCTTTTTTGAAGAGAAGAAATGAGGGATTTAAGCCAAAGAAGTCAAGAATTCTCACGTCTGAGCAGGTAGATCAGTTCTTACGGAGGCTCCGGATGATAAATATTTAATGCTTAAGGTAAATTTGGAAATGAGTTTATATTCAGAAATTTTAAGAAATCAATTTTTTTGTAGGTTGCACTTATTTTGGGCGTTGCGGGAGCTTGTCGTGGCAAAGAGTTGGTTGATTTAGAAATCGACGATGTGAGAGATTTGGGCGATTCCTTCCTAATTGCGATTAGAAACACCAAAAATAAAATTGACCGAAATTTTGTGATCAAAAATTCAGAAAACAGTGCCATCAGTTTTGTGGCGATATTTCGAAAATATGTGGCATTGCGAAAGACAGGGACACCTCATTCAAAATTTTTTGTTCAATACATCAACAAAGAATGTACTACGCGAGTAGTAGGAAAAACATGTTTGGTACATTTCCACGGCAAAGCAGCTTTCTTGAAATTAGAAAATTCGACGTCTTATACGGGACATTGTTTCAGACGCACATCTGCGTCTTTGTTAGCTGATTCGGGAGCAACAATAGACGTGCTGAAGAGACATGGAGGATGGAAATCCTCCAACGTGGCCGAGGGATATATTGAATCGTCTATTAAAAATAAACAAAAAATTTCAGATAAAATATTTGGTCAAGTCGCCGATTCGTCCACTATAGTTATGCCACAGTCCTCATTCTCGCTTCCTGTTTCCGCAGGATCTTCGAAACAAACACCAGTTCAATATGATAAGGACGTATCTGTTACTCGTCAGTTACCTGCTGCATTAACCCAGGAAAGACTGGTCAATATGACGAACTGTCACAATATTAATTTGAATATTAACGTTAATTACCATTCTGATTAATTGCATTTTTCAATAAAATATCCCTTAAATTCGTTTGTTTGTGATTTAATCGTTCCGGGAGTTTCGTCAATATTTAATCCCGGAGGGATTAAATGTGACACTTTAGTACCTGTCACAAGGGAGTGAAGTTGTCACTTTAGGCCCGGAAGTACGAAAAATATATTCCTTCATGTTCTAGAGTCAACAAAGTATTGCCAATTTCCACAAGACTCCATCAAGATCCCAAAACGAGATCTTTTCAATGTCCGAAATGCAGATGTAGCATAACAATGCCAATTAATTGGCGTTCAAGCAGCCTCCTCGATCGGATATTCAGAATGAAATTGTCCCAAATAACCGAATGACGTCAGTCGGTACGTCACCGTTCGGACCGGGGTGGGGGAAAACTGGGCCAAACTGGGTGCGATGCCCCGGATTAATAGGTTCGAGGACGCTGCACGGAATTCATTCTGGGCTTGGAACGGAAATCCGCTTCTAATTCTCCCTTGTATTTTCAACCCCCCGCCGGCATGCTCTATTTTTGGTAACGACGACGCTGCTATCAGCCCCGTTTTCATGAATCGCCGTTCTATTTTCGGTATTTCTGGATGAGAATTTGGGCTGTATCCACCATTTGTTGTTGCGAACGCGTCGATGGACGTTGTTGAGAATACGATGAGATGGCTTGATGTTTTGAACTGACGCGTAAACTAAGTCAACTCTGATGGCTTCACGGCGTTTAATGGAACACAGATAAATTCAAATTTTAATACCTTACCATAGAATAGTAAATTTATTACCAACCCCAGGAGAGGAAAAATTAATGATTGCCAAATTTGTTTTATACGGAAGCAAATATCTGTTAGCATTATTGATATTCAATTGTAATTGTTGTCAGATGAACTAAAGTGAATGGTTACCATTCTATATGAAATATTGAAATTTTATTTTAACGCAATGGTCTGTAGTTCTTAATCAATAGACTTCTGTGGTACCTTGTTTTTTTGATTTTGACTGGAACTTTGGACAGTTACTTACTGCGTTCAATTAATATTGAAACTGGAAGCTATAAGCTCATAAACAAGAAAGATTAGAATAGAATGCATTTTCTGACCATAATCATTTCATACTGAATTGAATAATTTAAAACTATCGATATTATGCTTGATATGGAAAACATTTTTTTGAAATTAAAATTAACGCTACAAATAACTGTTGACAGTTTCAAACAGAATCAAAACAACAAGGAACCACAGAACACTTTTTGGCATTGGGAACTACCCACCACAGAGACGTTATAATATTTTAATGTGATAATAATTCACTCTAATTATTCTGAGGAAAATATAACTAAAGATCAATAATAGTTACAGATATTATCTTTCATGTGATAAAACATTGCAAATATTAATTTTTTTTGTATATAGATGGGTTCTTAATAAATTATATTCTATGGTAAGGTAT
Organism: Micraspis discolor; assembly: GCA_030674115.1. Taxonomy (NCBI): domain Eukaryota; kingdom Metazoa; phylum Arthropoda; class Insecta; order Coleoptera; family Coccinellidae; genus Micraspis; species Micraspis discolor. The sequence goes on along the minus strand of JARTUT010000005.1, from coordinate 2,954,124 downwards.
TAAAACCAACATTCATCTATGAATAACCATTATTCAATATTTATGTTCTTGTTTACAAAATTAAATTAGATACTCTGATTATTTACAAAACAGAATTAACTACTTACAGTTTTCAAGGTTTATAATATTGTCCAAATTTGAATGTTTGAGGAATGATGTTGAGTGTTTTTTTGAAAGGAGTTTTTATAAATGTCAAAGAAACATAGAGTATCTATTGTGGAAAATTAGTATGTAATAAGAAATCATTCAACACGAGCTCCATCATCAACAATATCTCGTCATCAATCAGTAATTATAGTCTAAACAGAATAGATTCATATTAATGATTTAACAAAAAATTTTTTATTAAAGAACACTTAGTTGATTTTTCAAAATCAAATCTACTCTGCAAATTGTTTAAATTTCTTGGGATAAATGCATCAATAGTAGTACCATATCTTGAAGTTGATTGAACTGGAGAATTATTTATTGTTAAATTTAGTTTATTAGCTAAAAAATCAATGGTCGAGATTCTTCTGAACGAAAATTTGACATTGAAATATCCAGCAAGAATTAGTGGTATCTTATTGTATTTCAAGGTATGCTAATAGAAATCCTTAAATCCTCTAAATAATTTTTATACTTTCTATTGTTCACGTGCTAGTAATACTGAAAATTATCATGTTATGATTTTCAAAATTTTTTTAGTTGATTTTATTGCAGATATAAGTAAAATATTTTCATTTATTTTTGTTTAACTTAAGTGGCCTTTGTTTATCTCGTCTTCATTTCATGTTTTCCTTTTATTCTGTTCAATATTTTCATATCATTTAATAACTGAGCTTTCATTCATATTAATTTAATCATCCCTGATCTGAATTCAATGAATTTTGTTGTCTTTTCAGTTTTGGAATTGATTTCGTATGATATAATTAATACACTTTAATTTTATTCTTAAATATCCACCAGAATAAGAATAAAATGATGAAATTTATAACAGTTTTTTTCCTTATCTTGATAATCTAGTATATGCCTGAATTTCACATGAGCGGCTTAATTCACTGTATATTTACCATGCATGCTTGAGAAAATTTAAAATTCCTGCTGCTTTGCTAATTCAAATTTCCCAGATTTGTGTTACCAATAGTTATTCAATTCACTATTTTCAATTTAATTTATTATTGATATTTTTCACTAATTATTTCATTCTTTCAAAAATTTTCAATTGATTTGTTTATAAACTATATATTGACAAATTAAAAAATATTTGAAAACTGGATGGTCCAGAAACGTGACGCCATATTGCCGTAACGGACTTCCGTTGCATTGTCGTCCACCTCCCAGTCGCGACTAAATAAGTTTTTTTTCCGCAAATCGCCAGGAAATTTTGATATTCCTTCCAGGTATGTTAAGCTTTTCCTACCCGGTAAACAATGTACTATTTTTTTAAATATAGGATCGAAAATATAAACAAAATGGAAATGAGGGGTTTAGCATATATCTGGCAACACTGCAACTTTTAAAGTATTTCAAAAATCAACCTCACATAACCAAATTTGAAATATTTGGCGTGAAGAGTTTCTATAATGATTTAATATGCCACCAACCTTGAATCAGCAGATATACGAGTGGCCCTTCACGTTTTCAATCAAAGTCGATGAAAAACAAAGAGATAGAAAGTCAGAAAATGTTCCAATATGCGTTCTGCGGCTATTTACCCCCAAAAGGGCCTTCTATAGAGCCATTTCATTAGCGCCAATCGAGCGTTCAACCGGACGGAACGGTTTTCGAAATATTCTCATTAAACATTACAGTATTCCATCAGGCAGGCCAAAAGGTGTCAATCCGCAGCTCTAACTTTGCCATTAAACGGTCGTCCCGGAAACGGGTATGACGTCACGCTCCAGTCATGGTTTCGGAGCTATGTAGGTCGGCTATTTCTGGATCCGGCAAATAAAATATCGCGAACTTCTCAATGAATCAAGAACAGTTTCCATGGTTTACCTGAATGGAATCGCTTATCGACATGTTCAGCGGTTTTTTAAAATTTATTTTTCATTTTCATTGAGATGCATTGTTTCGATTTCCCGAATTATTTTCGAACGTACAATTATATGTCAGTTTTAGATCGAGAGGATCATCGAAAAGTTCTATGTCCCGGACAAGTAGGAAAGGCGTTGCTAAGCAACACTGGCAGGCTTGAAAAGTCACTTTTACTCTGAATCGAATTTGTTATTTATTTCAAGCGTTCTGAAATTCAAGAATATCTGAATAACAACTTTTGGATTGATTCGCATTTATGAACAAAATTCTATCCATTTACGATCGTTAGTATTGAGTGAAATATTGAAACATTTGCCTAGTTACGGTTGCCATGCAAAATTTATTCAGACATTGTTACGAAAGCTTACGATTAATGAATAAGTATATTAAAAATAAATTAAAACAAACTACTCGTAATTTGTTCGAAGCTCAAGTTCCATTCTCTTAAATACCCACGTCCGTGCTTTTCTAAATTTTGTCAAAGTACATTATTTCACTGTAGTGAACCATTTCGATTAATTTCTTCTCAACTCAAACTGCATTAATAAGAGCGACCAACGTCAACCGAATACGTATCCGTGAAAGCATCGAGCATTTAAATTTCTGACAGACTTTTTGATATTACTATTTTCTTTGAGTAAATAAAAAAAATAATTATAACTTCAGGTAGAAAGAAGTTACGACAATGAAATTGAAGAGTATGGAGGTATCAATAACCAGGGCCGGATTTAAACTCTTTTCCGCCCCTAGACCAAAAACAATTTTCCGCCCCTATGAGTAAAGAGAATTTTAAAAATTCAATTTTTTTAAATACGTGATTTTCGCATAAGTTGATAAAGACAATTTTCTATCTGGAAATAAAACAATCTAATGTTTCAGAGTGTATATTTCATTGTAAAAAATTACAGCTTTCATAATCAAACTAATAATGGTTTTCTTCTTGCCTTCTTTTCCGCAATTGTTGCACTACAGCTTCGAAGTCTAATTTTTTCAACAATTCAGCTTCAATGCACAAAACGGCCAGAGAATTCAAACGCTCTTGAGGCATGCTAGATCGCAAATAGGATAAAATTCGCTTCAATACTGGTGTGGAGTCTACGCTTATTGAATAGTATTTGGCTTCTGTAACTTCCTGATCAATTGATTTTAGAACTTCTGTAGCCATAATTTGGATAATTTCTTCACAAATCGATGATGACAAGTGAGAGACGTTCCCTCTGCCTTGATTTCCGTGCTTTTCAATGTGATCAGCAAGAAAAGGGTCAAATTCAGCTAGAAATTCGAATAGCATCATATAATTGCCATTATGTAGACTACCAAATACTTCCGTCGAACCCCTGAATGAAAGTCCTCTTGATGCCAATGCCTTGATCGCTGCAACAACTCTCTTTAAAATTTCTCTCCAGTGCTGTACTTCCCGCTTTTATTCTTTAACATGAAGTGTATCTACCTGGCCAGCTGCTTTTTGCCTTTGGAGTAAAATTAGGACACAATTTTTGTGATTCTGTGAATTCTCGTGCTGTTCAATAGTAATAGGATTTTTCCAATCATTAAATCCGGTAGATGCAAATGGAACTTTTCCATTGAATAAACGGCATGGCAGACAGTAGAGACGTCCTGTGCTGGCAGAGTAAATCAAGAAATCGCCAGTGTGAGTCTCGGCATTTTTCAATCGGGTTTTAAACAATCCTTTCGAACAATATCGAACGCGATCATTGTAATACCTTCTTGAAGCTTCAAAATCTAATAAATCAATATTTTGTTTTATTCCACAATTGATAAAATTCTGCCTCAACTCCTCTGTTATTTCATCCCACAGAGCTGGATCATCACTGAAATTATCTGAACTGCCGCTAATTTCTGGAAAAGCTTTTTTCGGATTTTCACAAGATTCCACTTGTTCCGGAATCTCCATAATGCTTTCAGCTTTGTTTGATGTGTTGTTACCACTTTTTGAAGGTTGATCGAATTCTTGTTGAATTTCACTCAGCTCTGTCGAGTCCACTTTTTGTTTTTTATCACCTTTGTGTAAAAAGATGTCAATCTTGGGAATCTTCTTCACCAGTTCCTCATTTTTTTCTGATCTTTCCTTTGCTCGTTTTCTATATTCACAACCACTTTCACGTTTTCTTGAAATTGCGAAAAAAAGAATGAACAAGTAGATCTGAAGATAAGTTCCCACAAAATTTATTTATACTAAAAATTGCACTAGCAATGTTTAAAAATGACTGGCGACAACTATATAGTGGTTAGTTCTCGATTCTGAGTGTATTGCATGGACGGAAAAATAGGACTGACGAGCTGCCAGTGCCGATTCCGAAATTCACGCAAAATATTTAACTAGTTACTTGCATCCATTGAAAATAATACCTACTAGGGAAACTCATCAAACGTGCCGCATTCATATTTTAAATATTATGCCAGTCCTCTGATTTCCCTGACAGTAATCCGTGTTCTATTAGTATAATTACAATTTACGATAGCATAGGTTTTCCACGTTCTCTTTGATGCGCTTAACCGCCGACAGTGCCGACTGCTGTTCGGTTTTAGGGCGGCTCCTTTGATTTTCAGATTACCGCGGGGTGTGAAAAATGCAACAATATTTCTATCTTCCTTTCAAAAGAATTATACATCGGTAATGAAAATATGTGCGAAATTTTCGAAAACGGCTATTTCTACATTTTCATAGAAGAGTTAAAGAATTGTTTTTATTCACCGAAAAATTTTCCGTCCCTAAAATTGTGCCGCCCCTAGGCCATGGCCTATGTTGGCCTAGGCGGTAATAGGGCACTGTCAATAACGTCCTTACATGCACATATTCTTGTTTGAATACAGCCGGCATCTTATGAGGTATAGAGTATTGCAATAATTTTTTTAAGAAGTTTTTAAAACTTTTCTAGCTTATCGATTTCTGATAACTTTTTCAAGCCTATTTGTTTCTACCTAATTCATATATCGTCCAAATTACTACTCGATCCGATGGATATTCTAGGAGTAAATGAGGAAACCAAATTTCAGATGCTCATAACTTCTGAACTATTGGATTGATTTGGCCCAATAATGAATTTGATATTCGGATAGATAGGGACTATATCCGACCCATATGTTTCCATATGTAGTACAAAATATCTCAACATATTTATTTATTAATGATCAACAATTAACAATGATTGATTGTTTCCAAAATGTAGAAATATTAAATGAAACAAGAAATTATAATAATAAAAAACCAACACTAATGAAAATTGATGTTGCAGTAGAAAATAAAAAAGTTGAATAATTGATAACTTTATTTTTCTTACGAGAAGTGATTGAAAGTTAATATGATATGAAATCAAACGAAAATTACATTTATCTGTGGTTCAAACCATCGGCCCTCCAACCTCAGCAACTCTATTGATGTAGAAGTGATGCGACCTTCACAAAGGCTGCTTCTTTGATTTTTTTTTCTTCAAATATTACGTATACACATGTATTGCAAAAATAGACTCAAACATTTCTGCGTTTTCAAGAACTTATTTACCTTGAGAAGAACAATAAGAGATGGTGAATATAGCTATCATTAATGCTACACGAGTTCCATATGATAATTCGCAAGTAGTTTAACAAAGCGCAAAAATGACAAGACTTGATGTCAGGGCTTTGACAATTTTTTTCAATTCACGTGAAATTGAACCCTAACGCCATCTCGTATTTCTATTTTCATCCAACACTTCCAGTAGAGATAATAAATGAGATTGCTTCCTTCTAAAATTATTTTTGGATCACGAGTCAAGTTTCATTCTTGTTGGATCGTAAGAAGGGAGTAGAAATATTATTTTTAGATGGCCTAAGATTCTATCGGATGAGTTCATGGCACCTGATATATAATCTGAAAACACTCGCAAGCCAGTCTATGAATTTTCCTTATTCTTCACCATTAGGTATTACTGTTTCAAAAAATAATTGATCAAGCCGTCAACAAAATTTGGAAAGCTAAAAATCCTCAATCTCCGGAAATGGGTATTCGATGAATTTTTTTTTAATTAAAATTTTCCTCAACTCGAATTAGTTGATTAATAATAAATGAATAAAAACTTCTAGGAAGTACCTGAACGACAATGCAACGGAAGTCCGTTACGGCAATATGGCGTCACGTTTCTGGACCATCCGGTTTTAAATATTTTTTATTTTGTCAATCGAAAATTTTTGAAAAAGTAAAATATTAAATTGAATAATAATAATAAATAATATTTGGTAACACAAATCGGCCGTCATATTTGGTAGTACAGGAACGAAGCATCGGGAAATTTGAATTATAGAAGCAGCTGGAGTTTAAACAGCTGGATTGTTAAGATAAGGAAAAAAGCTGTTTTAAATTTTATCATTTTATTGTTGTTCTGGTGGATATTTAGGAATATAATTACAGAGTATTATATAATATGAAATCAATTCCAAAATTGAACAGACTACAAAATCCATTGAATTCAGATAAGGGATAATTAAATTAATATGAATGAAAGCTCAGTTATTGAATGATATGAAAGTAATGAACAAAGTAAAAGAAAACATGAAATGAAGACGAGAAAAACAAAGGATACTGAAGTTTTACAAAAATAAATGAAGGATGAATATTTTATATTCGCAACAAACACTCAAAAAAATTCGAAAATCATAACATGACATTCAACGATTAATACAAATGATTCAGGAACAGAGCATAAAGAATTGATAGGAAGAGTTGAGTGTTCAGTATTGCTAGCACGTAAACATTAAAAAGAATAAAAATTATTTAGAGGATTCAAGGTTTTCGATTAGCATACTTTGAAATTATAATGCAATGGAAAAACAGTATGAAAAATTCATGAAATTCATGTGAAATGAATAAATCTAATGGAAACTTAGACTTCATAAGAAATGAATTAATAAACAACAAAAAAATTAAAGAAACAGATTAGAAAAACAGTCATCTTACATGAAAAAACGTATGCTACATATACAACACTTATCAACAGTAAAATACATTTATCGCTATAAAAAATATTTATTCTATATAAAAACGGTTCATATTTCATATGATTTTTAACCTAATTGCCATCTCGTGCAATGCCAAAAAAGTTTTACTCCAATCTTTTTTTATGGAAAACGTTTATGTATTCGACAGTCGCTACAAGCCTAGTACCAGATTTCATCTGATTGATTGTCAATAAGACAAGAGGTGAATAAAAATTATTTTTCCTTGATTAAGATTTTTTGGTAATCAGGAATGAGTATTTGAGTAGTTCAATCTATTCATTTCGTTGGATTAAATTTTTATGAGGTGGAAACCACCCACGAAATGTAAATAAAATTAAAGAAAAGATGAGAGTATTCTTTCCAATTGAGTTGTGCGTTATTTAAACAAATTCGAATGAGCGGGTGAATCGCGTAACCTACCACACTCGATTTCCTTTCTTTAAGACACCCTGTTTATTGGTATATGTTTGAAATTAATAATTTGATTTAAACAAAGTGCATTCATTATAAATTATAGAAGGTGAAAATTTGGAATGAATTACTCTGAAAATATTGGTATTTTTACATTAGTTGAAATGTAGCTTCTTTGAGACCGAAACTAATTTCAGACATATTTTGAAAAAGTTCAAAATGAAATAAAACTTCCAACCAACTTATCACAAATACCCAGTGTAATTCATAATAGACTAATTAATATAGTTTGTTGAAATCTGTTTACTAAGGAGATTTAAAAATATTCAAATATACAGGGTGTCCCATTGAATTTGATCATTTGGACCCGAGGAAGTCCTCTGTGTATTTGAACGTCAAATGTATGTTTTCAATGGTATATTGATGCCCATCCATAAGTTTGATTATGAAAACAACCATGATGAAAGCCCTGACTCACGTCAGTGTTTCTCGGAATATTTCATATTATATTTCGCCTGGCACCAAGCTGACCATATTAATTGTGTATTATTTTTCTAATTTTCTGTTACAACTTCCTAACTCTCAAGTTTACACAATACCTCCGATATTACCACACACCGTATATCCTGAAAAATCCCGTGAAAAAATAGATTTTAACGTTCACCAATCAGCACCAGAGTATCAAATGCCTCAAGTTCTATTTCAGTAACTTCGGGACGGAGTAGGAAAATTCCTAATTGGTAACTCGGGAAATGGAGGGGGGGAAATGACAAACTTATCCCAGGGTTCTCTGCGTATCAGACTCAACAGTCAGCAAAGGAATCCCTTGAAGGCTGCTCAAACTTAACATCTTGAATTTCTGAACCAGGTACGTCAGGCGAATGTTAGATAACAAGTGCATTTATAAAACGAAGTCAGTGCAACCAGTGAGAAACAGTGAATTTTTTCTCGGTTGGTGACAGTGATTTGGAAAATTTGTGATTTTATTTCTTCTTCGAAAGGTTTTTACAAATCAATATAATTTTGTTGAAATTATTTCACGAAATCATGGTGAAAAGTGGATATTTGGAATTGAATGGTTTTAAGCGACACTCATATTTGACAATTACTTGGTTCAACTTTTTTTGAAACTATTATAATTTTGGCCTATATTTCTGAAATGATGCTCTTTCCAAATTTATTAATAAGTTGTTTGAAACACCTTTCAAAATCGAAAATCAACAAAATTCTTCATCGATACTAATTTGTTCAAATATCTGTTTAATTCCTTGTTGAATTCCTAAACTTATTTGCAGTTATCAGATGTTAATCATATTCTCTTGATACTTTGTGGAGTGAAATGCCAACCATAAAACCTGTGAACACGCACGCCTCCAAATTTGGTTTCTGTGTTCTATTTTTGTTATTGCATGCAGACATTGATATAATTAGATCATAGACATTTTAATGAATCGTTTAAATTTATTTGTTCAAATATGAAAAACGTCAACACATATACAAAATTCATTTTAGCAATCTGGGAAGAGGATTATTATTTTGCTCACTTAAAAATCTTCAAGTTATTGAAATCTCGAAAAAAAATGACGAAGATTGAAATGCATTATTTCCGTAATTTATATTCTCAAATTTTAATTATCCATAAATTATGATTTTATGATGTATTAATATTGGCTGAGGAAACCACTGAATTCTTTATATCATTATTGTAGAAAATTAAAAATAAGCTGAGATCTGTTGACTTTTGAAATCAGGTATGCGTCATTTGAAAATAAATTTAAATGTACAGAGTGAATCGCGTAAGCCTTCATACTCGATGTTCTTTTGTTTTGTATGGGACACTGTGTATATTTTTTGAATATCCTTGATAGTTTTAACAGAATATTTCAATACTTAAAAAATTTCCAGTGTTGCCAGATGTATGCAAATTTAGCAACAGCTTATTTCAAATGGAATACTCAATATTTACTTTTTTATGATTCTCCATAGAAATTGAATCAATTTACTTTGCTTCCCTATATCTACAATATAATCTACAGTATATATCTACAGTATAATTCATAATATACCTTTTAATATAGATTGACTAAATCAATTCATTATATGCTCATGTACAGGATGTCCCATTCAGAAGAAGGACAATGGCGTGATTTACCCCATACATTCAAATTTATGTTTGAATAATACAATATAATTTCAGAAATAAACGTTGTCACCACTTTTTAAATTCTTTAAATAAATATATAAAGAATTTTATTACATAAGTGTTTTTCATACTGTATAAGATATCCAAAAAAAAATCATTGCTTATTCTCGTGTAAGGAATTCAAATTGAATAAATAAAAACTGAATGTAATCATCATTCTTTGAAAATATATATTTGTCCATTTCAAACGAACCAGCATACGTTTAAAAATTTCTTACTTTCGAAATGAAAGAATTCATATTTTTTGAAATTTCCATTTTCCTAACTTGTAAAAATTAATATTTTTTCTAGGACAACAAACACAACCAACAAAATGGCGGATGATGAAGTGAGGTTAGTAAACAATCAACAATGAAATTTAAATTGGAAATATTCTTTATTATCATTGTGTAGCATTAATGTTTTTATTTTTTCATGTTCCTGTTTTGAATGCTGTCTCTTTATGGATCAACAGTATAAGGATTATGAGTACGATCGTAACAGACTCCTCAAAGTTTCAAGGTAATTATTTTCATGATTTTCAAAACTTTATTTTGAAAAGCTTCGTATTTGGAAATACATTTGGTTTAAGCTTTTTGAATTGTTGAATGCAGGGTGTTGAGAAACAATACTTAAACATTTTATTAATGTTGATGCAGTTTCATGTTTGTTGTTGTTTAAAACACTCTGTATAAATATGAAAATTCCCCAAATTTTGGCAATTGGTTATTTTAATTGGATCGAATATTTTATTATTTTTGAAGCTTTAGTGTATTTGTCCCCATTTATTAAGCTTATTGGATTTTATTGAAAATGATTACTTGTGAATATTTGAAAAAGTAAGTGCTTAGTTTTTGTGTTTTTTCTATCATTAATATTGTTGTTTTCTCACTATTTGTAGGATCCATCAATTTTAATATAATATTTTCAAAGCATTTCATTCAAAATAAAAATCATATCATTTTCATCAATTGTTTATAAATAAAGAAAACTTTTATCATGTATTTGTGACAAGGTAATAAATCAATTAATGCAATATTTTCTACATATCTTCACAATAATGTTAATTTTACTAGATTCTTTTCAAATTTCATATTAAAAGCACGAACATTCAGTATTAACAATAACAATCCGAAACAAATATTCAAAAATTCTAATTGATTTGATATTTTACAGCAAAAGAAGAAACTTGAGGAGGCACGTAAGAAATTCCCAACCAATATTTCTATGTATTCGGGAAGGATCGATTTTATACAGGGTGTCTCACCGAAAACGGCCTAAACGTAATATTTTCTGATAGCCGTTTTGGTGAGATACTCTGTATTATTGTATTATTTTGTTAAATTTTCACGATTCAAATTGAGCCTGAAGAGGCAAAATTGTTTTTTAAAAATTTAATTCAGAGTTCTGGAAGACATATAAAAATTGGTCATCTAACCCTTTTGTGTGAAAATAGGAAAAGAAGAGGAAACAGGCGGAAATCGAACGCAAAAGAGCCGAGGTGAGGGCTCGTATGGAAGAAGCCTCCAAAGCCAAAAAGGCCAAGAAAGGTTTCATGACCCCTGAGAGAAAGAAGAAATTGAGGGTGAGACAATTGAAATTAAAACGTTGGATTTATTTAAATATCGCCGTTTTCAGTTGCTTTTGAGAAAGAAAGCTGCTGAAGAACTGAAGAAAGAACAAGAGAGGAAGGCTGCCGAAAGACGACGTATCATTGAGGAAAGGTGTGGTAAACCTAAAATAATCGATGATGCTAATGAAGGTAGATATTTTGTATTTATAAACTCTTATTTTTAATTTGATACTGTTCATGTGTATGCCACACACAAGATGCGCTTCAGAAGATTTTGATGAAAAAAAAAAGATTTTCCCCCTTTCGATTCGTTTATTTAATAAAATATGAAATACATAAAAAATCAAGGTAGTGCATCGTATTCCTAAGGAAGTTTAATTACCGAGAAAAGTCTTAAAGCACTTAAACTTTACACGTTTTGTAAAACACTTGAACCTGACACGTTCTGTGAAGCACTTAAACTTAACACGTTCTGTACAGGATGAGTCGAAATTAAACCGAGCTTTCTAGGGGTTTACCATTCTGAATTCTGAACAGAATTGGCTATTTTTTGAAAAAAGATGAAGTGTCAGTTTATTAAACTAAAGTATCTTCTATACATAATTTTTTCTAGAAATCCCGGTTTTTTTACGAATAAAAGAAAATATTTTGATTCTTATCATGAAAATTTCAGAAAAATTATTTAAAATAGAAACTGAACAAGATACATGTGTTTTGACATTTGCCTTTTCAGCTTTAGTCCCATCACGTATTCATATTTAATAAAAATAATTATTCCTCAAGAAAACGTGATTTCTAGAATAAAAAAATATTGTGTATTTAAGATATTTCAATCAAATTCAAGACTGTTATAGTTAATTTCAGATTATTATTAAATTATTTAAACTTTTCAAGAATGACGTATTCAATTTAATTATTTGTATTTCACAAAGTTCATACAAGTGAAATTTACTTGTATTGAATGTAATCCTTTCTAGGAGCTTTAAAATAAGTAAATAATTCGAAAATTGAACTTCGCAAGATGCAAACATGAAATTCAAAAATAGAACAAAATCATCAAAATTGGAACGAAGCCATTTTGTATGTCTGGCACCGATGGTTGTTTACATGCGTCTCTTTAGAATTTTAAGTAAGCACGGTAACTGATGGCGTGAACAGGTTCACGTAGTAATTGATTCGTTTTGTCTAGAACAACTTAAAAGCACTCTCAAACAATATCACGACAGAATTGCACAATTGGAAAGCGCAAGATTCGATGTGGAATATCTAGTAAGCCTCAAAGATATGGAGGTTAGCTGAAAAAAAATCGTAATTCTGAAGCTTAACCGTAAATGTCGAAATAATAATTTTTTATGTCGGTGCCACTTTCTCCTCTACACGTATCTTACAGCATACACAAAAACATTTATGGACCAGTGGAATTTAAATCAAATTTTGACCAGAAATACCAATTTTTGTGTGTGTTTACCGGTAGCATAATATCTGAAAAATTGGAGTCCTTGTCTTCACTTTTTTTCAGAAAAAAGAACGGTTTTGTCAAATTTTTCCCAAATTTCAAATCATTCAATATCGAATATCTTGGAAACGGTGCATTTTAGAAACATGAATGTTGAATGATGAAATCTTCTAAAATGTTCAAGCATACAGAAAATGTTTACGAGTTGTTAATGCCAGGCCCGGATCTAGGGGGGAGGGGGCAAGCGCCCCGGGCGCCAGCTCAAGGGGAGCCAAAATCAACCAAAGAATAATTTTTTTGGATTATCTCGGAAAAAATTAATTTTCTAATGCTATAATCGAAACATGATGAACCATCACTATGCCAAAAATCTTTAAAATAAATGAGGATCAATTATTAATTGCATCATTCAGTCATCTACGAATGACGTAAAACAGGTAAGGAAGAATAGGAAGATATTAAAAATTAAAGTATTTTAATTTTACGAACAGTATTCAACGTATTTCGTATGAATTGATGTCCTAAGAGTGTTCTACTGAATTACTGGAAGTAAAACTAAAATTATTACTTCACGGTTAAATATATAGGGTGTTGAAAAGATACAGTGCATCATGTTGACTTAGAATGTGGTATATAACCTTGATTTAGATTTTTCTTAAATTACCTAAACTTCAATTACTCCTTCCATTCACGTCGATTAATCATGCTAAAAACTGAAATATTTTCATTCTATTTTTGTGAATACAAGAAGAAAATAAACAAAATTTTTCTTTAATCAATTTTCAATTATAATAGGGAGTCATGCATTGAATATCAATAGAATATGCAGGGTGTTCCTAAATTGAACGTACAAAAGAAAAGGGGAGATTCTTTAAGTAAGTTGAAGGAAAAAAAGTTCCATAAACATGGAGTCGCAAACGTTTTGATTTCGAGGAGCTGATAGATGCGTTCGCGGAAAGAAAAGCGCTCCGCTGTGAAGAAAAAAAATCTAATTTCTTTCCTTGTGAAATTTTTTCATTATTAGTATTTATTTTTATTATTTATTTCTTGTTATTTTTTATGAATAATTCATATATTACAGAAATGAAGAAATTATGTATATATATATATTTTTTTTTTTTAAAATTTCTTGGGTGTATAGCACTTATTCTACTAATAAATGGTAATTGTTAAATTATTATTTTATTTATTTTATTTTTCCAACACATGTTTCGGCGTGTCTATGCCTTTTTCAAGGAATATAATTCAGTCGACAATTTCTTCATTTAAATCGTCCGTCAAGATATTATTTTCTCCTATAATCAAACTTTAAAAAATCTTCAAATATTAAATATTTTCGTCAGCCATGAATTTAATTAAATTAATTAAATTTAACAATTACCATTTATTAGTAGAATAAGTGCTATACACCCAAGAAATTTTAAACAAAAAAATTTATATCAAAGCACAAGAAATTCTAACAAAAAAATATATATATATATATACATTTTTTTGTTAGAATTTCTTCATATGTTCGAATTTCTTCATATCTTCGTATGTTTAAAATTTCTTGGGTGTATAGCACTTATCTTACTAATAAATGGTAATTGTTAAATTATTATTTTATTTATTTTATAAACACAAACATGTGTTGGAAAAATAAAATAAATAAAATAAAATAAAATAATAATTTAACAATTTAATTGTAATAAATGGTAATTGTTAAATTATTATTTTATTTATTTTATAAACACAAACATGTGTTGGAAAAATAAAATAAATAAAATAATAATTTAACAATTACCATTTATTAGTAGGATAAGTGCTATACACCCAAGAAATTTCAAACAAAATATATATATATATACATTTTTAAAGCTTTCAATTCTCATATTCAACCTTAGGGGGGGCGCCATCATGAATTTTTGCCCCGGTCAGAAAAAATCGTAGATCTGGGCCTGGTTAATGCAGAGCGAGTATGTTCAATCTGAAATATGTATCCAATTTTGAAACCTATAAAATTTGAATTCATTTAGATTATCCATTACGAAGATAAAGTAAAAAAAAATTTTAAATGAAATTTCAACATCTTTTGACGGAACTGAATTCCAAAAAGTCGTATATGAATAAAGTGTCTCAAAAATGATAATTTAAATTAATATAGCAGTCAAACACTCATCCTGTATAAGAATTTTCAGATCTCTACAGCTTCCCGTATACAGGAAGCTGACTAATACTTTTTTTTATTTCAAATGGCACACCCCGTATATTATGGTATCATTAGATAATGCATTTAATGACAATTTCAGCAGTTTTCATTGATTCAGTCATAAATCGTAAGGTAAAGATTTAAAAAAAAATTTGTTAAAAATTTCTGTTATTTTCGCTCAAGTCTATATAGCTTCTTAGATATTGGCCGAACTCTTTGCTATTTTGATTAGCGAGAAATTGAATTTAATTTCACTGGTCCACATATCTTAAATGCAGACATATACAGCTAGGAACAAATTCAATATGACATAACAAACTTTAGAGAAAAAAGTGGTAACCACAGATGATCGTCGTTGGCATGTGCAGGAATGCATTCATTCAATACTATTTTTGCTTTTTGCTTTTTGAATACTATTTTTGACGAATGCATTCTCTAAGAATCATATCTCACTATCGCAAGAAATTGTGTTTTGGCGGAAATCAGATCAGATTTGTTCTTTCAGCGTCGTATCAATTTTTTTTTTAATCAAATAGTGTCCGTTCTGTTGGATGTATACTATTTTTAGCGTACTAGGTATTCGATTCTAATTTTAAATCGAACCAGATCTCACTCTATTGCGTCGCATAACTTATTTGATCTCGAATGTACACATGTATACATTAAACATGTTGGATATAACTGAATCACCGAGTTATGTAATTTTCGCATAAATTCGTTAAACTTACAAGATTGCGTGACATTTTCATGAAGTTAATTAACTAAAATCAAGTATTTTTTGTCTAAGTCGTTTTGTGATATCAAAAAAAAATATTAAAAGCACCTTCTTAAAACCAAACAAAAGCAAATTTATCTACTGCATCGAAAACAATTTCTTCCAGTAAATTGTTCTATGAATCACTTTATATAGTCAAATCTAAATTACACAAAAGCAATGATCATCCTAACACTCAACAGGATCCTAAATAGCAGTACATTAAACTTTTTCAGAGTACGATTTCGAATTGTCAATTCTCGCAAACTCAAAATAACTGAACTTCTATGACTCCCTGCCCTTAATACAAAAATTTTGATCAAATTTTCGAGGTAGTTTTGTATGGACAGGTTAGGGATTAGTAAATTTTACTTGAAGAACATTGCAATCTTGATTAAAGAACTTAATCTTCAGCTGGTTCTATTTCAAATGTATATAGGACAAGCTCTGATTCACTCGTGAATATATGTGAAAATTACATACTCTAGTGAATATTCCTTTTACATTTTAGTCTTATACAGGGTCTGGCAGTTGAACGAAAACATTTCGTGGTTTGAATTTATTTATTGTTAAATTCAAATGTATATATTAAATGAAAAATTATCCATTCGGTTTACAATGTCGAAAAAAAATTTTATTATATCCAATAATAATCCTCCATTTAAATTGTATAACTGCATAAAATATTACATGTCAAGTATTCTGCTGTTAATTGAAAAAAAAAACTGTTCCTCGGTACATCGATCAATCAGTTCCAGGACTAATTATCAGATGGCGCTACTAACAAAATATATACAGTGTGGAACAGCCAAATGGAATAAATTCGATAACGGATAAATGAGAGCGTGTTTGGAAAAACGCTTGGACACGGCGATTTGTATTTTTAACTGAGCATTTAAAAAAAAATTATATAGGGTGCGTCATGTGACAGTGGCCAATACCCACTTTCTTATTTTAAATGCAAGCCCCTGTATATTATTAATTTTTTGGATTCTTCAGAAAATTCTAGACATAAATCATGTACAATGTCGTATACTTATCTTTCATTCTGGGCGCAACTGTTTCCTATGAAATATTAAGTGTTTCGTCCGGTGCAGTGCAGATTTATTACAAAAATTAACATTAAAAAAAAAAATTATTTTATTTCACAAATTCAGCCGTACTGTGAAACCAGGTAGGCAGACATTACACTAAAAGCCTAATAATTAATACTGATTATTTCTTAATAATTAAAAAAGATTTAAAAAATTAACATTAAAAAAGAAAATAATGTCAATGTAGTAAATGTTCAAAATGTTCGCCGCGAACGTCTTGGCAACATTCTAATCTGGTATAGAAATGTCTTCTAACATTTCTCAACATCTCAGGTGTAACTGATCTAATCGCAAGCGTGATTCGTCTTTTTAAGTCATCTAAGTTGAGGGGTTTAGTTTTGTATACAATACTTTTGACATATCCCCACAAAAAGTAGTCTAACAGCGACAGATCAGGAGATCGTGCTGGCTTAATATTTCCGAAACAGTTGAAGATAGGTATGGGATATTGTACATGATTTATGTCTAGAATTCTCTGAAGAATCCAAAAAATTAATAATACACATGACGCACCCTATATAATTTTATTTTTTAATGCTCAGTTAAAAATACGAATCGCCGTGTCCAAGCGTTTTTCCAAACACGCTCTCATTTATTCGTTATCGAATTTATTCCATTTGGCTGTTCCACACTGTATATTCAATTAAACAAGTCGGTAAACATGCCGATAACACAAGTAACAAGTGAGATGTTTCAAACGTTACGTCAAATTGGTAGCTGCGTTGCCGGATCGAAATATTTTTCGTTCATTTCAAGAATGTCAAAGAATTTGTCCTTGACATCTGAAGTTAATTTACATTCATATTTTTATTAAATTGTATTATAGTATCATTAAATTGATTTTAAAATGAATATGTAATTTTGTTTGGATTTATTAAATTAATTCAATCAAAAAATATATCTTTCTAAATTAAAAAGATTGGTTTTTGGTAAATATCAAAACTTTGAATTGAAGGGTCTCAGTAAGACGTACAAAATACAGAATTATGTAAAAAAACAATTGGCAATAGAACTTGCAAAAAAACTATCAAACTGAAAAAAACCTCTATAAATTGATTTTGTAAAAGTTGAAAAAGGTACAGTGGGTTCATAAATTTATTCGAAAAAAGACAAATTTGACTCGGTAAAAATTTCAAATTCGTCAAACTACTATGACAATGTTTTATCTTTTATATAACTCAATCATAAACCTCACGATGTATTATTGTAAATATTGTGTAATAAGTACACTTTATGCCGAACAATTAAAATTTTTATTTGAAAAACCACAATACATCTGTAACTGTTGATTTACGAAACGCAACCATTAATTCAAAATTCTACGGATCCGATATATGCACAATCTGGCAACAAAATCGTAAATGATACAGCACTGCGCATGCGTCAGAATATATTTTTTAGGTTAGATGTGTATTCGGCAGGTTTGTGGAATAACGCGTTGAAAAGCACTGAAAAGTCTTTATTTTTCCAACTCCTCATTGTAAACTGAATGGAAAATTATGCGGCTATTTCATTCCAGGCCATTTTGTGGCTCTTTTTAAACCACACCTCGAATATCTTTTCTCCATGCCCGACCCTGCGTTCCAAAAAAGAAACCAATTTACTCACACACAAAATCTTCTAGCCCAATTAAAACAATACTGCGAGGCTTACCATAAAAGAATTGTCGATCTCGAAAATAAGAAATTTGACCTTGAAAAAGAAGTGGAATTCCGAGATTTCCAGGTAGAACGGAAGGAGAAATTAATCTTGCACCTTTGCATTGGAGCACGGTGTTGCCACCATTTTTTTTTGTACACCTACACACCCATCTAACTCTTTTTTTATTGATTTTTTTTTACGTCACACATATTTTTCGGGGATGTTGGCAACACTGGCAAAGAGCACGGTAGAGCTTCTCGCACAACGTATTTTTTATTAATTTGCAAACTTAGACGAATTTTAACGATTATAAACCCGATTTTGACTTATGTGGACTACACAAAACACTTTTTCACTCATTTTTTTAATTTTTTCAATCTTTGCATTTTGCTTGGCTTCTCCTTTTTTTATTTGATATAGATGTTTCCATAATACTCTCCCATAACACTTACATTATTCTTAAAAGGATGTTCGAGACAAGAAAAGCTGATAAAATTTGGAGGGATTTACGCAGAGCTCTGAACGTGTAACATTCTATTTCATCGATGAAAAGTGACCCAAAAACTAGTGTCGACAGAATTTTTTTTATCATATTTAAGATCAATTTTGAAACGTAAGGCTCTGAGAATGATCCAAAATGAGGGAATTGTGGTCAAAGAATAATTTAAATCATTGCTATAGTTGTAAGAAATGGAGAAACGATGAAGTGATTTTACGTCATAACAATGCTCGAACACATGCTGTTGAATTCATTAAAACGTAATATCTGATAATGTACAATAATTTGAATGATTCATTTGTCACCAGTTTCTTCACAATTATGTTCTTTTTTTTTACAATTTAATCCAACCGATTTATTAAGAATAAAACATGAATTCATAAATAAAAATTGAAAAAAGATTCTAATTGTTTTCACGACACTAGTTTTGGGACATTGTTGAATTTGGCGTTTGAAATGAAATTCAATTGGGACATCAATAAACCAAAGAGTAAGATCGAGAAAGTATGAGATAAAATTTTAATCTACAAGTACAAGTTAACTTAAATACGTTATCCGTTTAATTGTCCAAAATACAATGTAAAATGGGGCTGATAATATTGAATCAAACTAGTTCTTATGTATGTTAAATTTCTTTCTGAATGATCTGAAATTAAACTCTGAAACAATGACAAATTCAAATAGGACCTTTTCAATAGTTGTTCAAATTTTTAAAATATGTTTTTCCATGAAAGTATTTTCTGGATATAATAGATATATATCTTAATGATGATTTCTTCTAAATGTGTTATTCATCAAAAATAATGCCACATGTGTATCCAAATATTGCCGAAAACTGAAATTAACATTGATTTGATCCGAAATTGTTTATTTTAGCTGAACTGCAAACCATATGTAGGAGCTATTATGAAAAAATTTGCAAACTCGAAGAAGACAAATACGATTTAGAAGTAATCGAAAAAAATAAAGCATTCGAGGTATACCTCTTAGGGTAACAAAATTGCAGTTATTGAAAGAAGACTATGTGATTTTTTGAAAGATTTTTAGGGCGCTGTATCGGAATGGCATATTTCTTTAAGAATAATCTCAAAAATTCACAATATTTATAAAACAATTTATCAATTTTTGTTCGCAATTAAATAATTTTATTTTTGAGGTTATTCTCCATTTTACCCTGCAATGTAAATACGCAGCTGTTGTGAATTTGATAGTAATCCCTTTTCATAGACAAAGGGATTCAGTCCATCCTCAAAACCATTCCTTAAGACACAAAACACAATAACAGTTTCACAACTGCAAAATTTGTTAGACGCAAATCACAACTGACCACAAAAAAACTTTGGCGTGAAGGGCCCCATAAATACGCTGTGAGATCTTATCCTTACAATTTTAAATTTAAATTTGCTATTTCCAGTAAATGAAACAGTGATAAGTTGCAGTATAATGTTATACGTTTCTGTGAATTTCACAAAGTACATGCATTTAATTAATTGAAGAAATCTTCTCATTTAAAATAAACAAGAAATTCTTTTTTAACCCTTAAAAATTAACGGTGGATATAAACATCAAACATCCGACAAAATTCAGAAGAATATCACAAAATTATAATGTTCAATCATGAAATGCATATAATGATATTCATAGAATATTTCCATCTCAGTTCAGCTATCCTATTTGCTATACTTTTTCGATAAAAAATGGGGTTCTACATGAAGTAAAGGAAAAAGAGATTGAATTTTTCAAGCACCATGAGCACTTTGGTCATTTCATTAATTATCTTCTATGTCGAATTTGAATTATTTCAACATTGTTACTTGTCGAATTTAATATATGAGCTGAATTGTTACATGATCCAAGATCATAGTTTTTGGTCTATTGTTACTTATCGAATTTATTTCATGAGTAACATTGTCATCACCATCGTACCTGGTCATATTTAATCTTGAAACATAATATCGTCGTGGTTAAAATAAGATTGAAACTTGACGAATTAAAGTTATGAGCAACATTATTACTACATTTCAATTCAATTAATTAAATTCAATCTAGACACATCGTAGTTATATCGTAGTTTAATTTGACATAACATTGTTACTTGTCGACTTTAATATATGAGGTGAATTTTAACATGTATCAAGATCATAGTTTTCGGTCTAGCCATCTTGTAACATTTATTAAATAGTTAATTCATACGTAACATTGTTACTTGTCCAATTTAATATATGAGCTGCATTGTTACATGTATCAAGATCGTAGTTTTCGGTCTAGCTATTTTCTAATATTTATTAAATAATTAATTTATACGTAATATTGTTAATTATCGAATTTATTTCATGAGTAACATTGTCATCAGCATCGTACCTGGTCATATTTAATCTTGAAACATAATATCGTCGTGGTTAAAATAAGATTTTAATTCAATTAATTAAATTCAATCTAGACAACATTGTTACTATATTTTAATTTAATTAATTAAATAACAATCTAGACACATCGTAGTTAATATATAGTTTAGCATTGTTACTTGTCGAATTTAATATGAGCTGGATTGTTACATGTATCAAGATCATAGTTTTCGGTCTAGCCATCTTGTAACATTTATTAAATAGTTAATTCATACGTAACATTGTTACTTGTCGAATTTAATATATGAGCTGGATTGTTACATGTATCAAGATCATAGTTTTCGGTCTAGCCATCTTGTAACATTTATTAAATAGTTAATTCATACGTAACATTGTTACTTGTCGAATTTAATATATGAGCTGCATTGTTACATGTATCAAGATCATAGTTTTCGGTCTAGCCATCTTGTAACATTTATTAAATAGTTAATTCATACGTAACATTGTTACTTGTCGAATTTAACATATGAGCTGCATTGTTACATGTATCAAGATCATAGTTTTCGGTCTAGCCATCTTGTAACATTTATTAGTTAATTAATTTATACGTAACATTGTTACTTATCGAATTTATTTCATGAGTTACATTGTCATCAACATCGTACCTGGTCATATATAATCTTGAAATATAATTATATCGTCGTGGTTAAAATAACATTGAAACTTGACGAATTCAATTTATAAGCAACATTGTTACTACATTTTAATTCAATTAATTAAATTCAATTTAGACACATCGTAGTTATATCGTATTTTAATTCGACAAATAACATTGTTACTTCTCATTTGTGATTCTGGAGCACCACATTTATTTGACAACATAGTTACTTGCGAACATAGTCCTTTAAATTGACGAGTAACATTATGACTTGTCAAATTTGATATAGGATATTTATCAAAAATTTAGAACCGTAAAATGATCCTTACTAGTGAAATTCGAGATCGTAAAAATTTGCTAAATTCTGTAATTTAAAGGAAGAAAAGGATCAAGACTATGTATATTAATTTTCATACCTTCATTAATGCGAGAGATATAGTATTAAAATTTGCCTACAGCTGACAAACATTTTTCAAATTTGTGGAAAAGGAAAATTTTAGTAATTCTAGATGAATACTTTCGTAATATTAATCGAATTATGAATTTCACTAATTCTTGAACTAATTTTTGGAAAGCATTAAAATTCAATGTTGGTAATCTTTATTTCATGTAGTTCCCCATGTAAAGTCAATGTCAAAATAACACCAAGACACTTGGTGTCGGTACACACTTTAATATCGGGCTATGACTGTACAACAATCTTATGGGGCATTTCCGTTTCCGATTTCTAGGAGAACTGAAGAAGATTTGCAAAGAATATTATGACAGAATGTATATTTGCGAGGAGCAGAAGTGGGATTTGGAACGCGAAGTCCGGAAAAGAGATTGGGAGGTACCAGAAACATATAAAACGAGTGTCGAATCATAGTGTTTAAAGCTTCATCAAACATAAATCACATACGATATTTCGAATCTGTTGTTTTGAACCAAAAGAAGTGCTATGCAAATGAAGCCGAAAGCAAAATCGAAAATGAATATACGAAAAAATTTATGAAAAAGAAAAATTTTTCTAATGAGATATTTCATACTTGAGGTTGATTGATTTAAAATTGAGTTTAGTTTCCAATAAGAGAAAAAAATCTAAAACAGGAAGTAGACTATTATGATATATAGAATAACGTAAAGAACAACCTAGAAAATTATTAAAATTAAAAAATATTTATTCAGATCATAGGGAGGTGTGGAAATGCCTTAACCGTGGGGGAACCGTAGGTATGATTGGCTGGAAGCGGCCTTGAATTCCTCAAGCAAAAAACAGAGTCATTATATCAAATTGTTGAAGAAATCGAGTATTTTATTAGAAAATGTTTATGTGATAGACACTAAAGGAAAGGTCGTATCTCAAAAAAAAAATTAAATAAATCTCATTGGAAAATTATTTCTATCGTAATAAATTTTTTGAGGTCCAGGTTCGGCTATAATCTGCATAGCGCTTGATATACCACTCATTTTATGTTAATTCGTTATGGTTGATACCTCCTTCAACCAAATGGTAGATAATATCATGAAGTGTTGAGCCGTATTTTGACCATCCCATTTTAAGCCCTCAAAATTGTAACTAACAATCTGAGACTAAACAAAATAATACAGCAAGGTCTGTCATTGTCAATATCATGTTAATTCGTAACTTTTTTGGACAGTGTCTCTTTGTGCTGGTTGTCATCCATTATTTAATCATGCAACGTTGTTTTAGATTAATTCATTCAGTTGGTATCAGTGCAATCAGACAGACTTTCGTTTGGAAAGAGATCCTAAGATAATATCTCCCGGCTTCACAGCTTTTACAGAAAAAAACCCCTAGAGCTCATTGCTTTGCTTTGCTTTGGACATTGTGTTTGCCATATTGCCAAATTTAACGTTAAAGATGTCTCAACAGAATCAATTGAACGCGGAAACTTCTTTAATGCAAGCTGATTGAAATCATTCTTGAGTTTCGCAAAACAGGGTATTTAGGATTTCTCAAATCCACTTTTCCTTAAATGTCTTGTGCTCTACCAGCTTAATTCATTCAATCTGATCACAATGAAATAGTGAAATCCCTCTTGCCTAAATCAGTATCTCTGCTGAAAAATTCTTCACAAAATTCATCTTTGGCAACTTATTAATTGAAATTATATGTTTTCTTATATAATATGCTCAATTGAAAAACATCGCTTTGCAATGCTTGGTATCTATGAAACAGCTCACAAAGCGCAAAAGCTGCTTTTTCGATAATAAAACTTAGAAATTTAGACTGACTTAGAGTGAAGACTAAGGACCAAAAAAGCCTGATATTCTGAACTCATTGAGATGATGAACAACAAAATTTTCAGCTTAAGAGAAGCTTAACCGAATAATGCTCAATTGAAATGTTAAAAAGCCTTTCTTGATGTTTATTTATGGGATACTCTTAGAAACTCGTTGATGCCAATTTGAATCAATGTCTGCAGAATTAAAAATTGTTCCTAAACTCCTGTTGAAGTCGAAATATTTTTCGAAAGAGTTTCGCGGGCGATGTTTACGAAGAAATTAGACTGTGGTCCAGAACCGCCTTTACTTAGCTACTTACCGGCTTACGTTGGTTCTTGGTCTGAGTAGCCTAACGTTTACTCACAATGGGCAGAAAGCAGAAAGGCTCTAAGAAACGAAATACGGCATGGCGCTTCATGCATGAACCCCCCCTCATTTATTTATTTGCGGATAACTTCATGTTCCAAGCCTTTGAAATATGACAAAAGGAAGAAATCGGATACGGCAAGAGACCAGAAGTGCCATGCTTGTTTCATGATTCACATTAGATCCAATATCCTCTGTGTTATTTTAGGATCCCGTTTCTACATTCAGTTTGTGAATAATATGTCTAATAACATTGAATATCAAGGTACCTGGGGCCCATTGCATCAGGAAATGGCCTTTCTTCGAAATACCTTTTTTTTATTAGGAGTAAAAATGAATTTGTGCAGTTTCTGTAATTATTTAGTTTTCGAAAAAATGTCATTTCCTGTTTGTTTTCTGAACATATATAAAATATCCGCAGCTTCTGGAACACTGCAAATGACCAGATAGACAAACCAGAAGTCCAATCCCTCATTCGAAAAGCAGAGTGAACCTTAGTTGTTGATGATTTTTTAATCGTATATATCATTTTTTTATTACCCATATTTCAGTAATTGAATTTTGAGTAAGATTTTTAATTTTTGTGTAGCAATGTATCTTAGCATATTGATCATCAATTTTTTTAATATCCCCTTTTTTCTATCTCTGTCTTTCCATTATTTTTGTACATAGCTAGCTTTTGTGATTCTCTCCTATCTTTCCTATCCTTCTCTCTGTTGTTTTCTGATTGGTTTTCGCAAATGCATGTGTGTTGTATTATATGTAAGCCACAGCTTTTTATTCTCTCGTCAACCTACGCTGATTTCACTTCAATTGGTTCAGTAGTTTTAATTCTTAAATTTTTAGTGTGGTTCACGAGAGAATCGACAAAAAATATTGTTCAGTTCAATTCAATGATTTTTAGAACTTTAATTTCGTCTAAATTGTAAATGATTTGTCAACTGAACAATAACATCCATAATTTCCAAGAACATATTCTAATATTTTAAATCACAAATAGATTGCAGACCTCAACAGTCAAGTCAATGACCTCAGAGGAAAATTGTAAGTGTTGACTTGAAGTATTTTATTTTATCACTACCATGAAGTTCTTCTTTATTCATTTCTGATCATTGTTTTGTTCATAGCGTAAAACCTACCTTGAAAAAGGTGTCGAAATACGAAAACAAATTCGCTAAACTTCAAAAGAAGGCGGCCGAATTCAATTTCCGTAACCAGCTCAAAGTTGTGAAGAAGAAGGAATTCACCTTAGAAGAAGAAGATAAAGAGGTAAGCAATTCCTGAAATATATTACTGTGGATAGAATCGGCTTCTGTCGGGGCTTAGTTGCCAAACTGAAAGAGTTTTCAAAAAGCGTTGTATTATTTTAAAAATAATAATGGACTAGTAAGCGGGTAGACCCATAGGCCAGTAGATCCATAAGCCAGTAGTTCAATAGGCCCATAGATCAATAGTAAGCGGGTAGATATATATTTTTAAATCAAGGAATTATTTTCTGAAACAGTAATAGCTTAATAGTTTTTTTTCAAGACATATGGGTTCAATAATGGTGAAAATTCTGATTTTTTCCATAAATGTAGTAAAAATGCATACACCCTTCATTTCAAAAGAAACTTAACTTCAAATAGAAAAATAAAAAACCAATGTACAATATTTTTATTAATCAATGTATACCCCTTTTGCATCGATACACGACATGTTCCAACAAGTTGTCAAATGACTTCTCCATTATTGGATTGGTCTTCAAGACGTCGATTGTCACCTTCTCAATGGCCTCAATCGATGCGTGCCACTTTTTTATATTCGCCAAATGCAATTTATGAAACAGAAGTAACACGGAGCCAGATCTGGTGATTAGGGCGAATGATGCAAAGGAATAACGTGATTTTCGACCAAAGTTTCAGTTACAAGTCGCTAACGATGTGATTGTTACGTTTTTCCTCAGTGAAATAGAAACACAATACAAGTCTTCTTTAAACTAATTTATATTCACACTTAACTAACAATAATCAATAATTTATATACACAATTTATCTACAGAATTTCACTAGGAACACCTGTTTATTCGTCGGCAAGTTCTATCCATGAATGAATCCATGAATCGGCTTCAGTCATTTATATCCGGCGCTGTTTTTCTAGAAGTTACCAGAAAGATGCTTCACATTCCAGAACAATCGTAGCGGCTTCTTTATGTTCCATATATATGCCATCATTAATCGTTTTTTTTATGTGACAGCTTTATGGCGAGCGGTCCCTTTATCGCGATCCCTTTGTCGGCGCATGAAGCGGAACTCCTCTGATGTCGCAGCAGTCGTCAAAATGTTCATATTCGGTTTTGTTACATGATGTTGGATGTTCCTTAATCCGGCATTCTCGATTCAGCAATTAACTGCTTTGTTACGGACTCATATTCAAAACACCACGTCTCGTCACCAGTAGCAATCGATTTCAAGATGTTTCAATCCTTCCGAGCACTTTTAACGATGTCTTTACGATGCTTAATTCAATAAACTATTTGGTCTTCTGTGAGTTTGTGTGGTATAAACCACGAACTAACCTTCGAAAGGCCCAAAACTCTGCTCAAAATGTGGTTATTTGAGGAATGCCTTATTCCATTTAAATAACTTTCACCAACGATTTTTTCGTTATTTTTAATGAAACTTGCAAACTTGCGTATGGAATAGACAATCATCATTTGGCGCGTTTCAGTGTTACCAAGTTTAACACAAAAATAAATTACAACTCTTTGTATGAAACTCATTTTCCGACTGGTGTACAAAACTTTTCTCTATTTCAGTGTCGTAATGCATTGTTTTTAGTTATATTTTTCGTTTTGTGGTTGACAACACTGACATCCTATCCTTTCGTCAACACGCGTCCATTGCATGTCAATTGTCAATATTAAACCATGTAGAGATTTGACTGCACTATTCAAATTCTATAATCTGTCAATCAACTGTCAATCAGTCACACCAACTGCGAAAATAAAATACAAAAAGACACTAAGAGGTATAATCTGAATTTTTCATTGAATTCCAATAAACTTCTCACAATTCTTGACTGAAATAGAGAAAATATCGTCTAATACTCGTTGCATAAGGCAATTCCATCATAGGTGCCCATCCTACAACTTGTTTTAGAATATACTATTGTTATCAAGAAATATATGCCAGTTGTCAATGAGGAACTTGAACATCTACAGGTAAAATATAACAACAGATGGCACCAGTGGTACAATTTTTTTTAAAGTTTGGTTTCTTTCGGAATGGAGGGGGTATATTGAATTAAAATATTTGTATGCATCATTAGATATAAATGATCCAGGAGAAAATTTATCTTTCACAGCACAAGACAGCTGAAAAAGCGGAATGGCAGAAGAAATAATTTTTGGCAGTCCAGTCTTTTTTTAATTAAATAATTACACGTACATATTTTTCTTGGTTAAGTTGACTACGAAATAAAGAATAAACCATAGCCTAGATATTGTGTTGTTAATTCGAAAACACACCACTCTGAATACATTTTTGGTAGTTGCATTTTTTTACAAGTAACTACTTTTTTCTAATAATTTGTTTTGTTTTTTGGAGCTTTTTTCTATTTTTTATATGGATAATAAGAGGTGAGAGAAACTGCTGCATCTTCTGCTCTCTGATTTTAACAATGAATTTCTGCTGCTCTTTCTTCTTTATTATTCTCCAATATTTTATAATGTGTTTATCTCATTCACTAACTTGCTTGCTGTAACAGAATTATAATTTTTCAGAGTTCGCAATATGCTTCTGCATCTCAGAAGGTAATGATGATATAACCATTTTGATGTTGTAGGTTGCTCACATTGCACTTTAAATGGAATTAAGTAGGACCTCTATCTTTTCATGAAACTCCTCTTTATTTTACCTTTTAATCGATGTTGAAAACTTATTGGCTTATATATAATCGAAATATTTGTCACCGTAGTGCTTTTTCTTTTATAATTTTTATTGCATTGAGGATTCAATTATCCTTTCACAATCTATCTCAATTGTTGAGATTTCCAAGCTTCAGTTTAACTAATTCAGTATACCGCTTATTCTTAAACACACACCTCACACACAAAAATTGAAAACACCATATTTCGTCATAAATCAGAAACACCCGATTGGTATAATTCACCAGCTTTAAGAAGTACTTTTTTGTGACATTCACTATTCGTTGTTTGTACCGTCATTTTTTTTTTGCTGATTTATTTTTGTGATTTTTCAGAAAAAACCCGACTGGTCTAAAAAGGGTGAAGAAAAGAAGGTACAAGAAGTTGAAGCATGAAAAATTCACCCTGTATAACTTCGAGGAGTTGTTGACGTTGAAAACAATATATTAAAAATATATTAACTATACTTAGAAACGTCAGTTTTTTAAACTGCATGTACTCGGGTAAATTTGTGTATGTCTAAGTTGTACTTGTAATTTATTTAAAAAATATTGATTATCTATGTCTGTGTTGTTCTTGTCCTGAACCTGTTATACCCTTTGTTACATGATTATGGAATTATTGTAAATTACATGTATGTATTCTCAAATTGGATGAAGAATTACACTAATTGCTTGCGAGTGGATCAAAAGTTAAATAGTTGTGCAGTCCCGATATTTAAAAAAATAACTACTACATTATGTTCCACTAATTCCGTCATATATTATGAATTGATATCAATTTTAAACTGAATATGTTTTTGAATCTACAGGGTACTTGGTTGAGAAATTAACAGAAAATTTTTTATTACTTACAAAATTGTATTTCTTGATTTAATTTTCTCAGACATATGTGCACCTTCAATTAATTAATTATTTTCAGAATTTTTCGAAAACAACTCAGAATAAATTTCCAAACTGATTTTTCCATTCCTAATTTAGGTCCTATAGGGGATATAGCGAGTTATTAACACCACATCATACATCATAGAACGTGCATGATATTTTGAAAATTTATAATAGTATTTTATCGTTAAGATACAGAAATTTTTGCGATCTGAAGAAATAACCCCTCCCCCACAAATTCTTCCTAGGACCGCCCCTGGTCCAATCGCCATCATTGCCATATTTGAGTCACCGTTAACGTACTACAGTGACAATCTAGTGGGGACAAATGATTTGATTGGTCCTCGTATTTAATCATTTGTGAGGACAATTTCAACATTTTTTTCCTCAGCTGTTTTGCATTCTTGAAGTCATCAATACGAGGTACATGGTTGCAATTGTTTTGAATGTAACAATAAACGAACCAACATATTCAGTTATTTGTGTTTTTCGTAAAATCTCATAAATTGATTTGAAATTGGCAATAAGATGGCAGATGGGCGGGGCCTAGGTTACAGTTTCATCGTTGAGTTACTGTTGAAGTAGCTGTAGTTACAAGATAATAGTGACTATGGAGGCATAGGTTTCTGATTGGTCAACGCCATTTCTAATTTCCTCGTTTCAGAACGGAATCATCGTGTTTCTGGTATATTTTTTATTCGAATTGACATTTCAAATTATTTCTGAGGTAATTTCGACATAGGAATCAGACATTTTCTTCCTCATAACTATTTTGCATTCTTCAAATACTGAAAGTGAGGAACATATTTGCAATTTATAACGAGAATCACAATAAATCATGAAACATATTCAGTTTTTCTTGTTTTTCGTAAAGATCTTGATACAAATTTAGCTAGAAGATGACAGATGGGCGGGGCTAAGGTCCTATTCAAAGGCGGTCCTACGGAGTCAGGAGGGGGTAATTGTCCCCCCAGACCACTGAAAGCGTTGTATTTTTATAAATCTATCAATGGAAATAACGAAATAAAATATGTGATCACCCTGTCTGTTCATGATATTTTGAATATTTGAAATATTTCACACTCTTGTTTTAGTTTGAAAAATAGTAGAATTGCGTGCTATAGTTTTGCCCAAATGTCTACCATTTTCAAAAATCGAGGTGAAAATGATATCAATCGATTGGGTTGGGCTTCCTGAGTGATCCATATCGAGTATGCATTTTCACAAAGTAAATTAAAGTTTGCAACCAATTAGTAATTTGTAGAATTTCAGGCAAGTTTTAGAATAATACCAAAAATGATTCATATATACTATACGATATCATAAAATAAATAAGTCATCAATCTACAAATCTATATCGATGAGAAATTCTCATTTTTCATTTCAAAAAAATCGTAAATCGTGTATTCATCGTGCTTTTATCTTTCACAGGAAGGTGAAGAGCAACCTCCACCATCAGCCGAAGCAGGTAAAAAAATTACGTATAAATACATTTTCCTCATTTCAGTGTCGTAATGAGTTCTTTACAGTTCTAAAAACAGTGCTGTAATGAACTTATTAAAGCATTGTTTTTAGTTATATTTATCGTTTTATGGTTGACAACACTGACATCCTATCTTTTCGAATGTCAACACGCGTCCATTGCATGTCAATTGTCAATATTAAACCATGTAGAGATTTGAACGCACTATTCAAATTCTATGATCTGTCAATTTTCGTATCAGTCACACCAACTGCGAAAATAAAATACAAAAGGCACTAGGAGGTATAATCAGAATTTTTCATTGAATTCCAATAAATTTCTCACAATTCTTGACTGAAATAGAGAAAATATCGTCTAATACTCGTTGCAGAAGGTAATTCCAACACTCATGCGTTCAAAAACTAGCTCCTTTTCGAATTTATTAATTTTATCAATACAATCTACCATTATGATTAGGTATTTGAAAATTTAGTCAGTTACTGGCGATGACCAATAACTTACTAAATTTCTTTGTTTCACTACTGAATCAAAACTTTTTTCGTAACAATCTCATGAACTGACTTGAATTTAGCTGCATCATGGCAGATGGGCGGGGCTTAAATTGCAATTGTTTGCACTGTAAAACAATAGACGATGATGTCTTTCATTGAGCAGCACCTTAGACTATATAAGATAGACAAAGCATTCCTTTTTAAAATGTCGATATGTTTTGGCTCCCTCATTGAAAATCTTGTGAAACCTCACCATGCAACACCGCATCAGATCGTTAATTCATGAGTTAGTTCAAAATACCATTGCTATATGTTTCATAAATTTCGTGGATTTAAAATTTGAAATTCTGAGATTGAAATATTCTAAATAGGAGAGAACCCACCTAGTGCAGAGGGAGAGGCACCTAAAGAAGGAGAAACAGCACCTCCAGCTGAAGGAGAAACTCCATCTGCTGACGGCACTGCTGAAGCCAAGCCACCAATTGAAGGAGAAGCACCGGCGGAAGGTCAAGTAGCAGCCGAAGGAGAACCACCTAGTGAAGGTCAACCACCCGCTGAAGGTCAACCACCCACCGAAGGCCAACCCCCTACCGAAGGACAGGAAGGCGCAGAACCAATTCCGGAACCTCCCGCAGAACCAACAGGTAATACTTTATGACATAACATCATAATATTCCTGGAGAAATCGCCATAAAAATGGAATCCGAATTTTAAAGAATACGCTTTCAGGTTTCGAAAAGTTCAAAAAGATCGTTACTGAAAAAGATTACGACATCATCGCCTTACCTGAAGCAGTAATTGCTCCTACTGATAACAAAGACGATGTGAATATTCCGCATTATTCCCTTGTGGAGAAACGAAAGAATAGTGGCGAAGGTGTGCTACTTTATATCAAAGATTCTTTGAGGTATAAAGTCGTGGATTTAGCCTCCGAAAATATAGAGGGTCATCCCAGCATTGACGATTTGGTCGCCAAATTGGAGAAAAATGGTAACATCAACGTGCTGTCTTCACGCCATCTCTTCAATCATGAAAACTGATAATCCCATTGAAATCTCATTATTGTCATCTAAATGGGCTAATTCCAATCATACAACTCAATTATTTCTTCTCAGATGAAGATGTATCCACTTTTCAAATTATAGGATTACAGTCTCCAGTAAGTGGAGAAATACCTGCAGACGCAGCTCCGGGAGAAGGCGTACCAGCTGAAGGAGCTCCAGCTGAAGGTGCCCCAGCTGAAGTTGCTCCAGTAGAAGGTGCCACACCTGCGGAAACCGGCGCATCAGAAGCAGCCCCAGCTTCGACAGAAGATGCTGCAAAAGCTGAAGCAACTCCAACTGAAACAGCTGCACCAGCTGAAGAGTCTCCTGTTCCCACTGAACCCACTGATAGTGCTGAACCTCCCGCTGTAGAGGTTCCAACGTCACCAATGGTCGAAGGTGAGTTTAAGACTAAGAAGTCCCAGGCCTAACAAGGAAAACAGAGTTTTTTTGTTGATATGTCACGTTTAAACATGGCTAAACACTGCATAGAATCATCAAGACGTTTTCATTTTTGCTCACTAGTGGGCAAACGCGACATCCACTTTGAACGTAGCTTTCTCATAGTCAAATACTTATGTAATATAAAGTCAATACGTTCTTTCGATATTTTTACGATGCCAGTTAACTCACGCACGCACGTTTCCAAAATTCAAAACTATTTTGCGAATTTTTTATGTTTTCTGGTGTTACTGCCCCATCTTGATGTCCACTGTGTTCTGCATCATCACGTTTGAAGTCGGCAAACCAGCGTTTTATTGTTTTTTCTACTAGATACACTTTTAAGGCCATTGCTTCGCTAGAACGGTATTTTTCCCATCAAGAAGCAGTGTAAAATCAACAGCTGTCTTTTGAACGTTAGTATTAACTGGAAAAAGGTCACTGCAATATAGCTAGCGCCATCTATGTGTTAGGCTCAAGACTTTTCAGCCCACGTAGTGAATCAGGATGGTGATTTATGGATGATTGGATTTTTTGTTTCAGCTGCTGCCTAAAGATGGACGACCTTGAATGAATTGTAATATTAGCAATACCTTTCTTTTGTTTTTTTATTATTTACTTAATAGTTAAGTCGATAACTGTTGGAATGTAAGATTAAATATTTTTGATTTAAAAGTTATTTTTCTCAATATTTTACTTGAGTGTGTGATATGTATACAGTGCGCGTCGAAATTATGGAACAAATGCATTTTACCAGAAGAAAAATGTTTGGCAATAAAAGCCTTAAACAGGTAAATCTATCAAATTTTTATGCATTTTTCAAGGATTTTTGTTGCAACCTGTGCTATCCGCATCAACTGTCTAATTTTTTTGAATAGCTTGAGTGCGTTATATTGTATTAATTTGGCAAGCTCTTTGTATCTTCTTCACAGGCGTTAAAAAATTTTCAAGACAATTTTTGTCTTTAAATTTAGTTAATTCAAGAAGGTTTTAGTATGTGACCTTGTCACCGAATGAAATTCATCCTTTTTTATTCGAAATTTATTAATATTTACATAACTGATGAATAAAATCTGAAAACACGAAAAATTTGAATATTTTGGAGTCTATCAAACTTTCTGAGAATTCGCCAGAGATCCTCTGGATGCTATCAAGAATAAATAATGTTTTAATGGAAACAACCAAAGTTGTTCATTTTATTTCATCTTTAAAATATTAATTACAACAATACAGTACAGATCAACACTGACGGCTAAGGTTTAAAAAAGAAACACATAGTTCTCTGAAAAATGGCACATTTATAAAGAGAATGAAAGACTTGAAGTCTATTGTCATCTCCCTCTTTTTACAGTACCAGCAATTGAACTTCAAGCCCCGCCCATCTGCCATGACACAAATTTTAAACAGTTCATAAGAGTATTACGAAAAACCTATGATTCAATACTGAAACAAAGAAATTCGGTAAGATAATGAAAGACGTGATCGTCTTTGGTTACCTCCCTCTTTTTACAGGGACAATTGGACGTTAAACCTCTCCCTCTTTTTACAGCCGGACGTACAGACTCAAGTTTGATCCTGTATTCGTCATCAGGAAATCAAACCCAATCGATTGAGATCATTTGCTCGATACTTCATCATTTTATTCAAAAAAACTTTTTCTCTATTTCAGTGTCGTATTGTGGTTGACAGCACTGACATTCTATCCTTTCGAATGTCAACACGCGTCCATAGCATGTCAATTGTCAATATTAAACCATGTAGAGATTTGAACGCACTATTCAAATTCTATGATCTGTCAATTTTCGTATCAGTCACACCAACTGCGAAAATAAAATACAAAAGGCACTAGGAGGTATAATATGAATTTTTCATTGAATTCCAATAAATTTCTCACAATTCTTGACTGATGAAATAGAGAAAATATCTTTCGAATTTCGCATTCGTGTTGGAATAGATGCCCATTCTAAAACTTGTTTTAGAATATACTAATAATGGTAAATCTTTATAATTGTTAAATAAGACTATTTTGAAAAAATAACTCTGTTTACTTAAAGAGAAAAAATTCAAATCGAAAGATAGAATCCTTACTAAAATAAAAATTGAAATGCCTTGATTTATGCAATAGCTTTCTAAACAATTTTTTTTTTCAATATTTCATCAATAATTTTTCAAATAGTATCCGCAAATATCGTTTAATCGAGTGTAAAATCGACGCATTTCACATTACGTCACCGGTAGCTAAATACTATCATCCATACGACATTACCTCAACACCGAAGGCCACCTCGCCACCCTGACCTAACTTCCGCACACCATGGCGCACATTCCAAAACCATCTCTACCTTATTCTAGGTACACGCAATTAAAACGACCAAAACGGAACAGGAAAGAGTCGCAAGACCCATTCCAAAATCCGTCCATCGCCCATTCTAAGCGATCTATCGGTGGATCTACCACGTGACTTGAGCGCTCAATGAAACTTCGCAACTTGGAAAAGTCCTCGTGTGAACGTA
Organism: Micraspis discolor; assembly: GCA_030674115.1. Taxonomy (NCBI): domain Eukaryota; kingdom Metazoa; phylum Arthropoda; class Insecta; order Coleoptera; family Coccinellidae; genus Micraspis; species Micraspis discolor. The sequence continues at coordinate 2,918,949 of JARTUT010000005.1, read as the reverse complement.
GTTGATAAACGGTGCCGCGCGTAGCAAACGTCATTCAAGTGATTCTTTTTTGTTTTCGAAATAGTTGAAGGAGTAGGAGATGACAGGTGGAGAACAAATGTCATATTGATTGTTGGTGAGTTATTTTATCTATTGACGTTTTAAGAGGTCGATGAGTCTGTTGTGCTTATTTTTTATTTCTGTGTTTATATTGAACACATTCAGGTAGCTGATTTCACCTGTGTGGAATTGCGAATTTCAAGGTTGCGCATTAATTAATTCTGTTTTTTATAAAGCGAATGCGTGGTTTTCTGTGATGTCGCAATGAATTAGAAAATTGCTGCCTCAGAAGAGATTACTGTGAATTTGAACAGTATAATTTTATCTTGAAGAGTGATTTTTATCGCGTTTTTTATCGGGAGAAATGTTTTGAATCATTTAAATGTTGATGTTTAAGTGGATGTCGGTGTGAATTAAGCTGTGCGCCTATTTTTGAGCGCAATATTATATTTTGAGATGGAAACTTTAGATCGTTACATTTTACGACAGTGTATGTTCCTTAATAAGTGCACTAAATCTTTATTCGAGATATATTAATACTCATTTATTTTCGAAAGAGATTGGCTAGAATTTTCATATTTTCACAATATATTAACTGTCCAAAAATCTCGATCAAGTTGATATTGGGCCAAAACCGGGGATTTCAAAGATATAGAAATATACAGGGTGTCCTGTTTAGAAAAATACTTAAGTAATTCAAACTGCACATTTGAATTCACGTTTGAACGCACCTGAAGTAGTTTCCACACTATGTGAGAACTATTATGTGAAAATATCATATTTAAATTATAATAAAATACAATTGAATCTAAATCAAGGAATAACGAAATTTATTCATTAAAGCTTACTTTGAGTTGTTGATCTCCTTTTTAGTTTGCTTGTCCTGAATTAATTGTGTAATGGTTATATATTTTTGTTACAACGAATACATATACCATAAAACACATATAAAACTTTAATCTCTCAATACCAGCCAATCTTGCAATTATCAAGAAAAATTTTAATATATTCATATTACAGAATTATCAGGACCAATTTAAAGGAATGGCGTATATTTTGTTGATAAAAATTCTTTAAAAGGCAAGTTAAATGTAGTTTATTATTTAGCACATATCTCTTTTGAATTATTAATTATGTTGACGACGGTTTTATCTTCTGAATATCAGGTGATTAAAAATAGCTTATACTGTCGATAATGATGTTGTTTTCAATTTAGGGAATCCCTTTGAAACCAGTGCTAAGTGTGAAATTTTCTAACTTGTTTTCACAGTTTATGAAATGGTGTAAGATATACTCCAAAACCTGTAAAAATAAACGGGATTTTCAATTTTGTATTATGTATTTCTATCAATTTGGTAATTAGGAAAACCTAATTATCTTTGATATTCCATGTTTTTTTGGTTCTTATAGAACAGAGTGTTATCGATTTATACAAATCGATGTTAAATCTCGTTCATCATCTGCATTTCTTTCTGTTAGAATTTAAATAAAATTCTATACATCGTCAAACTGAGAGTTGTTGGTTGTTTCAAAAAACAGCTTGTATAAGTAATTAATGTTGGAAATGTTGGTGATTCATATTATTTTTGTTGTTTTTTTTTTATTGAAGTAAAACTAGGAGGTAACTGCACGACAATGCAACGGAAGTTTGTAACGGCAATATGACGTCACATTTCTATTTTCAAATATTTTTTATTTTGTCAATAAACATAATCAATAAAATATTTTGAAAAAATAAAATAATTAGTAAAAAATATTTAGTTTAATAATAATAATAATAAGTTATTAGGCTAATGACCGAAGCAGTCGATGCCTTAAACTTTAATAAAAAAATAAATAATAACTTATTTTTGGTAACTCAGATTTTAAATTTTCTCAATTATGCATGGTAAATATGCGCTGAATTATGCCGCTCATCTGAAATTCAGGTAGTTGCTAGATTATTAAGAAAAAGAAAAAAGCTGTTATAAATTTTTATCATTTTATTGTTATTCTGGTGGATATTTAGGAATATAATTACAGAGTATTATATCATATGAAATTAATTCCAACACTAAACAGACTATAAAATTCATTGAATTCAGATCAAGGATAATTAAATTAATATGAATAAAAGCTCAGGTATTAAATGATACGAAAGTAATGAAAAAAATTAAAAGAAAACATGAAATGAAGACGATAAAAACAAAGGATACTGAAGTTATACAAAAATAAATGGAAGAAGGATATTTTATTTATATTCGCAATAAAATTAACACAAAAAATTTTGAAAATCATAACATGACATTCAACCATGAATACAAATTATTCAGAAGTAGAGCATAAAGATTTGATAGGAAGAGTTGAATCTTCAGTATTGCTAACATGTAAACAATAGAAAGAATAAGAATTCAAGGTTTTCGATTAGCATATTTTCAGATTACAACGCAATGAAAAAACAGTATGAAGAAATTCATGTGAAATGAATAAATCTAATAAACTTTCAGACTTCATAAAAAATTAATTAATAAACAACAAAAAAATTACAGAAACATATGAGAAAAACAGTCATTTCACATGAAAAAACTTATGCACTACATATACAACACTTATCAACAATAAAAAAAAACATTTATCGTTATAAAAAATACTTATGCTATATAATTTATTTATATTTTATATAACTTTTAACTTAATTGCCATCTCGTACAATGCCAAAGAAGTTTTTCTTCAATCGCGTGTGAACGTTACACGCACTCTTTTCTTTCACATCTATAGCTGTTTTAAAAATGGATGTACGATTATTTTAATCTGTTTTAATTTTTTTATGTCAAAATTTAATCTTTGAAGATTCTATTTTCATGACATTCAGAAATTTTGTTTCTATATTTATTAATATAGAACTACTGTTATTAATTTCTTGAGATTACTTTTAAATTATATTGAAAATAGTTTTTGAATTTATTATTAGATTTGGTGATATAAAAATTTGCATGTGAAGTTTTTATATCTCCTGTTCTTGGATTGTGCCTGTTGGAAATAAATACTTAGCTCACCTAAACTGTCTATTGATATTTTTAAACAAAAAATGTAATTTTGGTCTCACGCATTCTACGAATGAGCAAAAGAGTTTAGTTGAAATTTTCTGGGTAAGGATTTATATTTTTGCTTAGTTTGTTACTCTCTAAGTTTAATTATTAATAAAAAACTATTTTTAACAATACTATTTTCAAGTATTATCTGGTCAAATTAATCGTGAAGGTCATTTATTTGTTTATATTCCGTGTTGAAAATATTAATGAGATGAGTAATGAGAAAAAAAATTGTTACACCACTGCTGAACGATATATATTTGGAAAGGTTATCTGCTACGCGAAATTCAAAGGTTAATCGGCTGACATTAACAATATGAAGCTCAGATAAAATACCATACATTCATCTAAGTTGCCGCTTACTCAAACATTAGACTTTGGGACCTGATCTTGTAATATTATTAATTAAAAAAAATTTCGTAACTCGAATCCTTGAATTCAGTTTGGTAATATCTGCTGAAGCAATTCACGCAAATAAGTTGGTATTTTTGCTTTGTTCGTGATTGGGACAAAAGATGACTTCATGACAATATTCAAGCACGTAATTTTTACTTCTTTTTTTCATTTGAAGCTGTCTTATCTCACTTGGTTTCTTCAGATGTAACAATAGTTTTACTTTCTGTACGACAGGTATAGGAATTTTAACTATAAGGATTATTGTTTGTAGGTATTTAGGGGGTACAAAAATGTTTACAGGTAATAAGTGCCTGTACAGAGCATCCAAGGGTTCTATTTTAGATTTGAGTAGGGATGGGACATCGATAGATTTTCGTCGATGTTTAACATCGATGATAACATCGAACTGTACCATCGATGTTAACTGAACATCGCTAATTGAACATCGATGTTTGTGAACATTGGTGTTTTTACACTTTAATTATACTTAGGTATATCAATCATTCATAATGATTTAACGATAAATTCCCAATATATAAAAAACAGAAAAACAGAAACCGATGTTTAATATTCTATCCGCAACGTCGACATCGATACTCAAACATCGATGATGATGTCCTATCCCTAATCCAAGGGTTCTATATTAGATTTGAGTGCCTGAAGAATCAGTTTTAAAGAAATAAGGCTATATTGCTAGCTTCAGGTGGATTTTATAATATAATATTCTTCTATCGAGCTGAATCTTGAAAATTCCGGCCGTATACTTTCTATATACAGAGCTTTATGATATTTTAAATATTCTAAAATTTTATCTTCATCGACGAAACCCACGAGAAAATATGAAAGATTCTTTATGTGATGAAGTCACAGAAATTCATTGAAAGTTCGTTTTTCATTAATTTCTATGAATGATGAATGGTACAAATCGATAAATAATATTTTAAAATTTGTGAATATTTGTTACTCAATGCCTTGAGTCCCCACATCTTTTGAGAGAATAGTATATTCTAAAACAAGTTGCAGAATGGGCACCTATTGCCTTCTGCAACTAGTATTAGACGATATTTTCTGTATTTCAGTCAAGAATTGTGAGAAATTTATCGGAATTCAATGAAAAATTCAGATTATACCTCCTAGTGCCTTTTGTATTTTATTTTCGTAGTTGGTGTGATTGATACGAAAATTGACAGATTATAGAATTTGAATAGTGCGCTCAAATCTCTACATGGTTAAATATTGACAATTGCATGCAATGGACGCGTGTTGACATTCGAAAGGATAGAATATCAGTGTTGTCAACCACAAAACGAAAAATATAACTGTTTTTAGTACTGTAATTAACTCATTACGACTCTGGAATGGAGAAATAATTTATTTCATGGAGATCCATTAGATGTTGAATAAAGTGAAAATCAACAAAATAGGTACATGTTTCATTCAACATTTATAACTCTGATGGTACTGGAGAAGTATCAATAAAAACACCCAATTTTTCAAATTAATTGTTCATAAAGAGTAAATGATATAAGATACAATAAAATATACATATTAACAAATTATTACATAACTACCTAAATGCATTACAATAAGTATTTACTGGAGAAACCATTAGATTTAAAATTGAAATTCATAGCAGTCTATTTAATGTCAAAATCATAGATAAAGGCTGTTGACATTTAAAAGGATAAGATGTCAGTGTTGTCAACCACAAAACGAAAAATATAACTAAAAACAGTGCTGTAATAATTTCATTTAAATTAAGTTTTTTTCATTGAAATGTGAGATGACTTCCTTTCTCACTGCTCTGAAGTGCAGCACATGCATCCATATATTTAGTCAGGACAGAAGTTGGTTTATTTCAAGCATTCTATTTATTTTTCATCCTAATTTCGTGCAACAGATTTCATCACGCTGATCTAATAAACGATAGCCCTGAAACAATTAAATGAATATATTTTTGGATGAAGACAACTAAACTCGATTTAAGAGTGACTGATGAAGTTTATATTCAGACTTGATGAAGTAACGAATTCGTTTTGAATTCATTTTCAACAGTAATCGATGTCTATTTATATAGAATTCATTATTGTTTTGACATAATTACTGTGATATTAGAATTTGGCGAGAATATGGTTAAGATCTAGGGACTGAGTGTTTTATTCAATTTATTTGACAATAACAAACTGTCATAATTACCAAAATTTGTGGTAATACAATTTTTTCATTGAATCGTACAAGGGTTGCCTTTTATATCTTGGGATTGGACACCCCTAGTGTTGCAATTTGCCAACTGTCAGCTTTATCGTATGTAGGAAAAACAAACGTTTGTTTGCATTGAACGCTGTGTTGTTTTATCATTTTTGTAATGAAAGATTTAAGATAAAACGATCGCATATTCCTTTCGAAGTTTGTTCTTTCGGTGAAATGATTGTTAAAGAATAGTGGACGATTGTTGAATAGATAATTTATAAAGCGAATTATTTGAAATAGAGTGCTTAATACTCTAATTTCTAACGTATATAATTTCTGTTGTTATACGTAAAATAAGTGAATATTTCCATAAACTTCAGCAAGAGTATCCTGATGTTACAGCACATTATTTAGAGAATACAACCCCAGATCATTTATCGTTATAATTTCTTCAATAATGCTGTTATAAAAATTCTAATTATATTTATCTTGGAATGAGTGCAAAATAAATATTTTTTTTATAGTAAGTAGTAATTCTTTATCATTGTTCTTTAATAAAAGACCTGAATGCTAATTAATTGTGACTATTTTGATGAAGATATATCTCATAAAGAAACTACATAATTTATTGAAATGTTTTTATTTATAAAGGAACAACTGATGAGCATAAATAATTCAAAGCACATGAAACATGAACAATTTCATCCAAAATCGGTTGCTCATCTGGTGTGCTCAAAAGAGACATCGGGACAACAGTCCCATATAATACTTTGTACGAGTATCATCACTTTTGAAACTTTCCGTCGTGAAGGATGTTTTAATGAACCTCGTTTCCAAATAATGCTGCCGACTTCTCAAGAGTTGCAATCCTATCATCTCTTCACTATCGATATCTGTCTGAACAGCTCTTGAATTCAAATCTTCATCAGGCAATGCTTTCAAAGTATCTTCTTCACAAGATGTTGAAGGTTGGTTATTGCTAGCACAATGTACCTATTCATTTAAAAACTATCAATACAAGTTGATTAATACATAAACACTGCCCAATTACCTGTGAAAATTTGATTACGGACAGAAGACAAGAGATTAAATGATTAGAATTATTATAGTAATATACTATAAGATTGACATTTTTGAGGTTATACGTAGTCAGAATTTCACATACGAGGGCTATTCGTGTTGTTTACAGTAAATTAAAAGATTCATCTGGCCCAAAAAATGGAATTAAATCGTGAACAAGCTAGCTGAAACGTGAAAGATACTGTACAAAGCGTATAGATCTATGTCATTTCCGATACTCCCACGTTTACATTCTCTGGTTATTGTATAAAACAGGAGCCAGTCATTTTGTAAACAATTTCTCTCCAAAATTATACCACCCCTTCTCTAATATTGGCAAGTTTACGTCGCCGAACTGTATTAATTACTTCATTGACGTCAATGATGGCAGAGAACCGAAATATCGTTTTCATATCCGAGATGAAATACGTCACTTCAATTCATGACTAGTATGCTTTTGCAAACGATGTATTAGGGATCTAATTAATTATTTCGAAAAATATTCATTGGACATCACGATTTTAGCATTATTGGTGGACTTGTTTCCGAGTTTTCTATATTTGATTCTAAGCTAGAGTGTCTCTCATAATTGCGTGAGCCATCTTCATGACACAGAGTAATTCTCTGACTTGTCGAGTGTCTACGAAAGTCTAGTCGAAATTTTCAACTGACTTTTTCACTCATTTCATTTTAGTGGGGAAATCTCCATAGCAACTTTCGTTTCACAGAAATAATAGTATATTCTAAAACAAGTCGCAAAATGGGCACCTATTCCAACACGAATGCGAAATTCGAAAACGCATGAGTGTTGGAATTGGAAATTGGGATATTTTCTCTATTTCAGTCAAGAATTGTGAGAAATTTATTGGAATTCAATGAAAAATTCAGATTATACCTCCTAGTGCCTTTTGTATTTTATTTTCGCAGTTGGTGTGACTGATACGAAAATTGACAGATCATAGAATTTGAATAGTGCGTTCAAACCTCTACATGATTTAATATTGGCAATTGACATGCAATGGACGCGTGTTGACATTCGAAAGGATAGGATCTCAGTGTTGTCAACCACAAAACGAAAAAGATAACTAACAACAATGCTGTAATGGGTTCATTACAGCACTGTTTTTAGTACTGTAATGAACTCATTATGAAACTGAAATAGAGTAATATAATTTTTCTCTCAAAAAACAGAAAGCGTTATAGGGAAATCAATGAAAGTTCACAAACTTCAATTCATCAACTTTCTATTTATACCATTTATCTTTCGTAGAGGAATATCTTCATCATTACACACTTCATTCATCATTAAAAACAAACTCGGACATCTTCTAGTGGGTTCACTCTAAGGAAATTACTTTTCAGAACATTCAAGATAAACCCGACGAATAGCTGACAAAAATTTTAAAATTTTTTTTCTACCATCAGGATTTTAATCAAATTTGGTAAGTTCTGACCTCACGTCGTCTCTTTTAATTCTTATTTCCATTCCTCAAATTTTGTAACGAGTAATAAAAAGGTAATTCTGAAGATGTCTGGGTTCTATTTTCAGATATTGCCTATTTTAACTTTACAAAATCTCGACAGAACAGCAAGATGAGATGGCGAACATAATAATATATTTACGTACTGTTTGCTGATTTTAGATTCGCTACAGATCTAAAATTAAGTTTCATAGTGTTCATAAGAACATACATTGTGAGATATGATATTGCTATTTGCGCACTTGTGAAACTAATAACTAATAATAATAATCTCATTACTGCATTGTTTTTAGTTATTTTTCGTTTTGACATCCTATCCTCTCTAATGTCAAAACGCGTCCATTGCATGTCAATTGTCAATATTAAACCATGTGGAGATTTGAACGCACTATTCAAATTCTATAATCTGTCAATTTTCGTATCAGTCACACCAACTGCGAAAATAAAATACAAAAGGCACTAGGAGGTATAATCTGAATTTTTCAATGAATTCCAATAAATTTTACACAATTCTTGACTGAAATAGAGAAAATATCGTCTGATACTCGTTGCAGAAGGCAATTCCAACACTATGCGTTCAATTTCGCATTCGTGTTGGAATAGGTGCCCATTCTGCAACTTGTATTAGAATATACTATTAGTACTCTGCATGTTTCGAGCAATTTAACTCATCTCTAGAAGTATAACTCAAAAAAGTGAAGCTAAAAACAAAAAATTCGTGAAGAAATCGTAAAAAGCTCCACAATAAAAGGAAAAGTACAAAAATCAACGAAAAAAATCTTCAAAATGGTAGAAAACTAATATAAAAAAATAATTAAATAATGAATGTCATATATACAATGGTGAAAGGTCAACAACATAAAAACAGATAAAAAACTAAGAGGATTCCTTTCATTTATATTATTCAAGAAACATCACTTAGTTTTTTGCGTCCATTATATACCAGTTAAAGGTCAATAGTAGAAGATCGAATTTCTCATATATAAATCTAATTTTCAACGTTAAATCGATTAAAGATACCGATCTCAGCAGTTCACATTCTAGAAATGACCATCTGCTCCAATTCAATTACCACGCAATTCGTCAAACAATTTATTCTCTTTTTTTAAGGATCATTTGTACTCTTGAACTCAAGCAGTCTCTTGATTTAAACCGTTTAATTGATTTATCGCCACTTACAAACGATCCGAACTAAAATGTGTCGAACTGCAAGTATGTCAGAAGTTATAAAAAAATATAAAAACATCTGAAACGTAGGCTGTGAGTTGAGCAATGCTAGAAGAACACAGATTGTTTGAATTAATGACCAAATAGATTTCCGAGTTTGGTGTCATTCGATCTATGAAAGGAACCACGGCAAACCTGTTGTGGAACAAATAAAATGAAGATTTGTTCCATCATGTTGATATAATATTGGAATTCTTGAATAATTTGTTGAGCAAACGTGAGGATGTGTTTTGGGAATATAAACACTAGAGTTGAATGAAAACATACTTATTTGTATAGGTAATGGTTTTTTTATTATTCGTGTGGAGTAAGTTGAATTTCTTTGTTAAATCTTGATGGTTTTTAAACACTCGGAGTATCAAGCTAACTTCCGAATAAACTGCAAAATTAGTAAAAAAGATCAACACTTTTTTTATGGAAATTGTTTTGTACAGTTGTACTTCATTTCTGTTGATCATATTTTCACAAAAAACCCTTATTTCTCATTTTAAATGGAGACGAACTGAATAATCAGTAGATTGGTTGATGGATAATTTAAATGGCAACAGTGTTGTAAAGTTACCCCAGTACAATTGGTGTTACATTCGTGCAGCGTTGCGCTGCAAATATTTTCATGGAAAATCCCTAAAATACACTGAGCACCTAAAAATTACTGAAATTAAAAAGTACATTTCTCGCAAATCACTGGTCTAATTGTGATGTTTTTTTTTGTAAGACTAACCCTTGGTAATCACGTCTTATTAATAACCGGATCAAAGCCACCCACTTTAATATTATACAGGGTGTATTAAAAATTATGGAATCTTCTCTTTATTTTGAAACATCCCGTGCCATCTGCAGGTAACTGAGATGGATTTAAGTTAAAACCATGGTAAAGCTGTACTTTTTCTGTACAATTTGTTTTTTTTCGTTGTTTTTCTTCACTTTTGAAGAGTAGGGCCTTTATTAAGGATTTAACAAAAAAACCTAGCTTAAATTAAACAATTAAACGATTCATAACGATTATTAAAATTATTTTTAACCGACAATAAAAAAAAATCCCAATCCAACTAATGGTTTGTGACCAATGTATTTTTTAATTTCATCCATTTTTCTGGTGGTACTTAACTTTTGCTGCTTAGTGTAAACAAAATATTCACAACGCTACAAAATTTCGGTCAGTACAGTCCAGTAAGCGTGTAGCAAAATTCATTCCAGCGGTTGAAACTCAATTTTTCGAAAAGTTCTATCCAATTTTGTTCATTTTGTGAAAATCTGAGATAACAACATAGAATAAAGAATACATTCGAATAGCATAAGTCGGCATCAACATAGCATAATAATATTTTTTCTCTATTTCAGTGTCGTAATTGTTTTTAGTTATATTTTTAGTTTTGTGGTTGACAACACTGACATCTCATGCTCTCGAATGTCAACACGCGTCCATTGCATGTCAATTGTCAATATTAAACCATGCAGAGATTTGAACGCACTATTCAAATTCTATGATCTGTCAATTTTCGTTTTAGTCACACCAACTGCGAAAATAAAATACAAAAGGCACTAGGAGGTATAATCTGAATTTTTCAATGAATTCCAATAAATTTTACACAATTCTTGACTGAAATAGAGAAAATATCGTCTAATACTTGTTGCAGAAGGCAATTCCAACACTCATGCGCTCTTTCGTCGCTCATTTTCGAATTTTGCATTCTTGTTGGAATAGCTGCCCATTCTGCAACTTGTTTTAGAATATACTATTCTGAAATGCTGGGTCAACTCCACAAACATTTTAATATATAGAAATTCACTATATGAAATTTTTTCATACTCTTTGTTGAGTAGTGTATGTATAAACATCATTAGCGGCATCTATCGACCATTTGAATAAGTACAATGACGTCTGTCTGAATCATGTCTCGATAAATTTTGACATTACTGACTTCCGTTTATTGCCACCTGCTATGTTTTGGGTGTTATCCTCAGTATTTATTTTTGTTGAGCAAAACTTGTGATATTGAAGATAAACATAGCTGTGTTTGTATTGATAACAAAATACTTTCCAATGTTTTCCTCTACGTCAAGTTCATCGTTATGTTCAAGTTTTTAAGGTTAAGTGGTTCAGTGATAAACCTCCCGAATTAATCAAATGTCAACTGGTGTTATTTCGATATTAATTAGATCATAATGGAATCGTTCAGAGTAAGATCGTTATACGATTTCACCGGTGAACCAAATACAGCCGAATTGTCGATATCAGCTGGCCAAATTCTGACTGTTATCAGAACCGATGTGGGTGAAGGTTGGTGGGAAGGAATAAACGAAAGCGGACGTTCTGGACTCTTCCCCCAAGCCTACGTGGAAAAAATAGATACAGCACAACCTCCCGCAGCACCTGCACCAAGTTTGCCACCCCCAAACAACGTAGGTTGGACTGGAGCACCAAATTCAACGCAAGCGACAACACAAGAAGACGATTGGGACGATGACTGGGATAACGAAGAGACTTATAGTGAAATTGGTGGTAATGTCACAACACCAGTTGAAAATATTTATAGCAACGACAGGAATTTGAATAATGTACCGTTGGATTATGTTGGGGAAGGAAATTTTAATATGGATGGTAAGGGATCCGTTACAAAGAAAAGTTTGAACAGGTTTTCTTCGTATGTCAAGTCTGGATTAGAAAGTTATATATTAGGTAAGTTGTTTTACAAATCGGAGACATCTCTTTTGATATCAGTTGTGTGAGTCATTTGATGTTAACGAATTTATCAAGTTGAGTCATTGCAGAAGAAATGATAACTCATTACTGAGTTAATTGAATTTTTCTCAGTAATTGTTGTTTAATTTGTTTAATTCTTGCCTCAACCCATTTTTAAACTCAAAATTCCTGATATTGAATTTATACAGGGTGACTCTTTAACCACAGCGTTTATTTCAACTACAGATTCTTTGAAGTGATAGTGAATACTTTTTTTCTGGTTTTTTGCAAAGTTATAAGCGATTATATTGATTCAAATTTGACTATGCCACCTTTTGAGATTGTCTTTGGGTCTCAAGAATCTATGTTTGAAATTAATGTTGTAGATTCTCCCTGTACCTGTATATTATCATAAAATACTGATAATCAGTGCTGTTTTTGTGCTGACATCTTCAAATCCTTTCAGGCACAGTAAACCCTACCCCAAATTGCTATAAAATAAGGATTCGAAAAGAAAACGAAACAATAAAATGGGACGCAACATCGAACCCGTACACTGTGCAGATAGCATCTCCAAAGAAGGCAAGCAAGATGGGAGGCTTAAAATCTTTCATCGCCTACCACGTCACACCTTCGTTCTCGGGAATCGAAGTAGCCAGAAGGTACAAACACTTTGACTGGCTCCACGACAGACTCAGGGCGAAATACAATATAATCGCAATACCCCCATTGCCGGATAAGCAAGTATCGGGCAGATACGAAGAACATTTCATCGAACACCGTCGCATGCAGTTGCAAGAATTCATCAATTACATGTGTAGACATCCGGTTCTGTCCCAGAGCGAGGTCTGGCACCATTTTTTGACTTGCACCGACGAGAAACAATGGAAACAGGGTAAAAGGAATGCGGAAAGAGATCAGATGGTGGGAGCTAATTTCTGTTTGCAAATCGAAGCTCCCGATAAGGAATTGCTAGCTTCGAATGTGGAAGCTACGATGGAAATAAATATAAATAGTATTAATTTGATCGATCAGGCTTTGAAAGGATTGATGCAGACTGTTATCGATCAGCAGAAGAAGTGTTCCAGTATGTATAAGAGAGAGATGCAGAAGGTTGGAGAGAGTTTCTTTTCGTTGGGAACTGCTTTTGAGTCTGCGGAAAAGGGGATGTTTTCGGATTTTACAACAGGTTTGTTGAATTGGCTTTTCTCATGTTCATTCATATCAATTTCAAATTGGAACCTATATTTTATATTCTTTCGGACAATTCTAAGTGAACAAAGATGAAAGAATGCACTTTAAATTTGAAATTTTAGCTAAAAAAGTTTTTTTTCTCAAATATCCTATTTACTGTAATATTTTTTGACAAATTTTTTGTAATTGCTTCATCCAATGGCACAGAATGCAAAAAAAAAGGAAAAAGTATAAAAATGCAATAAGATTTTTTTCAATTTATTAATATGATATAAATTTAATTTTTAATCATAGAAAACTATATAATTTTACTTTCATATATTGATTGACAGTGGCGTAGACTTGATTAAGTTATAATTAAATAAATAATATTAATAACAAATGAAAATGTACAAAAAATTTCGAAAATCAATTAATTTTGCCATTATTTTATCAAAAAAAAATTTTACTTTCAGTCATATTTACTTTCATATTCTGATTGGCAGCGCCATAGTTTTTCTTAACTTCAAAAAGATAATATTAATAAAGAAAGAAAATTAATTAAAAATTTTAAAAATTTATGAAATATTTTTCCATTATTTTGTTCTTAGTGATATTAACATTCATATTCTGATTGCCAATAGCGTAGACTTGCTAAAATTATAATTAAATAAATTATATTAATAATGAAAAGATATGTACAAAAAATTCAAAAAATCAAGAAATTTTGTCATTATTTAAAAAATTTATAAAATATTTTTCCATTATTTGTTCTTAGTCATATTAACTTTCATATTCTGATTGCCAATAGCGTTGACTTGCTAAAATTAAAATTAAATAAATAATATTAATAATGAAAAGATATGTACAAAAACTTCAAAAAATCAAGAAATTTTGCCATTATTTTGAAAATTTATGAAATATTTTTCCATTATTTTGTTCCTAGTTATATTAACTTTCATATTCTGATTGCTAATAGCGTAGACTTGCTAAAATTATAATTAAATAAATAATATTAATAATGAAAAAATATGTACAAAAATTTCAAAAAATCAAGAAATTTTGCCATTATTTAAAAAATTTATGAAATATTTTTCCATTATTTTGTTCTTAGTCATATTAACTTTCATATTCTGATTGCCAATAGCGTAGACTTGCTAAAATTATAATTAAATAAATAATATTAATAATGAAAAGATATGTACAAAAAATTCAAAAAATCAAGAAATTTTGCCATTATTTAAAAAATTTATGAAATATTTTTCCATTATTTTGTTTTTAGTCATATTAACTTTCATATTCTGATTGCCAATAGCGCGTAGACTTGCTAAAATTATAATTAAATAAATAATATTAATAATGAAAAAATATGTTCAAAAAATTCAAAAAATCAAGAAATTTTGCCATTATTTTGAAAATTTATGAAATATTTTTCTATTATTTTGTTCTTAGTCATATTAACTTTTATATTCTGATTGCCAATAGCGTAGACTTGCTAAAATTATAATTAAATAAATAATATTAATAATGAAAAATATGTTATGTTCAAAAATCAAGAAATTTTGCCATTATTTAAAAAATTTATGAAATATTTTTCCATTATTTTGTTCTTAGTCATATTAACTTTCATATTCTGATTGCCAATAGCGTAGACTTGCTAAAATTATAATTAAATAAATAATATTAATAATGAAAAGATATGTACAAAAAATTCAAAAAATCAAGAAATTTTGCCATTATTTTAAAAATGTATGAAATATTTTTCCATTATTTTGTTCTTAGTCATATTAACTTTCATATTCTGATTGCCAATAGCGTAGACTTGCCAAAATTATAATTAAATAAATAATATTAATAATGAAAAGATATGTACAAAAAATTCATATAATCAAGAAATTTTGCCATTATTTTGAAAATTTATGAAATATTTTTCCATTATTTTGTTCTTAGTCATATTAACTTTCATATTCTGATTGCCAATAGCGTAGACTTGCTAAAATATAATTAAATAAATAATATTAATAAAGAAAAGTTATGTACAAAAAATCAAGAAATTTGGCCATTATTTAAAAAATTTATGAAATATTTTTCCATTATTTTGTTCTTAGTCATATTAACTTTCATATTCTGATTGTCAATAGCGTTAACTTGCTAAAAAGATAATTAAATAAATAATATTAAGAATGAAAAAATATGTTAAACAAATTCAAAAAATCAAGAAATTTTGCCATTATTTTAAAAATGTATGAAATATTTTTCCATTATTTGGTTCTTGGTCATATTAACTTCCATATTCTGATTGCCAATAGCGTAGACTTGCTAAAATTATAATTAAATAAATATTAATAATGAAAAGATATGTACAAAAAATTCAAAAAATCAAGAAATTTTGCCATTATTTTAAAAATGTATGAAATATTTTTCCATTAGTTTGTTCTTAGTCATATTAACTTTCATATTCTGATTGCCAATAGCGTAGACTTGCTAAAATATAATTAAATAAATAATATTAATAAAGAAAAGATATGTACAAAAAATCAAGAAATTTGTCCATTATTTAAAAAATTTATGAAATATTTTTCCATTATTTTGTTCTTAGTCATATTAACTTTCATATTCTGATTGACAGTAGCGTAGACTTGCTAAAATTATAATTAAATAAATAATATTAATAATGAAAAGATATGTACAAAAAATTCAAAAAATCAAGAAATTTTGCCATTATTTAAAAAATTTATGAAATATTTTTCCATTATTTTGTTCTTAGTCATATTAACTTTCATATTCTGATTGACAGTAGCGTAGACTTGCTAAAATTATAATTAAATAAATAATATTAATAATGAAAAAATATGTTAAACAAATTCAGAAAATCAATAAATTTGCCCATTATTTTAAAAAATTTATGAAATATTTTTCTATTATTTTGTTCTTAGTCATATTAACTTTCATATTCTGATTGACAATAGCGTTGACTTGCTAAAATTATAATTAAATAAATAATATTAATAATGAAAAATATGTACAAAAATTCAAAAAATCAAGAAATTTTGCCATTATTCAAAAAAATTTATAAAATATTTTTCCATTATTTTGTTCTTAGTCATATTAACTTTCATATTCTGATTGCCAGTGGCGTACAATTGCTAAAATTATAATTAAATAAATAATATTAATAATGAAAAAAATGTTCAAAAATTCAAAAATCAATAAATTTCCAATATCCGGATATTCTAAATATTTGTCTATTAAAAATTCAAAATAAAATGTAATATTTACTTTCATATTCTGAAAATAATTGAGTTATGATGTACATCCTGTATATTTTAAATCCATATTGCAAACAGTTTTATAATACTATGTATATATTGGTAGGATTAAATATTGTGAAGGTTTCTTGGGAAAAAACGCCAGTAACTCATAATTTTTTCTGTTAATTTTTGCCAGCAAGGTTTCAAAATTCATTTCTTGTCTTTATTATCTTATTTCATCTTTTTGAATTGTTATTCAGTCTTTACGTTGTTCATGTTTCAGACATAAAAAGAATGGGATCTACTTACATGACCATAGGAAAGTTGTTCGAAGACCAATCAAAAGTCGATTGGCAAGGTTTAGCAGATAAATTATACATCTATAAAGGGATAACGGGTTGCTACCCCGATATATTCTGCCTGCAAAGATCGGCAGAGCAGAAAAAAAGGGAATGCGAAAGAAACGTTCAGGTACAACAGCCGCAACTTTTAGAAATTCGCAAAAGAACAGACGTTCTCACGTATGCGGTTTTCGCCGAGTTAACGCATTTTCATCAGGAGAAAGACGGAGAGATCAAGCAGGCTATGAAAACATTCTTGCAGGAACAGGTTAACTTTTACAAAAATATAGTAAGTAAATTAGAAGACACTCTACAACGTTTTCAGTGAGTTTACAAGTAAAAGAAAAAAATTAGTCACTAATAATTGTGATATTGGTATGCAAATTAATTGAAATGGAACCTTAATTATAGATGACACTGTCGTAATAATATCGTACATGTGGCAACCACAATGAATTAAATGCTTTATGTTATTATATCGAGTGTCCAAAGTGCCTATTTAAATTATTCGTGTAAAAAATTTCAAATTTTTTAGATCGACATGGTTATGTAAGGGTTCAATTTAGAAACACTTTCAAACTTCCAGTGTTGCCAAATATATGCACATTTGGCATATATTTCTACTTTTTTCTTTATGATTCTCTATAAAGAATTATATTAATTTAGTCTTATTTCCCTATATATCTCTTTAACAGTTTGCTAATAAATTATTTTTAGAAATTCTTCATCCTATTTCATAGTTACGAAAATGACTTAAATTAATGTTCGAGATTTCAATTTGAAATTTAAAATCACTAAGCTGTTGCCAAATTTGCATAAATCTGGCAACACTGGAAATTTGAAAATGTACCTTATATTATGTGGATCTACAAAGTTTAAAATGAATATTTTTCCGTAATAACTTAATAGGCCAGTCGCCTTGGGGCACCCGAAATATTATTTTCGAATATTTAAAAGAATAGTGGACATATAAACTTTTGAATTCAGGTCATGTTAATTAAACATAATTTCAAGGGTGAACAGTATTGGTGGAAGTCTGCCATGCTCGGTGTTCTTTAGTTTTATGTATATTTTTGAAATCCTTTTTCAACAAACTACATTAAGTGATTGATTACTATTTAAAAAGTCTATTTTTCATGGATTTGTGATAAAATTCATGGACATGCAAGTTTATTCAATTTTGAATATTTTTAATATACATCTGATTTTTTACCTACATTTTAGGTAATTGTAAGAAATACTAACTAAATATTTCCAGAGTAATCCATTGTGAAATTTCACCCTGTATAATTCATACTAGACTATTTAATACACTTTGTTGAAATCAGTTCATTAAGGGGATTTTAAAAGTATAAATTCGAAAATAAACAACCAGCATTGCAGACTTTCAGTTCACCCCAAACATTTAAATTTTACAAAGATTTAAAGATTTTATTCCACGAGTGGTTTCCACACTGTATGTTTTTTTAAGACGTAAGTGTGAGTTTCGCAAGATTGGCTGTGTTTAATAGTATTCCATAACTTTGGTATATTGGGTGTACCAGTTTGTCTTATATATTTTGGTATGTATGTTTACATTTTACCACTGTAAAATTATATCCTATTTGAATGTATTGTCAATTATATGCTTTCGATTTTATTGGAATTTTTTATCGTTGTTTTTTGAAACGATATAATCTGAATTAACTTAAAATTACATTGGATTTCTTTTTCTAAAACTACTCGGCTTCTGTATCTCTAATCGGTTGATATCAGCCTTTGACTATGATTTTGACATTAAATAGGCTGCTATGAATTTCAATTTTAAATCTAATGGTTTCTCCAGTAAATACATATTGTAATGCATTTAGGCAGTTATGTAATAATTTGTTAAATATGTATATTTTATTGTATCTTATATTATTTACTCTTTATAAACCATTAATTTGAAAAATTGGGTGTTTTTATTGATACTTCTCCAGTACCATCAGAGTTATAAATGTTGAATGAAACATGTATCTATTTTGTTGATTTTCACTTTATTCCACATCTAATGGATCTCCATGAAATAAATTATTTCTCTTTTTCAGTGTCGTAATGAGTTTTCAATTTCAGTACTAAGAACAGTGCTGTAATGAACTCATTACAGCATTGTTTTTAGTTATAATTTTCGTTTTGTGGTTGAAAACACTGACATCCCATCCTTTCGAATGTCAACACGCGTCCATTGCATGTCAATTGTCAATATTAAACCATGTAAAGATTTGAATGCACTATTCCAATTCTATTTGATGACTGAGTACTAAAACAAGGGCCTTTAGTATGATAAGAAGCTGTCCAATCAGAAACCTGATCATCTTGTCACCTCCTCTTTTTTATAATGCGGAAAATTTGATCTTAAGCCCCGCCTACTTGTTGTTTAACTACTAAATTCTGATCATTTACTGAAATTATTACAAAAACATGATGATTCAGTACTAAAACAAGGGCATTTAATATGATAAGACGCTGACCAATCAGAAATTCGTCTTGTCACCTCCCTCTTTTTTACAGTGCCGACAATTAGATTTAAAGCCCCGCCCATTAGTCGTTCAACTACTAAATTCTGATCATTTCCTGAGATTATTACAAAAACATGCTGATTCAGTAGCAAAACAAGGCCATTTAATATGATAAGACGTTAACCAATCCGAAACCTGACAGTTTTGTCACCTCCCTCTTTTTACAGTGCCGACAATTAGATTTTAAGCGCCGCCCATCTGTCGTTCAACTACTGAATTCTTATCATTTCCTGAGATTAAAACAGAAACATGATGATTCAGAACTGAAACAAGTGCATTCAGCAAGATTAGTCACTGGCCAATCAGAAACCTGATCGTCAGTTGTCGCCTCCTCCTTTTCACAGGGTCGATAAATGGATCTTAAGCCCCGTCCATCTGGCATTCAACTTCTAAATTCTGATAATTTTCTGAGATTATTACAAAAACATGATGATTCAATAATAAAACAAGGGAATTTAGTAATATGAGACGCTGATCAATCAGACACCTGATCTACTTGTCACCTCCCCCTTTTTACAGTGCCGACAATTAGATCTTAAGCCCCGCCTACTTGTTGTTTAACTACTAAATTCTGATCATTTCCTGAGATTATTACAAAAACATTATGATTCAGTACTAAAACAAGGGCATATAATATGATAAGACGCTTACCAATCAGAAACCTGATCGTCTTGTCACCTCCCTCTTTTTACAGTGCCGACAATTAGATTTTAAGCCCCGCCCATCTGTCGTTCAACTACTAAATTATTATCATTTCCTGAGATTAAAACATGATGATTCAGAACTAAAACAAGTGCATTCAGCAAGATTAGTCACTGGCCAATCAGAAACCTGATCGTCAGTTGTCGCCTCCTCCTTTTTACAGTGTCGATAAATGGATCCTAAGCCCCGTCTATCTGGCATTAAATTTCTAAATTGTGATCATCTCCGCCACAATGAGTAGACAAACCTCAAATTAAAAATAATCATTTACAGTTTTCCCTCAGTTTATTCCAAGGTCGCATTTCCTTGTTGAGTCAACTAATCTAACAAATTCATATCGGAAATGCCTATGCGGAAATGCGTCTATACCGTCAACCAATCAGAATCAAGAATTATTTGACATTATGATGACAGCATTCTCGAACAAATCCCAAGTTGGGAATCTCATTTTGTAGCACTAGATAATAAAAGTAGATATATGTATTTCTCTATTTCAGTGTCGTAATGTGTTCATCACAGTACTAAAAACAGTGCTGTAATAAACTCGTTTACATTGTTTTTAGTTATATTTTTCGTTTTGTGGTTGACAACACTGATATCCTATGCTTTCGAATGTCAACACGCGTCCATTGCATGTCAAATGTCAATATTAAACCATGTAGAGATTCAACGCGCACTGTCATTCAAATTCTATAATCTGTCAATTTTCATATCAGTCACACCAACTACGAAAATAAAATACAAAAGGCACTAGGAGGTATAATCTGAATTTTTCATTGAATTCCAATAAATTCCTCACAATTCTTGACTGAAATAGAGAAAATATCGTTTAATACTCTTGCAGAAGATAATTCCAACACTCATGTGTTAAAAAACTCGCTCCTTCGTCGTTCCTTTTCGAATTTAGCATTCGTGTTGGAATAGGTGCCCATTCTGCAACTTATTTTAGAATATACTATTATCAATACAATCTACCATTATTATTAGGTATTTTAATAATAATAATTATTTTATTTATACAATTGCGCTTTTTTCTACGATCATATGTTCAGAATACGTTAATTGTTCAAATATCTCTGTCACGTTCGTTACTGTGTCGAATCCGACGAATGGTTCTGCTGTTCTGAAATTTGTTTTCTCAATAATTTCCAGAAATTCATCGGGTCAAGTTGTAACTTGGAAGACGCTTGAACTGGGTGCTGAGACAAGACTAAACGTCGCAGCGACGCTGGGTTGGTGGGAGAACCAACCTACTTATTTGAGGGCAAGGCTCGTATTTGTGAGAAAAATGTCAGATAAAATCCTCATTAAACCACGACCAGAAATTTTGAAGAACTAAATGATTAAAATCTGCCAATTCTGCACTCGAAAATGAATGCACCTTGTCGCTGAGTGTATTTAAACGATTTTTCGTAATCTTCCATTTCTACATTGTTATTCTGAATTGATGAACACCAAGTTACTGTTAGGCCTCGTCTGAATTCGACCATGAAAGAATTACAATGGTCTGATTTCTATTTCTCCACATAAATGACATTTTTCATGCTGCAATCACAGGCAGCGTATCTCCAGAAAATTTCTACGCATTCGTTTTGAATGTAATATCAGTTCGTTTCGAAATAAATACTTTTATTAATTTTGTGTTTGTTTATTTTTCAGGTTTCATTGCAATGTGGAAAATTGCGGAAAAATTATGGCAAGAAAAGGATGTTGCTCGACCACCTGCTTGAAGAATATTCTCAATTTTTTTAATCTCATATTTCTGGTGAGTGAAATCATTAATTTTGCTCCAAGTGTTTCAGTTTCCTTGAGAGAATCAATTATCTGCATTGAATATTATTCATCTGTTCTACCACTCCTTCGAAATATTGAGCGATGTATCTATAAGGTAGTCTATTTTTGGAACCCCATTTTTAAACGTTGCAGCGAAAGGATATCACTTCTTTGCTCGCTTATTTCTAGGACAGGCCAATTTTTGAAAAAGTTATGCATTTACAGGATGTTTCAAAACGAGTCCGAAAATTTTAAGAAAGCGATTATATATTTCGCAGACGCAAAAATCTATTTCGTATATTTCTTCTGTCTCATTTTAATTTTTTTTTTCAGTTTGTTGCTCTGGGAGTTTTAGCTGTTACGATATGGAATCTAGGAAACCAGAGTGTACTAATAGATCTTCTGAATTCTCCTACGTATTCTATCCTGATAGATTTCTTGATGGCGGCTGGAGGCCTTCTCCTGATTGTATCTTTTCTCGGCTGCTTCGGCGTCATCAATGAAAACAGGAAGATTCTCTTAATGGTAAGTGTTTAAACAACCAGAATACTCTCAAAGACTGATGTATCGTATGTAATACAAGACACAATATCAACCCGATTTATGGGATTAATTGAAACTGGAACAAGACACTTCAAATGTTATTAGTGTTATCAAATTTTCAAACTGAAGTTATTTTTGATAAAAGTTACATAGATATGTTTTTTGGGCCGAATAAATCTTTTATGGAAAGATAACATTTGAGTGTAGTTTGCAAATATTGCTGTTTACGATTTTGCAAATCCTAAAGTTTGAAATTATACTTCTATAGTCCAATCTCATGCAACTATGGTTACTCGACTTGAATGGTATCTAGTTGAATATCTTTCATATCCGCAACAAGAAAGGTGAATGAAATCAAATACATATAATCGTTAAAATTTATATTTTCAATTGGTAGAGTAGATAAATTCAATGTGAAAATACTTAACGAGATAAGTCGCTGGCCAATCAGAAATCTCATCGTCTAAAGGCGCATCCCTCTTTCAACTGTGCCGGAAACTAGATTTTAAGCCCCGCCTATTTGTTGTTTAACTACTAAATTCAGATCATTTCCTGAGATTATTACAAAAAGATGATGATTCACTGATAAAACAAGGGAATTTAGTAAGATGAGACGCTGATCAATCAGAAACCTGATCGCCTTGTCTCCTCCCCCTTCTTACAGTGCCGAAAATTAAATCTTAAGCCCCGCCCATCTGTCGTGCAACTACTAAATTCTGATCATTTCCTGAGATTATTGCAAAAACATGATGATTCGGTACTAAAACAAGGGCATTAAATATGATAAGACGCTGACCAATCCGAAACCTGATCGTTTTGTCACCTCCCTCTTTTTACAGTGCTGACAATTAGATTTTACATCTTAAGCCCCGACCATATGTCGTTCAACTACTAAATTCTGATCATTTCCTGAGATTATTGCAAGAACATGATGATTCGGTACTAAAACAAGGGCATTAAATATGATAAGACGCTGACCAATCCGAAACCTGATCGTTTTGTCACCTCCCTCTTTTTACAGTGCTGACAATTAGATTTTACATCTTAAGCCCCGCCCATCTGTCGTCCAACTACTAAATTTTGATCATTTCCTGAGATTATTGCAAAAACATGATGATTCGGTACTAAAACAAGGGCATTAAATATGATAAGACGCTGACCAATCCGAAACCTGATCGTTTTGTCACCTCCCTCTTTTTACAGTGCTGACAATTAGATTTTACATCTTAAGCCCCGACCATATGTCGTTCAACTACTAAATTCTGATCATTTCTTGAGATTATGACAAAAACATGATGATTCAGTACTAAAACAAGGATATTTATTAAGATAAGCCGATGTCCATCAGGAACCTCATTTTACAGTGCCAAAAATTAGATTTTAAGCCCCGTCCATCTATCGCTTAACTACTAAATTCTTATCATTTCCTGAGATTAAAACAGAAACATGATGATTCAGACCTAAAACAACTGCATTCAGCAGGATTAGTCACTGGCCAATGAGAAACCTGATCGTCAGTTGTCGCCTCCTCCTTTTTACAGTGTCGATAAATGGATCTTAAGCCCCGTCCATCTGGCATTCAACTTCTAAATTCTGATCATTTCCTGAGATTATTACAAAAACATGATGATTCAGTACTAAAACAAGTGCATTTAATATAATAGGATGCTGACCAATCAGAAACCTGATCATCTTGTCACCTGCTCTTTTTTTCAATGCCGAAAATTTGATCTTAAGCCCCGCTTATTTGTTGTTTAACTACTAGATTCTGATCATTTCTTGCGATTATTACAAAAACATGATGATTCAGTACTAAAATAAGGGCATTTAATATGATAAGATGCTAACCAATCAGAAACCTGATCATCTTGTCACCACCTCTTTTTTACAATGCCGAAAATTTTATCTGAAGCCCCGCCTATTTGTTGTTTAACTACTAAATCCTGATCATTTCCTGAGATTATTACAAAAACATGATGATTCAGTACTAAAACAAGGGCAATTAATATGATAAGAGGCTGAGCAATCAGAAACCTGATCGTCTTGTCACCAATATTAACAATATAACAATTATTCTCCAACATCACGATCCCTGTATGAAGTTTCTCAGCTTCAACTTAAACACTCCCAGTGATTTAGCTCCCTTGATAAAGATAGGTAGTTCATTATAAGTGCCAAATCCCCTGAACAACAACGACCTCATTGTGCCAGTCCTGTTTGTCCTTTCAATGCGTAAATTATCTCTCCCGCGAGTAGAAAAATCATGAATCTGGATGTTAAAATTCAAAAATTCATCAAAA
Organism: Micraspis discolor; assembly: GCA_030674115.1. Lineage (NCBI taxonomy): Eukaryota > Metazoa > Arthropoda > Insecta > Coleoptera > Coccinellidae > Micraspis > Micraspis discolor. Next base: position 2,894,180 of record JARTUT010000005.1, on the reverse strand, counting down.
TAAGACGGACCCAGTCCATTCAGCAACTTGAAAATAAATGTCATAGCTATATAGTAGCATCGTTTCTCGACCGTGAACCAGCCCAAAGATCCCAACATGCAGCTTATTGACGTCAACCTGTTACATCCGAGAATTATCCGCATACATCGGTTTTGGAGTTTTTGTAGTTGTTTCATCTGTGTCAAGTTGAACAAAAAAATTATCGATGCACAGTAATCAAACTGCGGCTGCACAATAGCCCGATATACTATAATCCTAGAGAAAACTGATAAGTTGTCAGTTATTCTCGCAAAATAAAATATTTTCTTCCTAATTTTCTTAGACATATATTGGAAGTGGCAGCCAAAGTCCAAACTGCAATCAATCTTGAATCCCAGATATTTAATAGATGTCACGAATTCAAGGTTTTCATCCCCTATTTTTAATTACAAAGTATTCAGATTCAATTTGTCATACTTTTATTTCGAAGTTATAATCATTGCTTTGGTTGTTGCAATGCTCAATTTCAATTTATTTACAATAAAATATTTGTTTACGATGCTTAAAACAAAAATATCACTCCTGTAGCAGGCCAACATGGTATCGTCCGCGAACAAATTCAAGAAAGATACGACGCTGACCAATCAGGAACCTGATCGTCTTGTCACCTCCCCCTTTTTTCAGTGCCAACAATTAGATCTTAAGCCCCGCCCATCTGTCGATCAACTACTAAATTCTGATCATTTCCTGTGATTATCACAAAAACATGATAATCAGTACTTAAACAAGGGCATTTAATATGACAAGACGCTGACCAATCAGAAATCTGATCATCTTGTCACCTTCCTCTTTTAACAGTGCCGACATAGATTTTTAAGCCCCGCCCATCTGTCGTTCAACTACTAAATTCTTATCATTTCCTGAGATTAAAACAGAAACATGATGATTCAGAACTAACACAAGTGCATTCAGCAAGGTTAACCACTGGCCAATCAGAAACCTGATCGTCAGTTGTCGCCTCCTCCTTTTTACAGTGTCGATAAATGGATCTTAAGCCCCGTCCATCTGACACTTTTTCGAAATGTTTCACAATGATTTACCCATATCTCATACGAAATATATCATGCTTACTGGGTTATTATGGAAATAGTTACTCCACATCTATATGTAATATTTTGAGTATTTTAAGTTTTTTTTATTGATTTTAATTATTTTTTTTATTTGTTTTATCTCTTGAATGTTTTCAGTTCATTTTTATACTTCTCTTCATTGTAATGATGGAACTGATGGTCGCTCTTCTTGGATACGTCTACAAGGAAAATGTTGATGAAGAATTGAGACTAGACTTGAATAGAACGATGCTCATAAATTATGGAGTTGATGAAGTTAAAACATACGCCATTGATGTTATGCAAGAAAGGGTGAGTGATGATCTTGAATCTTCACAATAATTATTGTATAATTTCAAATTAATTTTTACTCTAGAATTAATATTAATTAATTGTTTTGAATATTCAGTTCTCTTGTTGTGGCGCTGCGCAGTTCGAAGATTGGCAGTATTCAATTTGGAGATCTACGAATTTGACGAAAAACTTGGTCCCAGATTCGTGTTGCAAAACGGTCTTACCTGGATGTGGTGGCAGGGACCATCCCTCGAATATAAACTACGAAGTGAGTATGTTTTTTCTACAAAAATCTCCATAAGAGCAAAATAACTTAAGTATGATTTGATGTATGATAGGAAGTAAAAAAAATTGATAGTTTGAACAAAAAACCATATTCGAAAAATAAAATAAAAAAGGAATGAATTTTTTAATTTTATTTAATAACATAAACTAGAACATTTTTGTTGCTTGAATAATTTTCGTAGCGGAATAGAATTCACGGTTCTTTTTGATAGAAATAATTTAATTATTCTTATATTTTGTTTTTCGAAAACGGTTCATTTTATCGAACATTTTTCTCTATTTCTCATTACAGCATTGTTTTTAGTTATATTTTTTGTTTTGTGGTTGACAACACTGACATCCTAACCTTTCGAATGTCAACACGCGTCCCTTGCATGACAATTATAAATATTAAACCATGTGGAGATTTGAATGCCCTATTCAAATTCTATGATCTGTCAATTTTCGTATCAGTCACACCAACTGCGAAAATAAAATACAAAAGACACTAGGAGGTATAATCTGAATTTTTAATTGAATTCCAATAAATTTCTCATAATTCTTGACTGAAATAGAGAAAATATCGCCTAATACTCGTTGCAGAAGGCAATTCCAACACTCATGCGTTCAAAAACTCGCTCCTTCGTCGATCGTTGTCGAATTTCGCATTTGCGTTGGAATAGGTGCCCATTCTGACAATCGTTTTAGAATATACTATTTAGAACTCCTTAGCGTTCAGGGTATTGAAGATGTAAGAATTAAAATGTACAGGGTGGGCATATTTCGAAGTTGTAGTGCTAAAACATCGAATTATGCCCACCCTGCACAACCTAGTCCGCCTCTGGTAAACTAAACGAGCTAATTTGAATATAAGGGCAGTATTTTAAGCGCCAGTTTTTCTTACCTGAATAGAAATTTTTCCTAGAACTATAACTAATTCAGCTACATTTTCTAGGGCTGCTTGAATAAAATGGAAGAAGAAATGAAGAATGGATTATTATTGATTATATTCCTAGGCCTCGGTGTTGGTTTATCTCAAATAATTGGCATCATCTTGGGAATCCACCTTTATTTAAAACTGAAAGAAGAAATCGACATAAACGAGCTCCGGAGAATTTTACACAACACGTGACTTTATTCCCATCTTTCTCACTCCCCCCTCAATAATTTTGAATTCTTCAATTAAAAGATGATTTTATCTAACTGTATATATTTCCAAAAGTATTTATCAATGCCAGTCTCAAACAAGTGATATTAATTGTATTATTTATTTATTCTCTTCATTTTACTAGTCAACTTAATAAATTGTAAGTAGAATAAAAAAAATCTAATAAACTGATCCAAAACATAACATGTTTATTTTTTTCAAAAATTATTACCGACACAAACATTTTTCTGGAAGATATTTTAACATGCTCTGAAGATGCACGTAGAGCATATTGTCAACGTCTGATGCAGTTGCAGCCACTAAAATCCATGGAAGCAACACGAAAATGAATCTCCAAAGAGACAACTGGTTCCAGTGCTTTATTTCCTCCACTGTAATCTGCAAGGTAATAACATTACAAGATGGAAATTTACTAGTAAGTAGTACTTGTAGTAGTAAGCAAAAACATGGTGATGCAGAACCAAGCTAAGGGCATTTAACGAGATAAGTCGCTGGCCAATTAGAAATCTGATGGTTTATTATCGCCCCCCTCGTTATATAATGCCGACAATTTGATCTTTAGCCCCGCCCATTTGTTGCTTAACTACCAAACTTTGTTCATTTCCTGAGATGAACAAAAACATGATGATTCAGTACTAAAACAAGGGCATTTAGTGAGATAAGACGCTGACCAAACAGAAACCTGAACGTCTTGTCGCCTTCCCCTTTTTACAGTGCCGACAATTAGATCTTAAGCCCCACCCATCTGTCGTTCATCTACTAAATTCTGGTTATTTCCCGAGATTATTACAAAAACATTATGATTCAGTACTAAAACAAAGGCATTTAGCGAGATAAGTAGCTGGCCAATTAGAAATCTGATCGTCTATTGTCTCCTCCTTCATACAGTGCCGACAACAATCTCTCAAGCCCCGCCCATTTGTCGTTTTACTACTAAATTCTGATCATTTCCTGAAATAATTACAAAACATGATGATTCAGTACCAAAACAAGACCATTAATCGAGATAAGTCGCTGGCCAATCAGAAATCTAATCGTCTATTGTCGCCTCCCCCCTTTTTACAATGCCGACAATAAGATCTTAAGCCCCGCCCATCTGTCGTTTAACTACTAAATTCTGTTCATTTCCTGAGATTATTACAAAAACATTCAATACTAAAACAAGGGTATTGAGCCAGATAAGACGCTGACCAATCAGAAACCAGATCGTCTTGTCCCTTCCCTCGTGATATAATGCCGACAATTAGATCTTAAGTAGATTTAAAATCATTGAAAACATAAACCGTTTTTATAAAGAATAAGTATTTTTTATAGTGATAAATGTTTTTTAATGTTGATAAGTGTTGTATATGTGGCATAAGTTTTTTCATGTAAAATGACTGTTTTTCAAATATGTTTCTTTAATTTTTTTATCGTTTATTTAATTCATTTCTTATGAAGTCTGAAAGTTCATTAGATTTATTCATTTCACATGAATTTCGTTTATTTTTTATACTGTTTTTCCATTGTATTGTAATTTGGGAAGTATGCTAATCGAAAACCTTGAATTCTCTAAATAATTTTTATACTTGTTGTATATATTGTTTACGTTCTAGCAATGCTGAAGATTCAACTTTTACTATCAATTCTTTATGCCCTTCTTCTGAATAATTTGTATTCATGGTTGAATGTCATGTTATGATTTTCAAAAATTTTTTGTGTTAATTTTATTGCGAATATAAATAAAATATTCTTCATTCATTTATTTTTGTATAATTTCAGTATCCTTTGTTTTTCTCGTCTTCATTTCATGTTTTTTTTTTAATTTTGTTCATTACTTTCATATCATTTAATAACTGAGCTTTTATTCGTATTAATTTAATTATCCCTGATCTGAATTTAATGAATTTTGTCGTCTGTTTAGTTTTGGAATTAATTTCATATGATATAATACTCTGTAATTATATTCCTAAATATCCACCAGAATAACAATAAAATGATAAAAATTAAACAGATTTTGTCTTTATTTTAATAATCTAGCATATGACTGAATTTCACATGAGCGGCATAATTCAGTGCATATGCACGCTTGAAAAAATTTAAAATTCCCGCTGCTTCGTTCCTGTACTACCAAATATGGCGGCCGATTTTTTTTTTACCAAAAGTTAGTTATTATTATCATTCAATTCAATATTTTCAATTTAATTTATTATTAATATTTTTTACTAGTTATTTTATTTTCTTTAAATTTTTGATTAATTTGTTTATAAATTATCTATTGACAAAATGAAAATATTTGAAAACAAACAATATAGATCATTATCAAATCAGCTAAACCATACTAAAATATGTATATTATATATGTATATACAATTGAGGTGTTTTTCCATAAAAATGGCGTCTTCAGATTTATGTGGATTTTATAGTTGTAATTGAAATACTCAGGTACATCAGATAATATAAATATGGAATAGAAAACGAGTAACTATGAGTATTTTCCAATTCAGATACAATTTTCTATTCATATTAAGAGTACATAGGTAAAATGAAATTCCAAAAAGAACTTTTCGACTCTCAAAAATGAATCAATAAATTTGGCATTGACTAATATTATATGTTACACAAATTTTTTTCCACATCATAATTTTTTTTTTTAATAGAAAGATTCTACAGTAAAAGATATCTCAAAAAATAATGCTTCATGATTGAATATATTATTTTCCGCGGAGCGTTAATGGCGGCTTATAGCCTATTGTCGCCACTGTCTTATACAGGGTGAGTCTTTGACCACTGCGTTAATTTTAACCATAGGTTCTTGAGTTGAATGAAAAACTACTTTCCATTACGGTTTTTCCATATTCATCCAAAAGTTATTGAATCTGAATTGTATAAAACATTATTTTCCAGTATAGAATGGAAAATACTTTCACAGCATCCACTATTGAATCTGAATTGTATAAAAACATTATCCGAAATGATTCACTCACTCATGTTTCATCCGATTAGGTCCATATCCAGAAGGAAGATACAAAATACTTATTTTCTGGTAAAAAAAATTCAACACCATAAACATAGATTTTTGTTGTTCTACTATATTTTCTTTCTACTTCAAGATTATAAACCATGCCTTTCTAGTAAGAAATTCCAAAAAAACCTCAGAATTATTGGGTGTTATCATCATACATTTGTAATTTTCTTCTTAAAATTTCCAAATCATGATAACCATCATTTCTATGAAACTTCCAAGGCAAGAGGTTGTCACTGTGCTTTTTTTTCACTCAAAGCCAGAAAAAATCATCTATGATTTTCCAAACACTGATATTTCTGAAGTTTCTTCTCCTTGACAGAGACCAGTGAACAGGTATTTTCTGTACTGAATCTCAATAACAATTTACCTGGATAGATCACAAGTATTTCCAGATTTAGGTGTGCAATTATACTTTCTTGAAGAAATACCTAAATTAGGTGTTCTTTGATAAAAAATTTTTTGTTAAATCATTAATATGAATCTATATTCTGTTTAGACTATAATTACTGATTTTTATAATCAGAGTATCTGTTTTAATTACGTAAACAAGAACATAAATATTGAATAATGGTTATTCATAGATTATGTCAAATTTTAATACCTTACCATAGAATATTAATTTATTACCGAACCCCAGGAGAGAAAAAATTAATATTTGCAATATTTTTTTAAATGAAAGATAATATCTGTAACTATTATTGATCTTTAGTTATAATTTTCCTCAGAATAATTAGAGTGAATTATTATCACATTAAAATATTAAAACGTCTTTGTGGTGGGTAGTTCCAAATATGTTCTGTGGTTTCTTGTTGTTTTGATTCTGTTTGAAACTGTCAAAAGTTATTTGTATGTTCAAAAAAAAAAGTGGAAAATTTTTTAGGGATAATATCGATAGTTTTAAATTATTCAATTCAGTATGAAATGATTTTATGGTCAGAAATTGCATTCTATTCTAATCTTTCTTGTTTATGAGCTTATAGCTTCCAGATTCAATATTGTTTGAATTTTAATTAACCATGCATCATAACAAAAATTCAGAAATATTAAAACTAAGTCAAATTTTATTATCTCCTGAGTTTGAGAACAAGGTTGAATCGGTGTATGAAATAAAGATAATAAAGGTATAAAACAAATCTAGGAGTCTGGGTTCGAAGTTTTTAAAACTCATATGAGCTCAATTTGAAGCATTGCTATGTTAGAATAGATATAATTTGATGAACCCTGAAAGCCTGAAACTATAAAAAACCAGCTCTTCATAAAGACAAGTCTTCAATTTAACAGGTCCTGACAGAAAATACTTTACCTATTTCAACGGTCAAAATATACCGAAGAGTGATGGAAAACTTTTTCTTTATTTATTATGGAATATTATTCTGGATTAAATATTAAATAAGGTGCTAGTTATCATCAACAATGAATACAGCAAATGGCAATTTAGATTTTGTGGTGAATGTAAGACAAAAATTGCTCAGTGGTTAATTTCATCTATAGTGTTTAGTGGTGGAACCATAGACTGGAGAGATTTCCCCAAACTTTTGTAGAAATATTTAATAAAGACATAAAATATGGCAACATTGAACAAATCTGATTATTGAATCATTTCAGCACAGAGTTGGATTTGGGAAAATCAGAAAATTTGGACAAAATTATATCGATTCAATTCCTTTCAACTTCAAATATCTCAAGAATGGTGCAATTTAGGAGAAAAGACGAAGAATGGTTTTATATGCAAAAAAGACTAATGATTCCAGGAAGTACGAGATACGGACCTTTAGTTCAAGCGATATTTGTTTTTCATGCAATTTACCCAATCTGTAGAGTAGTAGTGAGAAACCCACAAGAAGTGTAATAAATCTATTGATGCCAAAATATGCACGAGTGTTATCAAAAACCTTCTACAAGAGATAATTTCAATTGATATTGTCGTTTGAATATTACAGGTGAAAATGAAATTTTTTTATGAAATTTCAACACCCTATATCTTTTGAACGGGGCCAAATTTGGAAAAATGTTATAGGAAGAAAATGTTTCTTTTGACGTCAAGAATCTATGGTTAAAATTAACGCAGTGGTCAAAGACTCACCCTGTACAAAGTCACCATTGATTGCAATGATTACTAGCGCCATCTATGTGTTGGTTCCGGAACTTTTCAGCCCACGTAGTATTTATCATCTTAGTTTACAACTATTTTTATTATTCTTCTGTCTCACGAATTTGAACAATGAAATTTAATGGAAAAATTTCCTATCTGGAGTCCTTCAGATGTCCCAGTTGTACTTGATCTCATTCCAATGACATTTGTTATTTTTTTAATGGAAAAATGAGAAACTTTAAAACATGAAGAAAGTAGAATAGATTTTTTCGAAACAAGTTTTGAAAGAGAATTCTTTTTACATCAACAAATATTTTTGTTTTAATTTCAATAACTACTCACATTAAGATCCAAGATTGTAATGTTGTTATCTGCTAATAGGCCAAGTTTATTTTCTATGTTAGAGGCTGATAAATGCAATATGAATCCGATTGCGTATAAAAGTATCACCATGACGCCTATCACCCTATATGACATGGAGAAATCAAGGAAATGCCTCCTGTTGATATGTGCTATGTCAATTCTGAAAAAAGATAAAACTTCGGCAATAATCCAAGAGTAAATATCTGAAATTGTGTTTTGCTTACAATCACCCCTTCTATTTTTCTCATCCTTGCCCAAGAAAAACTATATTTTAAGGTCGAGCACAATTGAAGGACCCACAAATTGAACATACTTACTCTTGGTGTATGTAAAGTGAGATAAATCAATAAATTAAATCGATAATCTCACCTGTCCAAGGACGAAACAAGGCATATAGTTATGAATAAGTAGAAAAAGGTTATATACACGTCGTTGAAATTGGAGTAGAAATGTAAAAACTCGACGTTCTGATAATGCGAGTTACAGATCAGATACAACCATTGACCGAAGGCCAACCCCGCCAGAAGGCCATGACATGGAAGAAAAATTTTCATACAATATTTCTGGATGCAAATGGCCACGGTCAAAGGAGCCCTGAAAAAAAAATATGCATAAAGGAAAGAAAGTAACGATATAATTGTAAGGAAACACTGCAGCGATATAAAAATTCCAACACTATACAGGGTCTTTCACGAGGAAGCTCACCCATGTTTATACGGGAAACTACTGAACGTATTTTCATGAAATTCAGCACTTATAAGTATTTCACGATGCTGATGAAATCTAAAATATTTTCAAGGCATGAGCACCTCCGGTTTTTCCGGAAATGACGTCAACTTCCGTTTTTCAAATTACAACACCATTTTTTATTGCAGAAATAGATTCCTTAGAAAATTTCAAGTTATTTTGATGTAACATTTTTCAGTTTTGGTTGGAAAATTCTCTCTGAGCGGGAAAATTCGAAAAAAAAACGAAAATAGAGCTCCGCTGAAACAAGAATAACTTCTAGGTTTTTGGATGGAAAATTTTCATTTTTGGATTTTTCAAGATGTAAGATTGATGTATCCACTTTAAAAATCGAAATCGCGATTCATGATACAGGGGGTGAAAAAATCGCTTTCAAAGTTAGGGATGACAAAATCGTGAAAAATCAATTTTTTCAAATTAGAACCCCATTTTTTATGGCAGATATTGAATCTACGTTAAAAATAATGTGAGTGTATGCATCACACCCTTGCCCTAAAGTGGATATTTTCTGAGTTATTCACAAAAAACTGTTTTTCGTCTTGAATTTTCAGCTATTTCTTTTCCCTTCAAGCAAAAAAGATGAAATTTTCAGGAACTGTTACTTAAACCATGTTTTAGATTTTACTACCCTAATATGCAAGAGAAAAAAGTTACAGGTTGTTCCTAAATAGATGGCGAATTTGGATTCGAATTTGTATCGGAAACCTCTTTATTTCAACTAATCGGCCATCGGTTTTCTCTCCAGTGATAAATAAATAATTCCTTATGAACCATATGCAAAAACTTACCATGTTTTACATTCTTTTTTTTATAATGATAGATATCATTAATTACATCTGCCAAATTCCTCTTTATTCAGTAGCATTTTGTGTTTACTATTAATTTGGTGATAATTCGTATTAAGTTATAAAATCGATCACTATGCCTAATTTTACCAATGAAGATTATTTAAATCTCATTCTACTTCATGGAGAATGTAATAAAGTTGTAGATAGAACGATTCGACTGTTCATTGAGAGGTTTCCTGACCGACCCAGACCAACGAGAGATACCATTAACAGAACCATGACAAACTTGAGAAATGTCGGATCTTTCTTTAAGAAAACTATACACAGAGAAAAAAGTGTAGTAGAAGATGAGAACAACGAAATTACAGTTCTTGCATATTTTCGTGTGAATCCTCAAAATTCTCTCAAAGATGCCGAGATTGCTCCGGGATTATCTCAATCGAGTGTTTGGAGAATATTAAAAAAACATAAAATGCACCCATATAAATTCAATAGGGTACAGCATTTGAAGGAAACTGATTTCGTCAGGAGAACAGAGTTTTGCGAAGCTATGATGATTCGATTTCAAGAGAATGAAAACTTTTTGGACTGTATAATTTGGACAGATGAATCTAAATTCACAAAGAATGGTTCTTTCAATAGGCATCACAGTCATTATTGGGATGAAGAGAACAACCACCACTTCAGACAATGGAACTTTCAAGAGACCTGGAGTTTCAATGTTTTTTGCGCCATCAAAAATAATGCAATTCTCGATGTTCACATTTACGATGGGACTTTAACTGGTAAGATAGAACACTACACATGTTTGCATTATTTAAAGAATGTTCTCCCTTAGGAGATAGATATTCTGACATATTGACTCAAATAATTGAGCCGCTAGTACAGAACCATATTACCACTTATGGTATCAACAAGATGGCGCGCCTCCACACAATTCACTCAATGTGTCAAATATCCTATACAGGCTATTTGAAGATCGATGGTTGGCGAACAATGGTCCACATCTTGGCCACCACGTTCTCCCGATTTAACTCCTTTAGACTATTATGTTTGGGGTAGGATAAAAAATATTGTCTACTCAACTCCCCTGACTGATAAAGAGGACTGCATAGAACGAGTCAGAAATGCGTTCAGGTTTGTTTAGATTTTTAGATTCATAGTTTTGAAACTCAATTTGGTTTTTAAACACTTTTGCAGATCTCTTCCTCCCGATGAAATAAGAAGAACAACGCACGAAGCATTCCTGAGACGTATAAATAAATGTCTAGAAACTAACGGTCAAAACTTTGAGCATCTTCTCTAGTTATAACTGCGAGAGTTTGCCATGGTTCTCCTCATAGTAACTTGGAGTCAGTTTCAAGAAGGGGTGAAAAATCTACAGCATGGTTCAAATAACAGTTCCTGAAAATTTCATCTTTTTGGCGTGAAGGGAAAAGAAATAGCTGAAAATTCAAGACGAAAAACAGTTTTTGTGAATAACTCAGAAAATATCCACTTTAGGCCAAGGGTGTGATGCATACACTCACATTATTTTTTAACGTAGATTCAATATCTGCCATGAAAAAATGGGGTTCTAATTTGAAAAAATTGATTTTTCACGATTTTGTCATCCCTAACTTTGAAAGCGATTTTTTCACCCCCTGTATCATGAATCGCGATTTCGATTTTTAAAGTGGATACATCAATCTTACATCTTGAAAAATCCCAAAAATGAAAATTTTCCATCCAAAAACCTCGAAGTTATTCTTGTTTCAGCGGAGCTCTATTTTCGATTTTTTCGATTTTTCCCGCTCAGAGAGAATTTTCCAACCAAAACTGAAAAATGTTACATCAAAATAACTTGAAATCTATTTCTGCAATAAAAAAATGGTGTTGTAATTTGAAAACGGAAGTTGACGTCATTTCCGGAAAAACCGGAGGTGCTCATGCCTTGAAAATATTTTAGATTTCATCAGCATCGTGAAATACTGCTGTGCTGAATTTCATGAAAATACGTTCAGTAGTTTCCCATATAAATATGGGTGAGGTTCCTCGTGAAAGACCCTGTATAGAGATTTAATTGTAAGATTCAAATTTCTACAAATTTTTATTCTCTTTTACAACAATTTTTTACATTTTGAATTCAATGCAATGTGGAAAATTTTTAGGTCGATTTAAAATTCCCGCCTTTTATTACAGATTTCTCGTCGTATTGCAGATGCAGTTTCAGCGCCATCTACTACCTCATTACTAACAACTACTGCTAAAAGTTAGTCGCTTTTTAGTACTGGCAATACAAGGCAGTTTTCCATTTTATTCTTTTAATCCATGGTTAGTATTAACTGAAAAAAGGTGGCTGCAATAAAACCAGCGCCATCTATATGTTAGGCCCGGGAATTTCGAGGAGAATGAAATAGCTTGGTCAAACAATGTAATTTCCTAGCTAGGACTCATTGACGTGTTACGGTGTTTTTTAGAAAAAAGTCTACTCACTTTTGCCTTTTCTGCGAAAAGTCATCTATGTTGTTAGGATCCGTATACATCGCCCGGCTTGCTGGCCTATTTGCCGCCTCAAACTTATTCTTCTTCTGCACATACAATCGTTCCGTGGGATCTTGCCAATCTTTCACTCTCCTTCCCCTGCTGAAATCCTCGTGATGATTCTCGAAAACGTCATCTTGAAGTTCCTCCAGAGCTATCGTGATATCATTCTTGGTCTCTTGTTCTTCTTCTTTCTTCTTATGTTTTCTTTTATTGCTTGCTGCCGGGGAACCTGAATCTCTTTTTTTCTTTTTACTCTTTCTCTTCTCCTTCGGGATCATCATCTCTCTGCTGTCTCCAAGACCGAGTTCGGGGTCTACGTTGTGTCTTTTCTTTCTCGATTTAGATTTTTTGGCGGTGGTCACTTCTTCCCCGTCTCTGGTATTGTACAAGTCTGTGATTGCATTGTGATTTTTTCTTTCGTCAGCGTCTAACTGGTTGTTGTGGTCTTTTTTTCTGCGGTAGTGCTTACGTTCTTCTGGACTGAGGAGCTCCAAATTTCCTGCGGATAATGAACGGGTATTTCACTTTTTTTCGTGATGATGACATTGACGTCAATGCAGATCAAATTTTCAGACATTTCGAATGATATTCTGTAACTAAGATGTCTAAAATAATGGACATCTTAGCTGTAACTATATAATAATTTGTTATATTTTTAGAAAAAATGGATTCGTGAAAGATAATGCATATTCAAAGATTTCTACGAGTATAGTATGTCTACAACCATTAGGTTTATCCAACTGTTTGATTGTGTTTTGTTAAGTTTGTTTCATTTATTTATTGATGAAATAAACCTATTATTTTTATAATAATTCCATTCGGACACCTCGGTAAAAGAAGCTTTCTTACTCATTATACAGTTGGATATTCAATTAAGGAAAAGATGTATTCGTGAATGATAACGCATATTCAACAACAGCAATGCATTATTCAATAAGAGAATTTGACCTTTTTGACTCGAATTCAAGAAAGAAAAAGAATATTCAACGATTTCTATAGTGAGTATGGTTAGTCTACAACCATTACATTTATATGTTCCGGAAAAAAATGCATTCACGAATGGTAAGACATATTCTCGAATGACTGTGGTAAAGACTTTCAATTTGGATATTTCATTAGGGAAAAGATGGTTTCGTGAAAAATAATGCATATTCAGAAACAGCAATGATGATAAGGTCATAGATTTTGGCTATTGCGGCTCAAATTCAATAGAAAAAATGCTTGTTCGACGATTTCTATAGTGAGTTTAGTGATAAGAGAAATTCAATGGTGGTTGTGGCAGAGCGTTACTTCTTATAATTCAAATCTGGCTATGATAGAGCTTTCCTACTCATTATACAGTTGGATATTCAATTAAGGAAAAGATGTATTCGTGAATGATAACGCATATTCAACAACAGCAATGCATTATTCAATAAGAGAATTTGACCTTTTTGACTCGAATTCAAGAAAGAAAAAGAATATTCAACGATTTCTATAGTGAGTATGGTTAGTCTACAACCATTACATTTATATGTTCCGGAAAAAAAATGCATTCACGAATGGTAAGACATATTCTCGAATGACTGTGGTAAAGACTTTCAATTTGGATATTTCATTAGGGAAAAGATGGTTTCGTGGAAAATAATGCATATTTAGGAACAGCAATGATGATAAGGTCATAGATTTTGGCTATTGCGGCTCAAATTCAATAGAAAAATGCTTGTTCGACGATTTCTATAGTGAGTTTAATGATAAGAGAAATTTAGTGGTTGTGGCAGAGCGTTACTTCTTATCATTCAAATCTGGCTATGATAGAGCTTTCCTACTCATTATACAGTTGGATATTCAATTAAGGAAAAGATGTATTCGTGAATGATAACGCATATTCAACAACAGCATTGCATTATTCAATAAGAGAATTCTATAGTGAGAATGGTTAATCTACAACCATTCCGTTTGTTTGTTCCGGAAAAAGAAGAATGCATTCATGAATGGTAAGACATATTCTCGAATAGCTGTGGATAAGACTTTATTTTTGGATATTTCATTGGGGAAAAGATGATTTCGTGAAAAATAATGAATATTCAAGAACAGCAATGATAATGAGGTCATAGATTTTGGTTTTTGCGGCTCAAATTCATAAAAAAAAGGTTGTTCGGCGATTTCTACCTTACTTTTTATCAATCAAATATGGCAAGTGTAAAGCTTTCTTACTCATTATACAGTAAGATATTCAATTAATTGAAAGATGGTATCATGAATGATAATGCACATTCAACAACAGCATTACATTATTCAATAAGAGAGTTTGGCCATTGTGGCTCGAATTCACGAAAGAAAATGAATATTCAACGATTTCTATAGCGAGTATAGTGGGTCTAGAACCATTCAGTTTGTATATTCCGGTGAAAGAAAATGCATTCACGAATGATAAGACATATTCAAATGTGGCTATGGTAAAGTTTTTCTATTCATTATACAGTTGGATATTCAATTAAGGAAAAGATGTACTCGTGAATGATAACGTATATTCCACAACAGCAATGTATTATTCAATCAGAGAATTTGACCTTTGTGGTTCGAATTCATGAAAGAAAATGAATATTCAACGATTTCTATAGCGAGTATAGTATGTCTAGAACCATTCATTTGTATATTCCAGTAAAAGAAGAATGCATTCACGAATGATAAGACATATTCAAATGTGGCTATGGTATAGCTTTTCTATTCATTATACAGTTGGATATTCGATTAAGGAAAATATGTACTCGTGAATGATAACGCATATTCCACAACAGCAATGCATTATTCAATCAGAGAATTTGACCTTTGTGGCTCGAATTCACGAAAAAAAATGAATATTCAACGATTTCTATAGTGAGTATGGTTAGTCTACAACCATTACATTTATATGTTCCGGAAAAAAAAATGCATTCACGAATGGTAAGACATATTCTCGAATGACTGTGGTAAAGACTTTCAATTTGGATATTTCATTAGGGAAAAGATGGTTTCGTGAAAAATAATGCATATTCAGAAACAGCAATGATGATATAGTCATAGATTTTGGCTATTGCGGCTCAAAGTCAATAGAAAAAATGCTTGTTCGACGATTTCTTTAGTGAGTTTAGTGATAAGAGAAATTCAATGGTGGTTGTGGCAGAGCGTTACTTCTTATAATTCAAATCTGACTATGATAGAGCTTTCCTACTCATTATACAGTTGGATATTCAATTAAGGAAAAGATGTATTCGTGAATGATAACGCATATTCAACAACAACAATGCATTATTCAATAAGAGGATTGGACCTTTTTGACTCTAATTCAAGAAAGAAAAAGAATATTCATCGATTTCTATAGTGAGTATGGTTAGTCTACAACCATTACATTTATATGTTCCGGAAAAAAAAATGCATTCACGAATGGTAAGACATATTCTCGAATGACTGTGGTAAAGACATATTCTCGAATGACTGTGGTAAAGACTTTCAATTTGGATCTTTCATTAGGGAAAAGATGGTTTCGTGGGAAATAATGCATATTTAGAAACAGCAATGATGATATGGTCATAGATTTTGGCTATTGCGGCTCAAAGTCAATAGAAAAAATGCTTGTTCGACGATTTCTTTAGTGAGTTTAGTGATAAGAGAAATTCAATGGTGGTTGTGGCAGAGCGTTACTTCTTATAATTCAAATCTGACTATGATAGAGCTTTCCTACTCATTATACAGTTGGATATTCAATTAAGGAAAAGATGTAGTCGTGAATGATAACGTATATTCCACAACAGCAATGCATTATTCAATCAGAGAATTTGACCTTTTTGACTGGAAAAAGAATATCATCGAATTCATGAATGGTTAGAAACCATTACATTTATATGAAAAAATATTCAACGATTTCTATAATGACTGAGTATAGTATATCTAGAACCATTCATTTGTATATTCCAGTAAAAAAATGAAATGCATTCAAACGAATGATATATGATATATTCAAATGTGGCTATGGTATAGAAAAAATTTGTTCGACTATTCATTATACAGTTGGATATTCAATTACTATGATAGAAAATATGTACTCAATTAAGTGAATGATAACGCATATTCCACAACAACAATGCATTATTCAATCAGAGGATTTGACCTTTGTGGCTCTAATTCAAGAAAAAAAAGAATATTCAACGATTTCTATAGTGAGTATGGTTAGTCTACAACCATTACATTTATATGTTCCGGAAAAAAAAATGCATTCACGAATGGTAAGACATATTCTCGAATGACTGTGGTAAAGACATATTCTCGAATGACTGTGGTAAAGACTTTCAATTTGGATATTTCATTAGGGAAAAGACGGTTTCGTGAAAAATAATGCATATTCAGAAACAGCAATGATAAGGTCATAGATTTTGGCTATTGCGGCACAAATTCAATAGAAAAAATGCTTGTTCGACGATTTCTATAGTGAGTTTAATGATAAGAGAAATTCAATGGTGGTTGTGGCAGAGCGTTACTTCTTATAATTGAAATCTGGCCATGATAGAGCTTTCCTACTCATTATACAGTTGGATATTCAATTAAGGAAAGATGTATTCGTGAATGATTACGCATATTCAACAACAGCATTGCATTATTCAATAAAAGAATTTGAACTTTGTGGCTCGAATTCAAGAAAGTAAAAGAATATTCAACGATTTCTATAGTGAGAATGGTTAATCTACAACCATTCCGTTTGTTTGTTCCGGAAAAAGAAGAATGCATTCACGAATGGTAAGACATATTCTCGAATAGCTGTGGATAAGACTTTATTTTTGGATATTTCATTAGGGAAAAGATGATTTCGTGAAAAATAATGAATATTCAAGAACAGCAATGATAATAAGGTCATAGATTTTGGTTTTTGCGGCTCAAATTCATGAAAAAAAGGTTGTCCGGCGATTTCTACCTTACTTTTTATCAATCAAATATGGCAAGTGTAAAGCTTTCTTACTCATTATACAGTGAGATATTCAATTAATTGAAAGATGGTATCATGAATGATAATGCACATTCAACAACAGCATTACATTATTCAATAAGAGAGTTTGGCCATTGTGGCTCGAATTCACGAAAAAAAATGAATATTCAACGATTTCTATAGCGAGTATAGTGGGTCTAGAACCATTCAGTTTGTATATTCCGGTGAAAGAAAATGCATTCACGAATGATAAGACATATTCAAATGTGGCTATGGTAAAGTTTTTCTATTCATTATACAGTTGGATATTCGATTAGGGAAAAGATGTACTCGTGAATGATAACGCATATTCCACAACAGCAATGCATTATTCAATCAGAGAATTTGACCTTTGTGGCTCGAATTCATGAAAGAAAATGAATATTCAACGATTTCTATAGCGAGTATAGTATGTCTAGAACCATTCATTTGTATATTCCAGTAAAAGAAGAATGCATTCACGAATGATAAGACATATTCAAATGTGGCTATGGTATAGCTTTTCTATTCATTATACTGTTGGATATTCGTTTAAGGAAAATATGTACTCGTGAATGATAACGCATATTCCACAACAGCAATGCATTATTCAATCAGAGAATTTGACCTTTGTGGCGCGAATTCACGAAAAAAAATGAATATTCAACGATTTGTATAATGAGTATAGGGGTCCACAATTATATATTCTGGTAAAAGAAAAGTGCATTCACGAATGAATAGACATGTTCTCGATAGGCTGTAGTAAAGCTTTTCTAGATTATTCAGTTCGATATTTAAAAAGGAATAAGGTCAATGATAATGCATATTCAATAACAGCAAAGGATTATCTTATACAATAATTTTGCCTTTGTACCCCAAATTGACTAAAGGGAATGCATAGTCGAAGATTCCTACAGTGAGTTTAATGATAAGACATATTCATATAATCGTGGCAGAACCTTACTACTTATTATTCAAATGTAACTATGGTAAAACTTTCCGTCTCATTATACAGTTCGATATTCAATTAAGGTTAAGATGGATTAGTGAATGATAATGCATATCCAATGATTAATTATTAATTGCCATTTTTTCTAGACACTATACTACTATATATCTTTTCAGTTGAGTCGAATGATGATCGTAAGTGATCTTATTATTTATAAAAATATCACAACGAAGGATTATATTGCTATATAGGAACATTTGGAGACTTCTCTGTTCACAGATTGGGAATAGATGATTCCTTCAATTTGGATTGCGTATATCATTCAAACTCACCAGAAAGCTCCTCCGGTATCTTCTCATCCTCGTAAAAACTCAAACTTTGTGGTCTTGAATCAGTAAAATGCGAATGCTTGTTTATATCCCTCTTCATTTCCGTTTCAATCAAAGAGAGAATCTTGGAATTAATCTGGGTCTCACCATCCACCGATATCTCTCTGCTAGGCATGTGGAACTTACTATTTCCCAAATTATCATTGAAATCATCCATCTGAAACGCCTTGTTCGACTCGCCATCTTCTGAGTTATCAGTTCTGCTCAGAGTGCTGCTCAAATTGCTTTGATTGTCCTTCTCTGAACTTGTTTCCGACTTCAAGATCTTGTGTACCTGGACTATTGTCTCGTATTTGGTTTCCTCCTTCAACCTATGCCGCTTCGTACGTGGCGATGGGGTTAAAATAACACTCATGGCTATAAAACTCACACAGATCGATGACTAAAGGGAAGACTTCATATTGTCGACATCACATGTCCACCTACATATCCGCATCTCTTCGATAACCCTCGATTTCTTGACGTTTTCGCAAGACATTTCGCATTTTCAATTCCCGATTGATGCTATGACCTTTCGATGATTTGTTTGTGTTGTGGAGGATTTCGGAACGCTTGCGCAGGCTCTGGGGAGATGAGCACGTTGTGTGGGTGTTCGTGACGTCAAACGGTAACCAGGGTTACTCGATATCGTGATGAAAACATGACGAAATTTGGGAATTCTCCCTTTAAGGTTGATATGTGGGATGTGGAATTCTTTGTGTGGCGTCCTTTAGGAATACAGAAGGTGGGCGGGTGTTTTAAAAGTTGCAAGGGCGTCTAGGGGTTTATTTGGAGTTTCAAGGTTATCAGAAGACAAATATATCGATTTATAGTTTTATTTCATTTAAGAAAAATGAAAGATGATTAATAAGATTATGACGTCCCTTTTTCTTAATGTTAATTAATATGAATTATATTCACTATCACCGTGGATACGGACTCAGTTGGATATTCCATTAGGGAAAAGATGGATTCGTGAATGATAATGCATATTCAACAAAAGCAATGCATGATGACATTTTGGCTTTTGCGGCTCAAATTCTTGAAAGAAAATGCATATTCGACGATTTCTGTAGTGAGTTAAAGATCATAAATATTATAGGGTGGTTGTGGCAGAGCCTCACTTCTTATTATTCAAATCAGCTTAGGGTAAAGCCTTCTTACTCATTATACAGTTGGATATTCAATTAAGAGAAAGATGGACTCGTGAATGATAATGCATATTCAACAGGAGCAATGCAATGATAACATTTTGGTATTCGTGGCTCAAATTCTTGAAAGAAAATTCATATTCCACGATTTCTATAGTAAGTTTAATGTTGAGACATATTCTAGGGTGGTTGTGGCAGAGCCTTACTTCAGATCATTCAAATCTTGCAAGGGTAAAGCTTTCTTATTCATTATACAGTTGGATATTCAATTAAGGGAAAGATGGACTCGTGAATGATAATGCATATTCATCAAAAGCGTATTTGCGGATCAATTTATTGAAAGAAAATGCATATTCCACGATTTCTATAGTAAGTTTAATGATGAGACATATTCTAGGGTGGTTGTGGCAGAGCCTTACTTCTGATCATTCAAATCTGGCAAGGGTAAACCTTTCTTACTTATTATACAGTTGGATATTCAATTAAGGCAAAGATGGACTCGTGAATGATAATGCATATTCAACAAAAGCATTGCATGATAACATTTTGGTATTTGCGGATCAAATTATTGAAAGAAAATGCATACTCCACGATTTCTATAGTAAGTTTAAAGATGAGACATATTGCAGGGTGGTTGTGGCAGAGCCTTATTTCTGATCATTCAAATCTAGCAAGGATAAAGCGTTCTTACTCAATATACAGTTGGATATTCAATTAAGGGAAAGATGGACTCGTGAATAATAATGCATATTCAACAAAAGCAATGCATGATAACATTTTGGTATTTGCGGATGAAATTATTGAAAGAAAATGCATATTCCACGATTTCTATAGTAAGTTTAATGATGAGACATATTCTAGGGTGGTTGTGGCAGAGCCTTACTTCTGATCATTCAAATCTGGCAAGGGTAAACCTTTCTTACTTATTATACAGTTGGATATTCAATTAAGGGAAAGATGGACTCGTGAATGATAATGCATATTCAACAAAAGCAATGTGATTTTTGGATCAAATTATTGAAAGAAAATGCATATTCCACGATTTCTATAGTAAGTTTAATGATGAGACATATTCTAGGGTGGTTGTGGCAGAGCCTTACTTCTGATGATTCAAATCTGGCAAGGGTAAACCTTTCTTACTTATTATACAATTGGATATTCAATTAAGGGAAAGATGGACTCGTGAATGATAATGCATATTCAACAAAAGCGTATTTGCAGATCAAATTATTGAAAGAAAATGCATATTCCACGATTTCTATAGTAAGTTTAATGATGAGACATATTCTAGGGTGGTTGTGGCAGAGCCTTACTTCTGATCATTCAAATCTAGCAAGGGTAAAGCTGTCTTACTCATTATACAATTGGATATTCAATTAAGGGAAAGATGGACTCGTGAATGATAATGCATATTCAACAGCAATAAGCGTATTTGCAGATCAAATTATTGAAAGAAAATGCATATTCCACGATTTCTATAGTAAGTTTAATGATGAGACATATTCTAGGGTGGTTGTGGCAGAGCCTTACTTCTGATCATTCAAATCTGGCAAGGGTAAACCTTTCTTACTTATTATACAGTTGGATATTCAATTAAGGAAAGATGGATTCGTGAATGATAATGCATATTCAACAACAGCATTGCATTATTCAATAATTGAATTTGAACTTTGTGGCTCGATTTCAAGAAAGTAAAAGAATATTCAACGATTTCTATAGTGAGAATGGTTAATCTACAACCATTCCGTTTGTTTGTTCCGGAAAAAGAAGAATGCATTCACGAATGGTAAGACATATTCTCGAATAGCTGTGGATAAGACTTTATTTTTGGATATTTCATTAGGGAAAAGATGATTTCGTGAAAAATAATGAATATTCAAGAACAGCAATGATAATAAGGTCATAGATTTTGGTTTTTGCGGCTCAAATTCATGAAAAAACAGGTTTGTCAGAGCCTTACTTTTATCATTCAAATCTGGCAAGGGTAAAGCTTTCTTACTTATTATACAATTGGATATTCAATTAAGGCAAGATGGACTCATGAATGATAATGCATATTCAACAAAAGCGTATTTATAGATCAAATTATTGAAAGAAAATGATATTCAACGATTTCTATAGTAAGTTTAATGATGAGACATATTCTAGGGTGGTTGTGGCAGAGCCTTACTTCTGATCATTCAAATCTGGCAACAAACCTTTCTTACTTATTATACAATTGGATATTCAATTAAGGGAAAGATGGACTCGTGAATGATAATGCATATTCAACAAAAGCGCTTTGAGATCAAATTATTGAAAAAAATGAATATTCAACGATTTCTATAGCGAGTATAATGATCTAGAACCATTCATTTGTATATTCCAGGTGAAAGAAAATGCATTCACGAATGATAAGACATATTCAAATGTGGCTATGGTAAAGTTTTTCTATTCATTATACAGTTGGATATTCAATTAAAGAAAAGATGTACTCGTGAATGATAACGTATATTCCACAACAGCAATGCATTATTCAATCAGAGAATTTGACCTTTGTGGCGCGAATTCACGAAAAAAAAATGAATATTCAACGATTTCTATAATGAGTATAGTGGGTCCACAATTATATATTCTGGTAAAGAAAAGTGCATTCACGAATGAATAGACATGTTCTCGATAGGCTGTAGTAAAGCTTTTCTAGATTATTCAGTTCGATATTTAAAAAGGAATAAGGTCAATGATAATGCATATTCAATAACAGCAAAGGCTTATCTTATACAATAATTTTGCCTTTGTGCCCCAAATTGACTAAAGGGAATGCATAGTCGAAGATTCCTACAGTGAGTTTAATGATAAGACATATTCATATAATCGTGGCAGAACCTTACTACTTATTATTCAAATGTAACTATCGTAAAACTTTCCGTCTCATTATACAGTTGGATATTCAATTAAGGTTAAGATGGATTAGTGAATGATAATGCATATCCAATGATTAATTATTAATTGCCATTTTTTCTAGACACTATACTACTATATATCTTTTCAGTTGAGTCGAATGAAGATCGTAAGTGATCTTATTATTTATAACAATATCACAACAAAGGAATATATTGCTGTATAGGAACATTTGGAGACTTCTCTGTTCACAGATTGGGAATACATGATTCCTTCAATTTGGATTGCGTATATCATTCAAACTCACCAGAAAGCTCCTCCGGTATCTTCTCATCCTCGTAGAAACTCAAACTTTGGGGTCTTGAATCAGTAAAATGCGAATGCTTGTTTATATCCCTCTTCATTTCCGTCTCAATCAAAGAGAGAATCTTGGAATTAATCTGGGTCTCACCATCCACCGATATCTCTCTGCTAGGCATGTGGAACTTACTATTTCCCAAATTATCATTGAAATCATCCATCTGAAACGCCTTGTTCGACTCGCCATCTTCTGAGTTATCAGTTCTGCTCAGAGTGCTGCTCAAATTGCTTTGATTATCCTTCTCTGAACTTGTTTCCGACTTCAAGATCTTGTGTACCTGGACTATTGTCTCGTATTTGGTTTCCTCCTTCAACCTATGCCTTTTCGTACGTGGCGATGGGGTTAAAATAACACTCATGGCTATAAAACTCACACAGATCGATGACTAAAGGGAAGACTTCATATTGTCGACATCACATGTCCACCTACATATCCTCATCTCTTCGATAACCCTCGATTTCTTGACGTTTTCGCAAGACATTTCGCATTTTCAATTCCCGATTGATGCTATGACCTTTCGATGATTTGTTTGTGTTGTGGAGGATTTCGGAACGCTTGCGCAGGCTCTGGGGAGATGAGCACGTTGCGTGGGTGTTCGTGACGTCAAACGGTAACCAGGGTTACTCGATATCGTGATGAAAACATGACGAAATTTGGGAATTCTCCCTTTAAGGTTGATATGTGGGATGTGGAATTCTTTGTGTGGCGTCCTTTAGGAATACAGAAGGTGGGAGGATGTTTTAAAAGTTGCAAGGGCGTCTAGGGGTTTATTTGGAGTTTAAGGTTATCAGAAGCCAAATATATCGTTTTATAGTTTTAGTTCATTTTAGAAAAATGAAGAGAAATTTAAGATGATTAATAAGATTGTAACGTCCCTTTTTTTTTAATGTTAAATAATATGAATTAAATTCACTATCACCGTGGATACGGACTCAGTTGGATATTCCATTAGGGAAAAGATGGATTCGTGAATGATAATGCATATTCAACAAAAGCAATGGATGCTAACATTTTGGCTTTTGCGGCACAAATTCTTGAAAGAAAATGCATATTCGACGATTTCTGTAGTGAGTTAAAGATCATACATATTATAGGGTGGTTGTGGCAGAGCCTCACTTCTTATTATTCAAATCAGCTCAGGGTAAAGCCTTCTTACTCATTATACAGTTGGATATTCAATTAAGAGAAAGATGGACTCGTGAATGATAATGCATATTCAACAGGAGCAATGCAATGATAACATTGGCTCAAATTCTTGAAAGAAAATTC
Source organism: Micraspis discolor (assembly GCA_030674115.1). Lineage (NCBI taxonomy): Eukaryota > Metazoa > Arthropoda > Insecta > Coleoptera > Coccinellidae > Micraspis > Micraspis discolor. Next base: position 2,869,908 of record JARTUT010000005.1, on the reverse strand, counting down.
ATATACCACGATTTCTATAGTAAGTTTAATGTTGAGACATATTCTAGGGTGGTTGTGGCAGAGCCTTACTTCTGATCATTCAAATCTGGCAAGGGTAAAGCTTTCTTACTCATTATACAGTTGGATATTCAATTAAGGGAAAGATGGACTCGTGAATGATAATGCATATTCAACAAAAGCAATGCATGATAACATTTTGGTATTTGCGGATCAAATTATTGAAAGAAAATGCATATTCCACGATTTCTATAGTAAGATTAATGATGAGACATATTCTAGGGTGGTTGTGGCAGAGCTTTACTTCTTATCATTCAAATCTTGCAAGGGTAAATCCTTCTTACTCATTATACAGTTAGATATTCAATTAAGGGAAAGATGGACTCGTGAATGATAATGGATATTCAACAAAAGCAATGCATGATAACATTTTGGTATTTGCGGATGAAATTATTGAAAGAAAATGCATATTCCACGATTTCTATAGTAAGATTAATGATGAGACATATTCTAGGGTGGTTGTGGCAGAGCCTTACTTCTGATCATTCAAATCTGGCAAGGGTAAAGCTTTCTTACTCATTATACAGTTGGATATTCAATTAAGGGAAAGATGGACTAGTGAATGATAATGCATATTCAACAAAAGCAATGCATGATAACATTTCGGTATTTGCGGATGAAATTATTGAAAGAAAATGCATATTCCATGATTTCTATAGTAAGATTAATGATGAGACATATTCTAGGGTGGTTGTGGCAGAGCTTTACTTCTTATCATTCAAATCTTGCAAGGGTAAATCCTTCTTACCCATTATACAGTTAGATATTGAATTAAGGGAAAGATGGACTCGTGAATGATAATGCATATTCAACAAAAGCAATGCATGATAACATTTTGGTATTTGCGGCTCAAATTATTGAAAGAAAATGCATATTCCTTGATTTCTATAGTAAGTTTAATGATGAGACATATTGTAGGGTGGTTGTGGCAGAGCCTTACTTCTGATCATTCAAATCTGGCAAGGGTAAATCCTTTTACTTATTATACAGTTAGATATTGAATTAAGGGAAAGATGGACTCGTGAATGATAATGCATATTCAACAAAAGCAATGCATGATAACATTTTGCAGATCAAATTATTGAAAGAAAATGCATATTCCTTGATTTCTATAGTAAGTTTAATGATGAGACATATTGTAGGGTGGTTGTGGCAGAGCCTTACTTCTGATCATTCAAATCTGGCAAGGGTAAAGCTTTCTTACTCATTATACAGTTGGATATTCAATTAAGGGAAAGATGGACTCGTGAATGATAATGCATATTCAACAAAAGCAATGCATGATAACATTTTGGTATTTGCGGATCAAATTATTGAAAGAAAATGCATATTCCACGATTTCTATAGTAAGTTTAATGATGACACATATTCTAGGGTGGCTGTGGCAGAGCCTAACTTCTTATCATTCAAATCTGGCAAGTATAAAGCTTTCTTACTCAATATACAGTTGGATATTCAATTAAGGAAAATATGGATTCGTGAATGATAAATCATATTCAAAAACAGCAATGCATTATTCAATCAGAGATTTTTTTTAGTTTTAGTTACGCCGATTGTAGAAAAAGGAACTGAAATTTAAGATGATTAAGAAGTTTGTAACATTGCGTTTTTTAAAGAATGACAGATGTTATGAATGAAATTTTGAAAACCCTGGAAATGTATTCTAGATACAAAGATATGGCCATTTAATACGATAGTCTAGCAAACAATAACAAATACCTCCTGAACCAATACATTCTCTACCCGAAGAAAAGTTAATTAACCTTGTGGCAAGCTCCATCAACTCCATCAATGTTTTCTTATGTCTCCATAAAGATTCTGTTTATAGAACAGAGGCGTATCAAGAGTAGGGTGAAATTAAAATTAATATTTGAAAGCTTTGAGTGTTACAAGATTTTTAATCTTCATACATTCTTGAATATGAGAAATAAACAATGTGAGTTAAAATGAAACTACAAAGCTCATCGAAGATACAGAATTCTACCTGGTCAACTTCACCAATACTTGTTCAACGTATCCTCTAACTCGTTTGGACTGGTATTTGGACCGAATCTCTCGACAGGTTGTCCTTTCTTATCGATAATGAACTTGGTGAAATTCCATTTGATGAAATTTCCCATAGTACCTTCTTGGTGCATCTTCAGATACTTCCATAGAGGCGAACCGTCTTTTCCATTAACACGTATCTTCCCAAAAACATCGAAGGGCAGTTTGTTTATTTTGATGAACTGCTTTATGCCCAAATTGTCTCCAGGTTCACCATTTGCGAACTGGTTACATGGAAATGCTAATATTTTTAAGCCTTTACTATCAGCAAACCTTTTATGAAGATTTTTCAGCTCCTCAATGTTGGTTTTGGTAAGTCCACATTCACTAGCGATGTTGACTATGATGCACACGTGACCATCGTATTTTTGAAGTGAAACTGGTTCACCATCTAGGTCGTTGACGGTGAAATAATATATAGATCTTGCTTCTTTGTAGTTGACACCAGCCATTTTATGCGATTCTTTGAAGGGTTGGTAGAATACTATTGGAGAATGATGCTATCATCAATGATTCAGCGTCGATGCCATTGTAATGAGATAAGTTTGAAATATTGATAAGAGTCAGAATGAAAATCAATACGGTCTTCAGGGGTTACATAAATTTTTCATGTAGCTATCGATTGAAGTTTTAATATCAGATAGTTGCACAAGTACCCAGGAATAATTCAACTAGTCGAAGCTCAACCAATGTTTTCAGAGAGCTTTGACGAGACTGATAACATTAAACACAGAAAAAAGATTTGATTGCATCTAAAATTTTTGCTCCAATGGCGTATTTTGGCGACTCGTGGTCAAAAGTTTAACAACTGCTGGCGAGACTTAAAATCTGAAAGTATTTCAGAAATGTACCTTAGATAACCTTATATTGATCTAAAAATTTTAATAATTTTGCATGAAGAGTTTCAATAATCATTTAACATACCTCCAACTTGGGACATTCGATAGATGGCCATCGAGATACGAGCACACGTTTCCACGTCACCTGTGAGGTAGTGTACTTGACGAGTTTTTTTTAACGTGGTTTCCCCGATAGGCCTATTCCACGAACCGATCTGTATTAATAAATAATAAAAAAATTGTCGTTATTTGTAAAGAATGTGATAAAATTATTGGTCCGAATTATAATCATTTATTACATCTGTTTCTCCTTGTTCTTCTTCTTCTTCTTCGAGCTGAGTGAAAATAAACTCGTCCAAAAGCGATGGATCGGATGTCTCGTCGTTTATATGAATTTCAGCATTAGAACAAAGCTGGCCTTGACAACTTGTACAGGCTAAGGAACAAAACAACCCAACTTTTTTGCAGCCACATTTGGCATTACATCATTTTTTACAATTGCAAAAAATGGTGTTGAGGAGTTTTTCCGGTGCAGGTGGAAGTAAAGTTTGGACAGGTTCTAATGCATTATCAATCAACATCCAATCCCAGTCTTTTGGGTCTAATTGATTACCAAGCCACACTTGAACTTGATAATATACCCGAAGAAGATGTTGTGCAGAAGCCGAGGTTGGAGGAAGAGAAGCCAATTGCACTTGCTTTTTGTTACCAGTATTTTTGATAAAAGACACGTAACGGAACTTATCAATGCAGGTAATTTTTTTTGGAACTCCGTGCATGGCAAGAAGAAAGCGAAAAGCTATTGCTTTTCTCGGCAGATTTTTCAGGATTTCCGCAGATATTAAGTCGTGTCCAGGCACTTTGTGGTTTTTGAGTCTGCGTATTTCCGCTTTTACTTCTTTGGGGGATATTGGCTCAAAAGGAAGTGACATTCGACAGAGTGCACTAGGAATTCTTGTATATTGTTTTCAAAGCCTGGTACTTCCACTGGCTCTTCAAATACTTCAGAGAGGTATGATGCAAAGGCCTCCGCCTTTTCATTGTTTGAGCGTGGCCAGCCATTTGGTGTCCTTATGGGTGTAACTGGTAGTATTGGACTCTTAAGTTTTTTTGTGGCCTTCCATAAACTGTGATCCTCGGTGGTCAGTGCTCGGTATGTTGTTCGAACACGAATGCGAAATTCGAAAATGAGCGAGTTTTTGAACGCACGAGTGTTGGAATTGCATTCTGCAACGAGTATTAGACGATAATTTCTCTATTTCAGTCAAGAATTGTGAGAAATTTATTGGAATTCAATGAAAAATTCAGATTATACCTCCTAGTGCCTTTTGCATTTTATTTTCGCAGTTGGCGTGACTGATAATTGACAATTGACATGCAATGGACGTGTGTTGACATTCGAAAGGATAGGATGTCAGTGTTGTCAACCACAAAACGAAAAATATAACTAAAAACAATTACAGCACTGTTTTTAGTACTGTAATGAACTCATTACGACACTGAAATAGAGAAAGTATATTATTATTATTATTATTTCGAGATTGGACAACCGTAGTGTTGCAATCTGCTAACTGACAGCTCTATCGTAAAACTTGACGTAGTTAGAACGTTTCAACATACGGGTGCTATTTCTTCCACTTTTCTTCTTCTTCTTCTAATGCATATTCACTAATGAATGTTTGCGACCACATGATTCATTTCTATCCCGTCTCTAGCTGTATGTATTAGGCTTTCCACTGTTCGCAAGCCCGTCCATTGTCTTATGTTACGTAGCCATGACATCCTCTTTCTTCCCATGCCTCTCCTTCCTTCAATCTTTCCCTCGATAATCAATTGTAGAAGCTGGTATTTCGGGTTTCGCATTATATGCCCTAGGTATGCAGTTTTTCTTTTTTTGATCGTCAGCAGCAATTCACGTTCTTTATTTATTCTTCGTAGGACATTTTCGTTGGTCACTCGGGCCGTCCATGGGATTTTTAGTACTCTGCGATATACCCACATCTCGAAGGCTTCTATTCTATTCATTGTGACCACCTTTAGTGTCCAGCTCTCCACACCGTACAGTAACACCGACCAAATGTAACATCTCACAAATCTCACTCTCAGGTTTAGGTTAAAGTCCGCATTGGTAAGAATACGTTTAAATTTCATGAATGTGTTGCGGGCATTTTCTATACGACATTTTATTTCCAGGTCAGATGTCCAGTCTTCAGTGAGCCATACTCCAAGGTATTTAAACTTATTTACACGCTCAATTAATGACCCATCAGATGTTAGTTTTGCATTATTGAGTCTGTCTGGTTGACGAGTAATGACCATATATTTTGTTTTTTTGGCATTTATTTTAAGGCCCATTCTCTCGCTGTGTTGTCTTACTACGTCGACAAGGTATTGAAGATCATTCATATTGTCAGCAATTAAGACCGTGTCGTCCGCGTAGCGAATGTTATTAATCCATGTTCCGTTGACTTTAATACCCCTCTCAACGTCCTCAAGTGCCCCTTGGAAGATGTTCTCAGAATACAAATTGAATAACAGAGGTGAGAGAACACACCCTTGCCGGACTCCTCTGCAGATTTCAACATTATTGCTTTGTTCTCCATCGATCTTTATGTGAGCAGATTGTGTCAGATAGAGATTTTCAATGCAGCGAATATCTTTGCCGTCTATATCCATTTGCCTCAGAATTGTTAGTAATTTATGATGTTGAACACTGTCAAAGGCCTTCTCGAAGTCTATGAAGCATAGGCATACATCTTTCCGCTGATCGTGGCAGTTTTGTATCAGTACTTGTGTTGCTACTAATGCTTCTCGAGTTCCCAGGCCTTGTCTGAATCCGAATTGCGAGTCGCTGATGTTTTGCTCACATTTTCTGAATATTCTCTGATGAATTATCTTGAGGAACAGTTTTAAGGAGTGGCACATAAGGCTGATAAGTCTATGATCCTCGCATTTCCTAGCGTTATTCTTTTTTGGCAAAGGTATGAAGGTAGATGACAACCATTGAGCGGAATATTGACCGGTTTCATATATTCTATTGAAGAGTTTGTGAAGAACTGTTACCCCTTTGTCGTCAAGCAGTTTAATAAGCTCTGCAGTTATCTCATCGGGACCAGGTGCTTTGTTATTTTTCAGTGTGCGGATGGTCCTTTCTATTTCTGCTTTTGTTATTGAGGGTCCTGATAGATCATCCTCCGTATCTTGGTCAAGAGTTCTGTCATCCGAGAATAGGTTTCTGATATAATTTTCCCATATTATTTTTCGTGCATTGATGTCGCCTGCGATTTCGTTATTCTCATTTGTTATGGTAGAGAAGTTTCTTTTTCGGTATATTCCTGCCGTTTCTTTTAGTTTCTTGTGCAAGTTGAGATCATCATGTAGGGTTTGTAATCTTTCCATAATTTCTTCCACTACTGAATAACAATACCACTTTAGTTTACACGATGCGTGATCCACAATTAAATCTTCACCACGAAGAGTACCTCTAAATGTATCGCCCTTTATTGCAGTAGACTCCAGGAGTGAAGTTAGTTTTATTCATAATATTTGTAATTTTTTCTCAATAAAAACTACTAAAATCTGGATGGACACGGAGAACTTCAGATTGGAGTTTTCTGTAGTTCCTCGAAACATTTCACCTTTACCAAGAAAATACTGGAGATCAAAATGCATTATCATTTTCCATCGTGTTCGCTAGATGTTAATTGTCTATTTGCATGCGGTTTTACCACAACCATTATTCTTCATAAATAGATTCCTGGCTATTGTTAATGGAATAACCAATTATGTCATCGCAACGCAAACAATGTATCTGTCTAAGCTGCATGGATGAAAATCATTTTCTCCGTATTTTCCAACGTGTTCGAACACTTGAGGAAATCGATTTTGTTCCATTCAAACACCTACATTATGATGCATCAATGATGTCATAAGATTTAACGATGCAATTTTGAATTTTAACGTTCATTAGGTGTGTACATAAATAGATGATATTCATGTCGACTGACCGCATGGAGTGATTTTCAATCAGGAAATTCTCTAATGAACGCATACGAGGGTTGCCTTATATATTTCGGGATATATAACACATGGATCAATAAACCCCGAGACTAACAATGAAAACAATTTTTTTTTTATTCATCAACATCGTTCCAACGCTTTTCCAAGCAAAGTTTCAGCGATGACCATCTCATTTGAGCCAAATCTTTTTCCCTGGAACATCTTTTTAAGATCAGCAAAGAGCCAGTGGTCACAGGGGGCTAAATCTGGCTAGTATGGGGGGTGGGGTAGCAGATCAAAACCCAATTCGTTCAATTTTGCCATTGTTTTCATCGACTTGTGACAGGATTTTTCACTGCATGTGCGCTAGTTTTTTTGCGATTTCCTACTTCAAACGCACCAGCAAGTCAATATAATAATCACTGTTGATCGATTCACCTTTTTCGAGGCAGTCTATGAAAATCACACCATGCGTATCCCAAAAAACTGACGCCATGACTTTGCCAGCTGACTGCAGCGTTTTCGGACGGCTTTCGCCAGCTGTGCGCCACTGCCGCTTCGGCTTTGGAGTGTAGTAATACAGCTTTCTGAATCATCGACTCGTTGCTGTTTTAGTTCCATCGAAAGCAATCGCGGCACCCACTTGGAAAAAACCTTTTTCATGCTCAATTTTTCATGAAGGATAGTAAATACACTTCCATATGATATCTGTGTCATCTCACGGAGCTTCACTTCACGATCTTTCATTATAATTTTTGTCACTTCACTCACATTTTCCGGTGTAACGGCATCCGCAGGTCTACCCGGGCGTTCCGCGCCATTTGTGTCGGTACGACCACTTTTAAACACGGCAAACTACCGAAAAATCGTTGCTTTTGATGGACAAGAGTCCGGGTAACATTTTTAAATCCATTGTTTCGCTTGCACGGTGTTTTTACCCATTAAAAAACAATGTTTTATCAGAACACGAAACTCGGTTTTTTCCATTTTTTAAACAAACTACAAAACGACTTTATTCCAACCTCGATAATTCAGCTGTTTCTGGTCCGATCGACTTAAAATTTTGACACGTTTCAAGCAAAGGTTAGTACTCTAGAAAGACGTGGTTACTGGTTTACTTCGAGCGCCATCTTCAGGTTAGTCTCGGGACATATTGATCCATGTAGTATATATTCTTTGAACTTTTGGCTTACAATATTTAGTTAGCAAACAATAAAGCATATAAATCAGGGGTTAGAGACGGGGTGTCATACAATTCGGCGTATCACATAAAAGCCTAGGCAGAAAACCCCAGTAAAAAAAAACCTGGCTCCCCGCCTATGTGGGAAAGTCCAAAATAAGATGAAATATATTTGAGGGACTTCTTTCTTCAAGAGTGGTCTTCTATTGATGGAGACAGAGACTTCTTGCCCACATCGAATCTGGAAATACGAAGACAAAGTCAGAAAAAAGAACTGAATACTAAAAATACGTATCATATTCGTTTGAAATTTATAACCCATTCCAAAGATCCAAGAATCGTGAATAGCCCAAAACCATCTTGAAATTTATATATGGGACAACTATTGATGAGACGAGGTATTGTTTCTTCTGCTTCTCAGTGACGGCTCGTCAGGGTAGGCAACCGAAAGAAAGAAGGTGAAAATAAATATTTTTTTAATCGAAACTTATTTGAAAAATTAATAGCAATATTTAAATCTCGAGAAATTCCCTTAGTATCTTTTCCTCTGCCCTCTATATATCTCATATTTCCAGTCAACACATCACAAGTACACATTACTTTCAATCAAACACCTCAAATAATTTTTGTTCCAAGTTGCCGCATCTGTCCTTTTACGTAATAACGCAGCTCAGCCAGCCGAGCCACAGCTTTCAGTTTATGATTTCATCTAACACATACGTCGCTCGAAGTTCCTATTATGGAACTCTTCAATACCTCGACTGTGACACTTGCGAGGTCGGCCGAGAACCCTTGGCCGTCCCTATGTGAAACGGCAGGCGGGTGAAATTGTTTATTATTATCGATGTTTATTGCAAATATCAAATTAAAAATTGTAATTTAATATCCGACATCTTCATATGTTTATCCTGAATTTGAGATAGAAAGAGAAATCATTATGTATTTAAAATTTTTCACGTATCCTGTTAATAATTGAAATTTTCACCCTCAAATCTCAAATGACTATTATCATAAGTACTTAAATATTATTTTAGTTTCAGAAAAAAGTGTATTCGTAATGTATGGAATAAATTTTGTGATTTTCTGAACATAAAAATTCATTCTTAGTAACTGTAAATAGCAAAACAGCAACCCACGACTTGTTCATTTTTCAAAGACTAGGTCGGCCAAGATACCCTTGGGGAGGAGGTATATGAGAATTGCATTGCGTGTGTTTACACTTTGATTATCAGAGTTCAGTTCACTAGGTCAGTAGTTTGGAGTAAGACGTAAGTGTGTAGGGCTTAGGGTTGTACGAGTTTTCGTTCGTTTTCGGTTACAAGTTGAATGTGAGTTATCCAGATGGCAAGTGTAAGAGAGGTAGTATCAAATTGCGGTGATTTGATTAGTTTTTTAGTAGATAACAGGTTTTCCATTATTAGAATAATTCTAATTGACAGCGTTCACAACATGATGAATATGATTTTAATTTTACTAAGTTTTAAGATGAATTGTTGGACAGTTATACATTTCAGATATGATTGTAACTGTATTCGTAACATGTAAACTTGAAAAAGGCTCAATGTACGCCGAAACATATGTAGTAAAGTATGAAATCCTAATTTCAGTCCAGTGCTCTAATCTCATGAAAATTGCTTCTAAATTATATATATACATATAGATATGCTTGGTCTGGCCGACCCACTCCTAGAGAGCACGAGCCGTCACTGCTGCATCTCCACATTCCAAACTTGCGCTTGGAACTGAGTTCCATCTGAATAGCATGCTGTTGGTACGACCATGACATGTTCTCAAACGATTAAGGACTGTCCAAATTCTCTTGGAAGATCAAAACCAGGAATTTTTTAAAAAGATCAGAAACGAGATACTTATTGAACATTTCGTAAGAGTTTCCACTCAGTCCTGCATAATTCTTTATCGCTTATGTTCATATGGAAGAACGTATTATGCCATAATTTATGGATACTTTTTCGTCAGAGAACTGTCATATCACAGTTTCTCTTCCAATAAGATTGCAAAGATATTGATTTCATCCAATCAACAATCAAAATAACTTCTTATATTACATAACAGATCAACCGAATCAAAAGTACGAGTTCCGACACGACAGGAAAACCCTGTTTACGTCACCAACCTCCAGAAAAAAACTCAGGAAACGATTCCTTCCTCCCAAAACCAGGACTTTACAGTCCCATCTTCGAAATCTATCGACCGCAAAATGACTAATCCCAGTTAATTTTCAAAGTTGCACCAAAATCATAAAACGACTGGACTGGTGCTTCGGCCATCTAGTGTTACCAACTCCACGGATCTCTTACACTCACTCGTGATGTAGGCCAGTGCTAGAGAAAGAGTTGGATCTGTAACTGGTTACATTGAGTCGCAGATCGTAGTACTGTACGTTACTCCAACGCGGGCGTGTTAAGAGGTGCATAGATTTGAACGCAAAAACGTATTTTTTCGATGGTATTGTAGTTCGAATGTGACGGATTTGATATCAGAACATTTGTGAAGATTTTTGTGCCGATAGATAGATTTTTGAGATGGTTATACTGAGGAGGAATACAAGCGTCGAGGAAACGGTGAGTGCGCATCCATGTCTTAACCGCTAATCGTAGAAGAGACTTAAGTATACTTAGTGGATCATGAATTTTTTTATTCCTGGTGAAAAATCACGTGAATGCCATCGTTTCGCTCAAATGTCTGTAATTTTCGAATAAGTAGACGAAAATGGTCTTAATCGATTGGGATTCAGAATAGGTGAATTGACCAAATATCTCGGTCAAGTTTGTTACTAAGCCAAATGCGTCGAAGTTATGAGCATCTGAAATTCGATTTACTAAATAACAACAAGATTTTCAATCGAATTAAGTTGTAATTTGTAATATCTTTGGATAAGTTTGCAGTTTAAGGACTCACCGCATTTTTGATGCTTTTGCAACTTTAGGGGGCTTTAGAAGACTCTTAAAGCAATGATTATAGTTATCTATAATATAAAAATGAATCGCAAAATGTGTTGGTAAGCGCATAACTCAACAACGCCTGGACCAATTTGGCCAAATCTTTTTTTAAAATGTTCGTTGAAGTTCAAGGATGGTTTTTACGGCGAGAAAAATCAGAATTATTGCTGGAAAACCCTAAAAATAACCCTTTTCTTTTTCCCATACAAATGATTTGTAACTAAAACGTAGTCAATTTGAGCTTTATTGCTATGGTATAAAGCTTTGAAAGAATTAATTCAAACAAATCTTCCACTGTTAAATGAACAACAGAAGTATGTATTTGAAACTCTTATGAGTTACAAATGATGAACAAATGATGAAACTGAAGAGATTTACTTCTTAGATGCACCTGGTGGTACAGGAAAAACTTTTTTGATTTCATTAATATTAGCAACAATTCGCTCACAAAATAAAATTGCACTTGCACTCGCTTCGTCGGGAACCGCAGCAACTTTGCTTGAAGGTGGTCGAACAGCCCATTCAGCACTAAAATTGCCATTAAATATGCAAAGCAATGAAACTCCAACCTGCAACGTTTCGAAGAACTCTGCAATGGCAAAGGTTTTGCAGCAATGTAAATTGATTGTTTGGGATGAATGCACGATGGCACATAAAAAATCTTTGGAGGCTTTAGACAGAACCTTAAAAGATCTACGGAGCAATAATAACCGATTTGGTGGTGTAATGATTTTATTAGCAGGAGATTTTCGTCAAACATTTCCAGTGATTCCACGATCAACGCCAGCTGATCAACTCAATGCATGTCTAAAGTCCTCCAATTTGTGGAAACATGTCAAAGTACTTCATTTAAGCAAGAATATGCGTGTCGAGTTGCAAAATGACCAATCTGGAAACATATTCTCTAAACAACTCATTGACATTGGTAATGGCAAATTTCCTATAGACATGTTGACTGGCTGCATTAACTTTCCTCAAATTTTTGTCAGTTAACTCGATCAAAAGATGAACTTATTCAGAAGGTGTTTCCAGATGTTTCTCAAAATTACAGAAACCATGATTGGTTGAGCGAACGAGCTATACTGGCTGCAAAAAACATAGATGTAAATGAATTAAATTTCAAAATTCAAGAACAAATTACAGGCGAATTGAGGATATATAAATCAGTTGATTCGGCTACTAATCAAGATGATGTAGTCAACTATCCACCGGAATTTTTAAACTCGCTGGATTTGCCAGGATTGCCACCTCACAATCTTCAATTAAAAGTTGGATCGGTGGTTATAATGTTGCGAAATATCAACCAACCGCGTCTTTGCAACGGTATACGATAAGCTAAAAAAAAATTACTAAACAATGTGATAGAAGCAACTATACTCAAAGGAAAGTATAAAGGAGAAGATGTTCTCATACCGCGCATCCCAATGATTCCGACTGATGTGCCATTTGAGTTTAAACGACTACAGTTTCCAGTGCGGCTTGCTTTTGCTATGACTACAAACAAGTCCCAGGGGCAATCATTAAGTGTTTGTGGTATTAATCTAGACAACCCATGTTTCTCACATGGTCAATTGTATGTTGCCTGTTCCCGTGTTGGAAAACCATCAGATTTGTTTATCTATGCGCCAGGTAATCAAACAAAAAACATCGTATACAACAAAGCACTACAATGATAATAATAATAATTATGATTCACATGATTAACAATAAAGCGATTACTTACTTTTAAATCCTTATATATGTTTTATTTAATTATTTTTTTTTCACAACGCCCTATCACCAGGGTGACGGTTCTGTTCAGGAGAATTTTTTTAAATACGTAGGCACAAAAACTGCCACATTACAATTTTTTTGACAGGACGAAGTCTGTCGGGTCAGCTAGTTTATTATAAATTAGATTTTAGCCCGAGAGCTGAAATCTAATATTTTTCCGTGAACAATACACTATTTTTTCTGTAACAGGAAAAACGACGATTTAATAATGAAACAACATATTATTACAATATATTTAAGTCAGAATGTTTGAATTTTTAAACTAGTAAGCTATTAGACCTGCGTTGCTAAGGAAAACTTGTAATCAAATATCTGTCAATTAAATTTTGTGATTTGATTCAAAAATTGGGAACTCAGTAATTGTTTAGTAATTATTTTGAATATTTTAAAATTAAAAATGTTTGTTTCTGAGTTTTCTCTGACTCCACCGGAGTTGATAGAAGCAGCGCAAGTAGCGTCACGAAAATTAGTGCCAGTTAAATCGCGGAAAATTTACGAAACCGCGTATTCAAGATTTATGGTATGGAAAATGAAAAAGACATGCAGTTCTTTCTCGGAGACACTGTTATTGGCGTATCTTTCGAAACAGGCACAACAACAAACGCCACCAACAGTGTGTTCGAATTATCCAATGATTAAAAGTGTGTTACGATCCTATAATAATGTGGACATTTCAAAATATTTCAAACATTTCTGAAACAAAATGGGAAAGGTTACACGCCCAAGAAAGCTGCGATATTTACAATTACACAAATTAGTGATTTTTTTAAATAAAGCACCCGATGAAGTTTATTTAACGGCCAAGATTGTTGTTGTATTTGGGATTGCAAGAGCTTGTCGAATTTGTGAAATCAGCCAGGTAACATTAGATGATATTGAAGATTCGGGAATGATATTAATTGTGAAACTGAAGCAAACAAAGAATGATGTAAACACGAGATTTGTAGTTACTGAAGAATATACAGGGTTGGGATAAGTTTGGCACCAAATTAATATATTTAAAACGAAACGAGCGATATTTATGAAATTTGGCAGCTGAGTGTAATGGATCACAATGCATTTGATGAGCATATTTTCGTTAATGAGATACTTCCGGTTTAACCGAAATAACCTAACATAATAAAAATAATGATGGTATACACAAGAGTTCCATCATTAAAAATTCCTCGTCAACAATTAAATTCATTGTCTATTATATTAAAGCAATAAGCGGGGGCCTGGCTAACTTGGGTCCCGTCAGGGTCCCGCGAAGCGAAGCTGAGCGGGAGGCCCGCAGGGCCGATCCCGGGGCAATCTTAATACAGATCGAAAGGGCGTATCCTCTTCTAGCTGTGATTAAAATGAATAGATTCGTCATGATTTTTCGTTTTGTACTGACAAGTATACAGGGTGGCCATTTGAAAACGAAATACATTTTGAATAAGTAAGATGAGGTGAGTGATACCTCATTTGAAAGGTATTTTAATACTGATTTCAGCACAGTAATTGTTTTTTCATTTTATGTATTAGTTCTCGAAATATTCTCAACCAAGTATTTGAAAATGAAGTGGTGTTTTCATGGCACTTGTTGTGTTTTTTGTGAAAAATCGACATTTTGAGCTTTAAAACAACCATGACACATTGATCCAATTTTGACGGAAATTATTAGAAACAATGCTGGAAATTATGTGGAAGATCAGATTGTGTTTCAGCAGGATGGAGCTCCTCCACACTACGCCTTACCAGTTCGAGAAAAACTGGATCAAAGATTTCCAAATCGGTGGATTGGAAGAAGGGGTCCCACTGAATGGCCAGCCAGATCGCCAGATCTGTCACCACTAGATTTCTTTCTTTGGGGCCACTTGAAGAGTAAAATTTACTCTACACAGCCCGATTCCATAGAAGATTTAAGAAGACGTATAGTGAACGAATGTCGTCAAATCACTCCAGAAATGCTGCAAAATGTGCGCCATCGCTTCGAACAAAACTTATTCCATTGTATGGAAGCTAATGGTGAACAATTTAAATATTTAATTAATTGATGTGAGTTTTTGGTAAATTATTTACTTTACTTTGAAAAGTCTTATTTCTTAGATCAATACTTCAATTCGTTCTGATACCGTACAGTTGGAGAATGATTTCAGTGAATAAAACAGCTAGACAGAAATCGACCTGTCCGAGCATTTCTATCGAAAAAACTTATTCCGTTGTTTCGTTTTCAAATGGTCACCCTGTATATAAATCATTATGGATATTTATGGCTATTAATTAATCTTTCCATTCATGCCTTTGCTGACCTTATACATTTAATTAAGTTTTTTTTTCCGAATAATGTTTACATTTTATTTAACTGCAATTCATGGATCTTTAGGGAGATTAAGATATAACTGTTTGTTCGTTGTTGAGGTCAGAAATCATAAACGAGCAAATAAAATTTCAATAACAATAGCTATAGATAAGCATGAATCATTTTGAAAATTTTCGTGATAGATTAGATGAATATGAGAACATATAGGATGGCGCAAAAACTTCTAGAAGAGCTCAAAATCAAGATTTTGAAATGAGAAATTATCCAAATTTTATTTGGCGTAAAAAAATTTAATTGCGCTCCTATTCTAATAGAACAGCATGCTATAAAACCCAAATCTCTCTAATTTTCGAATATCGATACGAAATAGTCTGGTTTTGACTTCCTGATGAAGAATACAAATCCCAGCTTTTATACTTTTATAATTATTCTACGCGAGTTCCATCATCGTAAATTTGGCGTTAATAACCGAAGGTCGTCGTGAATCACCCTGTATTTTGTTAATTAGCATCAAACACTCAATCTTGATACAAAACAGCTCAGAATACCGTATAGAATTCACTTTCTCTCGAAATACCTTACGCTTTAGTCATACTTTAATCCATTTATTCGCGAAGGTGTTTTATATTCCTCCCAAATGGTCTTGAACATTCCTAGGACTGTACTACTACTCGATTAAACACCTCGAAAACAAAAAAAAATTGAGTCATTGCAAAATTATCAATGGGATTGAACAGAGTGATTCATGTAATTGAGTATAAGTGTAACTATGAAAATAATCATTAAATTTAGTAGACAAATTTGAAGGTAGACTACTATCAAATACACGCCTGCTTCATTCATGATTTCCATTTGGTGACTAAGTGTTGATATTTACTAGAAAGCAAGTTCAAAACAATTTTCCGAAGTTTTTCCACACGATGTGTCATTCGCATATATTTTGAATCGACGCTATATTTGTCTTATTACTGTTTGCGGTTTTTCATGTCTCATTAGCTGTATTATGTTGGTACTAATTACAATTTGGGTATGTTTATATACTGGGTGAGTTTTGACTATCCATTATTAAACCATATATTCAAGTGATCAAAAGAAACGCTGTTTTTATATAATTTTTTTGAAATTCAGCTCCAATCAAAAGATACATATTGAATTTTCATCAAAAAAACTATTTTTTTGATTAGATCTTCGTAATGGATAATCAGAATTTTCAGAAAGTTTTGCACAAATAGGACACAAGTGGGTTTACACTTCATCTCCCAAATTTGGACCTCATATCTCTACAGTGTAGCAGAATTGGAACAAGTGTTCTTTATCCTCTCAAGAATCTGTTTTCAGATTGGAGTAGTGGTTAAAAACTCCTAAAATTTCATTCCAAACTTTATGTCATTGGCCAATTGGCTGTGACGCAACATATTATCATCTTCAATTTAACTCTGAGGAAGATCATTCATCACTGAATTTGTACATAATATCGTGCTGGATTCAACATCGGAAGGTAACATATCATTACCAAATGCACCTCCACAATTTGGTAGTTAATGGAGGAATATAACTGGACAACAATATTCTTTATTCGGCATAGCATAGCACCATATAATTGACTTTCTCTTCTTCGTGGAAGAATGACGCATTTACTACGTGTAACCACTTCTTCAGGCTTGCTCTTGTATTTCCATCATGTTGCGAGATATTTCGAAAGGTCGAGTTATTAAGTGAAAGCTTCGATAAATTATTTTTGATTTTTCATGCATGTCTTACCTAACTTATTTCAGGACAGTTATAACATATGGAATAATTCAGTTATGAACTCACGGATTTTCCAACAATAGGTGATATTCTGATTATTTCACTCACATCAAAAAACTGAAAAAGCACAGTCCAACGTATGATTGGGAAAATATCAACTGGCTTTGATTCATTTAAACTTCGATGTTTCAAACGATTGAACCACAGACAATCTGTGATTCAGTTGGCAACGGCAGATTTAGTTACATTTCAAATTATTCTTACTGAAAATCACTTGCTACTGCTAAACTGTCATTTGGTTCTTTATTTAAGATAATCGATAATTTTCACATTTTCGTATTGTTGATATTAAGACTTTCCTCGAATTGTTGTCAAAGTTGGTGGTAATCCTGCAAGACAAGTGACCTTGGAAGTGCCGAAGACGCTACGTCGAATTTGTAGCAGCGTTGCCTGATCGAAACATTTTCATGTATTTGTAGAATATCGAAGAATATTACATATGAATCAAATTTTGTTTGTTATTTCCAAACTTGTTCAATTTTGAGTGAGAACTAAACTAAACTAATCATATACCTTACGATTTCGTATAAAAAACATAAATAAAGAATTACAAGGATTTTAAAGATATGATTTCGTTGAAAGTGACCATTAATTCAAAATTCTGAGGATTCTAGTTCGCTGATCTGTGCGCAATGTGGCAACAAATTCGTAAATAACACAGAATTAAAATATGCTCTTTGGTTACTTTTCTATTCTGCAGGATTACCAATCTTTGGTAGTCTGTAAATATTAACGATACATTTCGTTTATCAAAAAGAGAATGCGAAGTGGTGCTTATTCGTGAATTCTTCAGATATTACCGCTAACATCAACCGTGTTTCCCTTGATTTCCAGGTAAACGTACATTTACTATCTCGTAATAAATGTTGATTTAAGTATCCATAAATTTCTCTAACAGCTCGGAAAAAGTTTGATTTGCAACGTTGCGATTTTCACCAAATGAATTCTCTTGAAAACCGACCCGAAAATAAGCCACTCATTTCGTTTTAACTCAACGGATTTCTGAAATTCCCTCACAAAACAACAAATTTAGAACACCCGGTACATTTAATTTAAGACAGTCGGCAATTACCACTTACTTCCTCCTTCATATAAAATTCCAAACAATCGTTTACATATCCAAACGATTTGCAGCATCATCATCTTAAATAAATAATCGATCCTCAAAAAAAAAAATACATCCATGACGTAATAACTATAGACGCTCCGGACTTCCCAGAATTCAAATCCGAGTACTATACGCCCGAAAAAAAATTCTCAACAGCGCGATGACGTCACAACTTTGACAATGCTAATTCTCGTAGAACATAGATCCATTCGTGATTTTCGTGGATCAAGGTGAACTGAAAAAGAGACAAAGAGAGGGATTTGGTACAATTCGTTGTTAGACCAGGATAGATGCAGGAAATTCAGTGGCTTTCTTGATTGTGACCGGTGTAGAGCGATTTTGTGCGTGCGATTTGGGACAGAGAAATGTTTGGTATGTAGAAAATATCGATTTTTATGGTTTCGTCGAAGAATTCTTGAGTTGGATGGAACGGTTGCTTGTGAGTTGTTCGAAACGTCCTTCAAAGTTTCTTGACACCTGCCGCTTGACTCCATTGTTATCTGTAATGACTCCATGTTGGATCTTCCGAATTATTTGATGGACTTGATCGAACCCGTTCGAATGGCCAAAATCACTCAACAATATGCGCTGTCATCGGTTATTATTGATTAATTTTTTTTTCTATGAAAGGTAAAAAGAATACGATTTTATGTGTATGGACCGGTAAAAATATGTACCGGGTGTCCTAAATTCGTTGTCTAGTGAGGGGATCTCATTTTCGGGCTCGATTTTTGAGGGAATTGATTTGGTGAAAACTGCAAAGTTGCAAGTCGAACCGTAGAAAATTGCGTCAAAAAAAGTTGTCTTCTTTATTACTAATTCGTTAGAAATACACAAAAAAATTATGAATCGAAAATCGCGGAACATATTTTTGGAAACGAGGAATTTAAAAAAAATTGCTAACGACATTAATTTGACCACCCTCTATACTTTAAGGGATTCATTTCAAATGAATGTCATCTAGTGTTTGGAAAAATCTGCTCCTGTGCAATAATTTGGGAAATTATCATTAAAAGAAATAGATTTGTGGTTGAAAAAAAATAATAGAATGAAACTATTAAAACTTCAAACTGCTCTTGACCTCACGTCATGCATTTCTACATTTTCTCCGTTTAACTCACATATTATGAAACATATCAATAAACACTCTCTTATCATTCAATACTTTTGATCTTAACATCAACAATATATATATTTCCAAAATTTTTTTCAGAGAATCACTCATAAAATAATCAAACGCATTGTCTGAATTTCTTTCTATTCTATTTCCTATATCTGAAAAAAGATCAAGAGAATTTACGCAATTTATTTTCGTCTCCGAATTCCTAAAATAAGGACCGCATCTTCAACGTATAACTATAAGTATACCTAAAATAATTTTCTTGTTTTCACAAGCGTGACGTTGATAAACACATCTTTTTGCTTGTTTTTCTATTAAATATTTCATCTAATTTTATCTTAGACTTGACCATTTCGTAATTCGATGGTTCAACTCGTCCCAGAATAGGTTCAAGTTAGATCACATGAACTTTAGAGTGCATTATCGTAATTTATGATTCATTATCAAGTATAAATTTTTCGGTCTGTAATATTTTATTTATATACTAGGTGACAATTGTATATAACATTACTAGCAAGGTAAGAGGGTTTTTACTGGCGAATGGAGTATATAACTGACGAGTCGCAGGCGAGTCAGTTACCTCCTTGAGCCAGTTAAACCCGTTACCTTGCGTGTATTGTATTATATTTTATTTGTTTCTCATTTGTAAAAAGGTTAGATAAATTCCAAAAAAATCTCAATAATTTGTCGCAAATGTCGTAAGAATGAATGTACCAAAAGAAATTATTGAAGCAGCCAGTAGTGTAGCTTCAAGTTTATTACCTGCAAAATCAACTTCAAGGTACGAACGGGAATAAGACGACTTCTAAAGGGTGCAAAACAAAAATAGTGTGATTGGGGTAACTGAAGATGTTTTGTTGGTCTACTTGAATCAAATATCAGCTAGATTCAGCCCTAATACTTTATGGGCAAAATGGTCTAAGCTGAAAAGCTGCTTGGAAATGAAAGAAAATGCCCCTGTTCGCAGGGCATTCGCGCGGCATTTGAGCGCCGCCAGCCGCGCTGTGATTGGACGACTGCCGGCGCGACACCCAAACAACACACACACGTCTAAAAAACATGTAATAGATGAAACGCTATAGATTTTTAGATGATCTATAAAACATCAGTAATTCAAAATTTGTAACCTAGATTAGACGGAAAAATGTCCGCGAGATTTACGTTGAAAAGTATGACTTTTCAAGACATCTATTCTACGTGAAATGAGGTATCTCTATAACAGGTCAAATTTTTTTTTTTTAGTGTATCATAATTTAGTATACTTTAAGACATGCAATAGAAGTTCGCAGATGTACTTTATTGTGATCATCTACTCTACGTAAAATGAAACCTCTCTATAATACGTACAATTTCAATTTTTTTTAGTTTATCTTAAGTTAATATACAGTTTGACATGCAATAGACGTTTGCAGATGTATTTTGTTATGATCATCTATTCTACGTAAAACGAATTCTCTCTATAATACGTACAATTTCAGATTTTTTTTTGGTTATCTTAAGTTAGTATACTGTTTGATATATAATAGACGTTTGCAGATGTATTTTATTGTGATCATCCATTCTACGTGAAACGAAGCCTCTCTATAATACGTACAATTTCAGATTTTTTTTAGTTTATCTTAAGTTAGTATACTGTTTGATATGTAATAGACGTTTGCAAATGTACTTCCTGGTGATAATCTATTGTTCGTAAAACGAAGCCTCTCTATAATAAGTGAAATTTCTGATCTCAAAAACGATCATGGTATGTTTCGAAGAAAGGTTCATCGTCTGCAAATTCAAAAAATTGATATTTTATGTATTCAAAGTCATCATAAATATATTTGCTGAAATTTTGAAAGTATGCATGAATATATTTTGAATTCCCAATAGTTTCAAACTTTCTGAGTATGTAAGATATTTTTAAATATCTTATGATCTATCAATGTCAAATTTAGAGCAAGAATACTTACGGAGAAAGATTAAGAAGTAGCTATAATGAAATACTTAAGAAATCACTTATCTTCGAGTCAAACACTGTAAAGATCAAGTCTAAATAATGGAATCGATGATATCGTTTAATTCATAGACTGGGGTTTAGAAGTTCATTTTTGTATGCAATTGTTAGATCAGGTTGGTATCCAGAATAGGAGAAAGGAAACAAAAACAATGTCCTGATGAAAAAATAACTAAGTATATATTTCGAATCAAAAATAAATAATATTAACATTTCAAGAATCAATTTCTGTCCAAACATCTGTTTTCCTCTTCTCGTACTCATTTCTCTGGTTGGCAAGACGTAGCCAGTCTTGAACCGCCCTCTTAATAACGCCATCATTGAGGTCTGCCGGAGTTTCGTTGCCGAAAAGTACATAAACAGCCTCTGAAAGCGACACGATATTCAAAATAACTTACTGTTTTCGCAATTGAGTACAAGTGAATAATCATGAAATAATACTATCTTTAAACAATAAATATCAAAATTTGACGATATAATGATTTTAGATCTCTAAAATGACATTATATTCTCATCAAAAATAGAAAGAATCGAAAGTTTATGATTATTCTTTAAAATTTTTTGGGGGATAGGATAAGGATAAGCATTTTTCAGGAGAAGAGTTTAATTCAAGAGTAATTCAGAAAATTTTTGGAAATTTCTAACTCACCAATTAAAATTCTGCAGCATTTCAGTGCCTGAAAGGGCTCCTTAGTCTTTTGACCAGCCCAACTGAATTTCCGTGAATAACTGAAAGAGTTCGGACGTGTACAAAAGTTCAGGTAGCTAAATTTAGGGATTTCCAAAATTCCGTCCGACAGAAGGCATTCTTGGAAGTGACGGCCGCTACCCCAAATTCCGAGAACTGTCCTTTGTTGCGAGAATATCGCAACAGTATTCCTTTCAAAATCTGACATTTCAACTGTTGATTTCTATATTTCGTAACTCGCAGGAAAGTTTACTTATCCCCCATTTAAGATATATATTTATGGTGCTGGGTAATTTTGAATCGCCCTCTTTTAGGTCTGAGAAAAGACTTTAGAACAAGCGCGCAAAAGGTGTCATAAATTTTTTAATTGTATTTCAACAAAAAATACAAAAAAACTTGTCCGGTTGAAAAATAACAATTCTTTGTAATTGTTTAAACAATTTCGATTGAATTCTGAATCGGTGCCTTAAAGAGGTCTATTAATTCACTTGAATAATATCCTTCTGAAAATTAATAAGTCATTTTACTTCAGAACAATTATACTGCTGTGATAAAGACGGTTATAGATCCAACCCTACGAAATATTAATCCCGAAAATTTGAAATTTCAGATGATTCACTACTATTTTGATCAATTCAAACAGATTTCAAATTCTCTAATTGAACATAAACCGATTATTATGTAAATATGTTCTCAAGAAATAATTAAAGCTCTTAAAGAAATAACCCAATAGATTTTTTTAGATAATCACTCTATTCGTGTTATCCTAATATGATCAAACAATAACTTACTAATTTCATCCTTGTGTCAATATTTTTTCCACAAGAACATATATAATCGGTATGTATAAATTATCAGTATAGTATCCAACCAAATATACAATTGTGAACGGTTATCTAAAATTTATCATTAAATAGACTTTTCTAGATTAATGTACCGCGAAAGATAACAAAGGTTCAATTGTAAGTATCTAATAATTATAGAAATATTAATTATAGAAAGCTAAATGAAGTCGCATATTCCTGTCTAAAACCTTTATGACAATATGATATATAAAATACGTCTTGAAATTGACTTTTTTACGATAAGTGCAATTAGATATAATATATATTATAAATATTTAATTGATTGTCATTGCAAATGCCGATCTAATCGGTTATCGAAAGGTGATGAAAAATGATTAAATGGCTATTAAAAAAAGTGTTTGGTGATAAAAGGGTAAAAATTTAGGGATGTATGTATTTTTTAATGCAACATAATAAAACAAATAAAGAAAATAAAAAAGTGTATATGCGCTTCTACTTACCCTATTTTTTTTGCAGATGCCTCAAATAGTTCCATCAGCCGGGTTCACCCCACCATGCGACTATAGCAACTTCGCTGAAAACTTCGACTTATCTCTGCTGCCAGGTGAAGAACTTCCACTCTCAACTTCCACACTTTTATACGCACAACAAATAGAAGAAAAGAGGCAGAACCAATTCAAGGTCTACACCACGTTCCACAGCATCGATCAGGAACCAACCGACGAAAATTTCGGGCCAGATTTCAACAAACTGTTGGAGTCAGATTCGGACAGCTCCAGCTCAAATTTACCACAGTCTCCTGTGTCCAATATATATTTAGAAGTGCCTTCTAATAGTTTTCATCCAAATAGTCCGAATAGTGTTGGGTCTTTATCTCCTTATTCATCGCAAAGTCTTTTATCTCCCAACGATCATTTCGGGTCTTACAGACAGTCTTTGGAGGCTAACTTTTATCCAAGTTCCCCTGAACAGTCTCTATATGCCCCTTCGCCTTCGTCCGTTTACTCGAAGTCGCCAAGAGAAGAGTATTTGCAGAATCATTACGTCAAAACCGAGTCTCTTTCTCCAATACCTCCATTCAGTTCCTTCACAATCAAGGAGGAAGTCTTCCTGAACACGTGCGGGTTCTCATCTCCATCCAGCCCCGCAAACTCTTGCCACTCTGGTAACAACTTAACAGAGCCAGGTTTGCTAGACACTCAGCAGATCAAACAAGAAGAGAGCACTGTTGATTTCAGTCTTCTAAACTCTTTCCCAGACACCAGTGTCCTCAAAACATTCCTGAGCGACTCGTACAATCAAAAACACAAACCAAATCCTCCGGTTGAGGAAGAACCGAAAGATCATAAGCTCTTGAGGGAAGCCCTGAGGGACACCAGTTATCAGAAGAAGTACAACGCTAGACCCATCGACCTAGATCTTTTGGAGTCTTATATAAAGATGGAGGAAGATGAGAAGTCTACTCAGGATGAATTGGATGAGCAGATCGCTAGGGAGAACATAGAGCCGGTTTTGAATATAGCCATAGAACAAATAAGGAAGGAAGTTGAGAAAACTTGTTCCACTCTTGGAATTTCTACTGGTGAGTGAAAGTTTGAATGGATATTTCCACAAAGTTTCGATGGGTTAATCCCAAGTAGTTTATGTAATTGTATGAAATACAGGGTGGTCCGATAAGTAACTTTTAGCTTTTAAATTCCACATGAGTATTATGCGATGTTTCCTTAGACTATATAAGAACAAACGCCTTTATTTATATTGAAAAGTGTCGCATCTGAAACTTAGAGATGGTCGATTGTAACGTATTGCGCTGGTCTACTCAGGTTTTTCATGTTGCCAAACTGAGCAAATAGTAGCGTTCTCTATTCCCCTATAATTGTGAATAAAAACTTTTCTCCAATTTGCATTCAAAACATTGTATAAAATTTTATATTTTGAATTGAAACTGTCTTATCGGATATATTTGCAAGAAAAACTTTAGTTGATTCTGCTATCTTATGTCACAAAACACAGATGGAAAGAATGCTTCATTCTCTACTTGAGAATTTCAAGGTCACATGTTCTAAAAGACACACGTTGTCACCTCTGTATCGAAAATAAGTACGCAAATTGAAGAAAATTTGTGAGAGTCTTTAGGGACTGAAGATCGATTTGGGTTCAATCAGCCCTCAATCTGCCTACTCCTGATTAAACCGTGAGTCTATCCGAACGGTTGACTTGTTTGAAACTGGTTGGTCGCTGCTTGTTGCTGCTTGACTGACTTGGTCAGTTGTTTTCGAGGTAATCGTGGTACTTGACTACCTGGGAGGTTATGTATTGCTTGTGGTGGGGGCATGATACGTACTCTATACTCCGAAGTAGTGGCAGTATATATACGTAGTTCTTCTTCGTCTTCTTACTGGCTTGTAACTTTTTAGTGTTGTTTTGATAGTCTTCTATAAGTTGCTTAGAAGTGATGATATCTTGATCTATTTGACCTTGTTTAGGCCGCATAATTGATTTCAATACGCAGTGTCAGTTAGAAATATGTTAGAAGACTTGCCCGAATCATAAAGACCATGCGCAGTCGCATAGTAGTGAATGAAATAAATATAATAAAAACAATGAACTAGAAAAAATATACGAACATATGTACAAAATGGAAACAGAACAGTACCCTTCGAAGCCCCATAACTTTTTTTGCGTGTGCTTGTACATGCATTTTTTTTATTGTATTAAGTCTACATTAGTGTGTGTTTAAAAAAAAACGTATTTATTGTTACATACACCACAAAATTAACACGTGGGACTTTTATTAAAAAAAAAAATATGAAAATATGAAATCATCTCCACTCCTATTGAAATTTGAAAAGAAAGAAAATCGCACCTAAATAAAAATACGGATTTCGACTCAACACAGTGAGCAAGGAAATTTCACCTGCCCGTTTTAGACGCGTGTGAATTATTATTACTATTTCTGTCCTTAGGTTGGATTGGGTTAGTCGCCGCTGACTTGACCCTACCGCCATTCGAGATTTAACTGTCTCTGTTGTTGGAAGTGTCTCTTCCGTGTTGTTCAGTTTTTTAAATTTGTATTTATTTTTGGTTTTTTTTACTTTTATCGACTTTTTGCTACTGTTGTTTTAATTTTAAAAATGAACAAGTCGGGGGTTGCTGTTTTGCTATTTATAGTTACTAAGAATGAATTTTTATCGTCAGAAAATCACAAAATTTATTCCATACAGTACGATTACACTTTTTTCTGAAATTGAAATAATATTTAAGTACTTATGATAATAGTCATTTGAGATTTGAGGATGAAAATTTCAATTATTAACAGGATACGTGAAATAATTTTAAATACATAATGATTTCTCTTTCTATCTCAAATTTAGGATAAACATATGAAAATGTCGGATATTAAATTACAATTTTTAATTTGATATTTGCAATAAACATCGATAATATTAAACAATTTGACCCGCATGCCGTTTCACATAGGGACGGCCAAGGGTTCTCGGCCGACCTCGCCAGTGTCACAGTCGAGGTATTGAAGAGTTCCATAATAGGAACTTCGAGCGACGTATGTTAGATGAAATCATAAACTGAAAGCTGTGGCTCGGCTGGCTGAGCTGCGTTATAACATATAAAGACAGATGCTGGAACTTGTAATAAAAGTTTATTGAGGTGTTTGACCGAAATAATGTGTACTTCGATGTGTTGAGTGGAAATATGAGATATATAGAGGGCAGAGGAAGAGATACTAAGGGAATTTCTCGAGATTTAAATATTTCTATTAATTTTTCAAATAAGTTTCGATTAAAAAAATATTTATTGTCACCTTCTTTTTTTCGGTTGTGTTTGGGTCGGCCCGCCCGACGCTGCCTACCCTGACGAGCCGTCACTGTATCAATATCAGAAATTCTGTTTTATACCAAATATTCCTGAATACTCCATTCAAGGAGAAAATTTCATAACAGTGGTAACAATAACAACAGATTGCATGATAGGTACTCCCTTCAATCCAACCATACACAATGCCACACCTTCCTCGTGTACAATATTGTTGTATTTTTCCCAAGAAGTACGTGAGTGAATGTGTACAGGTTATTACCACTGCTTGTAATCTATTCAACTATTCCAAGGTTATCGTTTTCAAGGGAGAGCAGCTCTAAATACCTGTAACCCATGATTTTTTCCTATTGACGAATTGATTTGTTGATAACCATTGGTATGCATATATTATGGATTATATTATTGATGTGATCGATATTGTATCGATCTAGTGGAGGCGTTTCAGGAAATTCCTCCGGCTATCCTGCATTCAGATCAGATCCGCAATAGATTAAATTTCAAGGACAGATATACGCAAAGGTGAGATTCCTGCGTGATGGAATCCTGGTTATTGTGCCAAATCTGTCCAATGGTTTAGGAATTTTTTTCGTCAATGGAGTTTCTTTTATAGGTAGATTTGAAATTGGAAAATTTCTTCTACTGGGCCTTTCTGTCAGAGAACAGTTTTTCCTTTTCAACCTTAGTAATAAGTGTTGAACTTTAACTACATTGTTGTATTTAATATTTTCAAGATTAATTAAAATAAGCAATTTCTTTGGTTTTTTGGATAGCATCTGAAGGATCCAGGCCCGGATCTAGGGGGGGCAATCTTAAGGGGGCGCCAAAATCATGATAAACCATTCGTTTTAGAAACAAATTGTCATCGACATCTGTGTGCAGCAAAAATCTACAGAATTCCAACCGTCTGGCAGGATCGCCTTCATGAAGACCTGTAACAATTAATAAAATTCATTAGTCTGTGACAATTTTTTCGCAGTCAAACGGACAAATTAATCAATAAAAAAGTTCATTTACCTTGTATCGGGGTGTAATGAAAAGCGTGTTGATTTTTATCCTGAAGTACTGACCAAACTTTCCAAATCGTTAAGTTGAGTCTTTGAGCAACGACACGAATGATTGTAGTTGGATCTTCTTCAAAGGCTTGAAGTATTTGATCGTCAACTGCTACATGGTGTTGCCTCACATTGACCCGAGGCTCTTGAAAATTTAAGTTTCCAGTCTCTCTTAATCGTCGAGAATGTTTCGTGATGGGGTAATCTTCGATCAGGAAATTTGGCTTGATAAATCCTTTGAGCTGCACGAGCAACACCATCGGTCATGCCATATGCCATCACCATATCAGCATACTCAGCGTTGGTGAAATTAGGCATATCAACAACCAAAATTAAAACAAAAGAAGCTAAAAGTCGATAAAAGTAACGAAAACAAAAAAATACAAATTTAAAAAACTGAACAACGCGGCACAGATACTTCCAACAGCAGAGACAGTTAAATCTCGAATGACGGTAGGGTCAAGTCAGCGGCGACTAACCCAACCCAACCTAACGACAGAAAAAGTAATAATAATTCACACGCGTCTAAAACGGGCAGGTAAAATTTCCTTGCTCGCTGTGTTGTGTCGAAATCCGTACTTTTATTTAGGTGCGACTTTCTTCACTCTTCTGACTAAAACCTTATTTGCAGTATTATTTTTTTTATTGACTTACGTAAATAGCATATGGTTAGGAACGTAATAAACCAAAGAACGTTTCAAAATAAAACTAAGTTGTAATAGCTGTAACTTTTTTTAAAATTTCAATAGGAGTGGAGATGTTTTCATACTTTCATATTTTTTTTTTAATAGAAGGCCCACGTGTTAATATGCATGACTGTTATCAAAAACCTTCTTCAAGAGATCATTTCAATTCATATTGTCGTTTGAATATTACAGGTGGAAATGTAATAATTTTATGAAATTTCAAGAATCTATAGTTAAAATTAACGCAGTGGTCTCACCCTGTATGTTATTTGTCTCAGGATACAGTTATTTTCGGTCTTACTGTTGTTTTATTTTTCTTAAATCATGTATTCTTTGATTCGCAACTCATGAAAATAATGTGCAGAGTCACAATTTATTGCATTGGTTATGCCGTGTCACGTGGTAAAAATCCCTACTTTCAGGCATATCCTGTGTGATTTTATTAATAAAGCTGTTGAATTATTTTTATTTTTATCTAATTCGTCGATTTAGTTGCTCTTATAGGTAGATTTGAATTGTTTTTCCAAACCGTTGTCATAGGTGTTGAACTGAATTTACGTTGTTGAAATGAAATTATTAATTCCTTTCATTTTCCATCATTGATTGCTATGAAGGGGGCAAAAAAGATTCTCATGAATAAATAAATTCAGAAGTCTCGATACTTTTCGAAGAGACCATGTATCTGATTCATATTGTTTTGCAGATCCAGCACATTGGAATGCAGCCAATGTGTTATCTTGGATCCAGTGGACCTCGAGGGAATTTAACCTGCCGGAACCTTCTGTTGACCAATGGAACATCTCTGGTCTCGATCTATTGGAGATGTCTGAGGAGGGCTTCTTACATAGGTCGATACAGGTAAATTGATTTTTTGAGATTTATTTTCCGTAAAAGTGCGAATATTAAGAGAACCTTATTTTATAAAAGTGCTTCATTGAAGTGCCTTTGAGTATGGTGTGAGTATTCATTTTTGAAGATCCCCCTTTTAATAAAGGAATATTTCTAACTTTTCTGGGGAATGCATTTTCGACTGAGTGAACCGTACTAGTTATATTGATAATCGAAATTGCTTTCATCGTTTTTAAAAATATAAAATCACTTGAACCACTCTAACTCGATGAATGATTCACCCTTAGACTATATAAGATAGACAAAGCATTCCTTTGTAAAATGTCGATTTGTTTTGGCACTCTCATTGAAAGTGCCTTGTGAAACCTCACCCGGCAACACCGCATCAAATCTGTTTCCAGTTACTCGGGTCACAATATCTTCAAGGTCAAAATGATCTGAACAGTTGAATTCATAGGCGATCAAGTTCATGAATTCTGTAGAAGACCTATTGAAAACAATAAATGGACATACGGCAATCACCTACTCCTCAGGGATTTCGAATGGTAGATCGAAAAATATTAATCTCGTTATATCTCTAGAACAGTTGATTTCGTAAGCGATCTAGTTCCTGAGTTCTTTAGAAGAACTATTGAAAACAGTAAATGGACATACGTTATTCACCTAATCGAATGGTATATCGAAGAATAATAATCTCTTTATATCTCAAGAACAATGAATTTCAGGGGCGATCTAGTTCTCGAGTAGTGTGGAAGACCTATTGAAAACTCAAACTGAGCATACTACGTTAACCTACTACCCGGTGAATTTGAATGGGAATCACAAAAATCACAGATTTATTATTTTTTCAAGAACAGTTGATTTCAGGGGCGATCTAAATAGCGAGTTCCATAGAAGACCTATCGAAAACAATAAATTGACATACGGCATTCACCTACTCCTCAGGGATTTCGAATGGTAGATCGAAAAATATTAATCTCGTTATATCTCTAGAACAGTTGATTTCATGGGCGATTTAGTTCATGAGTTCTGTAGAAGACGTATTGAAAACAGTAAATGGACATACGGCAATCACCTACTCCTCAGAGATTTCCATTGTAGAGCGAAAAATATTAATCTCGCTATATCTCTAGAACAGTTGATTTCGTAGGCGATCTAGTTCATGAGTTCTGTAGGAGACCTATTGAAAACAATAAATTGACATACGGCCTTCCCGACTCCTTAGGGATTTCGAATAGTAGATCGAAAAATATCAATTTCGTTATATCTCTAGAACAGTTGATTTCATGGGCGATTTAGTTCATGAGTTCTGTAGAAGACCTATTGAAAACAGTAAATGGACATACGGCAATCACCTACTCCTCAGGGATTTCCATTGTAGAGCGAAAAATATTAATCTCGCTATATCTCTAGAACAGTTGATTTCTTAGGCGATCTAGTTCATGAGTTCTGTAGGAGACCTATTGAAAACAATAAATTGACATTCGGCAATCACCTACTCCTCAGGGATTTCGAATGGTAGATCGAAAAATATTTATATCGTTATATCTCTAGAACAGTTGATTTCATAGGCAATCTAGTTCATGAGTTCTGTAGAAGGCCTATTGAAAACAGTAAATGGACATACGTCATTCACCTACTCCTCATGGTAATTGAATGGAAGCTAGAAAAATTAAAAGTTCGTTATAACTCAAGAACAGTTGATTTTAGGGGCGATCTCGAGTAGTGTGGAAGACCTATTGAAAACTCAAACTTAGCATACTGCGTTAACCTTCAACTCGGTGAATTCGAATGGGAATCACAAAAATCACAGATTCGTTATTTTTTCAAGATCAGATGATTTCAGGGGCGATCTAAATCTCGAGTTCTGTAGAAGACTTATTGAAAACAGTGAATGGACATACGGCTACGGACCTACTCCTCAGGGATTTCGAATGGTAGATGGATAAATATTAATCTCGTTATATCTCTAGAACAGTTGATTTCATAAGAAAATTGCTTTCTTTGGGCAAATACTTGACCATCCCAACAGCGAAGCCCAATTTTTTTTTTCGTCGTCATCTGGAAACCTTAATTCAAGAAAACCTCTTTTATCTTATAATAATCTCATTGAAAACTTCCCTATTAAAACTTTTACGCTACTGATCATGTAAATAACTAAATACTTCGGTTTTAACAATACATACTCATCTAAGGAACGATAAATTCGGATTAAAATTCCTGTCTTTACTACAATTTTCATACTTACGAACCATTTTTAGTGCGATGAAAAGTAATTAACAATAAAAAATATGAAAAACCTAATACTCTCACAAATTTTCTTCAATTTGCGTATTTATTTTCGATACAAAGGTGCAAAGTGTGTCTTTTAGAACATGTTACCTTCAAATTGTCAAGCAGAGAATGGAGCAGCGTTGTCTTGACTTTCACCTGAATTTCTTTCCATCTCTGACATAAAATAGCAGAATCAACTAAAGTTTTTCCTTTACTTCTTGCTAATATATCCGATACGACAGTTTCAATTCGAAATATAAAATTTTATACAATGTTTTAAACGCAAATTGGAGAAAAAGTTTCTATTCACAATTATAGGGCAACAGAGAAACCTACTAATTGCTCAGTTCGGCAACATGAAAATTTTTCATGACCTGAGTGGACCAGCTCAATACGTTACAATCGACCAGCTCTAAGTTTCAGATGCTACACTTTTCAATGTAAATAAAGAGGTCTATTCTTATATAGTTTAAGGATTCACCAAACGTCGTAAAACTTTGACAGTAATTTTTTAAGGTTGGCACTTTCGGAAAACCATAGAAATATTTAGCTAGTGGTGCCATCTGGTGGCTAGGCTTGCGATTTAGTTTAAGGGGAGACGGCGTGGAACGAAAGAAGAAAATCAGTTCAACCGCGATTATTTTAAAAATCAATGGACCAGAAAAACTTGGTTTTACTTTTATTACGTCTAGAACGTGCGTTATGTAGGTTGATATCAAGCTGAAGGTGAACATAACGGTGAAGTCTTCATTTGATCATTGACAACCTGGACATGTATGAAAACATTGAGTATCTGGCTAACGGTCAACTCACTTATTTCAAGTCTTCGACTCGTGGAAAGACGAAAAAAATTATATTAGGTCTATACGCACCTTGTTTACTTCGACCTAATGCCCCTTGCTGATCAGTAGTTGTTTCAATTCACAAGCAAAATTCAAGGTCATTGTTTAGATATGATGCAAAATTCCAATGATAAAACGATAAATTTTTCACGAATTTTGATAAATATCACGAAGTTTACGGATGAAAGTTTCGCGATTAATTCAAAACTTATCAAATTTGCGAATGACTAACATAGTAACAGTGAATATTTTTTACAAATTCGAAATGAATGGCGTGCTCCCAGACTCAAATATAGCTGACTTTTTGAGACAATATTGATAACTTTATCTACAAAATTTTAATTAATTTTCAACTTGACCTTGTTGACAATAAGACTACCACTTCGCGGATGGATATTCAAAACAGATTGTTAATTAATTGAAATTTTATTCGCCCACTGCGTATATTAATTTTAATTTAGCTACTCTTTCATATGCAAGGAAAAGAGTACCATGCATAGAGCTACGTGATAGAGGACTTAAAATATGAAGAAAGTGTCTTATGAATATATGTTCCTTAAGAAATACAGGGTGTAAAGTTAATCCCAATTCGATTGGAATCTGCAATCAATAAAGCTCAAGGACGATCATTACAATTTTGCAGTTTAGATTTACATGTGTATTGCTTTTCACATGGACAACTGTATGTTGCGTGTTCCCAAGTTGGAAAACCAGATAGTCTTTGAATCTACACAAAAAATATTGTATATCCACAAGTGTTACAAGATTAACCTTATATGACATGTATTCTTTATTTTGATTCTCATTGCGCAACCAATCAATCACAATGTGCCACAGTGAAGTGGAGCAGAGTACAGCTAGTATTATGTTGAAATCGCTTCAGCATTAGATCTGTTTAACGATCAGCTTCCCTAATAAATTTGCTTATATGAACACTGCTGACTTTTTGGCATTGTAGCAGTGACGGCTCGTCAGGGTACCCAAACGCAACCGAAAAAAAGAAGGTGAAAATAAATATTATTTTAATCGAAACTGAAAAATTAATAGCAATATTTAAATCTCGAGAAATTCCCTTAGTATCTTTTCCTCTGCCCTCTATATATCTCATATTTCCACTCAACACATCGAAGTACACATTACTTCGGTCAAACACCTCAAATAATTTTTATTTCAAGTTCCCGAATCTGTCTTTGTACGTAATAACGCAGCTCAGCCAGCCGAGCTACAGCTTTCAGTTTATGATTTCATCTAACACATACGTCGCTCGAAGTTCCTATTTGGAACTCTACAATACCTCGACTGTGACACTTGCGAGGTCGGCCGAGAACTCTCGGCCGTCCCTATGTGAAACGGCAGGCGGGTGAAATTGTTTATTATTATCGATGTTTATTGCAAATATCAAATTAAAAATTTTAATTTAATATTCGACATCTTCATATGTTTATCCTAAATTTGAGATAGAAAGAGAAATTATTATGTATTTAAAATTACGTATCCTGTTAATAATTGAAATTTTCACCCTCAAATCTCAAATGACTGTTATCATAAGTACTTAAATATTATTTCAACTTCAGAAAAAAGTGTGTTCGTACTGTATGGAATAAATTTTGTGATTTTTTGACCATCTTCTATCCTCAATTCGGCAGTAAAAACCCTCTGACCTTGCTAGTAATGTTATACAGGCGGTCCTCGACTTACGTCGTTTCAAGTTACGTCGAACAATGTTTTGACACTATTCCTCAAGCATACGTCATTTGTTTCGATTTCCGGCATAGGAGAATTCACTTGTTGTTACCAAGATACAGATCTTGGTAACAACAAGTGAATTCACAGCAACAACAAGAAGAAAGAAACGAAGCAAACTGGAATTGATAGTTTCTTTAAGCCAAAAGTTTAATTTATTATTTCTCATTACATATATATTTTGATTACATAAGGTTTTATAATTATTATTAAAATTAATAACACACAAATATGTACCAAAAATAACGAGTGTTACTGCAACTCATTGTTACTAGTTAAGTTCATTCATTTTTGTTCCAAGTTGCTTGCTCGTTTCGTGCGGCCCACGTATGTTCATTTATTTCCCGATTGACGCGTAACATATGTTGGAGCATATGACCTATGTCGAAGAAGTACGAAATCGTCGTTCAATACACACGTCGACGCTCGTTCGGTGCAGTGCCACACTTTCTTCGCAATAAATTTCTCGTTGATTTCTACAAATTGGAACTCTGGTGAAAAAAGGTGACTATTATAGCTCGCGAGTGCATGGACAGGGAATTCAGCCGTACTGTGAAACCAGGTAGGCAATGCTCCAGCATTCGATTCTCTTTTCGAGTCATTTTTTATTATCAGAATTTCATTGTTAATTTTCCTTTCGTTTTCATTTAATTTTCAAAGGCCCTTGTCGTGCCAACGAGCAATTTCATAACTGCCATTATAATTATTTTAAGAACTTACTTTTGATAATAAAGTTTGTATATCCTTTGTTATAAATGCAGTTTTTTTCTAATTTCGAGTCCTTGTGGATCCTAACCCTTGAGTTTTACATGAAAACATATGAAAAAATATGTCTCGACTTACGTCTTTTCGATTTGCGTCGCGTATTTCGAGAACCTAACAAGCCGTAAGTACGAGGACAGCCTGTATACTATTGCCTTTGCAAAGGCTGACCTATTGGAAAATTCCAAGGGCACATTTTCATTGCATGTATCGCTGCTGCTTTCCATATTGTATTGCTATAAAAACATGCAAATTGTTGACAACTAATTTCATATGAGCTGTCATCCATTTTCTCCGTTGCTATGGTAATGACAAACTGTCATCTTAGTCCGGATGCCGAAAAAATGACTTTTCCGCAAATCGCCAGGAAAGAAAGAAAGAAAAAGTCAGGACTCCCTTACTATAAGGAAATGTCATTTCCTTACTGTAAGGAAATGATATTTCCGTACAGTTGTTAGTGTTCTACATAAATGATAGAAAACACATTGCTTATAAGGAATTAATTTATATTTTGAAAACATCAAGTCATTGCTGAATACATTTTTAAGATCAATTTGTTATATTTACAGTAATTTGACAGTTAGTACAATTATTGAACATTGGAGGAACACTCTTAGAACTATGAGAAACATTTTGGACAACATGCAGGGTGGAAGGGTAATTTTGTTGAATATTTTGTACTGTGAAAATTTTATTTCCACCTCAACCTTATTGTTAAGCGATTCTTCGATATATCCTTCAGCAACGTTTGATGACTTCCATCCGCCATGCCTCTTTAAACTAGTTATGTCGGCACCAGAGTCAACCAATATTGTTGCAGAAGACCGACGAAAGCAGTGACCAGTATATTCTGTCGGATTTACCAAGTTCAAATAAGTAGCAACTATTTTGGGCATTTTTCTAAATTGATGAATTCCTACCACTTGTCTACAACCCTTTCCGCTTTGATATTTAAAGAAAAATCGGTCTCTGTTCATATTTTCTGGTCTTAACGAAACATACTTTCGATAAACATTCAAGTAGATCTGATTAATTACAAATGATCTTGGTTTGTTGGTTTTCGAATCAGGTATGCTGATTAAAAGCTTAGATTCTAAGTCTTCTATATCGTGTACACTCATTCGGACTAACTCATCCATTCTACAGGCCCCAGAAATACCAAATATTACAGCCACCTAAAAAATAAATAAAGCTTTAATCTAAATAGAAATTAAAAACTTGTAAATTACCTTAATCATTAAATTTTCTTTATCTGGAGCTTCCTGGATAAATTTTTCAATTTCTTCCTTCGTTAAAATCTTAGATTTCTTTGCCCTATAACCTTGAGCTTGCCGTTTCAATAAAGAACGAAGTTTTGAGTATGTAGATATATCTACATTGTGTTTAAGTGCAAGGGTTGACTTCAGCATTGAATAATTGGCCCATAATGTTGAAGATTTCATCTTAAAACAAATTTCTAGGAAGTATGTCATTACAACATTTTCTGAAAAAGAACTCGTATTTTTACTCATGCGATAATCCATAAAACGTCTGTATGCATTTTCGTACTTTTCTCTTGATTTCTTTGGCAATAATTCTAATGAAGCAGTATTCACTGCCTCAACCAGCTCTGGAGGAGTCCCAGGAATGGAAATTTCATCATCACTTATCATTTTACTTTCGAGAACACCAGCAATTAAATTTATAAGCGTCAAGTTTGACAATTCAACCTCAATACGTTTCCATAGTAACCCAAGTAATTTTATTAGGAATTTCAAAGCACCATTTATTTGGGAATAAAATTATCGCGTTTTTTTTAAATCAATCAATATCTGTCGAATTTTAAACGATTTGCGGAAAAATAGTATGTTTACCTCGTAGGAAAAGCCACATTCCTGGACTCTGTGTTGCTAAGTTTCGGTTTGCGCCTCGACTTAGCAATCTTCAGGAATGTTAAGCTTTTCCTACCCTGTAAACAATGTACTATTGTTACAAAGGAGATGGATTCGTGAAAGAAATATCTCTGCTTTATCCGTGAGTAATTGCAGAAATACTCATTACTCAAATACCGCATGATCACATATTATTACACTTTCCCTGAGTGCTGCATTTTTTCCAAGAAACGTTCGCAAAACGGTTTCTACAAGTCAGAAATAGACTGAACATGGCGGGCGCAAATAATATGTTGGCTGTTTAATTGATTCTCGATGGTAGATTGAAACGCATTCCATGTGGTTTGGTTCGGTCAAGTGGGTCAATACGAAAGACTTTCTCCCGCTGTGCTAATGCATGCCATTTCTTTGTTTCTACCGTCATTAACTCAAAGAAGGTCGTTGAATGTTATTTCTCAAGGACGTTTTACTCGTCGAGGACATTTTTCGCGACCAATGCAAATTCAATCTTCAATCATAGTTTGATGAAGATCGTATTGGGAAAATTCAACAAGCGCTGTCAGATGGCTTTGGCGCTATTGATAAACTACAAGAAATTATCCAATTTTTAACGCAGCTGAATATGGAAAAAATAATTTAGGGCATTATTTGAAATTACCGCTATTAAAACAGAGATCCTTTCTGTATTCAATACTCTGATATAAATAATTGACCCTCTATAGAATGCGGATGTGTCAAAAAAACTCGCCCAATATTACATTCCCTTAATTTGTCTTACTTATAAGATAGTCTTATACACTTATAAGATAATCTAATCTAATTATCTAATATATATATATGTAATTTATCCAAATTATTTATGAATATATATTTCTATGAATTTGTCCCTAGAAGTTGAACATTTTACAGGTAAGGGAAAAGGTTAGGGAATGAGTATGAACGAAAGCATTGAATTCCTATGGTTCAACTTTTAAGGTTAAAGTTACGGCATAAGGTACCAGCCAGTATAAACGAGCCTTAAGTTATTATTAAGTCAATTAAAATTAACGCAGTGGTCAAAGACTCACCCTGTATATAAAAAAAGCAGTGTGATATATGTATACAGGGTGAGTCTTTGACCACTGCTTCAATTTTAACTATAGGTTCTTGAGATCAAAAGAAACACTTTTTCCATTACGGTTTTTCTATATTCAGCTGCGTTGAAAAGTTATAAGCATTTTAAGTTTTCACATTGGGCAAATACCCCTCTGTAGTCTAGTTTAGTTTGAATGAAAAATACTTTCCACAGCATCCACTATTGAATCTGAATTGTTTAAAAACATTATTTTCCCTATAAGAAATGATTCACTCACTCATGTTTCATCCGATGAGGTCCATATCCAGAAGGAAGATACAAAATACTAATTTTCTGGTAAAAAAAATTCAACACCATAAACATAGATTTTTGTTGTTCTACTATATTTTCTTTCTACTTCAAGATTATAAACCATGCCTTTCTAGGGAGAAATTCCAAAAAAACCTCAGAATTATTGGGTGTTATCATCATACATTTGTAATTTTCTTCTTAAAATTTCCAAATCATGAAAACCATCATTTCTATGAAAACTTCCAAGGCAAGAGGTTGTCACTGTGCTTTTTTTTATTCAAAGCCAGAAAAATCATCTATGATTTTCCAAACACTGATATTTCTGAAGTTTCTTCTCCTTGACAGAGACCAGTGAACAGGTCTATGAGGTCTCTTGATATACTGTTAAAAATATGAAAATCTTTTTCGAAATCTTCAACAACAATGAATGATGTCACTACGAATAATCATTTTAAAGTGATGTTACTTTGCTTGATGATTATTTTCTGTACTGAATCCCAATAACAATTTACCTGGATAGATTACAAGTATTTCCAGATTTAGGTGTGCAATTATACTTTCTTGAAGAAATACCTAAATTTGATTTTGAAAAATCAACTAGGTGTTCTTTAATAAAAAATTTTTTGTTAAATCATTAATATGAATCTATTCTGTTTAGACTATAATTACTGATTACTGATTTTTATAATCAGAGTATCTGTTTTAATTACGTAAACAAGAACATAAATATTGAATAATGGTTATTCATAGATTATGTCAAATTTTAATACCTTACCATAGAATATTAATTTATTACCGAACCCCAGGAGCGAAAAAAAATTAATATTTGCAATGTTTTCTTAAATGAAAGATAATATCTGTAACTATTATTGATCTTTAGTTATAATTTTCCTCAGAATAATTAGAGTGAATTATTATCACATTAAAATATTATAACGTCTCTGTGGTGGGTAGTTCCAAATAAAAAAGTGTTCTGTGGTTCCTTGTTGTTTTGATTCTGTTTGAAACTGTCAACAGTTATTTGTAGCTTTCTTTCAAAAAATGTGGAAAATATTGGAAGGATAATATCGATAGTTTTAAATTATTCAATTCAGTATGAAATGATTATGGTCAGAAAATGCATTCTATTCTAATCTTTCTTGTTTATGAGTTTATAGCTTCCAGTTTCAATATTGATAGAATTTTAATTAACCATGCATCATAACAAACATTCAGAAATATTAAAACTAAGTCAAATTCTATTATCTCCTAAGTTTGTGAACAAGGTTGAATCGGTGTATGAAATAAAGATAATAAAGGTATAAAACAAATCTAGGAGACTGGGTTCGAAGTTTTTAAAACTCATATGAGCTCAATTTGCAGCATTCCTATGTTAGAATAGATATAATTTGATGAACCCTGAAAGTCTGAAGCTATAAAAACCAGCTCTTCATAAAGACAAGTCTTCAATTTAACAGGTCCTGACAGAAAATACTTTACCTATTTCAACGGTCAAAATATACCGAAGAGTGATGGAAAACTTTTTCTCTATTTATTATGGAATATTATTCTGGATTAAATATTAAACAAGGTGCTAGACATCATTAACAATGAATACAGCAAATGGCAATTTAGATTTTGTAGTGAATGTAAGACAAAAAATTGTTCAGTGGTTAATTTCATCTATAGTGTTTAGTGGTGGAACCATAGACTGGAGAGATTTCCCCAACCTTTTGTAGAAATATTTAATAAAGACATAAAATATGGCAACATTGAACAAATCTGATTATTGAATCATTTCAGCACAGAGTTGGATTTGGGAAAATCAGAAAATTTGGACAAAATTATATCGATTCAATTCCTTTCAACTTCAAATATCTCAAGAATGGTGCAATTTAGGAGAAAAGATGAGGAATGATTTTATATGCAAAAAGACTAATGATTCCAGGAAGTACGAGATACGGACCTTTAGTTCAAGCGATATTTGTTTTTCATGCAATTTAACCAATCTGTAGAGTAGTAATGAGAAACCCACAAGAAGTGGAATAAATCTATTGATGCCAAAATATGCACAAGTGTTATCAAAAACCTTCTACAAGAGATCATTTCAATTGATATTGTCGTTTGAATATTACAGGTGAAAATGCAATTTTTTTATGAAATTTCAACATCCTATATCTTTTGAACGTGGCCAAATTTGGAAAAATGTTATAGGAAGAAAATGTTTCTTTTGACGTCAAGAATCTATGGTTAAAATTAACGCAGTGGTCAAAGACTCACCCTGTATAAATGACTAATTTAAGCACATAGTTTTTTTTTGATTAATTATCAAATCTTAATAAACTGCATAAACAATCACACTGTACGGCCATGACCTCTTCTCTAACACTGTATAAAATTGACCAAATTTTTCTTGAAAGTGAGAAAAATTAATTATGCATATGGAAATCTATGTTCAACCTCGATAAAATAATGATTGCTTCTATACTAAACAAGTAATCTTACTCTCATTACAGTAATTGTTCTCGGTTGGTTGAGATTGCTCTTGTTTATGAGAAAAATTAAAATGGGAGCGGGAAATACACATTTCATTAAAAACCCTACCCACATCTTCACGCAACTGTAAATACG
Organism: Micraspis discolor; assembly: GCA_030674115.1. NCBI lineage: Eukaryota > Metazoa > Arthropoda > Insecta > Coleoptera > Coccinellidae > Micraspis > Micraspis discolor. Next base: position 2,829,351 of record JARTUT010000005.1, on the reverse strand, counting down.
TAGTTAACAATAATCGTTACTTCAGCGAAGGAATGAAATCCACTTCAACATGTCTTGTTTAAGAGCTTGTCTTCATGAGCATGAGTTGAAATTTCCAAGAAACCCCTTTTGTGCATATCAATTTACCAAGCGCAACAATATGAGTTATGAATTTTGATTTGTTTCCACGAATTATTATGCGTGTAGTGCATGTTATGTCCGATAGCTCAGTAATTTTGAAGGATAAGTAGACAGTATTTATTTTTGCGTTTGAAGCTGGTGCGAACGCGAAATATATAATATGAAACAACAAAATTCATATAAAGAAATGCGGTCAACAATGATGACTTACCACAGCGGCGAACTACGATGATTTCAGGGCTCTGCTCCAATTATCAGCTCTTCACAGGGACCCCTTGCTGCGGAATTTCTAGTCCAACTTTTGTTCAAATGCGGTGTTGAAAACACAATCAAAATGCGATGCGAAATTTCCAAATATGCGGGTGAAACCAAGCGTGTAATATATCCAAAAAACAAATCAAAATTAGCGTGATTTTATAAACAATTTCGATAACAAACGTGATAGCGAGAGTTCTTCTATTCCAATTCGCGTTCTAGAGGCGTATGCGTATCCATAACATGTGCGAAGTCACCAGTGTTGACTTATAAAATTAGCGCGAAATTCAAATATTTAGCGATCGCCTCAGCCTCAAATTCATGCTATAACAAAAGGACCGAACATTCTCCGGGCCGCGAAAAATGGCAAAATGTTACTTGAGCGGCACATAAAATTGATCCAAAGCGATGAGTAAAAACAAAAAAGAAGAAGAAAAGCGTGTCTCGTGACATGAAACAAATAATTGAAACATTTATACAAAATGATTAAGGGAACGAATATATAAAGGCGGTGAGTGCCCTTTCAAATAGGTAGAGGGCAAAGTTCAACGATTGGCCTCTTTAAGAAGCCGTTGTTTGTCTTGACAGAAGCAATTCGACTACTTTCGTCAGGTGCATTAGATAATGATGCAATCCTTCCTAAAACCCATTGACAGGGAGGAACTCTTTCGTCCTTAATGAGGACCAAATCTCCAATCTTTGGAGGGTTTTTATCAGAGGCAAACCATTTTGAACGTTGTTGCAAGGTGTGTAAGTATTCGCGATGCCAACGTTTCCAAAAATCTTGTTGTATGCGTTGAATAGTTTGCCATCGACTAAGGCGATTTAACGGAAGTTGGGTGACATTGGGATGGGGTAAGGCAGTCAGTGGTTCGAGGGTGAGAAAATGCCCAGGTGAGAGGGCGGACACGTCCGAAGACATTGCTTCAAGGGGTCTAGAGTTCAAAATTGCTTCAATCGAACATAAGATGGTGTAAAATTCCTCGTAAGTTAAGATTTGGGAGCCCATAACACGAGTCAAATGGGACTTAACAGATTTGACTCCTGCCTCCCACAGACCCCCCATATGTGGAGCTGAAGGAGGATTGAAGTGCCATTGGATTTGTTCGCGTTCAGCTGAATCCTTCATGTATTTAGCTAACTCACGACTTGCACCAACAAAATTGGTGCCACAATCTGAGTACAAGCACATTTGAAGATTATATAATCAATAATCTTACTGAATATAAGTATTTGCACTGTGAAATTCGTATACAATATTCTGAATCGACTTTGCTTAGCAACCGTAACTAAGGAAATGATCAATTATTTAATCAATTTCTACGATCGGAAGTTTTTGCGTGAATTTAAAATCAATCCAAAATAGATATTCGGATATTTATAAATTTCAAATCGCTTGAAAATAACATATTTGAAGCATAAATTTTCTTTTTCGTCGACCTCCCAATAAAAGCTCTGTTTAACGTTCACAAAATCATGCATTAATGACCCATTTTAATGCACGATTTCTTTCCATTGTAACGCATGGCTGTCATGGGCAACCGAACATAGAGTATTCAGAAGTAATAAGTCACAACTAGACTGATATTTCTGGCCTGTGACTCTCACTCTTCAATCACAGAATAGTCGCGTATTCATCTCTGGTTCCATAGTTATTCCACAGAGAAAAGAAATAATGAAATAAATCCAAACATAATCTACCTGTCAAATTACGAGTAATTAAGCTGCTTTTAATCTTAATCTAATATCGCAAGGTACTTTAATTACAATGAGTAACTAAGTCAATATCCCCTTAACTCCCTCGGACGTTGCAGAAATGGCTAAAGCAGCAACTTTGACCCTGCTAGCAACATTGAACGTTAAAATGAATATTGATATAAGCAAATATCACAAACTGGTGGTGTTCATTAACGGACAAAAAGTGGGTTATATTCCTAAGAAATCGAAAGTTCGCGAGAAAGATCATGTAAAAGAGTTTATAGCAAATGCTCCAGACAGTATTTTCTTGATGTCAAAGATAAATATAAAACTCAATTAAATTAATTCAATCTGTATAGAGGTCACTGTTTTCGGCGTTCTTCTGCATCTATCCTTTCGGACAGTGGAGCTGATTTTGCAGCCATCAAACGGCTTGGAGGATGGAAATCAACATCTGTTGCAGAAGGGTACATCGAAAACTCGATGAAAAATAGATTACAAACTGCTTATGCGATAACCGTTCGCCAGTACACCTTAAATGTCAACCACAGAACATAAACTGTCAACTGTCGATTCGTTTCGTTTTTAGGGTTGTCAACACTGTACTTCATAAATGGCGGCAAATTCAAATCCATAGAATCCTAAATCATACATGAATCTTTAATAATGGAAAAACTAAGTTTGTTTTTTTTTTTTTTCAGGGAGGGATGATTCTACATGCTCAGTTAGAGATATGGAAAGCAGCTCAATGCACCGATGATCTGGGGATGTCTTGGCTTCCAGAAACCGCCTCGAGTAACGCATCCAGCGGAGATATTTCTGACGGTGAGTTACAAACTTCTTTCGAAACCCTGACTCATCCTTAAAGAACTCGCTTGTGCATATTTAGCGGAATTTTCGACAAGGTTCCAAATTTTATTATCAGACGACCTTTGAATCATTTAACTCTATGTTCGTTCTGACATGTGTGAAATAAACATGGCCCTCTTCAATATTCATGAGGTGGATTGGAATTTAACGTATTCGCTGATTGAATGTCGAATAATTGATTTCGAAACATAAGCAAGTTGGGATTCTTACTGACATCAAAGAAAATCACCGGGACTTTATGTCATTTCTCTTGAGTAAATGAAAAAAATGATTATATCTTTAGATGGAAAAAAGCTACGAAAATGGAATTTGAGGATGAGTAAAATATAGATCACCCCCTTTAAATTTTAATCATTTTATTGTTATTCAGGTGGATGTTTAGGAATATAATTACAGAGTATTATTTCATATGAAATTAATTCCAAAACTGAACAGACTACAAAATTCACTGAATTCAGATCAGGGATAATTAAATTGATCTGAATGAAAGCTCAGTTATTAAATAATATTAAAGTAATGAACAAAATGAAAAGAAACCTTAAATGAAGACGATAAAAACAAAGGATACTGAAGTTATACAACAATTAATGAAAATATTTTACTTATATTTGCAATAAAATTAACTCAAAAAATTTTTAAAATCATAACATGACATTCAACCATGAATACAAATTATTCAGAAGCTGAGCATAAAGAATTGATAGGAAGAGTTTTGCTAGCACGTAAACAATAGAAAGAATAAAAATTATTTATAGGATTCAAGGTCTTCGATTAGCATGCTTTGAAATTACAATGCCATGGAAAAATAGTAAGAAAAATAAATGAAATTCATGTGAAATGAATAGATCTAAGAACTTCCAGACTTCATAAGAAATGAATTAATAAATAAAAGAAAATTAAAGAAACATATTAGTCATTTTACATGAAAAAACTTATGCTACATATACAACACTTATCAACAATAAAAAACATTTATCGCTAGAAAAAATACTTAATCTATTTAAAAACGGGTCATATTTTCTACAGGGTCTTTCACGAGGAACCACACCCATATTTATACGGGAAACTACTGAACGTATTTTCATGAAATTCATCACTTATAAGTATTTCACGATGCTGATGAAATCTAAAATATTTTCAAGGCATGAGCACCTCCGGTTTTTCCGGAAATGACGTCAACTTCCGTTTTTCAAATTAGAACACCATTTTTTTATTGCAGAAATAGATTCCTTAGAAAATTTCAAGTTATTTTGATGTAACATTTTTCAGTTTTGGTTGGAAAATTCTCTCTGAGCGGGAAAATTCGAAAATAGAGCTCCGCTGAAACAAGAATAACTTCGAGGTTTTTGGATGGAAAATTTTCATTTTTGGAATTTTTCAAGATGTAAGATTGATGTATCCACTTTAAAAATCGAAATCGCGATTCATGATACAGGGGTGAAAAAATCGCTTTCAAAGTTAGGGATGACAAAATCGTGAAAAATCAATTTTTTCAAATTAGAACCCCATTTTTTATGGCAGATATTGAATCTACGTTAAAAATAATGTGAGTGTATGCATCACACCCTTGCCTTAAAGTGGATATTTTCTGAGTTATTCACAAAAAACTGTTTTTCGTCTTGAATTTTCAGCTATTTCTTTTCCCTTCACGCCAAAAAGATGAAATTTTCAGGAACTGTTATTTGAACCATGCTGTAGATTTTTCACCCCTTCTTGAAACTGACTTCAAGTTACTATCAGGAGAACCATGGCAAATTCTCGCAGTTATAACTAGAGAAGATGCTCAAAGTTTTGACCGTTAATTTCTAGACATTTATTTATACGTCTCAGGAATGCTTCGTGCGTTGCTCTTCTTATTTCATCGGGAGGAAGAGATCTGCAAAAGTGTTTAAAAACCAAATTGAGTTTCAAAACTATGAATCTAAAAATCTAAACAAACCTGAACGCATTTCTGACTCGTTCTATGCAGTCCTCTTTATCAGTCAGGGGAGTTGAGTAGACAATATTTTTTATCCTACCCCAAACATAATAGTCTAAAGGAGTTAAATCGGGAGAACGTGGTGGCCAAAGATGTGGACCATTGTTCGCCAACCATCGATCTTCAAATAGCCTGTATAGGTTATTTGACACATTGAATGAATTGTGTGGAGGCGCGCCATCCTGTTGATACCATAAGTCATTATGGTTCTGTACTAGCGGCTCAATTATTTGAGTCAATATGTCAGAATATCTATCTCCTAAGGGAGAACATTCTTTAAATAATGCAAACATGTGTAGTGTTCTATCTTACCAGTTAAAGTCCCATCATAAATGTGAACATCGAGAATTGCATTATTTTTGATGGCGCAAAAACATTGAAACTCCAGGTCTCTTGAAAGTTCCATTGTCTGAAGTGGTGGTTGTTCTCTTCATCCCAATAATGACTGTTATGCCTATTGAAAGAACCGTTCTTTGTGAATTTAGATTCATCTGTCCAAATTATACAGTCCAAAAGTTTTCATTCTCTTGAAATCGAATCATCATAGCTTCGCAAAACTCTGTTCTCCTGACGAAATCAGTTTCCTTCAAATGCTGTACCCTATTGAATTTATATGGGTGCATTTTATGTTTTTTTAATATTCTCCAAACACTCGATTGAGATAATCCCAGAGCAATCTCGGCATCTTTGAGAGAATTTTGAGGATTCACACGAAAATATGCAAGAACTCTAATTTCGTTGTTCTCATCTTCTACTACACTTTTTTCTCTGTGTATAGTTTCTTAACGAAAGATCCGACATTTCTCAAGTTTGTCATGGTTCTGTTAATGGTATCTCTCGTTGGTCTGGGTCGGTCAGGAAACCTTTCAATGAACAGTCGAATCGTTCTATCTACAACTTTATTACATTCTCCATGGAGTAGAATCAGATTTAAATAATCTTCATTGGTAAAATTAGGCATAGTGATCGATTTTATAACTTAATACGAATTACCACCAAATTAATAGTAAACACAAAATGCTACTGAATAAAGAGGAATTTGGCAGATGTTATTAATGATATCTATCATTAAAAAAATAGAATATAAAACATGGTAAGTTTTTGCATATGGTTCATAAGGAATTATTTATTTATCACTGGAGAGAAAACCGATGGCCAATTAGTTGAAATAAAGAGGTTTCCGATACAAATTCGAATCCAAATTCGCCATCTATTTAGGAACAACCTGTAACTTATTTCTCTTGCATATTAGGGTAGTAAAATCTAAAACATGGTTTAAGTAACAGTTCCTGAAAATTTCATCTTTTTGGCGTGAAGGGAAAAGAAATAGCTGAAAATTCAAGACGAAAAACAGTTTTTTGTGAATAACTCAGAAAATATCCACTTTAGGGCGAGGGTGTGATGCATACACTCACATTATTTTTTAACGTAGATTCAATACCTGCCATAAAAAATGGGGTTCTAATTTGAAAAAATTGATTTTTCACGATTTTGTCATCCCTAACTTTGAAAGCGATTTTTTCACCCCCTGTATCATGAAACGCGATTTCGATTTTCAAAGTGGATACATCAATCTTACATCTTGAAAAATCCCAAAAATGAAAATATTCCATCCAAAAACCTCGAAGTTATTCTTGTTTCAGCGGAGCTCTATTTCCGATTTTTTTTTTCGAATTTTTCCGCTCAGAGAGAATTTTCCAATCAAAACTGAAAAATGTTACATCGAAATAACTTGAAATTTTCTAATGAATCTATTTCTGCAATAAAAAAATGGTGTTGTAATTTGAAAAACGGAAGTCATTTCCGGAAAAACCTCATGCCTTGAAAATCTTTTAGATTTCATCAGCATCGTGAAATACTTATAAGTGCCGAATTTCATGAAAATACGTTCAGTAGTTTCCCGTATAAATATGGGTGAGTTTCCTCGTGAAAGACCCTGTATAATGTTTATCTTAATTGCCATCTCGTACAATGCCAAAGAAGTTTTACTTCAATCGCCTGTGAAAGTTACATGCATTTTTTTTTTTCATTTTTATTATGATAATCGTATATACGTAAGAGATATTCGATAGAATCTCAATGAGACAAAGAATTGACTCATGCATTTAAGTTAGAGATGACCATTTACAACATACGCTTCAACTTTAAATTTTATATACATTTTAAGATTTATATTGAACAAGCGTTATGATTCAATTTTTTCTTAGTTATATACAAAATATGGGGCCCTTGAAACTTCAAATACTTTCTTAATTGAGACATTGTTATTGAACCTTTGATAATAATCTATTTTTATCTCAGTTCCACTATTCATTGTGATCATCAAAACCTACAAATCGCTCTTCGCAAAACTCGAAAAAAAGATCTATCAGATAATTCCTCTACTACACACTTTAAAATATCAGCAGTATGCTTCAAGGTAAACCACATGAACACCCATTATTATTATAAAGAAACAATAATATGTCGATTGTTTTATGGAAGCAGTGAATTCAGTCAAGATCGAGTTATTTAATTGCTATCTGAAACGGACGGCTTGAGAAACTTGATCTCTGTTTTAAATTTAAGGAAATTTACTGGTCGCCCATATGACCATGATTTCTTGATCTTGATTATTATTCTCATTTTGAACGTCTCATTAACTTAATATCAAGTTTCTGATCATGGATGGAAAGTGATTCGCGTTCAGCAATGAATTCTTTTAGCAAATTCTTCTACATATGATATACACTCAAAAATATTTCAATTCTCGAGCCTAAATGCCACTGGAGCTCATTTTGTTCTGAGTTCTTCTGGAAATTTTTGTATATACTTGAAAGTCCTTTAATTTTCGAAGTTAAATACTGGCAGAGGTTTTCTTATTCAATATTCTTCTGAAGATTCCTGATTACACTCTATATACACTCGAAAATTCTTGAATTAGCGAGCTTATATCCCAGTGGAGCTCATCTTGCTCTGAATTCTTCTGGAAATTTTCGAATACACTTGATATACACTGGAAAATTCTTCAATTTTGGAGCCTCAATTGTGGTGGACGTCTTCTTATTCAAAATTCCTTCAGATATTTCTCATCTTACTTAATATACATTCAAAAATTTTCATTTTTGATCCTCAATGCGTCTGGAGGTCATTATTCCGTATTCTTCTGGAAATTTCTGTATAGACTTTATATACACTGAAAAATTCGTCAATTTCGGATCCTATATACTTGTAAATGGTTTCTTATTCGAAATTCTCCTTGAAACTCCTGATTACACTTTATATACACCCAAAAACTCTGAAAATTTTCTGAATACACTCAATAAACACTGAATTCTTGAATTTTCGGTGATATTAATAGTGGAGCTTTTCTTGTAGCAAATTCTTCTACACATGATATACACTCAAAAATATTTCAATTCTCGAGCCTAAATGCCACTGGAGCTCATTTTGTTCTGAGTTCTTCTGGAAATTTTTGTATATACTTGATATATACTTGAAAGTCCTTTAATTTTCGAAGTTAAATACTGGCAGAGGTTTTCTTATTCAATATTCTTCTGAAGACTCCTGATTACACTCTATATACACTCGAAAATACTTGAATTAGCGAGCTTATATCCAAGTGGAGCTCATCTTGCTCTGAATTCTTCTGGAAATTTTCGAATATACTTGATATACACTAGAAAATTCTTCAGTTTGGGAACCTAGATAGTGGTGGAGGTCTTCTAATTCAAAATTCCTTCAGATATTTCTCATCTTACTTAATATACATTCAAAAATTTTCATTTTTGATCCTCAATGCGTCTAGAGGTCATTATTCCGCATTCCTCTGGAAATTTCTGTATAGACTTTATATACACTGAAAAATTCGTCGATTTCGCATCCTATATACTTGTAAATGGTTTCTTATTCGAAATTCTCCTTGAAACTCCTGATCACACTTTATATACACCCAAAAACTTTGAAATTTTTCTGAATACACTCAATAAACACTGAATTCTTGAATTTTCGGTGATATTAATAGTGGAGCTCTTCTTGTAGCAAATTCTTCTACACATGATATACACGCAAAAATATTTCAATTCTCGAGCCCAAATGCCACTGGAGCTCATTTTGTTCTGAGTTCTTCTGGAAATTTTTGTATATACTTGAAAGTCCTTTAATTTTCGAAGTTAAATACTGGCAGAGGTTTTCTTATTCAATATTCTTCTGAAGACTCCTGATTACACTCTATATACACTCGAAAATACTTGAATTAGCGAGCTTATATCCAAGTGGAGCTCATCTTGCTCTGAATTCTTCTGGAAATTTTCGAATACACTTGATATACACTGGAAAATTCTTCAATTTTGGAGCCTCAATTGTGGTGGACGTCTTCTTATTCAAAATTCCTTCAGATATTTCTCATCTTACTTAATATACATTCAAAAATTTTAATTTTTGATCCTCAATGCGTCTGGAGGTCATTATTCCGCATTCTTCTGGAAATTTCTGTATACACTTTATATACACTGAAAAATTCGTCAATTTGGGATTCTATATACTTGTAAATGGTTTCTTATTCGAAATTCTCCTTGAAACTCCTGATTATACTTCATATACACCCAAAAACTCTGAACATTTTCTGATTTCACTCAATAAACACTGGAGAATACTTCATTTTTGGACCCTAAATATATATTATTATTCTTTTTTTGAACGTCTCATTAACTAAATATCAAGTTTCTGATCATGGATAGAAAGTGATTCGCGTTCGTTTTCAGCAATGAATTCTTGAATTTTCAGTGATATTAATAGTGGGGCTCTTCTTTTAGCAAATTCTTCTACACATGATATACACTCAAATATATTTCAATTCTCGAGCCTAAATACCACTGGAGCTCATTTTGTTCTGAGTTCTTCTGGAAATTTTTGTATATACTTGATATATACTTGAAAGTCCTTTAATTTTCGAAGTTGAATACTGGTAAAGGTCTTCTTATTCAATATTCTTCTGAAAATTCCTGATTACACTATATATACACTCGAAATTTCTTGAATTAGCGAGCTTATATACCAGCGGAGCTCATCTTGCTCTGAATTCTTCTGGAAATTTTTGAATACACTTGATATACACTGGAAAATTCTTCAATTTTGGAGCCTCGATTGTGGTGGACGTCTTCTTATTCAAAATTCTTTCAGATATTCCTCATGTCACTTAATATACATTCAAAATTTTGATTTTTTGAGCCTTAATGCTCAATTTTATTCCGTATTCTTCTGGAAATTTCTGTATATACTTAATATACACTGAAAAATCCGTCAATTTCGGATCCAATATAGTTGTAAATGGTTTCTTATTCAAAATTCTCCTTGAAACTCCTGGTTACACTTTATATACACCCAAAAATTCTGAATACACTCAATTAACACTGGAAAATTCTTAATTTTCAGAGCCTAAATACTTCTGCTTTACAAATGTTGTAACAATGGGTCATATATACTTGATACTGATTATCAAGGAATCAGTTTAATGTTTCATATGTTTATTCTCTTTTTTTTTCAGATGAAGACGAAGATACGTCCGTTCAATCAGATCCAAGCAAACCATCCACCTCTAGAACAGGCACTCACATTCACCTGTGGCAATTTCTAAAAGAACTTTTGCAGAATCCACAAACTCACGGTTCCTGCATAAGATGGTTGGATCGAGCTAAAGGAATCTTCAAAATAGAAGACTCTGTTAAGGTTGCCAGATTGTGGGGAAGACGAAAAAACAGACCAGCCATGAACTACGATAAACTCAGTAGGTCGATCAGGCAATACTACAAGAAAGGCATAATGAAAAAAACTGAAAGGTCGCAAAGATTAGTCTATCAGTTCTGCCACCCGTATAACTCCTAAATTCTTCGAGAATTCCTTCAAAATTTGTATATATTATATTTATTCGGGTATTTTTCGGTAAGGTTTAGGTTTTGGGGTAATTCGGCGTTTTGGATTTACCAAAATGCGCAAAAATCCTCGTAGGGTATAACTGCGGGGATCGAATCCTGCCAGTAAGGCGGATTTCATTGTCGATTCGGAAGGTAATTTCCTATTTCGACTTTTTATTCACCGATCGTAGGACGACCTTCGGAGGCAATATGAACTGGGATGGTTGTTTTCAGCTTGATGATGCTTCAAACCATAGAGCGAAGATCCCATCCCGTCAAGGTTTATATTTCCGATAAATGTCCGAGATAATCGGTGATTTTGGTCCCATATATCTATGATATATTACTCATGTAAGTTCTATGAACACATTTTATGAGATGCAATATTTAATGTATAGTTGTTATGAGATACTCATCTATTTATCGTGATATTAATAATTGTTACTCTAGTTGAGGAGTTTTTAAGTAATTTTAATATAAGTGATATTTTATTAATAAGCACAGGATACTTCGAAAAAAAATTAAAGATTGTTGGTGTTGAAAATGCAGATTTTGTTTTGTCGATGTTTTTATTTAAATTTTGACTTTGATAAGCCAAAGTTTTTTTTTAATATGTTTTTATTAATTCTATTTTCCTGTGCAACTTGTCTGATATTCAGCTTGCTGAAGGCCCTAATACTCAGCTTTTATTTATCTATTATTACATATTAATTAATTTTTCATTGAAATAATAATAATAATAATTGTATATATGCTATAAAATGATAAGATTCTTAGAAAAATTGTGATATTTTGTACAAAATCAAAATCCTAAGAACATATTCGTCGTTTTGAAAATGTATTTAATATTTAAATAAACGTTTCTCAAAAAAAAAATTGTTTTTGTTACGTAAACACATTTACTTAATTAAAACGCTTTCAATATTTATTTTATGTAATATTTTTTCAGAAAATATTTTCATCGTTCAATTGGAAATAATGGAGAAATGTTAGCATTTTATGTAGAATGATATACAGCCAAGAAACCGAACTTTAAAAAAAATAGTACCACTAGTGCCATCTGTTGTAATATTTCACTCATAGATGGCTTAGTCTCTCATTGACAACTGGTATAAATTTCATGACATTTGGATGCATACAGCTTTATCAATTGGTCGAAAGAAATGCTCCAAAAATACGATCGCGGTGCTTCGAAGCTCTTCTATGACATCGTGACAAGTGATGAATCGTGGATTTACGCGTATGAGCCCGAAAGTAAACAGCAGTCGACTGTTTCAAGATGAGCCAAATCCAACAAAAGTTATTCGAGTACGAAGTTAGGAAAACCAACCGCCGGATCACTCTTCACCAAGACAATGCGACCTTTCACACATAGGCTCAAACAACTGCATTCAAAATATTCTTTTGAGGAGTCAACGCCGTATAGTCTTGACTTGGCACCGAAAGACTTCTTTTTATTCCCGTACGTAAAATATAAAATGAGAGATTAATGTTTTTCGACTTCTCAAGTCTCTTGTAAAACCTCACCCGGCAACACCGCATAAAATCATTTTCCATTTACTCGGATAACAATATCTTCAAGGTCAAAATGATCTGAACAAATGAAAATTGCTTTCTTTGGGCAAATACTTGACCATCACAACAGCGAAACCCAAATTCTTCTTTTTTCATCGTCATCTGGGAACCTTAATTCAAGAAAACCTCATTTTATCTTATAATAATCTCATTGAAAACTTCCTTACCAAAACTTTCTACGCTACTGAACATGTCAATAACTAAATAGTTCGGTTCTAACAAAAAACTTATCTATGGAACGATAAATTCGGATTAAAATTCCTGTCTTTACTACAACTTTCACACTTACGAATCATTTTAGTGCGATGAAAAGTAATAAACAATAAAACATATGAAAAACCTAATACTGACTCTCTCAAATTTTCTTCAATTTGCGTATTTATTTTCGATGCAGAGGTGGCAACGTGTCTTCTAGAACATGTGACCTTCAAATTATCAAGCAGAGAATGCAGCATCGTTGTCTTGACTTTCACCTGAATTTCTTTCCATCTGTGGTCTCTGGGAAATATTTTGGAAAAACAATTTTGTTCTATAATCCCGAAATATAAAGGATACCCCTCGTACAACAAACGTTTCAAATGTCAGTGTGTTTTGTACATCGGTGGAAAGTGAATTTCAGCTATTATTGATTTTCGTGTTAAACTTGGTAATACACAAAAAATTGTTGTTCAATGCGAAGCAGTTGAAGCTCTTCGATTATCAATAATTAATATAGTTGGGCATGAGGTGGCCCGAATCGGGAGTTTACGATTTTGGTGCAGCAGCAAGAAACACAACGTCAAGGTCAGTACCGGAGTAAAAAATACCGGAAAATGTGTTGGAGCCAGGTTGGCCATACGAAAGCAGATCTTAATAAATATTCTCGTTGCACAAGGTCGACTACATTCTAAAATTTATGTCAGGATAGCTGCCGGCTCCTCTCATGCTTTTGTTCTGCCCGATATCCAAGAACTTGATTATGAAATTGGGAGTTGCGTCGAACGAGAACTTATGGTTCTAGATTTATACGAAGTTGTTTATAATGCAACTTGTGTGTTGAAATGAATGATTCACAATCTATTGACGATGGTGCCTGAAAGTCAACCATAACAACCCTAAAAAAATACACTTGGGATTCTAATTTCATTAGTTCCCTACATTTATTGATTTCATTAAAATCTGGTCATCACAGATGGTTATCTTTTTGACGTTTCACTTAATTAATTGTTAAACGTCAGTTTCATCCCTACCTTCTCTTGTATTCGAGTTATATGCGGAATTTAGAACGAAAAAATTTATATCTCCGCTAATACTGATGGTAGAGCTCTGAAATTAAAACATTGAACAGGCACTTCTTCACGTAGAATACAGTGGCGTGCTTCTCCTTTTGCATCATTTGTAATTACGAAGCTATGACCCAAAGTTATGTTTTTTTTTAATAGGAACACTTCATTTATGTACCATTTTCTGAAAGCTTAGTTTTTTCTGATTTCAAAAATGTGCATCATCGTATGCTTTACATAAACATATGTGAAATGTTCGAAAACCTATTTTCATCTGAGTCTCAATATTTTCTATGGTTTCAATTGTCGATAAACACAGAAAAATTCAGCATCGAATAATTACCACAGTATCCTTTAAGTAGTGTTTTCATATCTATGCTCCTTTTTCAATTTCCATAGATATAGAAATTTTAATAGTATATTCTAAAACAAGTTTCAAAATGGGCACCTAATCCAACACGAATGCGAAATTCGAAAACGAGCGAGTTTTTGAACGCATGAGTGTTGGAATTGCCTTCTGCAACGAGTATTAGACGATATTTTCTCTATTTCAGTTAAGAATTGTGAGAAATTTATTGGAATTCAATGAAAAATTCAGATTATAAGTCCTAGTGCCTTTTGTATTTTATTTTCGCAGTTGGTGTGACTGATACGAAATTTGACAGATCATAGAATTTGAATGGTGCGTTCAAATTTCTACATGGTTTAATATTGACAATTGATATGCAATGGACGCGTGTTGACATTCGAAAGGATAGGATGTCAGTGTTGTCAACCACAAAACGAAAAATATAACTAAAAACAATACTGTAATGAGTTCATTACAGCACTGTTTTTAGTACTTTAATGAACTCATTACAACACTGAAATAGAGAAAATGATATTTTTAATTTTCGTCATCACCTTATCCTCACAATCAGCTCTTTCTAGGTTGATCAATCATCAAAATTTTATGAAACCCATTTTTAATTGCGATAAAACATTCAATAAAAACCATAAAATTAACTTTATTTATTTAACAAATGAAAAACTGAAAGGAAAACTATCCAAACATATTCAACTGAAGTTCCATTCCATCCTTGACTAGCAGAATGATCCAACTCTTTCAAATTCGTCTTCCAATGCTGTATACTCTCTTCAGTTTGAGCGCAAAGCCCCAATGGTTTATAGCACTTTGTCCCTTCAGGACAATTTGAACAAAAGGGCCCAATTTCATACACTGAGTGATCATGGATTCCACCTGGTGGGCCATAAAAACACGCAAAATAGATGGTTTCGTTAGTTGAACTCCAAGCACAACCTAGATGCGTTGTGTAGTCAGTAACTATCTGAATGTAGTGTTCATAACGGTAATTTTCCTCAGGAGATGGTAACTTCTGTATTATCTCTGCGTTTATATTGTTTTCTTCCTCCATCCAAATTTTCATTATCTCTTGCCATGGAGTTGCAGGGTCGCTTGAAGGATCTAACCCAGGCCTGTCGAAAACATCAATCGAGCCGATATTCTGTCCGAAATTCTTGTACTTCGGAGTAATAAGACAAGAAGTCTTTTCATTTGTACACGTATTTATCCAGCATCGAGCTATAGTCTCCAAGTTTTTGTCATACTTAAGTGCTCTCATTTTGCTTGCTCCTGGAGTTGTTGTAGCGGTTGTAGCCCTGACCTGATTGTGAAAGTGAGTTATGGTGAATCTAAGGGCTTCGTTCATTCTCATTTCGTTACAATCACCAATCGGTGAACACGGCGGTACTCTCTCGCATGGCATTCCATTAGATTCTGTGCAATTCTCTGAATTACAATAAATAAAGAAGGGGGCATCTTGAGCAAGGGATGGAATAGCTAAGGAAAAAATGAGACCAGTGTAATAAGAGAGTAACATTGAAAAATTTGGCAGTCATCGCAGTTTAATAGGTTTGACATCTATGAATTATGTTAAAATCCATAGAGAACGCAACTCAAATTATTTCTGATATTAGTATTATTGTTAGTTGCTTCTACTGCGCAAGGGAGGACGCCACAATCGTTCCGAAAGTTTTCTACTTTATTGCCTTTGTCGCAATTTCTCAAAATTAGTTCCATCTACTGCTCATGCAGTCGCCACCATCAACGTTCCCAACGAATCAAAGGAGTTGATAGCCAATCCCTTCTTTGTCTATGGGACCAAATAAATTAATTATACATTACATTATCTATATATTAGTTTATAAACAATGCCAAAACTCTTCTTTGTTCGTATATAAAAAAATATGTTAATCTATCAAAATAGAACACATATCTATATCTATGGCCATGTTGGTTGTGCATAGAACCTGTAGTTTGATCCCTTTGGTAGATAACTTAGCTTATCTCCAAGTAGTCCAAATTCTGTATAAGGAATAAAAAACTCTATGGTTAAGAAGACTAACAAGAAAAAGAAATTGATAAGTTTAACTTGTTTGCTTATTATTTTCATGATGGCTAGGTTAGCCTTCATACAATCATTCAAAATGAATGATTCAGATCGAATAAAGTATATGGACTATGAATCAAACAAATGAATTAATTGATTCAGATGCAGAGTCGGTATCAACATGTTTTTGAAATTAAAATATTTTTTCACGTAGAGTCCAGTGGCGTGTCTCTCCTTTTTGCACCACTTTTAATGGCGGTATTCTTTCGCTTGGCATTTCATTAGATTCTGTGCAATTCTCTGAATTATAATAAATAAGGAAGGGGGCATCTTGAGTTAGGGATGGAATAACTAAGGAAAAAAAGAGACCAGTGTAATAAGAAAGTTACGTTGAAAAATTTGGCACTCATCGCAGTTTAATAGGTTTGAAATCTATGAATTATGTTAAAAACCATAGAGAACGCAACTCAAATTATTTCTGATATTGGTCATAGAAATATATATTGTAGAAATGTCATCATTTAGATATATCAAATAGACTGAATAATAATTTTGGATCGATATTAGACCATTCTGTACATAAGATAAACACAAAATTTTTTGAAAACGTTTATTTATAACTTCAGTAGTCTCTTATAAAATTCAATGGTAAGTTCTAAAATAAATATACTGCCTACATTGAGATGGTAATGAAGTAGCCATTCTTCATCCAATATTCTCTTTTTTTTCTAATTCTATCCCAGTTAATACAGTCAAAATGGGCTTTTTGAGTTTACCTTTATCAGATCTCTGCTTTCTTGGTCCTCCATTAACTTTAACTTTCATGTGAACATTAATCATATGTCTTGAAAATGAATGCTGAAAAATTGTTGCGAACAAAATATCATGGTTAGATCAATTTTTCAAGCGTATCTGCATAAGTAGAAGCTTAAAATATAGAAAATGATCATACAAAAACCTTACCTTATTCTTTAAAATTCTAGAGCAGATAGAACAAACTAATCGAATATCTTCTTCATCTTTCTCATGGTTACTTTTAATATGGTTTTTTAAGGAGCTTTCACGACAATACTCTTTTGCACATCCCTCAAAAGAGCACTTGAACATATAGTTTTTTTCAACATGAACCTCATTCACATGTTGCTTAAGGTTGCTTGGATTAACAAATATTTTATCACATATCTTGCAAGTTGGCCCTACAAATTATGGAAATAAATAATTATAACTCTGAAACTTACGTGGAAATATTTTCTTTGAATACTTACTACAAGACTCGCAATTTTTTTTGTGTCCCCGAAAGAAATTAAGGTCATAAAATTTTGCCTTGCACAGGCATTCATATTCCTTATGGGAATTATAATGTCGACGGAATAAGTTTCCTTTCATGAACTGTTTGGAACATTTGTCACACCTGAAAGAAAGGAAAGGTTAAAGTGTACTTCCTACATCCATCTTCCCAATCTAAACGAAACATGCAATAAAATGTTGAAAATAATCAGTTTACTCACGTGAATAAAGGTTTACTATCATGAGAATGATTCGCCAATTCATTTTCATTTCGAAACCCTTGACCACAGTCTTCACACTTGAATTTATATTGTCGCCATTCATTATGTTTCCGTAAAATGTGTTTCTGCAGACTGTTCGTCCTCAATATGAGTCCGCATCCTTTTGGGCACTCAATACGTTCAATAATTTTCAAATGAAATTGGTTTTGGTGCTTCCTTAAATTATCTTTACTGTAATATTGTTTTTCACAATTGGATATTCTACATTTGAATGGTTTCTGAAAAAATCAATTACAAATAATAGCACAGGATTACCTTTAAAGGAAATTCGTACCTCACCAGTGTGACTTCTCATATGGCTTTTCAATTTACTTGGCCTTATGTATGATTTACCGCAATCTATATAAGAACATTTGTAACGTTTTGTTGGGCAGTCTTCAGCAAAGTCTGAGAAACATGTTGATACCGACTCTGCATCAGAATCAATTAATTCATTTGTTTGATTCATAGTCCGTATACTTTATTTGATCTGAATCATTCATTTTTCTCTAGAAAGAAGTTGAATAATTCTAGGCAAACCTAGCTATCATGAAAATAATAAACAAACAAGGTAACCTTATTAATTTCTTTTTCTTGTTAGTCTTCTTAACCATAGAGTTTTTTATTCCTTATACAGAATTTGGATTTGTGTGAACTTATCCACGGTTTTCTAGCCACGGTTTTCGTCGTACGCTGGGATTCTCGAGCGGTGTTGCCAAACTTCATCATATTTACCGATTCACTCCTGGCGACGGATTTCTTATGTTTGGCGAAAGGGAGAGGGAAAACGCATGAAGAATAGTTGCAATATTTATCAACTCTTTAAAATCAGATAAAATTCGATTGTTGAAATATATAATAGTGTATTTTATCAAGTAAAATTTTATTCTGCAATGCGTTTGACATTTAGATAAAATGTGATATCTTCCGAAATAATACGTGCTCCGAAATAATTCTCATACCGAATTATTCGTCTTTAAATGCTCTACCATTATCAGTAATCAGATGAATTGGCGACACCGTCAGGATACCTGAAAATTCAGTATACACCTCAGCCACGGTTTTAACATTCAGATAAAACGTCATATCTCTCAAAATAGTTGGTGCTCCATAATGATTCTTATACCAAATTATTCGTCTTCGAATGCTCTATCATAATCAGTTATCAGATGAATTTGCGACACCGTCGGGATATCTCAAAATTGAGGATTTACCCCAGCCACGGTTTTTACATTCAGAAAAAACGTCATATCTCTCAAAATACTTCGTGCTCCAAAATGATTTTTATACCGAATTATTTGTCTTTGAATGTTTTATCATAATCAGTTATCAGATGAATTTGCGACACCGTCGGGATGTCACAAAATTGATTAATCAACCTATCCACGGTTTTTACATTCAGAAAAAAACGTCATATCTCCCAAAATAGTTCGTGCTCCAAAATGATTCTTATACCGAATTATCCGTCTTCGAATGCTCTATCATAATCAGTAATCAGATGAATTTGCGACAACGTCGGGATATCACAAAATTGAGGATTTAACCCAGCCACGGTTTTTACATTCAGAATAAACGTCATATCTCCCATAATAGTTCGTGCTCCAAAATAATTCTCATACAGAATTATTCGTCTTCAAATGCTCTATCATAATCAGTAATCAGATGAATTTGCGACACCGTCGGGATATCTCAAAATTGAGGATTTACCCCAGCCACGGTTTTTACATTCAGAAAAAACGTCATATCTCTCAAAATAGTTCGTGCTCCAAAATGATTCTCATACAGATTTATTCGTCTTCGAATGGCCTATCATAATCAGTAATCAGATGAATTTGCGACACCGTCGGGATACCTGAAAATTGAGGATTTAACCCAGCCACGGTTTTTACATTCAGAAAAAACGTCATATCTCCCAAAATAGTTCGTGCTCCAAAATGATTTTCATACAGAATTATTCGTCTTCGAATGCTCTATCATAATCAGTTATCAGATGAATTTGCGACACCGTCGGGATATCTCAAAATTGAGGATATACCCCAGCCACGGTTTTTACATTACAAAAAAACGTCATATCTCCCAAAATAGTTCGTGCTCCAAAATAATTTTTATACCGAATTATTCTTCTTTGAATGCTTTATCATAATCAGTTATCAGATCAATTTGCGACACCGTCGGGATATCACAAAATTGAGGATTCAACCTATCCACGGGTTTTTACATTCAGAAAAAACGTCATATCTCCCAAAATAGTTCGTGCTCCAAAATAATTCTCATACAGAATTATTCGTCTTCGAATGCTCTATCATAATCAGTTATCAGATAAATTTGCGACACCGTCGGGATATCTCAAAATTGAGGATTTACCCCAGCCACGGTTTTTACATTCAGAAAAAACGTCATATCTCTCAAAATACTTCGTGCTCCAAAATGATTTTTATACCGAATTATTTGTCTTTGAATGTTTTATCATAATCAGTTATCAGATGAATTTGCGACACCGTCGGGATGTCACAAAATTGATTAATCAACCTATCCACGGTTTTTACATTCAGAAAAAAACGTCATATCTCCCAAAATAGTTCGTGCTCCAAAATGATTCTTATACCGAATTATCCGTCTTCGAATGCTCTATCATAATCAGTAATCAGATGAATTTGCGACAACGTCGGGATATCACAAAATTGAGGATTTAACCCAGCCACGGTTTTTACATTCAGAATAAACGTCATATCTCCCATAATAGTTCGTGCTCCAAAATAATTCTCATACAGAATTATTCGTCTTCAAATGCTCTATCATAATCAGTAATCAGATGAATTTGCGACACCGTCGGGATATCTCAAAATTGAGGATTTACCCCAGCCACGGTTTTTACATTCAGAAAAAACGTCATATCTCTCAAAATAGTTCGTGCTCCAAAATGATTCTCATACAGAATTATTCGTCTTCGAATGGCCTATCATAATCAGTAATCAGATGAATTTGCGACACCGTCGGGATACCTGAAAATTGAGGATTTAACCCAGCCACGGTTTTTACATTCAGAAAAAACGTCATATCTCCCAAAATAGTTCGTGCTCCAAAATGATTTTCATACAGAATTATTCGTCTTCGAATGCTCTATCATAATCAGTTATCAGATGAATTTGCGACACCGTCGGGATATCTCAAAATTGAGGATATACCCCAGCCACGGTTTTTACATTACAAAAAAACGTCATATCTCCCAAAATAGTTCGTGCTCCAAAATAATTTTTATACCGAATTATTCTTCTTTGAATGCTTTATCATAATCAGTTATCAGATCAATTTGCGACACCGTCGGGATATCACAAAATTGAGGATTCAACCTATCCACGGGTTTTTACATTCAGAAAAAACGTCATATCTCCCAAAATAGTTCGTGCTCCAAAATAATTCTCATACAGAATTATTCGTCTTCGAATGCTCTATCATAATCAGTTATCAGATAAATTTGCGACACCGTCGGGATACCTGAAAATTGAGGATTTAACCCAGCCACGGTTTTTACATTCAGAAAAAACGTCATATCTCTCAAAATAGTTCGTGCTCCAAAATAATTCTCATACAGAATTATTCGTCTTCGAATGGCCTATCATAATCAGTAATCAGATGAATTTGCGACACCGTCGGGATACCTGAAAATTGAGGATTTAACCCAGCCACGGTTTTTACATTCAGAAAAAACGTCATATCTCCCAAAATAGTTCGTGCTCCAAAATAATTTTTATACCGAATTATTCTTCTTTGAATGCTTTATCATAATCAGTTATCAGATCAATTTGCGACACCGTCGGGATATCACAAAATTGAGGATTCAACCTATCCACGGGTTTTTACATTCAGAAAAAACGTCATATCTCCCAAAATAGTTCGTGCTCCAAAATAATTCTCATACAGAATTATTCGTCTTCGAATGCTCTATCATAATCAGTTATCAGATAAATTTGCGACACCGTCGGGATACCTGAAAATTGAGGATTTAACCCAGCCACGGTTTTTACATTCAGAAAAAACGTCATATCTCTCAAAATAGTTCGTGCTCCAAAATAATTCTCATACAGAATTATTCGTCTTCGAATGGCCTATCATAATCAGTAATCAGATGAATTTGCGACACCGTCGGGATACCTGAAAATTGAGGATTTAACCCAGCCACGGTTTTTACATTCAGAAAAAACGTCATATCTCCCAAAATAGTTCGTGCTCCAAAATAATTTTTATACCGAATTATTCGTCTTTGAATGCTTTATCATAATCAGTTATCAGATCAATTTGCGACACCGTCGGGATATCACAAAATTTAGGATTCAACCTATCCACGGGTTTTACATTCAGAAAAAACGTCATATCTCCCAAAATAGTTCGTGCTCCAAAATAATTCTCATACAGAATTATTCGTCTTCGAATGCTCTATCATAATCAGTTATCAGATGAATTTGCGACACCGTCGGGATATCTCAAAATTGAGGATTTACCCCAGCCACGGTTTTTACATTCAGAAAAAACGTCATATCTCTCGAAATAGTTCGTGCTCCAAAATGATTCTCATACAGAATTATTCGTCTTCGAATGGTCTATCATAATCAGTAATCAGATGAATTTGCGACACCGTCGGGATACCTGAAAATTGAGGATTTAACCCAGCCACGGTTTTTACATTCAGAAAAAACGTCATATCTCTCAAAATACTTCGTGCTCCAAAATGATTTTTATACAGAATTATTCGTCTTCTAATGCTCTATCATAATCAGTAATCAGATGAATTTGCGACACCGTCGGGATATCTCAAAATTGAGGATATACCCCAGCCACGGTTTTTACATTCAGAAAAAACGTCATATCTCCCAAAATAGTTCGTGCTCCAAAATAATTTTTATACCGAATTATTCGTCTTTGAATGCTTTATCATAATCAGTTATCAGATCAATTTGCGACACCGTCGGGATATCACAAAATTTTGGATTCAACCTATCCACGGGTTTTTACATTCAGAAAAAACGTCATATCTCCCAAAATAGTTCGTGCTCCAAAATAATTCTCATACAGAATTATTCGTCTTCGAATGCTCTATCATAATCAGTTATCAGATGAATTTGCGACACCGTCGGGATATCTCAAAATTGAGGATTTACCCCAGCCACGGTTTTTACATTCAGAAAAAACGTCATATCTCTCGAAATAGTTCGTGCTCCAAAATGATTCTCATACAGAATTATTCGTCTTCGAATGCTCTATCATAATCAGTTATCAGATGAATTTGCGACACCGTCGGAGATATCTCAAAATTGAGGATTTACCCCAGCCACGGTTTTTACATTCAGAAAAACGTCATATCTCTCGAAATAGTTCGTGCTCCAAAATGATTCTCATACAGAATTATTCGTCTTCGAATGCTCTATCATAATCAGTTATCAGATGAATTTGCGACACCGTCGAGATATCTCAAAATTGAGGATTTACCCCAGCCACGGTTTTACATTCAGAAAAAACGTCATATCTCTCGAAATAGTTCGTGCTCCAAAATGATTCTCATACAGAATTATTCGTCTTCGAATGGCCTATCATAATCAGTAATCAGATGAATTTGCGACACCGTCGGGATACCTGAAAATAGAGGATTTACCCCAGCCACGGTTTTTACATTCAGAAAAAACGTCATATCTCCCAAAATAGTTCGTGCTCCAAAATAGTTCTCATACAGAATTATTCGTCTTCGAATGGTCTATCATAATCAGTAATCAGATGAATTTGCGACACCGTCGGGATATCTCAAAATTGAGGATTTACCCCAGCCACGGTTTTTACATTCAGAAAAAACGTCATATCTCTCAAAATACTTCGTGCTCCGAAATGATTTTTATACCGAATTATTTGTCTTTGAATGCTCTATCATAATCAGTTATCAGATGAATTTGCGACACCGTCGGATATCACAAAATTGAGGATTTACCCCAGCCACGGTTTTTACATTCAGAAAAACCGTGGATAGGTTGAATCCTCAATTTTGAAATATCCTGACGGTGTCGCAAATTTATCTGCTTACTGATTATGATAGAGCATTCGAAGACGAATAATTCGGTATAAGAATCATTTTGGAGCACGAACTATTTTGAGAGATATGACGTTTTTTCTGAATGTAAAAACCGTGGCTGGGGTAAATCCTCAATTTTGAGATATCCCGACGGTATCGCAAATTCATCTGATTACTGATTATGATAGAGCATTTGAAGACGAATAATTTTGTATGAGAATTATTTTGGAGCACGAACTATTTTGGGAGATATCACGTTTTTTCTGAATGTAAAAACCGTGGATAAGTTGAATCCTCAATTTTGTGATATCCCGACGGTGTCGCAAATTCATCTGATTACTGATTATGATAGAGCATTCAAAGACGAATAATTCTGTATGATAATTATTTTGGAGCACGAACTATTATGGGAGATATGACGTTTTTTCTGAATGTAAAAACCGTGGATAGGTTGAATCCTCAATTTTGTGATATCCCGACGGTGTCGCAAATTCATCTGATAACTGATTATGATAAAGCATTCAAAGACAAATAATTCGGTGTAAAAATCATTTTGGAGCACGAAGTATTTTGAGAGATATGACGTTTTTTCTGAATGTAAAAACTGTGGCTGGGGTAAATCCTCAATTTTGAGATATCCCGACGGTGTCGCAAATTCATCTGATAACTGATTATGATAGAGCATTCGAAGACGAATAATTCGGTATAAGAATCATTTTGGAGCACGAACTATTTTGAGAGATATGACGTTTTATCTGAATGTTAAAACCATGGCTGAGGTGTATACTGAGTTTTCAGGTATCCTGACGGTGTCGCAAATTCATCTGATAACTGATTATGATAGAGCATTCGAAGACGAATAATTCGGTATAAGAATCATTTTGGAGCACGAACTATTTTGAGAGATATGACGTTTTATCTGAATGTTAAAACCATGGCTGAGGTGTATACTGAGTTTTCAGGTATCCTGACGGTGTCGCAAATTCATCTGATTACTGATAATGGTAGAGCATTTAAAGACGAATAATTCGGTATGAGAATTATTTTGGAGCACGTATTATTTCGGAAGATATCACATTTTATCTGAATGTCAAACGCATTGCAGAATAAAATTTTACTTGATAAAATACACTATTATATATTTCAACAATCGAATTTTATCTGATTTTAAAGAGTTGATAAATATTGCAACTATTCTTCATGCGTTTTCCCTCTCCCTATCGCCAAACATAAGAAATCCGTCGCCAGGAGTGAATCGGTAAATATGATGAAGTTTGGCAACACCGCTCGAGAATCCCAGCTTACGACGAAAACCGTGGCTAGAAAACCGTGGATAAGTTCACACAAATAGAATTTGGACTACTTGGAGATAAGCTAAGTTATCTACCAAAGAATTATTTATAGAATTAATTAATTAATTTTAATAATGTAAGCCAAAAGTTCAAAAGAATATATATATATATATATCTACCAAAGAGATCAAACTACACGTTCTATGCACAACCAAACATGGTCATAGATATAGATATGTGTTCTATATCTATGAACTCCTTTGATTCGTTGGGAACGTTGATGGTGGCGACTGCATAAGCAGTAGATAGAATTAATTTTGAGAAATGGCGACAAAACCAATAAAGTAGAAAACTTTCGGAGCGCTTGTAGCGTCCTCTCTTGTGCAGTAGAAGCAACTAACGAAAATACTAATATTGAAATAATTTCTCAATTTGAATCAATTTTGTTGCAGTTTTCAAGTCCTGGATTTTTTAGTAAAGTATTACTTTAAATGCAAGGACCTGAAAATTACAGCAAAATTTATTTAAATTTTCGGGGAAGAAAATTTTCGCGAAAAAGGGGTTACCTCATCGATTGTTATTGGTATCTCTCATTCGTAGGATATTTCTAAATTTCAATCAATTTCATAAGGCCAGAGTATGGTAGAATTAAGTTATAATAATGTAAAAATACATGCGAATAATTGTTAGAAGTTGATAAAGATAAATTTCCATTCTCCAGTTTGATCGCCCTTCAGTTGAATCACAACACAAGCGACATCTCTATTGGTGCACTTTCGATGAACACTTTTTACAGACGGAGTGATACCTCCTTTCTCCACCCTCCATAGAGTTACGATCTGCATAACCTTAATTTTTCATCTGTCAAAATATTTCTAAATAAAAAGATAATTTTGAAACCACGTCACATAATTGAAATACTATTGAACTATTATCAAATCAAATTTTTTAAATAATGGCAACATCAGCTCCTCGAAAGAATGAAAATGAAAGAAGAGCTGCTTCATCACATCATTCACACCAAGACAGAAATAGAACATTTTCCTCTACCACTACCAATCATTACAAAAATAAGTTAGCCCAAATAGGTATTCAAAAGGATTTGAGAGAGCTAATTGACAAAAAAAAGTTTGAAAAAGAACAAGAAATGGTAACTTGTATTCATACGATTAAATCTATATAGAAATTTAGCATTAATTGTTCTATAAAAAATTTTCCAACTTAACATCAGTCTGAGAATAGCCCAATTTCAGCAAAACAATTCATCTGGTGCAGTGATTTCGAATGAGCTTCCTCAAATTTCAAGAAAAGTAAGATTCACCGAAGGCAAAGCACCTGTTCGTAGATCAAAGTCATTTACATCAGGAACAAACGAAAACCATCAGCACAGTATTCAAACACTGCAAGGACATATTAAAGAGAAAAGTCCACAAAGAAAATCAAATAAAAACTTAAAAGGAAAAAGGAAAGATTATGTTGATCTCCAAAATCCCACCAATATTAAAATTGAACTCCAAACAGGTTCAGGTGAACGTAAATGTATTTTGGATGACAATGTAGCTTTAGCAGGTGTAAAGTGTGATTTGAGAAGTTGCAGAACCATATTGGGTAATTCAGAAAACAAAACTATAGTACAAGAACTTCCTCCGGATAAAAATAAAGATAAATTTAAATCTTACAATTTTGTACGTGGTAGAGATCAAAGCAGATCCTTCAATAGGAAGCATAAGAATTATGCTGAAAAGTATACTCCAAATGAAAATTATGAAAGTGTTACCAGTAACAATGTTTTAATACAAGAAAAAAATTGAGTCCTTTTGTTGAAGTACAGCATCACTTTATGATGCTGATATTAATTTAGTCAGCTCGGCAAGCTATTTCGGTTTTATTTTTTTTATTTATGACTACAGCGTATTACATTCATCTGTTGTCTGAAGATTTCTTTACTGATTGGAATAGTTTTTTAATCAGCCTTTCATAGTCAAAAGTTTTAGTACTACAGAAATAGTGCGAGAGATGTGGCAATATAACTAAAATAGTATTGGGCCCGCTATGCTATATGGGTACTGACTTCATCTTAATATACTTTTCAAAGGAGTACCCATGGTCTTTTTAGTCCATATCAATTATTTTTTATTGAATCCTTCGTTTTTTCATTATCATATTTAGTAAGACCAGATTTAATGACACAAATAACTAGTGATAACCTTTGTGTGGAAATGCTTGAATGCCTTTCATTATGACTAAGAAATCTTGTATTTTGATAAATTTTTTCAAAATTGTTGAATAATTGAAACTTGTTATATGTATTCATTTATGATTGTTACTAGAAAGCTTTAATATTATATTTACATTGATTTATTCTATATTTATTTTTTTCATTGTTTCAATATGTTTTATTGTGATTGTATATTCAAATAATATTAAATAAATTTATTTTCAATAAATAATTTCTTTCATTAACATTTCAAAACATATTTGGCAAAATCAAAAATTGTGCTTCACATTGGGAGTTCCTTTTCTGAAAAGTTGCTATTTCTTCATTTATAGCAGTCAGCAGTTTGGGATCATCGAGTTCATTCTGTAAAAAAAATCACAAATTATTTGAATTTGATCATTTCCTGAGATTATTTTTCCGACCCAAATATCGACCAATAGAATTGCACCATTCGACGTCACGTGGTACAACCTACATGGTATTATACTGATAATTTTATGAAAATTTTCTCTGGTAGTTGCTATATATAAACAAAACATGATCCAGTCAAATTAAGCACACGTCAAACTGACAGCTTGAATTCAATTGTGAAAATTGGAGATTTTGCATGAAAATGAATCGATTTGGAGTTTGTTCTCTGTCCACCATCGATAAAAAAGTCAAAGGAAATGTTCCCATTAATACGGAGAAGACAAAAAAAACAGTTTGGAACCAATTTACTACTTTTTGTACTGAGAGGGAATACACATTGAGTGCTGAAACGAGTGAAGCGCAATTGGCAAACATTATGAAAGATTACGCTTACAATATGAAGAAAATGGATGGAGAAGACTATAAGGAAGGTACAATAAAAACAATGTGGAATCAGACTGCCAAATTACTTCAAGAAAAGTATTTGAACGATTTCGACATCAAAATCAACCCATTTTCGGATGCTGCATTCAAGACCGCTCGAGGAGCTCGTGATGCCAAGCGTAAGGCTTTACAATCTATTCCGGAAAAACGGAGGGCAAGTGCAGCAGCGTTGGAGGAAAAAGATTGGGATGCAATGACCACTGTTTGGGACGAGGAAACTCCAGATGGCCTCCAGAAAAAATTATTCATGATAATATCAGTGGAATTGGCTTGGAGAGGTGGTGAGGGCAGCATGGCGTCAATACATCACTTCAAGGCAGAACAGCGAAATGACGGGGAAACAACTGGGAGAATTGAATACAATCCAATTTTCAGCAAGACCACACAAGGTGGTGATAAAAAATTATCAGACAGCAAGTGGCTGGTGGAGAATCGGGAAATCCCTGACAAGTGCCCAGTGAGACTGTTCCAGAAATTGAGAGAGAAGAGAGATGTCAATATCAAGAGCGACAGACTATTCCTGACCCAAAATCCATTCTGGAATAAAGTTCCAGGCGCTAGGTGGTACAAGGATTCCCCAGTAGGCCAAAACACGATTTCAAAGTGGGTTAAGGAGTCAGCACAAAAAGCTGGGCTTGACCTCGGTAACAAAAAATCACCAATCACTCCAGTCGTGCAACAGCCGTCTCCAATCTAGCGAAATCGGGCCTGGGAGAGCAGCAGATAATCAAAATAACTGGACATGCCAACAGTAACTCCATCAAGCCGTATCTCCAACTCGACCAGGAACACCACGAATTAATTGTCAAGAAACTGCGAAGGAGTGAGCCTACTGCAGAAAATGCCATCAACAGAATAAACCTCATGCCATCTACCTCTTCTGGGACCATTACCGATAACTCTGACTTGAAGAAAACATGCACCAATGTTTACAACAATTGTATTTTTAATTGCACTACCCTGATTCTTAATTAAATGTTGTTTTTTTCATTATGAAATTCTTATTTGTTAACTGTACATTTCGTCTCATGGTGCAATTCTATTGGCCGACATTTGGGACAGAAAAATAATCCCGAATACCACACGAGCTTCAAAATTATCTGGTATTTCCCGATAGGTTCCTGCAAACAAATAAAATCGTCAAGTTTTTCAGGAAAAATCACTGCGCTTCGCGCTCGTGATTTTTAACCTGAAAAACTTGACTCCTTCATTTGTTTGCAACGAACCTATCGGCAAATACCCGATAATTTTGAAGCTCTTGTGGTATTATAAGTGATTATTGCAAAAACATGATGAGTCGGTATTGAAACAAGATGAGACGCTGACCAATCAGAAACTCGATCGTTGTGTCCCTCCCCCTTATTACAGAGCCGACAATTAGACTTTAAGCCCCGCCCATCTGTCGTTCAACTAATGAATTCTGGTTATTTCCCGAGATTATTACAAAAACATGATGATTCAGTACTTAATCACGAGCATTTAGCAAGATGAGTCGCTAGCCAATCAGAAACCTCATCGTCGATTGTCGTCTCTCCCACTTTACAGTGTCGACAATTAGATCTCAAGCCCCGCCCACCGGTCGTTCAACTACTGAATATGAAACTTTATACCTTAATCGCCTGTTGATAGCAAAGCTCCGCTTCTGTCTCCTTATCCAGTTTCAGATTGATAAGGGTGAGAAACGCCCAAACTTGAGGAATCCGATTGTTACAAATATTGGCTTCGGTGAAACATTCCTCGGCACTGAGTAAATCATTTTCCTGAAACGATAAAGCAATTTTAATCGATATCGTTCCCATTTCTTTGGGAAAGAATGCAAGATGCAATAAGGTGATAATTTCCAACCAAACATGAGAGAAAATTGCAGCTGCCACTTGGAAAAATTTTGGGACCCGAACATCAGCGAAAAAATTTCAACCCTAGACGAAAAGCTACAATTTTCATTTCTTGATAAACTTGATTTTCTCATTTACCTGTTCAGAGCACGCTGTTTATTTTTATGTGTCTGAATTTTCTATTCGTTTGGGAGATATGGTGAAATCAATGAATCCGAGAATTAATAAAAATAAATAATAAAATAATAGTACATTCTAAAACAAGTAGCAGAATGGGCACCTATTCGAATGCGAAATTTGAACGCATGAGTGTTGGAATTGCCTTCTGCAACGAGTATCAGACAATATTTTCTCTATTTCAGTCAACAATTGTGAGAAATTTATCGGAATTCAATGAAAATTTCAGATTATACCTCCTAGTGCCTTTTGTATTTTATTTTCGCAGTTGGTGTGACTGATACGTAAATTGACAGATCATAGAATTTGAATAGTGCGTTCAAATCTCTACATAGTTTAATATTGACAATTGACATGCAATGGACGCGTGTTGATATTCGAAAGGCTAGGATGTCAGTGTTGTCAACCACAAAACGAAAAATATAACTAAAAACATACTGAAATAGAGAAATATAATTTTTCTATAAAAAAAAAAAATTTTTCAGAAAGCGTTATAGTGAAATCAATGAAAATTTGCAAACTGCACAATTTATTTATTATTTTATTTATACCATTTATCTTTCGTAGAGGATGAAAAAGGAATATTTTTATCATTACACACTTCATTCATCATTGAAAATAAACTCGGACATATTCTCGTGGGTTCACTCTAAGTAAATTACATTTCAGAATATTAAAGATATCATTAAGCACAAAATTTTTGTTGAAACCCGACGAATAGCTGACAAAAAATTTTCAATTTTTTTTTCTACCATCAGGATTTTAATCAAATTTAGTATATCGTGACCTCAAGTCAGTACTTCTCTAAATTTTTATTTCTATTCCTCAAACTTTGTAACGAGTAATAAAAAGTAATTCTCTCTTTTCTCTATTTCAGTCAGAAATTGTGAGAAATTTATTGGAATTCAATGAAAAATTCAGATTATACCTCCTAGTGCCTTTTGTATTTTATTTTCGCAGTTGGTATAAACAATGCTGTAATGAGTTCATTACAGCACTGTTTTCAGTACTGTAATGAACTCATTACGACTCTGAAATAGAGAAAAAAGATTATTACCCAAACCACTGAATATACGAAAAAACTAATTGCAGATTCGGAATCTACGCCCTTAATTTGGCGAATAACGCAACCGCGTCGATATACTGTGAAAAAATTTTGTAGTCGACACTAAGAAAAAATTTTTTTAATTGATACAGGGAACTACATTATCTGAAGTTTCCGAAAATAGACCTATGATAAAAATATTATAACTTCCGAACGGTACGGACTAGACATGTCGTATTCCGATTAATTGGAGATCTTTATCTACCAAGTGTGGCCCCGCCCGTTGGGTATATCGCGCCTGGTACATTCGTGTTGCATTACCGTGAGCCATTCTATGTGTGATTACTGAAAGTTTGAATAATTATTTGCAAGTAGTTCAACAAGAGCGCCAATCCATCTTTGCTCTTTAAATTTATAGATTTCATTTGATTAACCGTCACATATTTGTACTTACGTTATAAAACAATGTACCTGCAACCATCCAAGTATAAGGTGTAGCATTGATTCTGCATGCAATCAATATTATACGTCTAGCTTCTTGTTCTTGGCCCAAAATATTCAAAACCTTCGATGTGTTTATGTAGAGCATATGTAAGTTATCTGGTCTGTCGAAACTGTGTATTACATAGTAATACTCTTCACGTGCTAATTCGTACTGGTGCATCCACATCAAACAGTGACCAACCATTGATACAACTGCATAGTTCTATAAAATGCGCAGGCATAAAATACCAAAAATTTATTGACATATGACTAATATTAGTGCCAGTATGTCCAAAGAGTATATCATGTTAAAATTGTTGATTACATTGAAAATGTTGAACATGAACAGTTATTTGATAAGGCACTACCTCAAAGGACAAGCCGCCACTGCGTAGACCATTGGATGTTATGAAGATATCAATATAAATCTCACCCATCCTTCAATCAGCTTTGCTTGCTTCAAATGATCCAATGCATGCTCATAATTCTCTTGAAAGTAGCATATGACAGCCAATAAATAATTCACTTTGCCAGGATGTGCAGCTACTTCAAATGCCAAAGCATCTTCGACCCACTAGAATTAATTTTTATAATTATATTCAACATGTTGACGCCTTTGTCTGATCCATAAACAGGGCGTTTTCTTACAACGGTATGAAACATGAAATGATTTAATCGAAATTCAACATATTTGGTTCCTCACAACTGATGAAATTTTCTCAATATTGAATACGGCAAATATATGAACAGTTAACAAGGGGTGCCGTCGAACGGTGGCTGCGAGAGATTGATTTTTATTTCAACCCGCTTTTAAGTTTGTATAACAATTAGTTAGTTGGGATTTTGTATTTATATTCGCTCACTGCTATTTAGTAAACCGACAGATAACTTTTGGCGGAAAAATTGCTGGTGACGAGGACGTACTCACATAATACATGCGCAGTTTCAGAAGGAACGCTGCCGTCTTGAAGAAAACAGTTCTTGGCAGGATATCGGACGTCCATATTATCTCATCGTTCTTCAAAAAATAATCTTGATCGGTTCTCTCGTCGTTCAGGTATTGCTTCGCCATTTCTTCCGCGAAAGCCATACCGCCAGCATTTTTATTCTTCTGATAGAACAAGAATAGAATTCCCCAACCTAGATTTCGGCATACCATTTCAAAATGGCGGATCGAGACAAATGTATCTGAAGAGTTTACCTTCCAGCCATCTGGGCCGGTGTACTAGGACGGTCATGAGACAGGTTTCAGCGTCGTGCATCTTTCCTTTCTCCGTGAGAAGAATGCCGTAGAGAACCAAGCTGAAAATGTTATTGATCGAGTAGAAACTTGCCCGTGAATTTAAGCCACCATAATTAGGACAGCTTCAACTGCGTTCAAGAATTGGCAAATACAAAGTTGCTGACAAGAAATATTTGATGTGAGATAAAAACAAGTTTGATCTAGTTTCAGAGTTCTTTCAATCTTAACATTAAATGAGAATTGAAGAATATTTTCAGCTTTTTAAAAGCTGAAAACGATAGAAGATGTTTATTTTACGTTGGTAGCTAGATCAATCAGAAATGGTGATTAATGCCAAAATAATGATTCGAAAATTAGTCGACAGTTCATTAATTTTCATCAGCAACAAAAAAAAACGATTTTCTCACCTGTTGATGTGATCGAGCTTTTTGGATAGTGCTTCTTTGAGATATTCAAAAGCTAATTCTGGACTGTCCAATTCAATTTGAAATAACGCGTAGTCAAACCAAACATCAGGATTGTCTTCTTGAAGGCATAATCGCTAGAATTCAATTTCAAATGTAACTTCTTCTAGATATGAAAACTATTTACTGAAACCTGCTTCAATCATTTACTACATATTTCATATTGTCTAAATTTTTTTTATGTAATTTGTAGACCATGATTTACCAATTTCAATTAACCGCAGAAATCCGCTTTAAAACTGTCTGTGAGCATTTCATTTGTCATTGGAATGATCTACTTAACGCGCCGAATCGGTCGATATCACATGGTCGATGTTCTGGATCCAGTTTGTCTTTTTCACTGTCGAGAAGCTGCTGAAATAACACGTTTGAAGTGTTTTCGTAGATTTTATGTGCGAATTTTTCCTGGCGGAAGAGATTTTCCGGTAAGTTTTCATTTATGATCAGACAGGGTTTATTCGATCCTAAATATCATGTTTATTTAATGCATTTAATTATTTTTTGTGTAGATGACAAAAAGATGTCGTATAATTCGGACCGCCATTTTTCACTTTTCCATTTGAGAATATCTGGTGGATCAGCTCACCTTCATTTACTTTGATATTGTACCTAACTTTATTATTCAATTTCAATTATTTAATTTTTTTGTTTTCTGGGTGTCCAGAGTTCTCTGAATTTTTAGTGTCGAACTTTCTGCGCCATTGGGTTCTTTTCTGAACACGTGGTTATTTTTTCTTCTTTTAAAAGATTTTCGTTTGTAAAATGATGCACTTAGAGAACGATGGATTTTTATCAAGTCAAAACTTATAAACCCGATTTTCACAGCCAAACCCGTCGGGCTATGGAATTTTGTCGTCGACCTATCAAGTACAAAATTCATTGAAGTTGAGAGCTTGTTGCCAACTTGCAGCAGTGGCGTACAGAACGTTTCTTTGACTGAAAAACCACCAGAGAAGATAATTACCGAACGTTTCTTCAACTGAAAAACCACCAGAGGAGATAATTATCGAACGTTTCTTCAACTGAAAAACCACCAGAGAAGATAATTACCGAACGTTTCTTCAACTGAAAAACCACCAGAGGAGATAATTTTCCTGGAATCTCAATATACAAGGATAAACAAGATAAGTTTCAGTGGAGGGGATAGTGATTACCTGTGAAACATACGTGACCGAACATCTTGTCAATTCCACTCAATTTTGACTGTACATTTGTAAATAACTGATATTTGTAAAAAGTGGAATAAATGACGACTATTCTATTTCGAACTTTCATTGATTAGGGTAGAGGCATCAAATCATTTTACCTGCTCTCCAGCTAGCCGGCCAAAATTATTCTATCTATATAATTAAATAAAGTTGCTTAGTTACACAAATGGCGACCAACGTGAAAGGCCCCGATTTTCGTGATGTTTCTACACCTGTCAATGATTGTTTGAACCACTGGTAGCAGATTTTTCGACACTAAAAATTCAGAGAACTCTGGACAGCGAGAAAACAAAAAAATTAAATAATTGAAATTGAATAATAAAGTTAGGTACAATATCAAAGTAAATGAAGGTGAGCTGATCCACCAGATATTCTCAAATGGAAAAGTAAAAAAATGGCGGTCCTACCAGAATTATACGACATCTTTTTGTCATCTACACAAAAAATAATTAAATGCATTAAATAAACATGATATTTAGGATCGAATAAACCCTGTCTGATCATAAATGAAAACTTACCGGAAAATCTCTTCCGCCAGGAAAAATTCGCATATAAAATCTACGAAAACACTTCAAACGTGTTATTTCGGCAGCTTCTCGACAGTGAAAAGACAAACTAGATCGAGAACATCGACTATGCGATATCGACCGATTCGGCGCGTTAAGTAGATCATTCCAATGACAAATGAAATGCTCACAGACAGTTTTAAAGCGGATTTCTGCGGTTAATTGAAATTGGTAAATCATGGTGCTACAAATTAATGAAAAAGATACGAAATTATAATAGTATATTCTGACCTATTCCAACACGAATGCGAAATTCGAAAACGAGCGAGTTTTTGAACCCATGAGTGTTGGAATTGTCTTCTGCAAACAGCATTTGACGATATTTTCTATATTTCACTCAACAATTGTGAGAAATTTATCGGAATTCCATGAAAAATTCAGATTATACCTCCTAGTGCCTTTTGTATTTTATTTTCGCAGTTGGTGTGACTGATACGAAAATTGACAGATTATAGAATTTGAATAGTGCGTTCGAATCTCTACATAGTTTAATATTGACAATTGACATGCAATGGACGCGTGTTGACATTGCAAAGGTTAGGATGTCAGTGTTGTCAACCACAAAACGAAAAATATAGCTAAAAACAATGCTGTAATGAATTCATTACACTACTGTTTTTAGTACTGCAATGAACCCATTACGATACTGAAATAGAGAATTTTTTTTAGGTAATTAATAAAACTCTACAGCTCTGAAATGGGGCAAAATTGGATGATCTGACATTCTTGAAGTGATCCCATCATTTCGAATTAACCTTACCTCCATGAAGTATTTCTCTGCCGAAGTATATTGCTTCAATTCACAGGCTTCTTTGGCGTAAAAAAGTGTGGCATCATTAGTAGAGAATCCCCCAGTTATTGGGGTATCTACAGCGCAATTCTGCTTATTCAAAATTGTGTTCATATTGGAAACCAGATAAACAAAGTACTTTCCTATGAGGTCCTGTTGATTCTTACTTCTTCGAAAGGAAACATCCAACAAGTCATATTTTTTGCTGATCAATATGGATATAGCCTTTCTGAGAGTAATTAAATATTTTTGATACACTCCTATGCGTCGAAGGTAGGTCAAAAAATCGCCTTGTTGAGAACCTAAAACGATAAACCTAGGAAATTTGGGTGATATGAGAGATTATTTTTCCGACCCAAATATCGAATTGCACCATTCGACGTCACGTGGTACAACCTACATGGTATTATACTGATAATTTTTTGAAAATTTTCTCTGGTAGTTGCTATATATAAACAAAACATGATCCAGTCAAATTAAGCACACGTCAAATTGACAGGTTGAATTCAATTGTGAAAATTGGAGATTTTGCATGAAAATGAGTCGATTTGGAGTTTGTTCTCTGTCCACCATCGATAAAAAAGTCAAAGGAAATGTTCCCATTAATACGGAGAAGGCAAAAAAAACAGTTTGGAACCAATTTACTACTTTTTGTACTGAGAGGGAATACACATTGAGTGCTGAAACGAGTGAAGCGCAATTGGCAAACATTATGAAAGATTACGCTTACAATATGAAGAAAATGGATGGAGAAGACTATAAGGAAGGTACAATAAAAACAATGTGGAATCAGACTGCCAAATTACTTCAAGAAAAGTATTTGAACGATTTCGACATCAAAATCAACCCATTTCCGGATGCTGCATTCAAGACCGCTCGAGGAGCTCGTGATGCCAAGCGTAAGGCTTTACAATCTATTCCGGAAAAACGGAGGGCAAGTGCAGCAGCGTTGGAGGAAAAAGATTGGGATGCAATGACCACTGTTTGGGACGAGGAAACTCTTGATGGCCTCCAGAAAAAATTATTCATGATAATATCAGTGGAATTGGCTTGGAGAGGTGGTGAGGGCAGCATGGCGTCAATACATCACTTCAAGGCAGAACAGCGAAATGACGTGGAAACAACTGGGAGAATTGAATACAATCCAATTTTCAGCAAGACCACACAAGGTGGTGATAAAAAATTATCAGACAGCAAGTGGCTGGTGGAAAATCGGGAAATCCCTGACAAGTGCCCAGTGAGACTGTTCCAGAAATAGAGAGAGAAGAGAGATGTCAATATCAAGAGCGACAGACTATTCCTGACCCAAAATCCATTCTGGAATAAAGTTCCAGGCGCTAGGTGGTACAAGGATTCCCCAGTAGGCCAAAACACGATTTCAAAATGGGTTAAGGAGTCAGCACAAAAAGCTGGGCTTGACCTTGGTAACAAAAAAATCACCAATCACTCCAGTCGTGCAACAGCCGTCTCCAATCTAGCGAAATCGGGCCTGGGAGAGCAGCAGATAATCAAAATAACTGGACATGCCAACAGTAACTCCATCAAGCCGTATCTCCAACTCGACCAGGAACACCACGAATTAATTGTCAAGAAACTGCGAAGGAGTGAGCCTACTGCAGAAAATGCCATCAACAGAATAAATCTCATGCCATCTACCTCTTCTGGGACCATTACCGATAACTCTGACTTGAAGAAAACATGCACCAATGTTTACAACAATTGTATTTTTAATTGCACTACCCTGATTCTTAATTAAATGTTGTTTTATTCATTATGAAATTCTTATTTGTTAACTGTACATTTCCTCTCATGGTGCAATTCTATTGGCCGACATTTGGGACAGAAAAATAATCCCCCGAATACCACACGAGCTTCAAAATTATCTGGTATTTCCCGATAGGTTCCCTGCAAACAAATAAAATCGTCAAGTTTTTCAGGAAAAAATTTTTAACCTGAAAAACTTGACTCCTTCATTTGTTTGCAACGAACCTATCGGCAAATACCCGATAATTTTGAAGCTCTTGTGGTATTATAAGTGATTATTGCAAAAACATAATGAGTCGGTATTGAAACAAGATGAGACGCTGACCAATCAGAAACTCGATCGTTTTGTCCCTCCCCCTTATTACAGTGCCGACAATTAGACCTTAAGCCCCGCCCATCTGTCGTTCAACTAATGAATTCTGGTTATTTCCCGAGATTATTTCGAAACATGATGATTCAGTACTTAATCACGAGCATTTAGCAGGATGAGTCGCTGGCCAATCAGAAACCTCATCGTCGACTGTCGTCTCTCCCACTTTACAGTGCCGACAATTTGATCTCAAGCCCCGCCCACCGGTCGTTCAACTACTGAATATGAAACATTGAATTATACCTTAATCGCCTGTTGATAGCAAAGCTCCGCTTCTGTCTCTTTATCCTTATCGTCAAGTTTTTCAGGAAAAATCACTCGCGCTTCGCGCTCCTGATTTTTTAACCTGAAAAACTTGACTCCTTCATTTGTTTGCAACGAACCTATCGGGAAACACCCGATAATTTTGAAGCTCTTGTGGTATTATAAGTGAAAATTAATTATTTCGACTTAGGAATGCTATGTACAGACTGCTGGGTTTTACAAACGTGTATCAACTAGTTAATGGACCGATCATGTGCCCGAAATTCCGTGAAATGGAAATTTCATTAGCCAATCTGACAAATTCGTTGAAGTATTCTGTGAATCATTTAATAAACAATCCACACGAATCCATTAATTTAGTCAATTCACCAGTGAATTAATGATGCCCAGGCCAGCAACCGTCGGCAGTGCTACGTGTCGATGCCCCACCCTTTGACGAGAGGTGGGAAATCGCGAAAACGATATAAAATCATTGAAGGTTTATAATTAATTTATAACTCGAAAACCGATGAGAGACAGATATAGGGAAGTGAAGTTAATTCATTAAATTTTCTTATGGAGAAATTTTGAAATACGGGGGTGTCCCATTTCGAATAACAAAGCTGTTGCCATATTTCCATACATCTGGAAATTTGAAAGTATTCCAAAAATGTGATAACATAATAGTGATTTAATGATTGTGATTGTCGAGGTCCCAGGAAGAGTCTGATAGATCATCGCGGTTGTAAGCAGGGTTGTGCAATGGCTAACAGGTTCAAACCAAAGTTCAAGACACTAAATAAAAAAGTGTTTCCTTACAATTACAGGTTTTCTTCTCCTCGTTGAATTTTTCGAATAGCTCGGTCAAGCTCGAACTCATTTCTTGTATGACACGCTTGTAATTCTCTTCGGCTACCTTTATACTGAGTGTGTTTTTTGGAAGAACCGGTCTGGTGGGAATCATTTCCTTTAAGCTGCACATAAATCCACCATATTAAAAATATAAGGGGATTACTAGAAGGGAGGTAATTCGTGGGAGCAAAGTATAAAATTATTACAAGCGTTTATATCATATATTACACCCTCCATCCTAAAGAAACCGAATTTTAAAACGTGGTCAAATTCCGATGGTTTCTTGTGAATATTAATATTGAAGAGTTGTCATATATTCCTCTTTGATTTTTTATTTTCACCCCATTTGAATTGATGTTTTACCATTGATTCAAATTGGCAGCCGGTCGGACCTGCACCAACGGCTCGGCCAACTCGACTTCTACTATTATTATGGTTGGGTCGCCATTTTCATTGAAAATCTTCATGCTAGGTTCTTCTTCCTCTTCGGGTGGAGGTGGAGGTGGTAAAGACTGAAAAATTTCGCATTCTGATTTGTTCCATATTTTGAACCTCAGTAACACTTTAAAATGAAAATTACAACAAAAATTGTCAGATATCAGGAGCAATTAAACTTCCCGAACGCGACACAAGGATTTGAAACGATCGCTTTAATAACGAGAACACAAATCTCACATTCTTCCAGTCGTCTGTTGCGTGTTCAGTTTTGTTGCCCCCTTTCTTGGTTGACACTGAGGCAATGGAAGTCTCAGTTTTCTTTTTTGTATTGTTAGTTTTATCTTTTTCCGTCTCGCTCTTCTTCAGAGTTTTCTCGCTGCCTTGTCCGAGATTTTCCCATGATTTCAGTTTTGGTTGGAAGTACGAGTCGTTTATTCCAGTTGCTTTCAACACTTCTCTTTCATGATATGTTGATAACTGGCAGGCCACTCTTGTGGAAGTTACTGAAAAGGGAAATAGATATATAGATAATAATTTATTTTGTTCGAAGTACATGATGAAATGTACAAGAAAAAAACGTCAAACAAAGATACATTAAAGAGAAATCGACCTTTCAGCCTTACAAAAATCAAAGTATTCCTTAATATTATAAGGTTCACACCTCAAAATAAAAGAGTTCAGCTTACACAGCAGTAGTTTCTCTGTATTTACATCACGAAATTGCCTTGGCAATGCATTAAACATTTTCATGCATATGTGCATAGCATTATGCTGTGTCAAAGTGAACTTATGAGCTGGATAGAGATAACAGTCTATTTGCCTTGTCTTTTCATTCTTATTTCGATATGGCTCAAAAATAACCTGATGCTGAATTAGAAACTTGATGATGTACATTACAATCCTGTAGGTATGAATATTGCCAGCCGAAAAACACCCCTACATGACTGCCTGTATTTCATGTTCATAATGGATCTTAAAGCATACTTTTGTTTTACGAAAAGGCTGTCCGTGAAGGAACTGTTCCCCCAGCAAACAATACCATATGACAAATTCGATTGAAAAGCAGCATAATAAAAAATCTTCAAGGTGGGCAGATCAACAGACTTCTTGAGAACATTAATGGCATACAACGCTGAATTTAATTTTTTATTTAAGTGATGTATATGTACATCCCATCTCAACTCACGATCTACATGGACCCCAAGGAACCTGGTAGACTCAGAGATCTTCACTTGACTACCATCTAGAGAAATTTCTTCCGGGAATCGAAATTTTGACCTTGAAGAGTGAAAAAACAACACATTCTGTCTTTTGTGCATTCAATTTGAGCATGTTTGTTGTGCACCAATCTTTTACACTCGAAAAGGCAGTATTCAATTCTTCATTCGATTGAGAGGCGTTACACAAGGTCTTAATAATATTGGTGTCATACACATAGATGATTGCATTCAAAATTTGGTCAATATTGTGAGGTAGGTTGTGAGGTATATACAATAAACAGTAAAGGACCTAGTATGCTGCCTTGAATTACTCCTTTAATGATATCCTTATCCTCAGAAATGAAGCTTTTATTGTTGATAGTAATGAGTACTTTTTGTTTTCGTCCTTGTAGGTAGCTTTGTATAAGTTTTAGTTGGTTATCCCTTATACCATATGCTTCAAGTTTACTTAATAATCTACTATGGTCTACAGAATCGAAAGCTTTGGAAATATCTAGAAATAGTCCTACCGGCACTTCACCCTTTTCAATTGCTGTGATAACAGTTTTAGTCAATTCAAAAATTGCTGTACTTGTATTCTTGTTGTTCATAAAGCCGTGTTGAGATGAACAAAGATGCCATATGTCTTAAAAAATTTAATAAGGCGATCTGAAAGAACTTTTTCAAAAATTTTTGCAAAAGTTGTTATAACATTAATAGGGCGGTAGTTATTAAAATCATCATTACAGCCAGATTTATATAATGGTGTTATCATTGATAGCTTCAAAGCAGATGGAAAAATACCAGTTATAAATGCACAATTCATAATATGCCTGATTGGCTCAACAATAAAGTGGATAGCCTTCTTTATTACAATGCTAGGGATTTCGTCATAGCCTGATGAAAAGGAGTTTTTCAACTGCTTCACTATGTTAAGAATTTCGACCGCTTCAATATCAAAAACAAAAAATGACTTGTCTAGACGTCTCAACCCACCAACATCACCATGTGAAAGAGAAACTGAACATTTAGAGGCATTCACAAAATGTTCGTTTTGTACTACCATTTGGGGGCAACCATTTGGAAGTATGCTTTGCCTATGCTGAGTTCTACCAGTTAGTGACTTTATTATTCCCCAAGTTGTTTTGGTTTTATTTCCAGATGTTAGGATTCTGTCTCTGATTAATCTTCTGTTTCAATTTTGTGATTTCTAAATCATACTGCTTTTTACATACTTTATATTCTTTCTTGCACTCTGGTCTACGTTGTGAGATCACATATAAAACATCAAGCCTCTTCCTCAGGGTCACTATATGAGGATCAGATCTACACATAATTCTGTAATCATTATTTATAGATGATTACTAGATGATTTTACCGTCACAGGAGGAAATGAAGATTGAAACATTAGATTGAAACCATTAAAAAAGAAATTCCACATTTCATCTACCTCGGACTGCCTAAATTTATACAGATCTGACCAATCAAAGGCGGACAACTCCGCAAAAAAATCGTTCAAACTTACATCATTAAACTTCCTGATAACTCTCTTACTTGCATTTCTATGGTAACTACTTTTTATATCAAAAGACATTATCTGTGCAGAATGATCAGATAGATGTGGCTGGACAACCTCAACATTACAGCCATCAACACTAGCAAAAACATTATCAAGGCAGGCAGTTTCTCTTGTCGGTTCATTAACTAACATCTTCAAATTAAAACTTAATAATATATTAAGTATTACCAATCATTCAGTGATGATTTATATCTAGATACGTATTAGTGGATATTTTTGCGGTCTTGGATTGTGGACCATTTCTATATCAACGTATGAGATTTCTTAGAATCTGCTCGATTCATGTGCACTCTCAAAGAAAGGTAGAATATACTTTTTGATTTAAGGACACCGCAGGAACTCCATGTCCTTACCTATGATCCTCATTCGATATGTTGTTTATTATAGAATTGATCTTTTAGAGTAATACAAGTAACTTGAAGGCACTTGCCTCTACGATGAATAAGTAACCAATACACTTAACAAAAAGGTAAGCTCTTGATCTTCGAATGATTTTCGATGGACGAATTACAGCGGTCTGTGGAGAAAATGAACACAAATACTCACCGCCCGGATACACCAGAGATGAGATGTCTACCAAAGCCATCAAATGTAGAAAACCTACAGCTTTCCCCTTCTTTTTCATTTCTAATCTACCACTACTGGTAAAAGACTTTTTTAAAAATTCATCAGCAGTCACCTCCAAACCAGGTAACTAGAGATACGATTTTTAATCTATACGTAAATAATCTCCACGAAGAGACTCACCACATCTTTCTCTGTTATGAAAATTTCCAACAGCAGATATCTATATCGAAGTAGATAATTTTGTAACTCTGTTTTATTCAAGTCAGTCATTATATTCCTTCTTATATAATTGTACACCAGTTTCGGATTGTTTCTTTTTATTACTGTTGATATGCACTTCGGAGAATCGAATCTTACGTTGTCTAATTCTCTTCGAATTCTAGAATATGGGAAATAAATAAAATTACAAAAAGAAAAAACATTCAAATGATAACTGAAGCAGAAAAGCTTTTCTCAAATTAGTATATATGGTGACCCAAGTTTATTTTAAAAATTCGTCTCATTGGATACGCAAGATTCTCTAGCATTCACGGCGAATAAAATGAATACTATTGGAAGCTGTATTCGAGAATATATTGTGTAAAACTGAAAGCTTAC
Organism: Micraspis discolor; assembly: GCA_030674115.1. Taxonomy (NCBI): domain Eukaryota; kingdom Metazoa; phylum Arthropoda; class Insecta; order Coleoptera; family Coccinellidae; genus Micraspis; species Micraspis discolor. The sequence continues at coordinate 2,785,925 of JARTUT010000005.1, read as the reverse complement.
AATTAAAAATTACATTTCAAGTCTCATTATTCAAAAAGGGACGGTTCATATTGTCATAACAAAACTTATTGTAAGAATTCAAATGTCACGAAATTTATACCTGTTGTCAATGAGGGACTAAGCCATATACAGGTAAAATATCACTATAGATGGCACCAGTAGTACTATTTTTAATAAGTTCAGTTTCTTTCGAATAAGGTGTGCTGTATGTTTGGTGGCATTGGCAAGGAATATTATTGTCGACTTGTTTTATATAATTTGATGAAATTACCTATATTTGGTGGCGTTGACATTATCTCCAATTACTGGAATATTCGGCCATGCTTTCATCTGGTAATTGAAATCTTCTGTTGTTGAAAAGGAATATCCTAGAATCTGTTTCGTGTCAAACTGAAATGAACCAAAGAAGACTTGTGTAACTTGACATTTTATATCTATATATCGTGATTTACAAGACTAGACAAATCCGAAGTACCTTCACAATTATTCAATGGTTCAATTTAGCTCTTATTAAATAGATTGTTTTTTATCTTCTGCATCACAACAATGCATATCACATTTATAACCACAAACATTAATGGCTTCAGATGACTCTTGTCTATTTTCAAAACTCTGATAGGCATCTATTTTCAATCGATAAGATATAAACTCAATCAGAAATAGTTAATTTGTGAATATATTAAAACGCTCACATTATCAGTAAATGGCATCCATGCGCATATTCTGCAGTCCAGATCTGGTGCAGACATTACTTGTGGTGTATTGAATATGCTTTCCACAGTGAAAGCAAAAATGCTTGGTTTCTCAGCGAGCTCGATCGGCTTGTCTATAAGGACTGTAACACACATTTTTGGGATATTCCTGTAAGTCATCATCCGATCGTCTTCATGAGAAATTATTGGTTTGAGATCGACAGAAGCATCAAACTTCTGATTACCTAAAAGAATTAGGTTTTAGGATATTCAGATAAAAGTGATGTGCCGTTTCCGAGATATTCAATGTTGAATTATTTGAAAATAAAAAAGAGAAAATTGCTCTTTTTCCTGGTTCCGACCCTGACTGGAAAGAAATCAATGAGTCGAAATAACTCCACGTTTTTATCTTAAAATCATTATCATCATTGAATGTTTTGCTGTTGAATGATAAAAAAATTTCACCTTTTCTCAGGACCCATCAACATTAAGAAGATATACTTAATGTTTCTTGTTAATGGTGAATTAAACGTAAATATTTCTTCCATTTTAATTCGATAGTATAACACTTACTTTTTGTATTTGAACATGTTATTAAAAACTTTCATTTTTTGAAATTCAAATAAATCGTATAGGTTACCGTTTCATCATAGAACAAGAGAACTACAACTTTAACTTATCTATGGAGAACTACTAAATAGGATAGTGACATTCTATGACAGAAAACATAACCTTCAATCAACTGATGATATCAGATCTGATCATTGACGTTATAAACTAGTATATAACGTATCTGATAATGTTGAAATTAAACAGCAAACATCCAATTTCGTTTGCTTGAAAACCTACCAAGAATCAAAGGCAACATATCCATGGTACCCATACCAATAACGGTAGAACCATCTTCAGACCTTTGCGAAGTTTTAGAAACTGAACGGGCCGTCTCAGGATCTTTTACACGGTCCTCTCCTTTTTTTCCTTTACCCGATTTTTTTCCTTTCGTTTTCTCCTTCACGAAGGACGGAGATTCCAAATCTTCCTTGGAAATAACCTTCTCCGATACCGACTCTTCAGTACCTGTTTTGTTCTTTTTCGTCTTTCTGTTCTCCTTCAAGAGTTCTTTGTCTTCAACTGTCTGACCGGTGAAAGCCTCGTAAACACTAATCGCGCTGTCGAATGACGATTTGGACTCCTTGGCGGCGACCTCTTCGAAGAGTTGCATCTGGTTGAAGGATTTCTCGTCGAAATCTCCAGGTGTTTGATATATTGTGACTGAGTGGAAGAATTTTGTTATTATTTGGGTTGATGAGGAAGAGGCCCAAAAGATCGTAGGCGGCTTGTATTAGAGTTGAAGAAAAGTAGAGGTTACCGTGAGCACCATAAGTAGAATGGAAATCTTACTACGATATGCGAGTTCTAGGTAGTGAATCAATTTTCGATTATTAGAATTCCTTACATATTAAAGGTTTTGATACAAGGTCATCCAAATCCTTTTCATCAAGAACGTCGACGTCTATATAGAAACACCAATTCAATTTGACTTTCTCATCTATAATGAGAGTTTTCTCCGATATATCTACAGTCCTTCCATTGTACTCACTTTTCACATGGATATAGCAAACCTGATAGAAAGCTTTCTGAAAAAAAATAATAAAAGCAGTATTTTGTGTCAGTAGGTATGCACTAAAAATATTCCCTTACCACGTTCTCAATTACATCCAGAATGATCTCTATTGCATGAATATCAGTTTCTCTATCCTTATATTCATGGACTTTGATTCTATCAGATATATCACCATCAGCAATACGAGAAGCTTTCTTCAAATCATTGTTACCTATTGTGCTAGTTTTCTGAAATAATCGGCAATAATAAGTAGATATTGGATAAATGAAATGCTATAAAGTTTTCTTACACTCTTTCTTTCCTTAGACATATTTTTTTGATAGATAGGATTATGACGTTTGGGTCAAAAGTTGCTATATATATTTTTTTATTTGTTTCTCATTTGTTAACGTCAGTTTCCAAAAACTCTATATTAATCAAGAATGGTATATTCTAAAACAAGTTGCAGAATGGGCATTTATTCCAACACGAATGCGAAATTGAGCGATGAAGAAGCGAGTTTTTGAATTCATGAGTGTTGGAATTGCCTTCTGCAACGAGTATTAGACGATATTTTCTCTATTTCAGTTAAGAATTGTGAGAAATTTATTGGAATCCAATGAAAATTTCAGATTAAACCTCCTAGTGCCTTTTGTATTTTATTTTCGCAATTGGTGTGACTGATACAAAAATTGACAGATCATAGAATTTGAATAGTGCGTTCCTTTGAATAAAGAACCCCAGGAAGGAGCATACGTTTCGAAAATGTGCTTCCAAATGGGATTACCAATATGGCCGACGAAGGTTTCCGGAATCAGTGGCGTAGTGTAAAAAGAATAAGGGCATATCTCAAATCATAGGCAGTGAAATAATTCAATATTTGAATAGGGCAAAAAAGTTAATTAAAACCGGTTTCAACCTTTTGTTGGTTTTATCATTTTAGATGAGAAGTTAATCTATTACCGAATTAAGACAAATTTAATTCCTTTGGAATTTTATTCGTAAAATTTAACGGTGCTTAATATTGAAAATGTACATTCTTCCTTAAAAAATGTAGAAAAGCACTGACGTAAAGTCAGGAGCTATTGCGGAGTTGTTCTTAAGTCTTTTACCCGGCAGTAACTTTAGTGGAAGGTTTATTTGTGAAGAGCATATTCAAAAGTCGTAGATATTTAATATTTATTTCGGAAAACAATAAAATGAACTTCAGATAATTATAATAATAGATTAGAATAAACAAAGAGTACACCAAAATTTCATCAACAATTTTGAAGACATATTGATTGCCAAATATTATCAATTTGGTATTAAGAAGTAATCGGATATGGGATTTTGCACAATGATGTATACAAAAATTCTTTCTTCTTAAAAAAGAAATTATGGTATAATCAATTAATTAATTCTTTACAAGGATAATTAATATTTAAAAAGTTATAAAAAATTGATAGAAAAAGTGTAGTCTTCAAGGACAAAGTTTGAATTAAAAAAAAAATTGGACATACATCCAGGCAAAATATTGATAACACAAAACTTAAAAAAATTACTAAAACATAATCAGAAATATCAAATAATGATTTTATTTACAATTCTTTAGGAGATTCAGTATAACTAGTTGTTTCCAAAAGCTAAATATCCATGGTATAATAAGGTTTTCAACTGACTTTGCACATACAACTTCGGACGGTTAAAATCCTATTAGATCAGGGCTAATAAGCCAATTTATTGGCTTTTGAATAAAATCAATTTGGTATATTTGTTGCGAATTGTTTCACCAGCAGTTTTCATTAAAATGATGAGAACTCGAACTTTTTGGAATAAAATCTGTTTTCTTCACAAATTGAATCCAAGCTGCTCTCCTCTTTTCTTCTTTAGGAAATCTAAAATAATGTTAAAAACATATATATCATAAATGTGCTATGAACATACAAAAATTAATCAATTATTGCAGAGCAATCTTTGAGTCGTCTTTAAAAATATTGATTTTTATGTAGGAAAATTTTTATACACTATGATTATATGTAATTCATGGTATATTTAATGTAGAAGGAGATATCACAGCATAACAAAAAAAAAAATATGATAATAATATGAACTAAACCTACTGTATTTCTCCATGTTACACCAATGGTTAACCTCAAAATTTCTACAGACTTTTGAATTCTTTGTATAACTGAATTTATCTTTCGAAACACTTACCTATGAAAACTTAAAGTATTATCCTGTGTTTTTTTACACACAGATCGGCCACAAGATGCACAACTAACCATTTTGAAGTCAAAATACCAAACTTGTTTACACGAAATTCCAACGTGATGAGTCACAATTGGATTAGTAATATGGCCGTTTCCGTCGCACGTTTATTCGTAGCAAATGAACCATAAATGAACCTTGTGCTCCTTCCTGTGGTTCTATGTTCTAAGTTGACAATTGACATGCAATTGACGCGTGTTGACATTCGAAAGGATAGAATGTCAGTGTTGTCAACCACAAAACGAAAAATATTACTAAAAACAAGCACTGTTTTTAGTACTGTAATGAACTCATTACGACACTGAAATAGAGAATAGTATATTCTAATACAAGTTGCAGAATGGGCACCAATTCCAACACAAATTTTGAACGCATGAGTGAAGAATGTTTTTGGATTTTTCGAACTTTGTTTTATTGTAGGTTATGGTTCCACATAGAGTTTTCTGATGTTTTTAGCACCCTGATGAAGAAGCCAACTCTAATCTCTGAAATATAAGTGCATTAACCAATGGTTGTTTGATTAAAATAGCCCTAGATGCCAAGCCACCCAAATTGTGTCTCTAGAATTCACCATATTACGGCAACTTCCTTTTTGCAGTTCTCATTATTAGAACAGTGAAAAAACAACTAGACTAATCAAAATATCGTATATTCCACTTTGTTGAGAACATAATCAACAGTTCAAATATTTTCTTATCATGACTAGAGATAATTCTATAAGAAAATCTTAAAAATATGTATATAAAAGATGAAAATCATGCATACAAAACTGAAATACTTCAGAACCATAAACAAATCTGTTGTTTTTATCACATATACCATAGTTAATATTTCCTTTATTATCCGTTAATTCCTATCTTGTTTAGGAGCTGGTGCTGAAGACCCACAGTTGATAACAAAATCATCACATTCACTCTGATATAAGGTACCTGGAGCACTTGAACACATATAATTTGGAGATTCTAAATCGCTTCCTCTTGGAACCGTATACATATTCCTTCCTCTTATTCTCCTACTTATCGAGCTTCCTAAAAGAAAAAAACAAAAGGATCATAAATATGCGAAGAGAACATTAAATTCAAAGAAAACAATTTTCAATACCTCAAAAGACATATTAATATTTTTAATCAAGATTATCAGGTAACAGTCACAATAGCGAGCATATTCATTCAAATTGACACCCTGTATGTTAATTTCACTCAAATTTCAAAAATATTACCGCCAGCCCAGCTTTATTACGGCCTGTCGACTGTTTTTTCAATTATTTATATGGCAAATTTTGTAGATCAATATAAGGTTATCTATGGTACAATTCTCAATTTTTCAGTGTTGCCAGATGTATGGAAATTTGGCAACAGCCGATATATATATCCTTGAATAATATAATAGTATATTCTAATACAAGTAGCAGAATGGGCACCTATTCCAACACGAATGCGAAATTTGAACACATGAGTGTTGGAATTGCCTTCTGCAACGAGTATTAGACGATATTTTCTCTATTTCAGTCAAAAATTGTGAGAATTTTATTGGAATTCAATGAAAAATTCAGATTATACCTCCTAGTGCCTTTTGTATTTTATTTTCGCAGTTGGTATGACTGATACGACAATTGACAGATTATAGAATTTGAATAGTGCGTTCAAATCTCTACATGGTTTAATATTGACAGTTGACATGCAATGGACGCATGTTGACATTCGAAAGGATAGGATGTCAGTGTTGTCAACCACAAAACGAAAAATATAACTTACAGCACTGCTTTTAGTTCTGTAATTAACTCATTACAACACTGAAATAGAGAAAATTTGGAATACAACCAAGGATATTAAAAAACAGTCGAAAGAGTAAGAATATATTTTTTGGGAGTCTTGAACTTACCAACGATTCCTAAATGCTCTTGAATGTCACTCTGCACATCGGAAACATCCCACATAGCCAAAAAAGCTTGACAGCATGATTGTTTGCTTCCAGGTACAACATAAGGCTCATAGGAGAACGCATAGTGGTGGGCAATGGCTGCCATGCACATCTCAATGCATAACAAAAAATCCTAAAAATGATTCAGATGAATTAAAATGCATTTTAGTCTTTCAAGCCTGTAATCCACAAAATGTCAAATAAACATCTGAAATATCCTTACTTGTAATCTTGTTGACAGACTATGTTCAGCCTCATGAGTATCAGATGTTGTTTTGATTATCCTCTGATAAACTAAAAAATCTATAACTGCCCCTTGACTGAAATGAATACATAACATAAAATAAACATAAAAACAAAGTGAAAAAAACAATATACTCACAAAAACGTGAGGAACACTACAGCTTTTATGCAGAAGAATTTAGGAAATGGCCTCATTGGTCTCAATTCGTGAATGTTGGCTTTATAAAACATCACTAAACAATACATAGCAATAAACTGTGAAATATTGTTGAGAGCCAGTATATACGGGTAAGCCACATCAGCTTTAAATTCACCCCCTCCGTAAACACCCGATAGATGACAAATCCTGAAAATAAAATAATTATACTTGATGTTCCTGAACTGAAAAAAAAAGGGAGATTCTTTAAGAAGTTCAAGAAAAAATATCCTATAAACACAAGGTTATAAAAGTTTCGTATTTGAGATACCAACTCACACAGCAATTATACTTGTAGCCGGGCGTACCACTGTGTACTGGAGGATTCCATGTTTGCAAATGTGCACAAATTCTCTGAAAAATAACAAATTTCAATTCTCTTACACCAACTTTATCACATAGAGTACCTACCTTCCCATTTCCCAGTCTGGCAAACAACAGAATGGAAATATGTGTTTAACTTGTGGTTTGACTTCTAGACTAGCTTCAAGATCCATTTCCATATTTAAATAATTCAAGAGATACCTCATAAAATTGTAGATGACGAAGGCTTCGTAACATTCTCGAAAACTGTCTACATAAATGGAATTGTCCGGATTCAGTAATCCTAACCACTAAAAAGTAAATTGAAATTTTATTATTTGATGAAGGACAGTTATTTAAAGGCATCTCAGACCATAAGATAAGGTAAAAATTGACCTAGGACTTGTAAACATGATAACTTTTTATCTGTTTATACTCACAGCATTAACTGCATAAATGGGTACCATCCATAGTATCCTAAAATAGTAAATAGAAGTAAACAATAAACAGTATTATCTCATATTACCTAATGACATGTTTCTGCAGTTTAGGGGTTGTATAGTGGATAACATGTAAAATAATTTCCCATAGAGATATTGGAATTGCAACCCAAGCAAATACACCACCAATAAGTACTTCTCTATTGCGTTCTTGAAATCCTTCTTCAATTGATTGTATTAAAAAAATCGGAATTACAACGAGAGCAGCAAGTGCGTAAACAAAGATAAATAAGGGTCTGATCCATTGTCTCCATTGTAATAAAAAATCTGGGCGGCACATTTTACATTTTTGATTCACCTCCACTAAAAGATATGGAAGAAATATCAATTTTTGTCACTTATATCAAATACGCTAACGACAGCACCAAAACATGTTTCAAAACAATCTTTGACAACTGCTCTGACGTTTTCAAATGATAAGAATTTTTGAACTACGATCGTCGAGTGGAAATTGAATCTACCGTCAAGTAGGTCATAGTTTAAAAATATCTTCAGCCTTTTTAGTAGTGCCAAACTGAATTCATCCCATCCATCTCAATTCATTTCTACACTGTTCCTATACTAGTGATTTCTTGAACTACTCTATTTCTTCCACTCCACTGGACACTTTTCGATCAGATGCGCCATAACATGGTATAAGTAAACATGTAAAGTTCTTATCGTTGAATTCTACCTAATAATGAGTAGTAAATGAACGAAGGAGGTTGAACAAAATTTTATTGAATTAATGAAAACGAACAAGAACAAAATGAGCTATTCTTTTTTGACATTGCTGAGTTTTTGTGGATTTGTCTTCTAGTGAGTCCTTTTCAGTTAGAATTAGATAACTTAAAACTATGAATAATTGTGAAACTGTTCTCAAAAATTTTCATTTTTGAAAATTATAATAAAATCTGATAATTTAACTAATTGGCAAAATTGTACAAAACACCTTTTACCACTAAAGCTTCAATTATAATAATTCTCAAATATTTTCAATATTTTACCATTGTCCTTATAATATATTTCAAATTGGTAATAAATAAATTGGGTAAAATATTTATTTGAATATAATAATGTCGTTAATAAAGCTGGAGCAAGGTATAAGATAAAAAGAATAAGTCAGAAATTATAACATTTTATTTCTTTCTATTTGTTAATTCTTCTTATATTCCGCAAAAATATTAATAGTCCTAATTTCAAACATAAACAGCGGCAACGTTGCGGTGAATCGGTCAACACATCGATGAGGTTGATGACCACTGATCTATGGTTTCCTTCAAAATTCACGTGCTGCTCGCACTTTCGGTATGCGCAAACTAGGACGAAAATAATCTTTGCTAGTGAGCATACCATGTTTACTTATACCATGCGCCATAAGAGATTGTTCTCCTTCCTCTACCCTCCATAATGGCAAATTTAGATTTCTTCTGGGTACGGAGCACAGAAGTATAGAAAGGAGGAATCATTCAGTATGTAAAGTGTCCATCAAAATTGCACCAATATAGATGTCACTTGTGTTGTAATTCGACCGGAGGTCGATCAAACAGGAAATTCATTTGGAAACAGAATGATCAACTTTTAACTAGTTTATTAATTTTGCGTTTTATTTCAAATGTCCGGATACTTTTAGTCAGAGTATATTCCATAAAGATTTTTGCTATCTGTGTGTTTTATTAATAACGCTTGTGGATATTTTTAAAGATTCAGTCCCTAATAGCGAATCGATTGGTGCAAACTTTTTTTCTGATAACCATCCCGAAGAAATTAATTTTCGAAAATTCGAATTTTTCCTTGATGGGATGTAACTTTAGAATGACCCCAGTGATGAAAACTTATGTGAATTTTTTTAAAGATTCAGTCCACAATATTCAATCGATTAGTACAATTTTGTCTCTGATAACTGTCTTGTTCGGAGAAATTAATTATTTTAAAAATCGAAATCAACATGTTGGGTTATCGTCTTACCTGACCTAATAGCTTCTATTCTCGGTCTCTCTGTATTATATTTCGTTTGGACGAATGAATGAAATAAGTATAAAAGACGAATTTGTAGTCTTTCAAAGTATGATTGGTTTAGTCAGTATTACGAGGCATCAATTTCAGTGGCAGATGGTACACACACAAAAGATTGAGGCGACTTGGTGGCCAGCCAAAGATTTCTTTAGAGGTCGCAGCCGATTTTGCGACTATAGCATCGCAAATCCGATTTTCCTTCACAATTCATCCTTGAAAAAAGTATTCACTATTTTGCGTTATAGTAAACAACCCATTGTATATCTATTTCCATTCATTCCGTTGACATAAACACATAAATTCAAGAAATGAAACATAGTAATGATGAATATCTTTCCATCAATGAATTTCCGATTGTCATCACAAAGAAAATGTACGATAAATCACGGCAAAATTTTAACTTTGCGAGTATAATTTAAATTCTTGCGAGATAAATATAACCTCACAATTTCTGTCGAAATGTCAGATCATGAATTCAAACAGAAAAACGTTTCCCACTGGGGATTCGAATTTTCGAAAATTAATTTCTTCAGGATGGTTATCAGAAAAAGTTTGCACCAATCGATTCGCTATTAGGACTGAATCTTTAAAAAATATCCACAAGCGTTTGTACCAATCTATTAATCATTGCCAATTTAATTGAAATAAAATATGATACGTATTTTTCATTATATTGCAAAGGAAAATGGGGAAATATACAATAGACAATATTTATTCTTCATTGATCCTAAAAAATTCCATTCTCGATTAATAGAGATGCTCACTATTTGAATAAGCTCTTGCTTAATTATCTTCTATTAAAATATGTTATAATGTTCAATATAATGCTATTCATTCTTCTTTAGTACTCGACACATCTGTTCTTCCTCAACTTTTTAATCTAGGCAACCCAAAATACCTTATTTTCGATGTAATAATGTTATAAATGAAAATTTGAGGATATTATACTACGTTATTCTTCCGAATGTTATTTTTGGTGTTAAATTCAGGTATAAAAACTGAAATCAACAATGTTTCTAATTCATTGGATAAGCGAAAATAAACACATTTCTATGACATCTTTCCATTTTTCTGCAGCAATGTCAAAAGTCAACAGAAAATTCTCATCTGTGGGCGCCCACTGGGGATAAGGTAAAGTCCAGCCCACTGTTTACTCTATAGCTTCATTCGGGTTCGTATTTTTCTGACTGTTCTGGGACAGTCCTCAGGGTGCGCAGAACTGATGCGTAATAGCTGAGGATTTTTTGATCATTTTTGGACCATTCTTGGACAGTCAGAAAATTATCAGAGAAATGCAGAACCCGAACAGCAAAGTGAGGATTAAAAATGGAGAGAGATAGGTACAGTTTTGGAGATTCTTTGTTTAATTGCGCCTGCCAGACAACAACTTTCAAGCACTTGGTTGTTTTTTCATTTGTGTTTACGAATATTCGTCAGGAAATGTTTGTCAAATAATATCTTGTGTGAATGTAAGGAGTGACGTTTATGTAATAAGCTGTATTAATACGTTAATTATATTGTTTCCAGGCTTTCACTTACTGTGTGAATAAATAAGAGAAGCATTAGGAATAAGTGACAAAACTAATTGTGGTTGGGAGTCGAGTTTTATTTTGGAGTTCTTAATCTTACGATCCATAAAAATGAATGACTAAATAAGATGGAAAGAAGAATTATTTGTACCTAGATGTTTAGAGAATATAAGACTAGGTGATATTTTCTTCCTATTAAATGGAAAATTAATGCAATGGGTATTAGAAAGAATAGTGGCCAATTATCCTTAATGCTTACTTCAGGATAAACATCGGTATAACCTGCAACAAAATGGATATTCTCTTGTGGAGTGTACAGAAAAATATGCAGAGAGGTTGAACAGTTACTCAAAATTCATAATGCCAAAATATCACCAAGTGTATCCATGTGTAAAAATCTAGTCATTGTACTCATGTAGTGCTACTTTTTGCAATAATCAAACCTTTCAATTTTTTTCAGAGCTATTTTTTGTAAGATATTGGAACTTATTAAAAAACAATGAAATAATGATAGCAAAGTATAATTCAGCAAATCAATTTTGATATTAGAAATAGTAGACGGCATGTATAGCAATATATGTGTTTATGTTTGTGATTCTATTTAATCAACTGATTTAAAAGTTTCAAATGCTCTTTTTAATACATTATAACAGAATTTTGATTTGTCATATTTGCAGTTTCAGGATTATCGATTCTAAAATATGTTTATTGGGTATACCTAATTTTCAAGAATTGGATTCAAAGCGAAAGAATGTTTATTTCAATCGACAAAAGTATTGAAGGTTGACTATCATAGCAAATTGGGTGAAGATATCTCAACATATAATGTATGTTGAACGAACTCATTTCAACCCTGAAATCTGTTTGATAAATTACACAAGGGATCGAACTCTAATGTAATGGATTTTGAAGAAACTGGTTGTTTGTATTTATTAGATGTAAATAATTGGTATATCAAGCTGGTAAAGGGATTGTGTTTGAACATCTGTAAAGTTTTTAGCTTTTCATGTAGTGTTTCACCTTGTCAGACCTATGGGAGAGTGCTGAAATTAATTATTCAAATTCTTTTTTGTATTTGTATGTGTTTATATGAATCTGTTATCTGTTTGGCATTAGTGCTTCAAATCAAGCATTGCTCTACAGTTTATGTATCGGAAGAAAAATTCTTGTTTATATGATCTTTCTTGTTGAATATTCTGATAGTTTCTTGGTGCCTTATATAAGAAAAATTGTTTATAGAACTAATATCTGTTCTGTTTGTGGCATGGGTACACTAGTGATCTATCATCACAGAGTTGGTTTTCTTTGAAACTCAGATGTGTTGTTGAAAATTCAGTCGAGCTGATACTGAATCAATTTCCTAGAATTAATTTTTTATTGTAAATATTAGTCTATATATAATTGTGCTCTTTTTGATAAAAATCAATGAATAATTTTGCATTGTATTCAGCCTCATGAAATCAGTTCATTGTATTTATGTATTTCAAAGGTGAATCTCGTGACATTTAAATTTGTTGTATTACCCATAAATAAAAAAGCTTCTTCATCTTTGCAAATTGCTCTAAGCTTCTTCATCTTTGCAGGAAACTTGTTTCATACCCGCTATATCAAATCAATTTATACCCACTGTATAAGAAAAAATCAATTTATTCAATGATGTGATCCAATGATGTGATAATAGTTATACAGATCTGAGCATTGAAAATATTTCCAAAACATTATTGAGCATGAAGTAAAATTGGTAAATCAGTTAACCATACAATTTACCTATATAGGTAAGGAATTGTCTGAATTCTGAAGTAGTTAATATTTCAGTTTATACTATCAATAATATTCATGTGTTAATGCAACCACTGTCTGAATATGGGTGATGCAACAAATTCAGAAACTAGATCTGTAAAATGTTTTGTTTGATACAGATTCACTGTTCAGTATTAATCAAATTTGTGGGATTATATATATATTTTGAAAATTTTAATAATGATAAGTAATTTATATCAATCATTGCGCTATTATAGTACTCAACTGTTTCTAACATTAAATTTTGGTTTGTCGATGAAAATTTGACAAACATTATTCTAACTATGGGAAAACAATTTCATGCAGACGAAGATCTCAAACAGATATAGTTCGCTAGAATTTCGTCATAAGTTTGGTAAATCAGTTTCCAGAGTATTAACAATGGGTGATTATATATTGCTCATGAATTTTAATAATGAAAGTAATTTGTGAATATGCGCTTCAGTTAGTACCATCAGTTTATTCGTGTGTTATAACATTAAATTTGAATTTGTCGGCTGCAGCAAAAACTGAAACTAGATTATCATATGTTGGTGTTATATACAGAATAACTATTCTATGTATTAGGTGCCTTTTATCTGATATATGGGTGCCAGGGAATTATAAAATGATAGAAACTAAGTCTGATATGATAATCAGGTTGCTGATAAATAAACTGAGATTCTCATTTCGTTTCATCAAAAATTTGAATTTTTGTAATATACCTAGATACATGCGCACATTACCTTTTTGAATATAATGGTTTCAAATTGTTAATTTAAAAGGAGCTTTTAATGCAATTGGTAGTAAACTTTGATGTAAAGGGAAATCTTGATTTATTTCTCGTGTAAAATTACGAATTTACCACAAATTGCGTTTTCAAGTGATCGTTGTTTAAGGGTTGGTAGCATTTGTAGTCCGCAAAATATCCTGAACTGATACTTGCTCTCGAGTAGGTACCGATTTTGACTGTACTGGAACTGTACTGGGATTGTACTGAAAAAACCCGAACAGCGAACCAATTTGAAAATTTGGTCCAAAGTTTGTCAGAGAAAACCCGAACAAGTTGAATTTGGCAAAATGCGCAAACTCGTAGGACTATTTGAATCGGTTACAGCAGAAAATTTCAATTAAATTCTCCTGTTCATATAAGTCATAAATTGAAAGAAAAGCAAATAGATTAATGAATACGTCAATATTGAATCATAATGCACATTTTTAATATGGCCGATTTGTTGACGAGAGCTGAAAAAAATTCCTTTTAATAAAGCTATTTTTCACATACCTACTTAAAAATAGTTAAGGAATTCGAAAAGATTATTTAGAAAACTTGAATCATTGTAATAAATAAAGTTGTACTACTTCTTGCAATTAGAATTGGACAACTCAAGGAAATAAAGAAAACTCATAATCCTGCCCCCAAAAACCTTTTATATTATTAATTTATAATCATTTAACTTAATACCAATTTATTCATGATTTGAAACCATCTATGTTTAGATTTGTTTATATCTGTTAACGGATGCAGATAAAATTCAAACATTTCAAATTACGAAAAAAATTGGTTAACTCCTCCCTCCTAAGGCGGTTCTACGGTAAAATCCTAAAATGGTCCTGAGGATAGTCCCAGAACCGTCAGAAAATAATCAGAAAAAAATCCTGATATAACCCGAACATCGGACTACTCGGTTCGAAATTAGTCAGAGAAAACCCGAACACCGAACACTGAAATGCGCATGATTCTGATGGTTCTGGAACAGTCAGAATTTGAACCCGAATGAAGCTTATTTCTTCCACTCTGCTGGATACTTTTCGATCAGATGCGCCATAAGAGATTGTTCTCCTTCCTCTACCCTCCATAATGGCAAATTTAGATTTCTCCTGGGTACGGAGCACAGAAGTATAGAAAGGAGGAATCATTCAGTATGTAAAGTGTCCATCAAAATTGCACCAATATAGATGTCACTTGTGTTGTAATTCGACCGGAGGTCGATCAAACAGGAAATTCATTTGGAAACAGAATGATCAACTTTTAACTAGTTTATTAATTTTGCGTTTTATTTCAAATGTCCGGATACTTTTAGTCAGAGTATATTCCATAAAGATTTTTGCTATCTGTGTGTTTTATTAATAGTTTAAAAGTAGGTTCTTTTAAATAAAACAAGATCAACAATCTATACTGTATTTTACAATAAAAACTTATAAATAACTATGTATAAAAATCTTGTTTTCAAAGAACTTGCATTGTACCTATCCAAACAAACTATCTTTGTCCAACAATAAAACACAACCGAATTTGATGATCTCTTGAATAAAATGAAAATTTCTTGATTAATTTTGTCTGGTATACAAATAAAACAGAATCAATTAAGTAAATAGAACCTGAAAGATCCATAAACTTATTAAGTTTTTTTTTCAGTTATAATCACGGATGACAATCTGAAGAAAATGCAGCAGTGATTAAAAATTTGTTTAGTTCAAAAATAGTTCGAATATCATATGAAATCGAAAAGATTGCCAATATGTTGTATCACTTTGTCTTCAGCTCCTACCACTTGGGACGTATTTCTTTGAACAGCCACTGTTGGTATGCGTTATTGGTATCACATGGCATAAGTGACAGATGAGATGTTTGTGGATGTAGAGCTATACATTTTCTGTGAACTCGATGCAGGAGAGTATGGGTGTTCTCGTCGTACAGCCAAGGGCCATCTACTGTTCCTGATCTACAGAAAGCAAGTTTGATGCCCTGACCGTCTGCTTCAATACATCTTTCACCAACACCTATATAAAAAAAAATTATACATAAAACAAAAATAATGGAACCTGTAGTTCCTAAAACTTTTAAACTGGAGTGTATTGAATATCTACTTTTTACTAAGTTCAGATCGAAGAGTATAGAAGGGAATCACATACAGGGTTTTCCTTTTAAGTTGGCCTATTAGACGTTATAGAAGAACTAGTGAATATTTCGTTATGAAATTTTAGGTGGAGCCTTGAGGGTAAAGGAACTTTTCGTCTAAAATATTTTCAAGTCGACAGTGTTGCCACGTCTACCTCAAACGCATACTTTCTTATTTCAAATGGAACTACCTAAATTTTTATTTATTTATTGATTCAGAACCAAATTCGCAGTATAACCTACTAAAAAAAATTTCTCTGCCATGCACTGTTGCCAAGTTATGTACAAATTATTGAAATTTTTGACAACCGCATAGCCAGTTTGGAAATGCAATATCTCGGTTATTGTTAATGCGAACAGAACCAAATTTGGCAGTCTAATAGACAAGAATCCTATCAGTTATGTGGTATATTCGATGTCTCCATGCATCTTGAGGCTTCTCGGAGATTTTGCTCCGAAAATGTGACATTTAAAATTGAAATATTTCGAGATTTTCAAATGGCAACGCCATATTTTTTTTACACCATCCGATTCAAAATAAAAAATGATTGGCAGTCTCTTCTTACAGCAATCAATTATTTTGGATAGATTTCGAATGAGGAGGAAAAAACTCAAATATTTCAGTATTCGAATCCAAGATCTGTGGTCACGTTTACGTTGAGAGGGCTCTGTGATTATGAGGTCAATTATTGAAATAGATTCTATGGTTGAAATCATAAAAAGTGTTCGATGATCATGGATATCATAGGAAATTTTTTTTAATCGTTAATCAAACCTCGATCGAGGAGGTATAGTTTGTAGAATAATTGTTTCATTGTTCTGTTACAAGATTTTGAAATGATGTCTTATACTAATGAACAAATTCTCTGCCATGCACTGTTGCCAAGTTATGTACAAATTATTGAAATTTTTGACAACCGCATAGCCAGTTTGGAAATGCAATATCTCGGTTATTGTTAATGCGAACAGAACCAAATTTGGCAGTCTAATAGACAAGAATCCTATCAGTTATGTGGTATATTCGATGTCTCGATGCATCTTGAGGCTTCTCGGAGATTTTGCTCCGAAAATGTGACATTCAAAATTGAAATATTTCGAGATTTTCAAATGGCAACGCCATATTTTTTTTACACCATCCGATTCAAAATAAAAAATGATTGGCAGTCTCTTCTTACAGCAATCAATTATTTTGGATAGATTTCTAATGAGGAGGAAAAAACTCAAATATTTCAGTATTCGAATCCAAGATCTGTGGTCACGTTCACGTTGAGAGGGCTCTGTGATTATGAGGTAAATTATCGAAATAGATTCTATGGTTGAGATCATAAAAAGTGTTCGATGGTCATGGATAATAGAAAAATGCTGAAATCAGTATAAAAATACCTTTCAAATGAGGTACCACGCACCCCATCTTCCCTATTCAAAATTTGGGGGTGAGGGTTGAAAAAGCAAGGATTGAAGCGCTATGCGTCCGTAACCTACATCTTAAGTTGTCCCCCTCGAAACAGAAAGCGACCGGTCCAAGCATTTCTGTTGAAAAAATTTATTTCGTCTGTTTCGTTTTCAAATGGCCACCCTGTATAAAAGGACATATAAAAATGCAGAACAAAAACCAAATTTTCTCAATAGATCCTTTATCCATGCAGCTGAACAAACTAGAAGAATGAACAAAAAAAAAGGAGATTTGAAGAAATTAAACAAGACCAGAAGCTGACGAATACAGATGGAAAATCAGAACCTTCTTAGACGAAAGGAAAAAAAACCCCTTTCTAAAATAAACAAAGCAGAACTGTAAAGGAAATGCTACTGTCATAATTGATGTTAATTCTTATAAACAGTAAATTAATAAAATGCTAGAGGCAAGAAAATATAAAAACTAAATAACAATTCTACATAAAAAAATTGCATAAAAACTAACCTAATTGTCCCTTGGAATTCAATCGAAGGAGTTGATTATTACCAAAGCCATGGCAATGTTGAATGGCCATCAAGGCCGGAGGTCCATGTCCTAACGTATCAATACATTTGCTGACAGCAACAGACCTCAACTCGCCGAAATGAAGATTGGGAGGTAGCTCGGGAAACTTCTCGAGCACATCATACGCCACCTCTTCCATGAACCATTTGAAACTTTTGCATTTAAGACGTTGCTTCAGTTCTAATTGGGAAGAAATATCACCCATTTCCAGGAATCTTGCCATCGGTTCTCTGGTATAGAAGAATTCCTTGTATTTCTCGTCGAACCAAGTTTCGATAACCCTCTTGTAATTTATGGTTATAAGAGGACCCTTCTTTTTCTGTGCCAATTTTCCGAAATTATAGGGCATGAAACTTCTATATACATGTCCGACTCTGGAACAAGGCACCCATTCAATGCTTCCACCACATTGCCATATCTTGAAACTGAGTTCGAAGTTTTCACCTCCCCATACGAGAAGACCTGAATCGTATGCTCCAAGTTCTAAGAAATATTCACGATTTATTGCAAAGAGTCCTCCAGCGTGGGTGGGACTTTTATAAGGTTCACTGTTATATTTTCTCTTGTTTAATTCACGATCAGGTACTTCATTTTCCTTGTACAACATGCCCCATTCAAATATTCCTCTGAAATGGCGATCTTCACCGTATACTGGCCTGTATTCAAAGTTTTTATGATTTATTCCATCTATGATAGGAACTGTTAAAACAGTACGATCTCTATAAATTGGAGATAAAAGAGGAGGTAGCCAATTTGTATTAACTTCGCAATGTGCATCTAAGAACACAATAACCTCTCCAGTAGCTTCTTTGGCCCCCCTTGATCTAGTTCTAATTAACCCTTGTCTTTCAGTATTACGTATCAACTTAACAACACCATTAAATTGTTCTAAATAACTTTCTAATTGGTCTTTTAAATTCTCTTTATCACTGAAGTCGTCTACTAATAAAATTTCTTTCAAGATATGCTTAGGAGTTCTATTCAAAACCGAATGTACTGTTCTCAATAAAACAGACCAACCCTCATTATGAAAAACTATAATTACACTTGTACTTGGGAGATCCTCAGGATAATCCCAGTGTTTACATTCTTCTAAACGTGTATCTCTGATTGTTCGATCCAGGGATATTTCATCTGAACAAGCTATGTTCATCCCATATTCAGATTCTGACTGATCCGCAGCATTTTGCTGATCCTGTTTCAGATAATGCGGATGTCCTTTCTCACCAGGACCCTCCTTGTCCTCAACAATTTTAGGTTCATAATTTCCGAGACCATCGATTAGTTTCGGTGTTTGCTTACGGGATCCTTTCAAATATGATTTGTAAGGATTGAATCCTTTTTCATGTTTATATGTTGATAACAAATAAAAAATTGGCACAAGGATTAATAGAAATGCTAGAAGTCGTAAAATACGAGCTCTCCTACCGAAATTGAACTTTGAAGTTGCCATTTCTACTCACTATTAGTGCAATAGTTTTCTTAGCATCCAACTGAAAAATAATTTCATTCAATCATGAACCATTTTTACTTAGAGAGAACTTACAGCTTCAGGATTTGTGGGACTTATTGATGTTTTGAAATGTATTAGTTCGTAAGATCGAGGGCAATTCATTTAACTCAATTTAGGAATTTATTTTCTTATTGGAATCCTGCAAAATACCGGTAGTGGTAGCTGACGTTACGATGTTGGCAAACCATTGTTTTTATCCATTTGACATTTCGAGTCGAGTTTGACGTAACATGCCAAAGTACAGAAAAAAATTTCTTTTATTAATATTTCCGTGTTTTTCGAATATAATTATTTCACAGGGTCATCACCGGGAGGACGATTTGAGGGAGCCTCCTCCCTGGTTTTTCTAGTGGAAAAAGTGTTGAATTTAGGTTTCCGGAGAAATTATAAAAAAACCACAGAACACTAATATCAAGAAGTGAAACGTTCTAAGTTTTGACAACTTTGGTCACCATTTTATTAGTTTGCAGGAAATGAAATGTTGGCGGGAATTTTAAATCTTCCACAAACCCGCTCAATTCACAAATTATTGAAGCACCTTTGGTATACTAGTAAAAATAATTCCAGAATGATTCTGGTATTATTACAACCGGTATGAATTGAAGGTGTCTCAATAATTAAAATAAAATGTAATTTTTCAATGATTTGAAATAAAAATGCAATTCTTCCTTGTAATATATTTTATTTAAAACTCAATTTTCACAAGAAACGAAATAATGATTCATTCAATATAGCTCATCCATATATATAACCTGAAAATAAATTATGAAAATGAACTATTTTCGAAATATATCCATGTACAAATAAATAATGACACATATATATTATTTGTTGTTGAATGATTCAATTTTGCAAGAACTCAACATGCTAATAGATTTTCGGAATTTTATTCATATACATAGGTAATACAATTTTCATTTAAAATTTGAAGTCACCTGAAGACACATACAATTAAATGAATTTCTGTAGAAAAGGTTTATCGGTGGAATCTACAAGTAACAGAAGGAAATGGACGAATATAATACTTGCCCTGACGAATCTAATCAGCAGAAATACGTGTCGGTAAGTACCATTTTCGTTTATTTCCTTCTGCTACTTGTGGATTTACCCGATTTACCTTTTTTACACATATGTAATGAATATAGTATGTTTTAAACGAACCAAGCATATAAGGACGCTTAGCTGTCTTAAACGTGTTATTATATATGATGAAGGTTACCCATGCTCCTGGGATGAAGGTACTATGTGAACATTTCTTGAAAACTAGATAAACGAAAATATTGGCTGGCGCTAACTTGAGTTTTAAACACGAATAATTTCGGGGCAGACCTCGTATAGCTCCCTGCTATTATTTAATGAAAAATAATGGCTTTAGTTTCAAAAAAGGAAATTCAAAGGAACCTAAATGAAAAACTTTACATTCTGATTTATTATTATCTTATTGGATATCAGCGCCACTCCTCGGGCAAGGTGTTAAAGTCCACCTAAGAAGATTTGCTCCTTTAATCTTCCGAGTCTGTATTCGGGAGCAGAATTGATGGTGGCTGAAATTAGTTTTCTGATATCCCGTGTCCAATTTCCCGTAAGAAATGGGGATACTCTGCACTATTCGACCCGAATTATATTGAATCTAGGGTCTTTACGAAAAAAAAATGATATAACGTAAAAAGATACCCGACCCCTTGGGGAATAAAAGCCGGAAAATTCAGTTTATATAAAATTTCGTTATTTTATTAGAGATAATGGAAAATGGTAAGAATGAAAAATGTATGACGAGAGATTTCCTAGAGATTCGTGTCAAAGTTCCAACGAGCCAACAATCGACACGGAAGGTACATTTCAACGTAATTAATTAACATAAACTTTAACTTCTGTGATTTCTTGCCCTTGAGGTAATGAAAAAATTATTATATCTTCTGGTGGAAATAAGCCGAGATAATGAAATTTGAGAATATGTCAGATATTAATAGTCACCGTTAGTGACAGACAGTGACCGTCAGTGACAAACAGTGACAAACAGTCAGTGACAGACAGTGACAGTCAGTGACGAATAGTGACAGACAGTCAGTGACAGTTAGTGACAGACAGTGACCGTCAGTGACAGTTAGTGACAGACAGTGAATATTCTTCAAAGCCTGGCCATTGCTTTATCGAAAAAGAGTTTTTTCCTTTCGCCGCATGAATTTAAAAATGCAACAAAAAAGGGCTATTGGTGGATATTCGGAAAATAATGCTCTGGATTGAGAATATTCAAGGAACCAATCATGTTAAGTGCGTTTTTACAGTTGTTTATATTAACAAAAATCCCATGAAGATCCAAATTATTCCATGTAGCTATTTTTTCTTTCAATCGATCGAATTTTGGAAAAAATTGAAGGATCAGGTTTTTTGTTCTAGAAAGTTCATAATCTTCAAGAAAAAAATCTGAGCATTTTCCACACTTTTACTAAAAACAGTGGATAAATTTTTCAAAATTCCCAATTCCCAAATTGATTCTAGAAAGATTCTATTTGAATATTGGTTGAAGGATTGTTTGAACATTTTAATCATCGATCTCCAATAAGTCGCAATCGTAATCTAGGCTATTGAAAAACAATTATTCCTTGAAAAATACATTTATTAAAACTATGAAATTTCATTATTCTATACATTTTATTACAACCTACTCATCTAAACTTCTTATTGATTGATTTTCGCAAATCAAATATAGGCTGTGGAGTGGCACAATGACAGTTTGAGAATCAGAAGATGTAAAAATTTACCACCATAATAAGCACATTTTAAAGAAAATAATTAAAAATATAATAATATTTTTAATAGAAGATGTATTTATAACAAGTGAAGTCAATAAAAAAATGACTTTCTACCAGCTGGAATGTAATGAATCAGTCTTATTTAAGTATTGGAGCTGAGTACAGCTACCTACAGGTATAACTACAAGAAAATATTTCACAGGGCTTACATTGAAAGCAATTTTTGGCTAGTTAAAAATATAGCAGCAGAATTATTCAACTTTTTGGTACTCATTGAGTCAAGTGGTTATATTCAATTGCCTTATATCTAAAAAATTATCCAAATGTTTATATACAAAAAAATAAGGTTTTCCTGAAAAAATGCAACAAAATTTATTATATATATGTACATGTTTTAGTAAAGTCTACGTATTTCAACAAAAATGAACAAAGACTGAACTACCACATTATATAGTTATTATAAAACGCTAATTTCAAAAGGCAAATATTCATTTGAACACTGTCTATTGCCTTGCATACCACTGGAAATCTTCCACTATTCTTCAATCAATTAGATTGTAACAATCAAGGAAATAGAAGAATCAACATTTGCATAGACTTTAAAGCATATACTATTAATCATATAGAGTATAGAGATACTTAATATATATTTGAAATAAATATTATTATATCTGCTTAGGAACCAAATTTTAAGAAGGAATAGTAAGCACACCCTCTATTGCAAAAGAAACCGAACTTTAAAAAAAATAGTACCACTGGTGCCATCTGTAGATGGCTTAGTCCCTCATTGACAACTCGTATAAATTTCATGACATTTGGATGCATATAACAAAAGTTATTGTGTTTCAAATGTCAGTGTGTTTTGTACATCGGTCGGAAAATGAGTTTTAAACAAAAAGCTGTAATTGATTTTTGTGTTAAACTTGGTAAAAATATCACCATTCCTATGAAGGATATAGAAGAGTAGTTTGACAACTTGTTGGAGCCTGCAAATTTGTGTATCGATGCAGAGGGGGACTAAATTTATGCGTAAAGTAATCACATATAAGGTTATTTTTGGTAATTTGTGGTTCCCACCCGTTCGTCTGGGATGGAACAGGAGTTCCTGTGGTCGGAACACTTGATTTCGGAACTGTTCGTTACTGTTCTTACGGTTCCTGATCTAGAGATGGTACAAGGTACAACAGAAGAAACGGTAAATTCAAATCATCGGTGATTCAAATTTTCAGTAGTTCTAATTGGCAATTAAGTTATATATTTGGTGACTAGGATATTCGCAAAGCTGTTTTTGAGTATATCTGATGTTGTGTGAGTATAAATTTTAAATCAATTCGTTATAATAGCTTCTCAAAATTTTTGTTATCTCAAAGAAGAGGAAGGATCATTTGCAATAGACGAATAAAATAATTGCATAGTTGTTAATCAAAGTATGTAAGATAATTATTTTATATTATTTATATATACGTATTTCGTATTTATATTCTATATATTTATTTTTGTTATTTCGTGATTGTAGTATCTTTATTTTTTAACCACTCAAAATGTATTGCAAATTTAGGAAGGAAACGGAGGAATGATCTCTTTCAAGAACACAATGACTAGTCAATACTATTCTTATCTAAAAAATAATTACAAAGCTATGAAAATTGTTAGAAAATATTTTTATTTATTTCCCAAATGCCACCAGTTCCATATACAATTACCTAATTCTATTATATAAAATTTTCTGTACACAGTTTCCACCAAAATAACAATAAAATAACAGAAGAATTCCCAATTTACCCAGATATGAACTAACAAAATTAATTTCTCCACTGATGATCACTACTACATATATTGAAATTTCAAATTATAATTAAATTAAATCATTTATTTAAATATTTCAATACATATAAATGGCGGTTAAAAAATAAAGATACTACAATCACGAAATAACAAAAATAAATATAAAGAATATAAATACGAAATACGTATATATAAATAATATAAAATAATTATCTTACATACTTTGATCAACAACTATACAATTGTTTTATTCATCTATTGCAAATGATCCTTCCTCTTCTTTGAGATAACAAAAATTTTGAGAAGCTATTATAACGAATTGATTAAAAATTTATACTAACACAACATCAAATATACTCAAAAACAGCTATGCGAATATCCTAGTCACCAAATATATAACTTAGATGCCAATTAGAACTACTGAAAATTTGAATCACCGATGATTCTTCTGTTGTACCTTGTACCATCTCTAGATCAGGAACCGTAAGAACAGTAACGAACAGTTCCGAAATCAAGTGTTCCGACCACACGAACGACAAGGAACTCCTGTTCCGTCCCAGACGAACGGGTGGGAACCACAAATTACCAAAAATTACAGTTCCGAACTACCACGCGAACAAACCTTATATGTAATTACTTCATGCATTTAAGGAGGGTAGAGGGAAGGAGAACAATCTCTTATGGCGCATCTGATCGAAAAGCGGAGTGGAAGAAATAGAGTAGTTCATGAAATCACCACAATGGCGCTAGTATAGCAACAGTGTAGAAATTTATCGAGATGGATGGGATGAATTCAGTTTGGTACGTGACGCCGTTAAAGTCGAATCATGTGGTTTCAGAATCAGAAAATATAACCTATAGATTAAGTTTTGACTGGTGTGAAATAAAAAGATTTTTGTGAACTATTAATAGTTTTACTGTTAAAAATTGTGTATTCCCTTTTGTTTCGTTCTTGTACAATTTACGTTAGAAATTGTATGTATCCTTTTTTTTATTTGCTATATTTTATTCGATTAAAGATTTAATTAGTAATTTTGAGTTTCAATTCATAAGTATATTTTTTCCGTTGTATAAAAACATCGCTATATCATGAAATTAAAAAGAAGTAAATAAGAAATCCATGGATAAATCAAATTCATTTACATATCCCGAACATGATTTAGACTTATTGTAATTCAAATACTCTCGAATCCGAATGTTGAAAGTTTCAAAACATTTGTGTTACATCTACTTTCAATCAGAAAATTGTATACATAAAATTGTTAAATCTTTTTTCTCATAATTGTATTCAAAGAAATATTAGAAGAACAATAAATCAAATCAGAAATTTTTTTTTCAAAGCATTATGAGTACGGCTATAGACTCTACTTCATTTTGGTTAGATTTACACGCAGTTCAAACATTCATCCCATGAATTAGTCGACGTTTTCCTTCAGAGATTTACTAATGTTTCGCTTACTTCCTACTCTGACATTGACAAGCCGGTGATCACGGACGAACTGAAAACTGAACGAATTGAAGATGACAGATGACATGATATTTGTGTCAATGTCAATTGTCACCCAGTTGCGACAGCAGCGCCTCCTAGTTTGGATAAGTTTTTGGGCCAATCCAATACACGGAGTTACTTCTCCTTCCCTCTACCCTCCATAACTACACTGATTAATAAAAATTATTTGTTCCAAAATGTACATTAGTTTTTTAATTTTTAAAAAGTTCAGTTTCTTTTGGAATGAAGTGTGTGGAGTATGAAGAGGTAGAGAAATTACAATGTTATACCCAGTTTAGAGAGACATAACATTCAAACATGCGGATAAAGCTCTATTTGAATATATCCGTTATTTTTTTAATGAAACCTGGAAATCTACATTTATGTTCCGAAAAATAAATATACCTACATGAAAAGAGTGAAAGAACTAGATGATCATTGAAAATCGTAGTGATGAATCTGTGTCAATATATTAAGTTTCAATATTTCGACTGAAATTATAAGTATAACCTACCTTCGTTCATTTTTTCACGTAATATATCATAAGGAGCATGTTGAACATTTATCCCAATTATCCGGTGTTTAACATAAGAGTACAGTCTAAGCTGTGTTGATTATGTATACTGAGACCATAAGGTTCGTTGCAATTTAAATTTGAACACTTATTTAAATCCTGAATTCTATCAGAAACTCAGTATTGCAATATACTTCTTCGCATTGTTATTTTACATATTGCCCGCAAAGAAAAGCGTTCTCGATGTCGGTTGGAATGCGGTGTCCTGGGTGGCTCAGAGATAGAGCTCCAGACCAGTAATTTGGATATGCGCGGGCTCGAATCCCGCCCGTCAAGGCATTTTTTTCGAAATTTCAAGTGTCGAATTTGCTCTCCATGCGATTAACCGTAGTTCTTGATATAATTTCACAGAGGTTAAAACCGATTTCATATCTTGAAAAGTATAAATAATCGTCCAATTTGTTACTGCTCATTTTGAGAACTGTCCAATCCTACATGACGAAAAGTGAAAATTAATCGAATGCGCACATTCCAACCTAACCGTTCTATTCACATAATATGAGATTTCTGACTCCCCATGACACAAAAACTTGCACCATTATTGGAAGATCGACAATATTGTCCCATCATTTAGTTCGATCCTCAGTTAATGCATATAATATTTGGTCCTAATCTTTCAGTTTTAAGGCAGGTAGATTAAACGAATTTCGTTGAATTGCCTTCGGGTCATTCATCCCACAAACACTGTTCTTTTTCCTCTACGTAATACGTGAAAAGATGACATTTTTTACAAGTTTTTATGCCGCATCTGTAAGTTACATAGGAATTTTTCGTTTGTCCTTTCCCTTTGCAGTATTTGAGACTGCAGGGATACCAACCGATGCAGATTTCGAGATGACAGTTGCACGGCGACCACATCACTTTGGAGCCTGTGCAGTTTTCTATGTTGTCATTTGGTGTTTCAGCTTCTACGTTTTTAGTTGATTGCTTTCTATTTTTGGGCAATTTTATCAGAGATTTGAGGTATGTGGTGACTGGAATACCTGCAATAAAAGATTTTTTATATTACTACTTGATTTAGGTTAGGAATGATTAGGGATAAAGATCTGATATTATTATTAATTGAATTTGATAACTACTACATGGATCAATAAGTCCCGTCAGTTTTGAGTGGCGCAAAGCCGGCGAAAGCCGTCTGGGACACGCATGGCGTAATTTTCATTGACTACCTCGAAAAACGACATCATGCCTAAATTTAATGTATTGCTTCTTCAATCCCTTTGTCGGCGCGCGCAAGCCAGGTCCGTACTCCGAATCGTTACGATATCATTCAATCGTCATTTTAAAGAAATCTTTCGGTGTGTGGTCTTAATTCTGTCTAGACGAACGGATAAAAGCCGAATGTAAAAAAGATATCTTTCGCAAAACATTCCTCGGAAGGAAATTGTACCCTAAATGTTTTATTTCATCCTCTCTAGTGTCGATAATGTATGATTTAATCCGATGAGACAATCAGAGAGAGCTTCGGGGGCATTTAGTGAGCAGATTGTTGGTTTTTACGGTTCAAAAGCTTATTCGGGTCTTCCATTATTACGTTCTGGCAAACGGTTATTGTTATTGTTACGGTATAACCTCGGAGACTGCCAGAAAACACTGCTGCTGAGAGAATGGGGGAAATTTTCATTATTTTCGCGGCATGGAATAATTGAAAACAATTTGATCGGTGGGACTCGCCGAGAGACTACGTTTCGTATGCACAAATAAGCATAAAAAATGAAAATAATTACTAATTTAGGGCTGAATTCCTCCGAGTCTGCGGAATTGAAGAGAATTTTTGAATTTAAGGATTTGTAATGGCGGCAACGCTGTGTTCATATACACTCTGACAAAAAAGGATCCGGAAATTTTAAATACAACGTAGAAATATTAAACTTTTTCAATATTCATTCTCCATATCCTCCAGTGACGGCTCGTGCCCTCTAGGAGTGGGTCGGCCCGACCAAGCATATATATATGTATATAATAACTATTGTTTTCAGAGCCAAAATAAATATATTAAATGAATTTTAAGGGTCTTTAGGCTCGGATTTGGGAGTAAATGATTCGAATACTCTTTATTCTATGCCAAGCTTTCGCATTAATTTAATGCTTCTTCAGGGCTTCTACAAAAGAACAATAATATATAATTTATAGACAACCAATTTTAAAACAAATCAACTCACTAAATGTGAGGTTTTACATGGATGACATCTGACACAAACGTTATAATTAATAAAAACAATGAAGAGTTAATTTTTGATTCCATAGGAATTCCTCACAAAACACGTCATCTAAATCTATTTTGAAATTTCGAAAAATTCTTTTTGTTGATGCTCTTATTCTCAAATTCACAATCAATTAAAAACTCTAAGGTAACACAATGTCATTTTATTTTTTAAGGTTATGTTTTTTCCTTCCTGGAAAACTAGTCTCTCACTTCTCGCAAGTGTCACAGTCGAGGTATTGTAGAGTTCCATAATAGGTACTTCGAGCGACGTATGTGTTAGATGAAATCATAAACTGAAAGCAGTGGCTCGGCTGGCTGAGCTGCGTTATTACGTGTAAGGACAGATGCGGGAACTTGGAATAAAAATTTTTTTGAGGTGTTTGACCGAAATAATGTGTACTTCGATGTGTTGAGTGGAAATATGAGATATATAGAGGGCAGAGGAAAAGATATTAAAGGAATTTCTCGAGATTTAAATATTGCTATTAGTTTTTCAAATAAGTTTCGATTAAAAAAATATTTATTTTCGCCTTCTTTTTTTCGGTTGCCTACCCTGACGAGCCGTCACTGATATACTCCATTTAAAATGATGGTAATATAAAGAGTAATAATAGTGTATTCGTTTATAAAG
The DNA here is from genome assembly GCA_030674115.1 of Micraspis discolor. NCBI lineage: Eukaryota > Metazoa > Arthropoda > Insecta > Coleoptera > Coccinellidae > Micraspis > Micraspis discolor. The sequence goes on along the minus strand of JARTUT010000005.1, from coordinate 2,757,084 downwards.
TAATTAAAAAATACATAAAGGACAGAGTGTCGCATAAGCTACGCCAATCAACCCCAGGCAAAAATAATAAAGAAATTCACAATCTTTTGTCAAAGAAAAATATTGATAAAAATGAAGAAATTTTTTTTACAAAATATACAACCAAACTGAAAATGCATGTTTTGGAGATACCCCAATCAGAGTGACAAAAGTGCTTCAACTATTTGTTCAAACGCATATAAAAGTGAATAGATCTTAAAGGGGAATATTTTGAAAAACAATGAAGCAATTTTCGACTATTAATATTTGTTTTTCTTCTCTAATTCTGAAATACGACAACCGTCGTATTTACGTTTGCAATTCAGTCTTCTCAAACAAAGTTAATTCAATTTCAATCATTATTTGATTCTTGATGCCAATCAACCATCAAACCTGCTTAGTAGTTCGGTATTATCATTAGGAAAACCCCATTTGGTATCTGATGGACACGACCCTGTCATTACTTGAGCGAAATACATGAAGGGGTAAGTTGATGGCAGATTTATTATCGGACATATTCAGTTCAATCACCATATTAATTTTCATGGCACACGGATGTACCTGCAGGCATCATTTAGGATAGGAACAGATATGATCTCCTTGATGGATATTATCCAACAATATACTAGGGGTTAAGGCAATAATAATTATCTAACTGAACAGCCAACGATGGAATATGCCACGGTTGAAAAATTTGCTTCAACTTTTTTTATACTTATTGATATTACCTATATAGGGATGATAAACTATCAAACTATCATAAATTGTGTCTGAAGGGTAAAAAAGATGCATTTTTTAGCCCAAGGCTGTTTGATTAGGCAGCTCTGAGGACCAACAAATGTCTTTCTACCTGTGTGACATAACTATTTTTCGCCTCGCATTGAATTGAAATAAAAAAAAATATTTTTCACATTATCTGTTTATTTTACCTTAGAAACGGCTGCTATAAATATATTTTCCTTCAACCTCCCAATAAAAGCTCTGTTCAACGTTCACAAAATCATGCATTAATGTCCCATTTTAATGCACGATTTCTTTCTATTTAAATGCATTATTGTCATGGGCAACCGAACATAGAGTATTCAGAAGTAATAAGTCACAACTCGACTGATATTTCATTTTTATGTATGATGTCACGGTTTCAAAATTCCCGCTCCATTTAGTACCTGCAAACCGAACTGGTGGCGTTAGTCGCAGTAGTTTGCCAGCTTATCTCGTACGTTTCGATGGACGCCGTTGTCGGTGGTCCTGTTCTGTGCATGTGACGTAGGTTGTCAATTACATCGTTCTTCCTGCATATTTGGTTGAAATGTCCTGGAGCAATTAATCGCAATTTTGCGGATCTAAACAGGATTTTAACTGAAGCCCTGAGAGAAATCTTATCATGTTGGTTTGGTTTGTTCGTTGGTGAGATTTTTGCGCTTAAGCGGAGTGGCGTATTTGTTTGGAAAAACGACGTGGGATTGCATCATTCTGCTTCGAATTGGGAATTATTATTGTACCGTTGCGAGGTACCGCAGATTCTGAACTGTCTTTGAAGTCTTCCAGCTGTTTGTCTAGGCTGTCTTTGAATTACCGTCGAGCTGCCGTGGGAGCTGTCTTTGGGGACCTCCACCAGATTTCGCCATCTAAGATACCACACCTGTCGTCTACCCAGGACGCATTACTGTGAGAAATTGTACTACGTTGGCCCAGGAATATATTTGAGCCCAGTTTCCATCTACGAGACTGTGAGAATAATATCCTTTTGTACTTCAGTCAAGCCACGACCTAGACTGTTATAGAAGGTTAGTTTAATACCGATAAGTTTTCCGCAAAAACTTCTAGAATTCGCCTAAGGTCTTTAGCTGAATCACCCTGTAGCTTTGGAACATTACAGATTTCCTTCCAACATGTATTAGCGAGAAGTCTTTTATTTTGATATCTTTCCGCCAATGTCTGAAAAGCGCTTTCATAATTTTCAGCAGTCAATGGAAATCCTTTAACTAAATTTAAAGCATGAGAAGAAAGTGAACTAAGGAGGTATTGAAACTTTTCTATTTGACTCAAGTTAGAATTTTCATGTACCAAACTTTGGAACATATCGAAAAAGTAGGCCACTCTTTATAATTCCCATTGAAAATGACTATCTTTGGAAGTTTAACATTTGGCGAACTAATAGAGCAACTGTCTTGGTTTTTACTGGAATGTTTACTACAGGAAATAAATTAACATAAGTTGTTCTGATGGTGTAATAATTATCCATAAAGGTTGTTCGATTACCATCGAGGGTTCTTCGGAAGTATACTACCATGGGGTGATATTACTGTTTGTTTAGGAAAAGTCCAAGCCTTATATCGAATATTTCACATTTAATTTGAATCTAACATGAACTAGTTAGTGACAGCTACCTGTGCTAAATTGAGAATATATCATCAATCGTTTGAGGACCTTTGTGTTGTTTTCAATTTGGGCTCATTATTATTATTCAATATGCAGAAAACAATATGAATTTCAAATGAAAATAATGAAATGTAAATAAACAAAACAAGAATGTCAATCTTTGTTTATGTTTCGAATCAAGGTTATGAGCATAGATGAGAAAAACAAATGAAAGGTAATGAAAGCTAAATTCTTTTAACATGCGCAGATATTAAAGGATTTATGAATGTGTTCGATATCTTATCAAGTTTTCGAGGTCACGTGAATAATGACAGATTGAAATAAATGCAAATGAAAAAAACGAAATGAAAAAATTCCAAAATGCTTGATCGCAATAATTTTGAAAACGCGGTTCGAAAATATCCGGCTCGAAGGACCAAAATGGCACGACACGGCCTTTGAAATGAAATGAAAAGGAAAAAGAAATTAATAATGAAATTCTGAAAAAATATGAAAAAATGACTCGAAAGTAAGTACGAGATGTTGGAGTATCGACGATTGCGTACCTGGCTTCCCAGCACGGATCAATGTGTCACTCACGAGCGAGAAATGGTCACCTTTTCACTGGCGTTCGAACTTGTAGAATTAACGAGAAAATTCGACAGAAACGAAGAAAAAGTCTTGCTTTGCACCGAACGAGCGTCGATGTCTGCATTCGAATTACGACTCTTTCGTCTCGCACTGTCATATATCTCCAACATATGTCCACACGTAAATATACGTCCATAGAGAAAGAAAATGAACATACGTGGGCCGCACGAAACGAACAAGCATTTTGGAACAGAAAATAAACGAATGCAACCAATAACACCGAGTTGCAGTAACAACCTGCAATAAAAGATTTTTTATATTACTACTTGATTTAGGTTAGGAATGATTAGGGATAAAGATCTGATATTATTATTAATTGAATTTGATAACTACTACATGGATCACTAAGTCCCGAGACTAACCCAGAGATGGCGCTCGTAGTAAACCAGTTACCACGTCTTTCTAGAGTACTAACCTTTGCTTGAAACGTGTCTAAATTTTAAATCGATCGGACCAGAACCAGCTGAGTTATCGAGGTTGGAGTAAAGTCATTTAGTAGTTTGTTTAAAAAATAGAAAAAAACCGAGTTTCGTGTTCTGATAAAACATTGTTTGTTAATGGGTAAAAACACCGTGCAAGCGAAACAATCGATTTAAAAATGTTACCCGGACTCTTATTTGATTTGATAATTTGATTCTTGCTTTTTCCAACTTATTTTGCAGTTAATAACAAAATACAAAACAATTTCATTCCCTAATGTTAAAATGGGATCTCTTTCACCCTGTCATTTTTATGTGACTATTATTGTCAATTATGGACGGCGACATCATGCCTAAATTTAATGTATTGCTTCTTCAATCCCTTTGTCGGCGCGCGCAAGCCAGGTCCGTACTCGGAATCGTTACGATATCATTCAATCGTCATTTTAAAGAAATCTTTCGGTGTGTGGTCTTAATTCTGTCTAGACGAACGGATAAAAGCCGAATGTAAAAAAGATATCTTTCGCAAAACATCCCTCGGAAGGAAATTGTACCCTAAATGTTTTATTTCATCCTCTCTAGTGTCGATAATGTATGATTTAATCCGATGAGACAATCAGAGAGAGCTTCGGGGGCATTTAGTGAGCAGATTGTTGGTTTTTACGGCTCAAAAGCTTATTCGGGTCTTCCATTATTACGTTCTGGCAAACGGTTATTGTTATTGTTACGGTATAACCTCGGAGACTGCCAGAAAATACTGCTGCTGAGAGAATGGGGGAAATTTTCATTATTTTCGCGGCATGGAATAATTGAAAACAATTTGGTCGGTGGGACTCGCCGAGAGACTACGTTTCGTATGCACAAATAAGCATAAAAAATGAAAATAATTACTAATTTAGGGCTGAATTCCTCCGAGTCTGCGGAATTTTTGAATTTAAGGATTTGTAATGGCGGCAACGCTGTGTTCATATACACTCTGACAAAAAAGTATCCGGAAATTTTAAATACAACGCAGAAATATTAAACTTCTTCAATATTCATTCTCCATATCCTCCAGAGACGGCTCGTGCCCTTTAGGAGTGGGTCGGCCAGACCAAGCATATATATATATGTATATACAGGGTGAGTATTTGACCTTCAGGTAAATTATGGCCCTCCCTGCGGTCGGGCCATAAACTTTACCTTCAGGCTTAAATGTACTACTTCAGTCCCGCGGTATATAATATACTATTTTTTTGAACCTCCCAATAAAAGCTCTGTTTGACGTTCACAAATTCATGCATTAATGACCCATTTGAATCCACGATTTCTTTCTATTTAAATGCATTATTGTCATGGGCAACCGAACATAGAGTATTCAGAAGTAATAAGTCACAACTCGACTGATATTTCATTTTTATGTATGAGACTCTCACTCTTCAATCACAGAATAGTCGCCTTTTTATCTCTGGTTCCATTGTTATTCCACAGAGAAAAGAAATTATGAAACAAATCCAAACATAATGGATCTGTCAAAATACGATTAAGAAAGGTACTAGCTGGAAGAATTGGAAAATATTGATATTTCAATTGAAAATAAGTGTAGATTTTAAAATAGAATATATCGTCCATTGTGATGTAAGACAAAATTTATCAGATTGAAATAAAAAAAAATTGAACACATAAATAAAATGAAAAGTAAATTAGAATACCAATTATTGAAAATCGCCACACGGTCTCATCTATGGAAATAATTTTATTATTCAACTTCCATAGATAAAATATTTCGTAATCTAACTAGCTTTTTCAGGAATGGATCGGTTTTGTTCCGTTTGGCCAAGAAATCGTAGATGGAAAGACGATCCTCTAATTAAAAAAAAAATAGTATATGCAAAGGAATAACTGTAACCATCGTCATGGTCAGGGTTCCAAAGGATGCGAGCCACAACTATAAATATTGTATGAGCCAAGGAAATGGGAACACAGGTAAGGACATGGAGTTCCAGCGGTGGTTTTGAAAAAATGAAAAAAAATATAGCGTCAAAAAAAGTATATTCTCTCGTGCCTTATAGCCATGAGTGATGCGATTCATGGCCTTCGATCCAGGTATTCGAGAAATTTCATACAGCAATGTAGGTGTAATTGAATTTGATTTCTGGAGCTTTAAAATCCTGGGGAGTTAACTCCTGACTTTCATTAATTCAGAAAACATTACCTGGCAAGTGATACAATTTAAAACTCAAGATCAAAGAATTTGAGGCTTAAGCCATATCTCATTCAGTAATGTAGGCATGAAACAAATCCAGATCTCAATACGTGATTAATCACGCGTAAGCTACTCCATCCCTGTCACAGATCGACATGACGCACGCCATTATCAAGAACTAGGACAGGATCCCAAACCACAGATATATGTATTATCGCATAGCCGCATGAGATGGTGGTATTAATTATCGCTACGTACGGACGTTCTGTACGTAACTCTGCACGGTGACAGATACAGCCACCTTAATGGACAGTGTAATATCCGTTTGTTTAGCACCACGGAAATAATAATAATGTATATCTTGTCACATTCTTCATTCCAATTGTTCCGATACCGATTCCGTCGTCCTATCCATTCGAACGCGGCGTCCCGACGTCATTTCCGTTTTTACGTGATCGATATCGGCCATTTGGCATTTGTCCGAGCGTACACCAACCGCTGAAATACGTGGGATGTAATTTGTTGGGTTATTAATTGCCTAGGCGAATCATAAATGGCAAGAATGCTCCTTTGTTATCATTCACGTAGGGGAGTGGAATCGATAAAGAGAGGAAGTTACCGGAGGCTGAATTAACCGTACACAATACAGCAATTACAGCATTCAACGGAATCATGACTTATAAATCCCTTTTCGAAGACCATAAAAAATTCCATTTCCCTCCGGCTAAAAGGGTCAAATTACACATCAGTATCCAACCCTGCGCAATGATAAAGGTCGTCCTGTCAAGTTGCATCATTTTCCTCTAATAATACACCCTCCATTCCAAAAGATATCGAACTTAAAAAAAATAGTACCAGTAGTGCCACCTTATATTTTACCCGTAGATGGCTTAGTCCCTCATTGACAACTGGTATAAATTTCATGTCATTTGGATGCATACAACAGAAGTTATGGCGTTTCAATGTCAGTGTGTTTTGTACATCGGTCGGAACTGCAATTGATTTTTAGGTTAAACTTGGTAAAACTTCTACTGGAACGCACCGAATGCTACAAAATGCATATGGTGATGATTGTCTATCCCGTACATAAGTTTACGAGTGGTTCGGCAGATTCAAATCGGGTAGAGATGATGCCTGAAGATCAGGTCGTCCCAGAACCGGTTTAGCGGAAGAAAACAGCGGAAAATTGAGTGAATTTATCAAAAATAACAGAAAATCGTCACTGAAAGTAATTGAAATGGAATTAGCCATTCCTCAAACAACAGCATACAAAATTTAGACCTATATTTTGTGCCTCAAGGGTGTTAATTCGCGGATTGTACAACACAAACTCATCGAAGACCAAAAAGTTAAAAGATGCGGCCTGGCATTGGAGTTCGAAGCAGCCAAGCAAGCTCCACATAGGGTCACTACAAAATATCAAACACGGTGGATGACTCTGAGTCCAGCGTCAAGAACATGGAAGATGTGGCATGTTGGATTCTAAAGGAGCAAGAAATCACTAGACCCTTGTGTAGGCATTGCGACGATACCAAAACCATATGGTCAGGAAAACTATAGAGACTAGACGAAAATAGGAATTGACCCACTTGGACTATGTCCCAGAAGTCCCAAGGAAAACAGTCGAAGGACCACTATATAGGATGAGAATATGCTTCTGGATCATCTGAGCGACAAGAGATGAAATTATATTTTTTTGTAATCAGGTAATTTAAACAGTTCTTCCACAAAGAGATTAAGATAATCATCAAACACTTAAACATCGGGCACACAAAAAAATATGTTTCCCTCGGGCGGCCTCGACCCTACGTCCGATAGATTTGTAGACGGATGACCTTACCACAAAGTCAATTGATAGATCCATCGAAAAGGCTCTATCTATCATCTTCCATGGATAGCTAAGGTAAAACCATGTTTCTAAAATGCTAAACACAGAGAGATAGACTCAGATCCGAAATATTTTCTGCCTACACCTGCGAAAATTCAACAAAAGGAGGAAACGTACCAAAAAGGACGGGCTGAACTGGAGCGGAATATATTCTGGAAGTTATGCGTTAGAATGAAGTAATAAATATAAATCATACTCGGATATGTCGTTCCTCCGACCGTGGATTTCATGAAAAACGGAGCAATGACTGATTTATGTCCCATTGTTTCCCCCCCTTACTTGGATCGATATATCTTTTTCCGCCGACTTGACACCTCGGATTTGTCGGGCGATATTTTGTCCGATCAAACTGTCAGCCGGCAGGCGTGTTTAATATTCTGGGAGGATCCAAGGATTCGGATGATGAAACGGAAGAAAATTGTCTGGTAAGTTCCACTTCCACCTACGAAATAAGAGGGTTGCTTTTCATATTTCGGGATTAGACAACCTTAGTGTTGCAATCTGTCAACGGATAGCTCTATCGTAAAGCTTGACATTTTTGAGGTTATACATAGTTAGGACGCTTTCACATCAAACATCGATTTGATGAGTCATCCGCCGTATAGTCGTGACTTGGCACCGCATGACTTCTTTTTATTCCCGGACAAAAAAAATAAAATGATAGGTCAACGATAACCATTTCCCATCATTGTCATAATGAAATACAAAAAAAATTAATATCTACAAAGATTAAAATGTCGAGTCACTGGACAGGAACTCCTGCACACTACAAAATGCAATAATATTTCGTGGATGCTTTTTCTGAATTCTTTGAAATTTAGCCTTTTAACTTCTTAAGGTAATTTATTGAAAAGTTTATTAGAGATGAAATTGGAACCATTCTTCGATTTTTCTAGTTGCATATACTTGGATTTTATGTTATTCCTGTGTCAAGGGTATCCCCTTATTTTGGTAGATCCCTGTTATTATTATACAGGGTGTCTCAAGTTCGAGTGCCTGTAACATTTGCCACTTTTTTCTTTCGAAAAGAATGACAAATATCATTTTCAAAACTAACTACGGCACTGGAGTCTGAATGACTCCAGATACAAAGACTTTGCCATTTAATGTGATCGTCTAGCAAGGGTAGGACTCTACGTTATGTTTACGTAATAATTCAAGTTCGTGATAATTGAGATTAGTGAAAATAATTGGGAAACAAAGATGGTAAATAAAACACAACGGTTAGACCCAGACAATCAGCTATTTATTAAGGGTCTAAAAAAATATAGGGGAAAGCCTCAGGCATAAAACCCCTTTAGGTGGTGTTTGGGCACTTGTTTAGAACTAAAAGATGAAATATTAACAGCTAGCAAAGGCGAGTATAACAATCTAGCAAAAGAAACTATAACAATACAGCACAGACGATAATCAGGATAATCAGAGCAACTTCCATAATACAAGAGTATAGTAACATGGTAAATATAACTTCAATGGTACAGCAAGAATTAATAATCATAGCAAATGTATACTTCAATAATGCAACAGGATAATAATCATGGCAAATAAGTAAATGACTAATTATGACCATCGTCATGGTCACGGCCCCAGGGTATGTGAGCCATAACTATAATATTGTATGAGCTAAGGAATTGGGAGCACGGGGAAGGTCATGGAGTTCCAGCGGCGGCTCTGAAAAAATGACAGAAAGTTTCGCGGTTGATTAAAAAAGGTATATTCTCTCATGCCTTATAGCACATGATGGTAACGGTCCCTACCTTAAGGCGTCTGGGACCGGCCCTTCAAGGCCTTCGATCCAGGAACCTAAGAAATCTCATACAACAGTATAGGAATGGTCCACAATCTCGAGACCCCTAAATGAAATATCATGTAATACGAGCATATAGATAAATAAATAGCAGTACGAGATCATGGCATAAATAAACAACAAATCTTCATAGAATATCAATCACAAGTAAATAATAAGAACTAGAATGCATTATGGACATATATAACAGAGACATGTATAGGTAAACGATAATAAGCAATATAAATAATGAAAGCAGAGAATCTACATAATCAACCGAAGGAAATATACATAACGACAACAAGAAGATACATCACGACAGTAAGAAGAATAAGTTAACACAGTACGAAATATACACAACAATAACCATGAATAGTAAGGCAGGTACATTACACAATAAAATGACCAATTACAACAGTACGAGACATACATAATGATTACATGAGACAGGGGTAACTTAACAACGTTAACCTTCGATATAACACCAGAGTGCTACGTACACTGGTTACATCCATTATTCCATATCGACCATACTAGTACTACCACTAGTGGAGGTCTCCATATGTTCCTGCTTAATCACAGGCTCAGAACTACAGAGCGATGGGCAATTTCTATTGCACCATAGGGTACAGTAAATAAAGTTGATCTGTTACACTCCAGTAACACATTGTAGAAAGCTGAAAATAAGGCGAAAATGATGGAATCACATGCTATAAGGAGTTACATGAATCAAACAAAGTATTAAGTGCACAAAGGAAATAGAGCATTATGAGAACAAAGGAAATAGAGTTATATGAATCAAACAAAGCATTATGTGAACAAATGAAATAGATTTATATGAATCAAACAAAACATTGTATGGACAAAGGAAATAAAGTTATATGAAATTAAACAAAGCATTATGTGAACAAAGGAAATAGTTATATGAAATCAAACAAAGCATTATGTGAACAAAGGAAATAGTTATATGAAATCAAACAAAGCATTATGTGAACAAAGGAATTACATTCGCAAGACCACAGTATTAATGACAAATGCCCAAACACAACCTAATAATACATCATTGAATTAAACAATAATTAAGGAAGCAATCTATAATAATGGCCTATATATGAAAACACTAAATTTCCTGAAACAATGAGAATTCCAATGTTGTTTACCAACAAATAAGGTTAGTAAACGTTTAGTCGTTCATAATATTTAAATTAATCTGAATTCTACCTGTAAAATAGATTCGAGCGGCACTCGATGTAGCAATGGCTTCGGTTTTGCACTCACACACACTCACTAAAACTTTTGAAAAAAAAGGACTTAATTCGCTCAGCAGTAAACTGATAATAATCAACACCATCTTCCATTTTCTTTCCTTCTGCCGGTTCCCCTGACACGCAGTCGCGTAACGTGCTAACTTCACGCTTCTAACCATAGGATGTATTTTGACAATCCACTCTCTTTTCTCTTTCGAGGTACGTGAGGCCAGTGGCGTCTCAACATAGGGTGAAACAATAGGTAAAATGAAATTTAATTTTTCAATCAAAGCGAAGTTCAATATCAATATACGGCCGAAGTGACCAATGTTATGTCCGATAGCTCAGTAATTTTGAGGGATAAGTAGACTGTATTTATTTTTGCGTTTGAAGCTGGTGCGAACGCGAAATATATAATATGAAACAACAAAATTCATATAAAGAAATGCGGTCAACAATGATGACTTACCACAGCTGTAATGAGTTCATTACAGCATTACAGCGGTTAGTGAGGGGTAAAAGAATTGATATAATTAGGTGCGACAAGTAAAAGCCAAAGATAAGCAAGAATATGGTCGAATCAGTCTTTCCAAAAACGCTTGAGAGCGTAAATTGTGTCAAATCTTAGATCAGCACTGAGAATAACGTAGCTTGAATACCTCTCCACCTTCGGGCAGATACAGAAGCGAAACGGTTAATTACTATAGCACTAACATCAATCATTTTCATATCTAATGGACTAACTGCAGAGCCGAGAAGGTATTCCATATCACTTGGGCTGTCCCAGTGCCAGAATCAGCTCGGTCATCCAGATGATTAATTATCTAAACGTAGTAGACACATTTCTCTGAATTCAAGACTCAATAAATAATGACCTGGAGTCGAAACACGTTAGAAGTGTGAAAAGCACGATGCGGCTTGGGACCCGATGCATTTTGCAGAGCATGTGCCCTAGATTTATCAACACAGTGACGTTATCTGACCCGAAAAGGCAGTGAATTAATAAACCACTTCTGGATGATATATTTAACGCTTCATTTGAAATTTATGCGGAAGGTAGTGGATCTCATTATTTTTATGGTTCCGGTTCGGCTCCCTTAAATTATGAAGTATTATTCCCTCGTGTAAACAGAGTTACAGGAGGGCAGTGCAGTTTACCCTGAATTATGAGGTAATAAGATGGTGACTTTAGGATATGGGTTTTTATTAGGTTTCGTGAATAATGGAAAAGTGTTTGCATTAGCATGTTAAAGATCGGGGACATTGAATAAGTGCGCCGTAGATCAAGCACATACAAGTTACCCTAGTGCCAGCAGTATCATATTTTATTTTACTGAAGTGAAAACTTCTTTAGCGACGCTGAGCACTCTCTTGTATGGGTAAAAACATCCAAACTCGCGTCAGGGTCACGTGATGCTGATCGAAAAAGCGTAAGATCGAGGAGTAGGAGAGGGAATAATATCCCCCACTCTTTCTACCGTGCCTGCGTGTGCTGTTTCGTTTAGGCGGTGCAGGGCGCTTGTGCGAATGTTTGTGTATGTTAATGTAATATAAATTAGGTTTGTTCGCGTGGCAGTTCGGAACTGTAATTTTTGGTAATTTGTGGTTCCCACCCGTTCGTCTGGGACGGAACAGGAGTTCCTTGCCGTTCGTGTGGTCGGAACACTCGATATCGGAACAGTTCGTTACTGTTCTTACGGTTCCTGATCTAGAGATGGTACAAGGTACAACAGAAGAAGCGGTAAATTCAAATCATCGATGATTTAAATTTTCAGTAGTTCTAATTGGCATCTAAGTTATATATTTGGTGACTAGGATATTCGCATAGCTGTTTTTGAGTATATTTGATGTTGTGTTAGTATAAATTTTTAATCAATTCGTTATAATAGCTTCTCAAAATTTTTGTTATCTCAAAGAAGACGAAGGATCATTTGCAATAGATGAATAAAACAATTGCATAGTTGTTGATCAAAGTATGTAAGATAATTATTTTATATTATTTATATATACGATATTTCGTATTTATATACTATATATTTATTTTTGTTATTTCGTGATTGTAGTATCTGCGGCAATAAAAAAAAATTTCTGTTCGAACCGTCTGGATTATCTTCTTTATATAAGTTGACCATCTTTTTGTGTTGCTCCAAAGACAGCGCCTTGGCACTAACTTTTCTTTTTTCAGGGTCCACTTGCAAAATACGCCTCTTGGCATTTCGTGCATCCCGCGCCGTTTTAAAAGCCACGTCTGTGAATGTATCGAACCTAACGCCCCATTCGGAATAGAATTTTTCCTGCAGCTGTTTGGCAGTATTATTCCACAAGGTTTTTACGACACTTTCCTTGTAGTCTGATCCATCTCTTTTCTTCATATTGAAAGCCCAGTCTAGCATAATATTATTGAGCTCTGACAAACTTGTTTTTTCATTTACAAGGTATTCCCGGGCAGCACAGAATTCTTCAAATTGTTTCCAAATGTAGGATCTTGACTTCACTGTATTAAGCGGCACACTTTCCTCAATTGAAGTAATATTACAATTCCCAAAACGTTTCATTTTTATCTACTATATGGTAAAATACGAAAATAAACTGAAAGAACTGCCAAATGTGCTGTTGAAGTTATCGCTAACAACTTCTTGTTTATCGTAACCATGACGACTGCTACTTCCACCAACGGCTAAAGCTATCCGGACTTATTAATATTAGTATGCAAATTAGGCATTTGATAAAAACAAATTTCTAAAAGTGAAAACACTGTGAGGTTGAGTGTTTTCAGATACAGTTTGTTTCTATTGGTCCGTTTTCAAAAATTGAGCGATTTCATTGGACGATGTAGTATAGTGTTGAATGATCTATACCATTGTGTTCATTTTTTGAACACATGGATATTCTTTCTTCTCTTAAATTATTATGGTTTTGTGAGTTAATACATTCAGGAATCGTTGGAAACTGTGGAACATTGATTTTCACATCCAAAACCTACCGGAATAGAAACTCCATGAAAGAATTGAACAAATTTGACGGAGTTGGAAATTATCAAAGAACTGAACCAAATCTGCCTGAGTTAGAATATTGCCGAATATGACATACCTTGCCGAGGCCGAACAAATTTGCCGAAGTTCAATTTTACGACGTACTAATAGATGTTTCCCTGAGGACTGGAGAACTGAGAGAAGAAATAGTTTTTGTTGGAAAGTTTGTCTAAAGGGTGGAAGACTTAAGACCCATTTGCGACACCAGACTCATCCCGAACCCCCAGGATGGTTGTACGGTCCTGTTATCACATGAATTAGGACTCAAGACCGACAAGATAAGTTCCAGCAACATGTAGACATCACTTATTGATTTTTTTGCCCGAAATTAATCAGTTCCACTTGTAACTTTCAATTTGGACAATTTAACATTTGTACATATTGTAAATATCTAGTATTTGTAAAAGAGTGAAATAAATTTCGATCGTTCGAGTATATACTATCATTGATTGGAACCATCTATTTAAACACTATAAAGGTATCAATATTGAGATCCCTAAGAAGTAATGCTTGCTAATAAAAAAAATTTATCCTCAATATTTTTCAGAAATATTGAATTCTAAACAGACAAATCCAAATAGGTAAAGAAATTCTCCAGAACTCATTTACTATTTTCATCATAAAACTGAGCAATCTACATGCACCAAAATGAGGTGTAATTCTGTCAGCGAATTTCTAAGGGTTGTACGGAAAAAGACTTCCGCTTCAAGTTCTAAATTTTTTATTGCAAAGCAATTTGCAGTGAAATTTGCGACGAATTCGCATTAAATCTAGCTGCTTTCATGGCTAGCCATTCCTTTCATTTATTTGCTTCCAAACTAGGTTGTTTGATTTGTTATTCTGAATGCACGAATGCTGTACTTGGAACGATGATGCAATTTGAGGGAGAATTCGTCGAGGACGTGATTGCAAGGGTTTGTCTCTAGTTTTATCACCGAACACGGTGGTCTGGACACCCTACATATCAAATACTGTTGTATAATTACTTATTATACATATATTCAACACAAAAATTATTATTATTAAAAAAACTGACTCTTATTAACTGCAAAAAATAATGGAATATGCTGTGCAGAATTCTAAACATAACTAAAAAAATTTACAGTTTGTGTTTCTTAATTCTTTAAGATTGATGCAGCTTGCCAACAGTATTTGCCAGTAGTTTCACATACACCATTATTTTGAGAGTTGATTAGAGTGAATTAATTCTAGAGGATTGTTCATCAATTGTGGCAGTTCTATCTACTTTTGAACATATTTCAATATGAAATATCTAGTTAATGCACGATAGTTGAACTTCACAAATCAAAACAGTTTCCTAATCCAATTACAATAATTAGGGCTTGGATTGATCGATCCATGACAAAACACCTGAATTCAATTAGCTGATTTGCATTGAAAACAACCCCTCGCCTGTAATCTAATCGATAATAATGGTACATCACAGAACGAGGTGGAAAATGTTTGATTACTATCTAGTGATTATGAAGTTCACCGAATATTGAAGCGCCGATGTGATCCTCATTACGAGACAGTAGTTAAACCGCTAGGTTAGTAAATACCCCTCTGCAGGTTGAATATATGAAATTGGAAACTTCTAGAATATGCATCAGATCGTTTCTTAAAAATATTCTGAAACATTTGTTTGGAAATACTCGTTTTTCTTCGTACCTCAACTAAAATTGGTGCATATATTTAGGTAATCTTGCTCATTTTGGATTAACCTTTCTGGAACAAACCTGTGAGAGTCACACAATCGCAGAGAAAAAAGTTATAATTGAATTTTCCTTTTTCAACAGAAATATGTTATTTAAAAGACGTTTTAATATGATTTGCGATGGAAAAATATAACTATTGAACCATTGTATAAATTTTACTCATTCATTAACGATTTTAGCTGAGATATCTGGACACTTAATATCCTGAAAATTTATCTTCATCGCATATGAGCAGGACAGAGATACTAGAACTAGATAACAAAAATGCCTCAAAAGTGAGATCGAGGAGCATTCAACTATTCAATAATAAAAAATGACTAAGACACAGCTAAAGTTGACAATGAATATATTTGCATTTTATGTGAAACATCGTATAAAAGGAATTCTTGAAGCAGGAAAAAATTCGGTAATTTCTTGTCAGTGATGAAAAATAATGTCACATTTTTCATATTTCGTGACTCATATCTCTTCCTTGCAGGTTTTTCAGGATGATAAATTGTCTCTATATGAAGTCCCATATGAATTTCCTGAGTTTTTGTTACGTTTTATGGATTCCATCTTCAATTGAGTGGAACTTAGACAAATCTTTTCTTTTACCCTTGCGTAAAGTGAATTTTAACGTTTCCTTTCAGTCTTGAAAGGGATCTTTTTTGAAGTCCCAATACAAGACGATTTTGTACTGATAAATAGAGTTTTCACTCGACTTGACACATTAGTCGAAGGACCAACTCAGTAGAAATTTTTCATGAAATACCAAAAGTTTCTCGTTTTATAGACAATATTCCTAACACCCTGTTGCGTACCACAGTTAGTTTACTGGGGCTGTTCTTGGTGAACCAATCTTCGACTGACTGAGTTGGGATGTAACTATATCTTAGAGGTTCAAAGACCAAAACGGTGTATCGAAAATTCACTTGATACTGCTGGGTTAGCTCAAAGTAAAACACTATTTAACTACAACAGTAAAGTCACTTTATTATTTCGTCAGTCTATGACTGAGCTTGATGTTTACAGTACGGAGGTTTGCGTGATTCTCTCTAAAATACATCTGTTTTTAGTTTTTATATTCCCATCCTTCAGGTGCAAAAATGCATTCGAGAACATTCTAATGGAATGCCAAGAGCCTTCTTGGAAGATCGCATTCTCAAGTATATAATGGGACCACATGTTCCCCGTTCAAAGTGTTACATTTCTTACAAATAAAATAGTTAAAAAAGGTTCCTTCAATATATTTGTTAACCCTTGTCACGGTTTCAAAATTCCCGCTCCAGTTAGTACCTGCCAATCGAACTGGTGGCGTTGGTCGCAGTAGTTTACCAGCTTATCTCGTACGTTTCAATGAACTGTTGTCGGTGGTCTTAGTCTGTGCATGTGACGTAGGTTGTCAATTACGTCGTTCTTTCCGCATATTTGGTTGGAATTTCCTGGAGTAATTAATCGCAATTTTGCGGATCTGAACAGGATTTTAACTGAAGCCCTGAGAGAAATCTTATCATGTTGGTTTGGTTTGTTCGTTGGTGAGATTTTTGCGCTTTAGCGGAGTGGCGTATCTGTTTGGAAAAACGACGTGGGATTGGTGAGTTAACCTATGTTTGTCACGAGGTATTATAGATTTTTGTTCGTATTTTTAGCATCATTCTGCTTCGAATTGGGAATTATTATTGTACCGTTGCGAGGTACCGCAGATTCTGAACTGTCTTTGAAGTCTTCGAGCTGTTTGTCTAGGCTGATTTTGAATTACCGTCGAACTGCCGTGGGAGCTGTCTTTGGGGACCTCCACCAGATTTCGCCATCTAAGATACCGCACCGGTCGTCTACCCAAGGTGCATTACTGTGAGAAATTGTACTACGTTGGCCCAGGAATATATTTGAGCCCAGTTTCCATCTACGAGACTGTGAGAGTAATTATGGATTAAGAAACTATATCCTTTTGTACTTCAGTCAAACCACGACCTAGACTGTTATAGAAGGTTAGTCTGTAGAATTTAGTTGAGATTGATTAGTATCAAAGAGGCCCAATACAGTGAATACTGTTTAGTACATAAAATCAGACCTATCGAGAAGGTCGATTAGTTATAAGTAAAGAGCTATTTGTAACGATTAACATCGAGGCTCTAAGTATATACCTTGGGGTGATATTACTGTTTGTTTAGTAAGAGATTAAGCCTTATATCGGATATTCGGGTTGTGAAGTAAGAACTAGTTAGTGATCTACCTTCTGTAAGATATATCCTCGTTTGAGGGACCTTGTGTATTTCATTTGGGCTCATTATATTATTAAATAATTGCTCTATATTCTTTCTACCAGCCACTACCTCCCACTTGTGTGATCGGGCTCGTTTGGCATCCTGAGAGTACGTTCGTTATTTTCTCTCTTTTGCGACCCTGAGATGTTTAGTGTACTTTCCTCTTTTTTTTCTTTGTATTATCATAAAAGAGAGTGGCGCCCCTTTATAAGTAGTCTCAGCTCTAGAGCTAGCCGAGGAGGTTCTTTGTGCACTCTCTGGAGCCGAGTGAGTTTGGTGACACCCTGCAATTGAGCCTTATGCTTTAAATGACCTGAATGGCCAAATATTCTGTTGACCAACAGACGTATCTGTTCAATGAGTAAAAAAGGGATTGAACACAACTCTTTTGATACATTTCAACCGTGAAATTGGGGTGCATTCCTTAAATGACTCGACCACTCAAGCCAATTGTCTTCTCGGTAAAGATTATTTATGGTTAAGAAATATATCTGTTCGATGAATTACACAAGGGATCGAACACACCCTAAGGTTAAAGTCTGATCTATGAATCTCAATCAATTCTTGACTAATTGAGATTTTTTTGAAATAGAACTAATTCATTCAGTTCCAATTGATGAAATTAAATTGAAAACTGATTTTCTGAAAAAATGAAATAATGAATGTACCTATACGATACTGTTGTCTCCCATTTGATATAACTTCGTAATCAATCTCTCTGAACAAGAGAGTTTTCATCCCTTTTCGCCCTCTAACCACACACAATGGTAATGAAATATGAATGAGTAGATAAGATAGCGTTCCGCAAAATGGGAATGCATTACATAATAACGACATAACTTGGGAAAAATATCTGTCATCGCAACAAAGTTCCTCGACAAACTTCACCTCCCTACTAAAGATCATGGGGTGAGATAAGGACAAGAAACTCTGGTATCCATTTCACTGAATAATGTATAGTCCTTTTGAAACTTTTGTTACAAATTGTCTAGTCTTTCGTCAATATTGTTTCTAACCTTAGACGAGGAGTCGAGGTATCACATACTATGTTTTTCATTAATTAATACAATTTTCTATTTATCTGTCAATATTTCAGGATGAATATCTAGGAGTCAGATAGACCACACGCCCGTGTTTACTAAGTTATTTGATATATAAATCGAATTTATATGTTTTCTCAGTTTCGGATGGCTGATTACATAGAAAACCACACTGTAAAAAATAAAATTCTGCGCTCAAACTCCTCAGGAGTTTGAGAATTTTTTTTTCAATCAAACCATTTTAATTTGAATTAATCTAAAATTGATTACGCCAAATGAACTATTTTTCTTGATTAAAACAACCTAGTTGATTATAGAGAACAGCTAAAACATTCGCCTGAAACTGTTTACATTTCAGCGAAATGAAAGAAACAACTGATTCAACATAAACATACAATTACAAGAAATTGTTTATGCACTTGTCTCAATATCCATAATTGATTGATACAAATACATTATTCTAAATAGGTTTTAACGAAACCATTCGTTCGTTTCATTTTTATTTGTTCAATAGAACGAAGGTACGGTTGTCGTAAATTCTGTCAGTTGATGCAACGACTACAGTTTCTTGAGACAAGAATCTCGTGAGATTATATTATTCGCCTCATTTACTTGAAGAAAACTATAAATATTTGAATAAAATTGAACATATAATTGTTGCAATATGAAGTGTCATTTGTAAAAAAAATATTGCGTAATTGATTTGATAAAACGAATTAATTGTAGCATTTTTTTTATATTGGCTGCAATAAAATCAAAACTCTTTCATATTAAATATATCCCATTTAAATGCAATTATTTGTGCATTTTACTCACAATATTGTTGTATCCGGTGATAAAGATGACATGGAATACATGATGCGCAAGCTAATTGAAGAATACGAGAAGTGGGGCTTAAATGTCAACTTAGAGAAACCAAATATCTTTGTGTTGGTGGAGAACCGGGTGATCTGGTATTGGATGATGACAGGGATGAGATGATAACCCACTGCCTGGACTATAGCTATTGTAGCGGCACTCTGTCAGCGGCAGGGGAGTGTATAGGGATCTCTTGGCGGCACTCTATATAGCCACGCATAGCTTAGTTCACAGCGCTTCGGTGGCCTAGAGGTTTGCGCTCAAGTTTCACACCGACTAGGTACTAGGTGCCGGGTTCAACTCCCGGCGGCTCCCTTAAAACTTCTAACCCCTGCGTCTATGGCATGGCGCACACAAGCCATACTGATGAGTCCAAATGTGTGCGCCAGGGACGAAACGCATAAGTAGGGATAAATTCCTTCGATTCTACATTGGTGACCCCGACGTGATGGGAACTGTTGTCTTTACGACGTGTCTTGGAAAAGCAGACGGTTGACGCTTGAGGTATACTCGCTTCCTCTCTGCAACTTCCAACGAAACTCTAGACGCCTTTCCCATTCCGTACAATATTCATGGTCTGCCGCGGTATTGCGGTATTTATTAATATAAAGAGAAATTATTGTTCTGTGAAGAAAAATAATGATTACATACAAATGTTTTTTTTGTTTTATCAAATTATTCCTTTGCTAGTGTCAAAAACCTTCAATTTAGCTCAAATCAATCAGTTTCTTAACCCAAGAAACTTTCACTTGACATAAGAGATATTATCATTTTTATCGACTGAATTCTCGACCCATTCAACTAAGATCCTTTAAATCAACTACAAATCGAGTTTCAGTGAAATGTAATATTTATTTACATGAAACCAAAATTTTTATTCTACGAAAAGTATCAATAGTTACATACTAATTAATATTACCGTTGGATCAAATTTTTTTACCACCTGAGTCAAAAACTCTGAGCTTGGTTGAAACTAATCAGTTTCTTAACTCAAGAAACTTTTATTTAGGGTAAACGCCATTCTCAACCGTAGAGGGCGGTAGGGTCAAGTACTTTATGCATTTGGCTGTATTCAAACGTACGGAGTACTTGAGACAAATTAATATGGTTTGAGATGAGGAACTATTTTTTACAGTGCATATTAAATCTTATAATGTATGACGTTGATCAAAACTCGCTGATATGACATGGCTCTTTTGATAGATGACTCAGCTGCCCTTTTTTCCACCATGATGATTCGCCAACAGAAAACTTTCATTATTCCAACCTTCTGCCACAAAAACATCAATCACAAGCGAACGTTTTTAAATAAACACCCTTTCAGACCGACCTCCTTGAAAAACCTCGCCTACTACCCCATACTTATGTAGAGCTCTGAATCCCAGCTTTCGGTGTATCCGGCCGTGACTGGCTAATTCCTATGCAAATAGGAGCGTCGGCGTCGCTTTGAGAGCACCGGCGTCTGCCCCATAGATTGAACGTTCGATAGTTGATGTTAGCCGCCAAAATTTAGATAAATCGTACGGGTTCCGGCTTTGCGATGCGAGGGATGTGCAGGGATTCCTTTTTATGGAAATCGATTTGTTGTTAGTCCCCGAGAAAGAGTCTGTCATTTGGATTTCGAGTTATGCCAGTTGGAGCACGTGTGAGGAGGATTCCTTGTGATTCGAGGTAGTTTGGGGCCGGATCGAGTATTGCTATTGCTTCCATTGGGAGGCATAGAGCTGCTTTTATTGCCCATGATGGTGTGGGGCAGATACTTTGCAGAATGCAGAATTTTGTTTCGAGAAATCACCAACACCGAAATGATCCCACGAGGATCTCGAACACGCTTATTGAATAAATTTGAATATTGCCAGGCTGTGGTGTGCTGTGGTGAAATAGATTTTCTTCTAATTTTGCCAAATAATAAATACATTTTACTGATCCTTTCTTTATTTAGTTGTATGCTTTCTTGTAACTTTGTAGAAATTGCCTTATTAATATTCATGTTGTTCTCTTGCTGCTATTTACGTCTATGTTTCCTTTCTGTTGATTATTTATATGTTTTACTGTTTTATCAAGTGGTGAGAGTACTTTTGTTTATTTATTTCTATGATTTCGTACTTCTATTTATCTTTATGCTCGTATTACATGATATTTCATTTAGGGGTCTCGAGATGGTGGACCATTCCTATATTGTTGTATGAAATTTCGTAGCTACCTGGATCGAAGGTCTTGAAGGGGTGGTTCCAAGGCCTTAAGGCAGGAAGCGTTACTAACATGTACTATAAGGCATGAGAGAACATAATTTTTTTTATCGACGCGATACTATCTTTCATTTTTTCAGTGCCGCCGCTGGAACTCCACGACCTTCCCCGTGTTCCCAATTCCTTAGCTCATACAATATTTATAGTTATGGCTCACATACCCTGAGGTCGTGACCATGACGATGGTCACAATTAGTCGTTTACATATTTGCCATGATTATTATCCTGTTGCATTATTGAAGTTTAAATATTTTGTAATGAACACCTCTTTCCAACGTCCCAGTAGAATAGCGGCTTTCAACCGACGAAGAGGTGTTCAAAAAAAAAAAATTGAAAATTTAAAAATATATTGTTTATTTAGAGTTTCTCCTGACGGGAGAAATCTTCAGGGTTCGGCTCGTAGCTAGAAGGACGAGTCTTCAGTTCTTTAAGATAAGGGAACTCAATAAAATTCCTGAATAACAAAAACTACTGACAATTTTAGCAAGCACACAAAATAATTAAAACAATTTCTGACAAAATATTATTGGAGGTTTCAGACTATGGACTACTCCAGTAGGTTTTGTTCAGTATTTCGGTAAAACATCAGCTCTGGCAAAATTATCCAACTGGGAATAATTTAATTTATCATCGTCAAATTTAGTTATCCTTTTATTTGAATCTATATCTGCCAACCACTCTCATACTCTTTCAAAGGACGGCATCTGAAATCTGATTTGGGGAAAAATTGTGCAATTCTTTTGTGCATATATGAATGTTATTAATATCTTCCATATTCTGAAGTACCTGTTGCGATATTCTCGCAACAATGGACAGTTCTTGGAATTTGGGCCAACGGCCGTTACTTCCAAGAACGCCTTCTGTCGGACGGAATTTTGGAAATCCCTAAACTTAGCTACCTGAACTTTGTTCACGTCCGACCTCTTTTAATCAAGTAAATTCTCTCTGCACCTCTCAAGGTGGTAAGCACTCCTACAAGTAAATTCATTCTCTCTCAAGACGCTCTTGTGCACAGTATCTTCAAGTAAGCTCTCTTTTATCAATTTACTTTTCACGAGTCCAAAACGGCACTCAGAACTACAAGTTCCTCTTAAAATCTCTCAAAACAATCTGTTTTCGGGTCAGTTAGCTACCCTGGTTCATGTGTATGTGAATTACTCAGTTGAAATTCTCTACGTAAAAGAAAAAGGTTGTGAATTGTGAATCTGTGAAGCAATTACATATCGCCAAGGCACAATTCATCAGTGGAAGCTTGTGAAGCCTTATTCAAAGTGCCTGCACCATATTCTGAGAAATCTACCCTCGACGATTGAAGCAGAGCTGTGGTGAACTCCAAACAACAAATAAGGTCAGATCTCTTTATCATTTTATATTACCAGAAGTGCCCTAGATTGAGCAGAGAACTTCAAATCCTTGGTTATTATAGACACCTAAAAACTCTTTCTGTGAGTGTAAACTCAAGTGCCGAACATTGTGTAACTATTTTTATCTGTGAATACATAATTCTATTATAACTACAAACTTGTTTTTATTCACCTTGCAAACATCTTTTCTACCAAAGATAATTTTTGGATCTACTGTTATAGTATAACCAGCGACTCAGGAAGTCCGCTGCCCTTCATTAAGCGGGTGATTATTATTATTTCTAATTTTGTACCCGCACAGTACCCTCGATTGATTTTAAAGTCTTGTCAAGAAGTTCAGCAAGACGCGGATGATTGAGATGATCAAGAGCTCGCACAATTTCTTTCAGGCATCTAAACCCACCAAGCAATGAATTGCGATGCTCCTCCGATCCCCATGGGGCAACGCAATCGCAGAAAAAAAGTAGAACGACGTAGTGATAACAATTTGTCCAACCAAACGGAAATATTGAAGATCCCAAGTTCCAACAGTAAAATAAGGATTTCCAGTCTCCCGGTTTCTGTTCATCCGACCCGATCTTATCAGATTTTCATCCAGAAATAACGATTCCAGTCTTCGGCCATTTACACGTGATGCCGAAAACGTGGCATGAGGCAGAAAGCCCACGTTCTCTGACTCGACGGAATTTATGCAGAACTTAATGGTGAGATCCTGAAGAAGATTGAAATCAACGAGACGATCCTACGATTCTGATTTCCGCAAATGACCCTTAAGGTGAGGCCCTCATCCTTTCAGTTTGACGTTCGGTATCGTAGGTGTTGAATACAAATCAAGGCAATTTATTTAGGTTGGTAGAATATGGTTGTGGTTTAAATCTGTGTGGATCAGTACAGAGGAATCGCCGCTAATTCTGTCTTGTAGAGAAAAAAAAAAACAAGATTCGGAAGGAATATCAAGATTATTGACATCAGGAACTAGTAAAGATTGATACTGAAAAAGTAAGCATAGATAGAATTGAGGGGGCGTTGAATACAAAACATATGCGGGAGCCGGAGCTGAAAATTTACCGAAGAACTGAAATAGTTTTTGTTGATTGGTAGATTTAAGACCCATTTCAACACCAGACTCATCCCGAACACCCAGGCTGGCTATATGATCCTGTTATCACACGAATTAGAACTCAAGACAGACAAGATCTCTTCCACCAGCAATAGTAGACATCACCTGTCGATTTTTAAAGTCAGAAAACAAACAGTAATATCACGCCAAGGTATATACTTAGAGCCTCGATGGTAATCGTTATAAATAACTCTTTACTTATATCTAAGCGACCATCTCGATAGGTCGGGTTTTATGTACTAAACAGTATTCACTGAATTGGGCCTCTTTGATACTAATCAATCTTAACTAAATTCTACAGACTAACCTTCTATAACAGTCTAGGTCGTGGCTTGACTGAAGTACAAAAGGATATTATTCTCACAGTCTCGTAGATGGAATCTGGGCTCAAATATATTCCTGGGCCAACGTAGTACAATTTCTCACAGTACTGCGCCCTGGGTAGACGACAGGTGTGGCATCTTAGATGGCAAAATCTGGTGGAGGTCCCCAAAGACAGCTCCCACGGATAATTCAGCGACAGCCTATACAAACAGCTCGAAGACTTCAAAAACAGTTCAGAATCTGCGGTACCTCGCAACGGTACAATAATAATTCCCAATTCGAAGCAGAATGATGCTAAAATACGAACAAAAATCTATAATACCTCGTGACAAACATAGGTTAACGCACCAATCCCACGTCGTTCTTCCAAACAAATACGCCACTCCGCTAAAGCGCAAAAATCTCACCAACGAACAAACCAAACCAACATGATGAGATTTCTCTCAGGGCTTCAGTTAAAATCCTGTTCAGATCCGCAAAATTGCGATTAATTACTCCAGGATATTCCAACCAAAAATGCGGAAAGAACGACGTAATTGACAACCTACGTCACATGCATAGAACAAGACCACCTACAACCGTCCAGTGAAACGTATGAGATAAGCTGGTAAACTACCGCGACTAACGCCACCAGTTCGGTCTGCAGGTACTATCTAGAGTGGGAATTTTGAAACCGTGACAACCTGTCGATTTTTAAAGTCAGAAAATAATCAGTTCCACTTGAAACTTTTAATTTGAACAAAAAAGCGAGTTTTTGAACGTATGAGTGTTGGAATTGCCTTCTGCAACGAGTATTAGACGATATTTTCTCTATTTCAGACAAGAATTGTGAGAAATTTATTGGAATTCAAAGAAAAATTTAGATTATACCTCCTAGTGCCTTTCGTATTTTATTTTCGCAGTTGGTGTGACTGATACGAAATTTGACAGATCATAGAATTTGAATGGTGCGTTCAAATCTCTACATGGTTTAATATTGACAATTGACATGCAATGGACGCGTGCTGACATTCGAAAGGATACGATTTCAGTGTTGTTAACCACAAAACGAAAAATATAACGAAAAGCAATGCTGTAATAAGTTTATTATAGCACTGTTTTTAGTACTGTAATGAACTCGTTACGACACTGAAATAGAGAAAAATTCATTACGATATTGGAATGGAGAAATGATTATATTGTGTCCTAAATTTCGTTAAGTGAAAGTGTTTCATGACAGAAACTTTCTCCCTTAATAAATCCATAATATTTTCATGCCAATCCATCACACGCGATCGAAAAAAATGCCCCTAAATAATATCAATAATTCCAGAACGATTCTGGACAAAAAGTGTTTCACATCCACTTCACGTTTCCTAGATAAAGTTGTCACAAAGATCCCCATCTTTTGTCTTATCGATAAGTGTCCGGACGCCAATGGATAATATCAGTGGAAGGGGAAACTGTCACTTACTGACATTGATTTATCGGTGCTATCAGTCCAAACGAAATAATTTGAACTTCGAATGACGTGCTCCCGAATCTCGACATTTATGACGAGGGAAAAAGCTGAAAAAATTGGTAGGGGACTAAAAAACCGAGTATTTATTCGGATATCGAAGGGATTGGAATGAAACGGATAGTAACGTAATTTGTTTTCACCTATAATCACAAGAGCTTCAAAATTATCGGGTATTTTCCTGAAAAACTTGACGATTTTATTTGTTTGCAGGGAACCTATCGGGAAATACCAGATAATTTTGAAGCTCGTGTGGTATTCGGGGGATTATTTTTCTGTCCCAAATGTCGGCCAATAGAATTGCAGCATGAGACGAAATGTACAGTTAACAAATAAGAATTTCATAATGAATAAAACAACATTTAATTAAGAATCAGGGTAGTGCAATTAAAAATAAAATTGTTGTAAACATTGGTGCATGTTTTCTTCAAGTCAGAGTTATCGGTAATGGTTCCAGAAGAGGTAGATGGCATGAGGTTTATGCTGTTGATGGCATTTTCTGCAGTAGGCTCACTCCTTCGCAGTTTCTTGACAATTAATTCGTGGTGTTCCTGGTCGAGTTGGAGATACGGCTTGATGGAGTTACTGTTGGCATGTCCAGTTATTTTGATTATCTGCTGCTCTCCCAGGCCCGATTTCGCTAGATTGGAGACGGCTGTTGCACGACTGGAGTGATTGGTGATTTTTTGTTACCAAGGTCAAGCCCAGCTTTTTGTGCTGACTCCTTAACCCACTTTGAAATCGTGTTTTGGCCTACTGGGGAATCCTTGTACCACCTAGCGCCTGGAACTTTATTCCAGAATGGATTTTGGGTCAGGAATAGTCTGTCGCTCTTGATATTGACATCTCTCTTCTCTCTCAATTTCTGGAACAGTCTCACTGGGCACTTGTCAGGATTTCCCGATTCTCCACCAGCCACTTGCTGTCTGATAATTTTTATCACCACCTTGTGTGGTCTTGCTGAAAATTGGATTGTATTCAATTCTCCCAGTTGTTTCCCCGTCATTTCGCTGTTCTGCCTTGAAGTGATGTATTGACGCCATGCTGCCCTCACCACCTCTCCAAGCCAATTCCACTGATATTATCATGAATAATTTTTTCTGGAGGCCATCAGGAGTTTCCTCGTCCCAAACAGTGGTCATTGCATCCCAATCTTTTTCCTCCAACGCTGCTGCACTTGCCCTCCGTTTTTCCGGAATAGATTGTAAAGCCTTACGCTTGGCATCACGAGCTCCTCGAGCGGTCTTGAATGCAGCATCCGAAAATGGGTTGATTTTGATGTCGAAATCGTTCAAATACTTTTCTTGAAGTAATTTGGCAGTCTGATTCCACATTGTTTTTATTGTACCTTCCTTATAGTCTTCTCCATCCATTTTCTTCATATTGTAAGCGTAATCTTTCATAATGTTTGCCAATTGCGCTTCACTCGTTTCAGCACTCAATGTGTATTCCCTTTCAGTACAAAAAGTAGTAAATTGGTTCCAAACTGTTTTTTTGCCTTCTCCGTATTAATGGGAACATTTCCTTTGACTTTTTTATCGATGGTGGACAGAGAACAAACTCCAAATCGACTCATTTTCATGCAAAATCTCCAATTTTCACAATTGAATTCAACCTGTCAGTTTGACGTGTGCTTAATTTGACTGGATCATGTTTTGTTTATATATAGCAACTACCAGAGAAAATTTTCAAAAAATTATCAGTATAATACCATGTAGGTTGTACCACGTGACGTCGAATGGTGCAATTCTATTGGTCGATATTTGGGTCGGAAAAATAATCATGTATAATACTACAAGGTGTCCAGAAAGGGTATCGGGTATTTGATTTTGCGCCATATTCGGAACGGGGCATCTAAAAGGAGCGGGGAGGGGTTCGTGGCATACTATTGTTTAGTCTAGCCCTGAATGTGTAGTTGTATTAGTTAATTTACTTTTATTTATAAAATTGAGATATTCCAGCTAGTTTGGAAATATATTACATATTTACTTACCAAACAAAGAACTAAGTGATCATCTACAAGCAAAGCGTTTGAGATATTGTTGGACCTAAAAATTTTAAGTTTCAATATCGAACACACCGAACATGCAAAATGTTACGATATCCCTAAGGATAAATTTTTTCCGTCACATTTAAGACGTTCGATAGGCCAAACAGGAAGACAAGCCGTTCACCCGCAGGGATATATGCAATTTTTCACTAGATTTCCCTCGGATTTGATTCCGTACGGGATAATATAGCAACGTTCGCTGTATCATGAGTTTGAATTCGTACATATATACATGATGAAGAGGATCGGAGGATATGGGTTGCTTCTGGAGAAGGAAAATTTTTTCATGGCAGAACGAAACAAGAAAAGGCCAGTAGAAAAGGATGAAATATGTCTCTCGCTTCATAATGTGTTTTTGAATGTAAATCTTTATGTTAGTAGCAATAAATAACTTTTTTCAAATATGAGAAGTGGAGGGTTTCAGAACAAAAATGTCACAGACACGCTGAAATGCTTAAGAACAAAAGATTAAAACTTCAAAGAGCTTTTAAAATAAAGCAAAATACAGATGATCCATCACTCCACTCCGCAACCAAAACCTCTTCCAAAGCGTCCGAAAGAACACATTTCTAAAAATAATTTAGGAAACAGTGTTGCAAAGCTTACCCTAAATAAAAACAGGACGCCAGGCTCTCAAACCCAATGCATGCCCACATATTCTGACCCTTTGAAGTGTTGATATACTGAGCCAAAATAGAACAAACACATCCCATTCAATAGCGAGTTTTTCCAGCCGAACTGTTTGAACGTGTGAATTCGCCATAGGTAGGGCGAGAGCGCATTATTTATTTCCATTTAGACGTGAAGCACTCTGAATGTTAAATCTACCACCGCTTCCATCGAGTCCATCACCAGATCCGAATTGTTCAGTTCGAAACCATAAATAAAGGTTCTCGAATCCAACATTCACAGGTGAGGAGTTTCTAATAAATATTCCAGCCTGTCACGTTGAAAATTCATTCGATACATATGGAGCATCGCCAATGTTTTGCCAGGATTGTATCTGGGTCCTTGTATTCGGAATCCTTTTGGTATGGATATCGACAGACCCCCTGTCTAGGCCTCTAGACGGTGGTGAGTTTCAAATTCGAAGATTTATACAATTTTTCATATCTATTATGACTTTTTTCTTTTCAGCATTAGTCTCATCAGGTATTCATATTGAATTAAAAATAAAATATATTCCACACATTTCCTATCGCAAATCGTCAGTAACGATGTAAATGTGGACTATTCAGAATGTCACATCTCGAAAATTCCGTCTATGAATTTTACGAATTGTATCAAATGTCAAAGTGAGCATCGACATTTTCATTGTCAAATTTTATATTGTGAGAAATAAAATTTATTTGAATGACTAATTTATTTCTAATTCATAATGAAGTCGACGAAAAAATCTTGTAATCAACTCGTTTATTAATCTAGCGCTATCATTAATAAACTAGTTGATTAATAACTATTAATTAAAACTAACTGAGTGATATGTTGCGAAGGAATAACTTCCACGTACTATACTTTAAAATGAACTTTGAAGAGACCTGGAGTTTCAATGTTTTTGCACCATCAAAAACAATGCAATTCTCGATGTGCACATTTATGATGGGACTTTAACTGGTAAGATAGAACACTACACATGTTTGCATTATTAAAAGAATGTTCTCCCTTAGGAGATATATATTCTGACATATTGACTCAAATAATTGAGCCGCAAGTACAGAACCATAATGACTTATAGTATCAACAAGATGGCGTGGCTCCACACAATTCACTCAATGTGTCAAATATCCTATACAGGCTATTTGAAGATCGATGGTTGGTGAACAATGGTCCACATCTTTGGCCACCACGTTCTCCCGATTTAACTCCTTTAGACCATTATGTTTGGGGTAGGATGAAAAATATTGTCTACTCAACTCCCCTGACTGATTAAGAGGACTGCATAGAACGAGTCAGAAATGCGTTCAGGTTTGTTCAGATTTTTAGATTCATAGTTTTGAAACTCAATTTGGTTTTTAAACACTTTTGCAGATCTCTTCCTCCCGATGAAATAAGAAGAGCAAAGCACGAAGCATTCCTGAAACGTATAAATAAATGTCTAGAAATTAACGGTCAAAACTTTGAGCATCTTCTCTAGTTATAACTGCGAGAGTTTGCCATGGTTTTCCTAATAGTAACTTGAAGTCGGTTTCAAGAAGGAGTGAAAAATCTACAGCATGGTTCAAATAACAGTTCCTGAAAATTTCATCTTTTTGGCGTGAAGGGAAAAGAAATACCTGAAAATTCAAGACGAAAACAGTTTTCTGTGAATAACTCAGAAAATATCCACTTTAGCTCTCTGATCGGGTGAACAATAGTCAACAATGTGATGTGAATGATGCATACAATTCTACTCACATTATTTTCTGTGATGGCAAATCTTTGAATGACAAAGCTCGGACTTCAACGTGAGATTCAATATCTGCCATAAAAACCGAGATGAGGTTCTAATTTGAAAAAAAATTGATTTTTCACGATTTTGTCATCCCTAACTTTGAAAGCGATTTTTCACACCCTGTATCATGAATCGCGATTTCGATCTTTAAAGTGGATACATCAATCTTACATCTTGAAAAATCCCAAAAATGAAAAAACCTCGAAGTTATTCTTGATTCAGCGGAGCTCTATTTTCGATTTTTTTTCGAATTTTCCCGCTCAGAGAGAATTTCCAACCAAAACTGAAAAATGTTACATCAAAATAACTTGAAATTCTTCTAAGGAATCTATTTCTGCAATAAAAAAATGGTGTTGTAATTTGAAAAACGGAAGTTGACGTCATTTCCGGAAAAACCGGAGGTGCTCATGCCTTGAAAATATTTTATTCATCAGCATCGTGAAATACTTATAAGTGATGAATTTCATGAAAATACGTTCAGTAGTTTCCCGTATAAATATGGCGAAAGACCCTGTAGAATCAAGTTTATAATAAATGGGTGAAATTGATTTAAAATGGATAGCCGTATACAACGAATTCATTCAGCAAACCCTACATGATGCCCAAGTAAAACTGTCGGGCCAGATGGAACAAATTCTTTCTGGATAATTGCTTTTGAATAGTAAACAAAGTCTCCATTTAGCTCAGCCCAGCGATATTCAAACTTTTTCATGCGTTCCAAAAAATAATAGGCCTCAAACTACGAAGGCCCCCGTGAACTAATGCATGCGTGACTTCCACGACCACCTCCAAAATCCAAAAGCTATGGGAAAGAACGAATTCCTCCACCAACCTGACCTTAACGAATATCTGGGCGTCGAACGCCCAAATTGGGGCGATGAAGTGCTAGGGAGGGACCGTAGAAGATCCCGATGGATGATCTCTCCGAATTTGCCGTTAATTATTCAAATCCGCCGGGAATTAGCATATATTCAAATGATCCGCGGTGTCGGAACTGGAGATTATTCAAATTGGCTTCGATTCCATGCCCTCCACAACTCGATAGAAAGACCCCGGTGGAATTGCCTCTCTTTGGATGTTTATGCGGTGGGTCAGCAACCTGTTGCATCTTGTCTTGCTCTCTCTCGTTCAATGGGATGTTTTCGATTAGGGTTTGCAGGTAAAGTGACTTTTGAGTGTTCAATGGGATTGTTTTTCGATTTGCGGGCTTCGAAAGACATGCCTTCGATAATTTCCGACGCTTTCGTGGGTATTTGAATTCTTTAAAATGGAGATGAAACGATGGAACATCGCCAATTCGACGGAAAAACGACAAGAGCAAGCTTTTGTATTCTTCTGAATGTTGTAAAGCGTGAAATATCAGGGATTTTGATCATGCGTGATATTTGAGTTTCTATGCGTTCCCAGAATGAAAATGAAATTTGTGTTAAACTTGGTAGAACTTTCACTGAAACGCACCAACTACTACAGATTGCATATGGTGATAATCCCATACGCCAGTTTACGAGTGTTTCAGGTGGTTCAAATCAGGTGGGGAGACGCTGGCTGATTAGGTAAGATCAGGCCGTTCCAGAGCCGGGTTATTGGAAGATAACATTGAAAAAGTGCGTGTATATATGTTAGGCCCGAAGACCGAAAACGCTCAGTGGCCGGAAAAAACGGCCACATCGCGTTCTGGCTGCCTTCGAACGCACAGAACGCGTTTTGGTTGTTTTTAAACGCTTGCAACGCGTTCTGGTAATTGTTAAACAGCCGGAACGCG
This sequence comes from Micraspis discolor, assembly GCA_030674115.1. Taxonomy (NCBI): domain Eukaryota; kingdom Metazoa; phylum Arthropoda; class Insecta; order Coleoptera; family Coccinellidae; genus Micraspis; species Micraspis discolor. The sequence continues at coordinate 2,724,837 of JARTUT010000005.1, read as the reverse complement.
TTTTGTCAATTGTTCAACGCTCACAACGCGTTCTTAATGTTCGACTTGTATTATTTGCCGATTTCTACCTGCGTAGGATAAAATTTATATTGTCCCTCATAAAACAAAGTTGAAAATTGAAATACAATTCAATTATTGACAACTACAATTGGATACCAAAGATGGGTTCGGTTTTTCTTGCCGAATCATTTCAACAATATTAAATTTCTTATAATTGTTTTTCAGTTCTAGGAAGAAAGTTACACTAATAAACTTATATTGTCGAGCATAAAATATATAAATGCATGAATTAAAAAGCGAAAAGTTCTTTATTGAACAAATGAATTTCAATTTATTTTCTACAAATCCAACTTATTGTGGAGAACAAAACAAACTTGAATTTATAACTCTTTTAATTACTTTTTTAGAAACTATTCAATTATTGAAAACTACAATTAAATACAAACGACGGGTTTTTCCGAACTTTTGTGTACTTTACATAGGTACGTTACTTATTTTTACAAGAACTGTTTGAATGACATTTCGAATTACATAGTACATTTAAATTGTATCCGTAAAGTATGGAACAAATTCATTTTTAGCTAATCAGACCATTTTAAGAAATAATCCTGAAACACATCGATTTTTATTTTAATTTACCTTATTTTAAAATAATAATCTAATATACAGCGTGAATTATTTTCGAGTAATGACATCACCGTCATTTTTTTAAATTGAACTATTTTGTCTCCATTTCCGGATTACTCTTGCTGAGCTGATTCCAAAAATGTATCACATGTTGATTCCAATAGGTACAGGGTCGACAAATATACAATAGTTTTGTATGTGCTCAGTGCTCATAAAGAAATGCTAGACCACAAGTACCAAACATGTTCGGACACAACTTATTTTTATTATTCTAAAAATGTAAAAAACTACAGGGTCTTACATTTGAACCAATTGCCGTTAGACAAACGCGTTCCGGCTGTTTAACAATTACCAGAACGCGTTGCGAGCGTTTAAAAACAACCAAAACGCGTTCTGTGCGTTCGAAGACAGCCACAACGCGATGTGGCCGTTTTTTCCGGCCACTGAGCGTTTTCGGTCTTCGGGCCTAACATATATAAAAAATAACAAACACTCGTCGGTAAAGTCTTTTGGGATATAGATACAATGTTCAGTTCTCTCGTATATGGATCTTTGCCGTCCAGAAACAAACGCCGTTCGTGACATAATCCTGCCCCAATATTGACCGTCAAAAAATTCAATAGAATCAATTCTCCCGGTCGAGTTCCGAATGTCAGCTGGCCACGCGATAGGCAGCAAGCGAAAGGGTTATTTTCAAATCTCCGGACGGAAATCGATAGTTCCTAGGAGCATAGAGGAAGTGTGTCGTCTACTTTTATTTATTTTTGAGCAGTCATGGTTGGGGTGTAACTGCGTCGTAACCCTCCTCTCTGGAAGGATATCGTGGAGATACGTAAATTTCGTTTCCAGGCAATTCAGCTGGAAGTTTGAGCATTAAATATGTATATTGATGGTATACTTGCTCCCCGATGCCAGTTGTGATAATGGCGGGCGAGGATATGAATATAAATTAATTATTGGGTTGAATGTTCGTTCCTTGGCGCGGACCGTTGTGGATTGATGGGATAGGGTCAGTATTCCCTATTCGCTGAATAATCGAACTGCTTCCACACTCGAGAATTTGAAATTAACTCTACGCCTATGCGATGAATGGATAAATCTCTAGAGGGATGAATCAGTGTAGAATTGTTAATTTGGCAATAACCATAATCTCTTATTGTTCTTCTATCCAACGTTGCGACAGACATCTTATGTCGTTTTCAATGCAAAAAAATAGCTTCTTAAAAAACTATTTGCATTCATTCGATGTTTGAGAACACATAACTTTCTAACGGTAAAAAAAAATCGAGCCCCATGTTGGGCGCCAATTGTGTAACGGTAGAAGATTATATTTAATTGTATAACGGTAAAAAAATTTTATATTTGAAATTTCATATTTGATAATGCTCCGGCTAGCTCAAGCACAAAACCATCTCACATTTACCTTTGGAGAGTTTAAAAAGATGCTTCCACCCCAGTCAATATCAGACAGTACTCGAACAATCGAAATTTATTCACTCTTTCCCAAATACTAGATATTTACAGTATGTATTGGGTTTGATGACGAGATATTGTTGATGATGGAGCTCGTGTTGAATGATTGTTTGGGCTATTACCATCATCTATTGTGGAAAAGATATGTAGATGATACTTTCATTATTTGGCAACATGGAAGAGACACTATAGATGGATTCCTTCAACATCTAAACAATCAAGAGGAATCAATTAAATTCACAATTGAAATTGAGAAAGACAGACAACTTCCATTCTAAGATGTACTCGTACATAAACAAAATGGAATCCCAAGAACCACTGTGTATAAAAAGCCAACGAACACAGGACAATATCTACATTTCGATTCAAACCACCAACTAAACACTAAATTGGGAGTAGCAAAATGTTTATTTGATAGAGCAATAAATATTTGTTGCACTGAAGAAGACCAAAATGAAGAAATAAATAACATCTCGAAAACACTTAGAAGCAATGGCTACCCCAAAAAGATATTAAAAAAAGCTAGACGAACAAGAAAAAGTCAACCTGAACCAACAGATATAAATCAGACCATTAAAACCGTAATTCCTTATGTAAAAGGTTTGTCGGAGAAAATGAGAAGAATTGGAAATAGATACAACATAACGACTGCATTCAAAACTCAAGACACTATCAGAGCTAAACTTACAAAAGTTAAGCCTAATAATGAGACACAAAGGACTAAGAACTGCATATATGAATTACCTTGCAAATGCGGAACATCTTACATCGGAGAAACTAAACGCCCTCTGAATGTACGAATAAAAGAACATCAGAAGCTTCTACGAGTACTAGACAACGACAAATCCAGGTTGGTCCAACATGCTGTAGATGAGAATCATCGTATAAAGTGATGAAGCATCAATAATATCCAAAGAAGAAAAACTTGCAAGAAGAAAAATCAAAGAAGCAGCATTTATGAAAATAAAACCTGATTCCATAAGTGCTCCATCTATAGATCTGCCAGAAGTTTGGACGCCGATAGTTCAATCCAACTTAAAAGATCATCATATCACAGATGAGTATACAACATCGTTCATTTTCTTTCATGATTTCTGTCAATTGACTTTTTGAAAATTAATAATTTTCAAAAGGTTTCTTACTTTTCTCCTTGATAAAGATAGAAGATGTCTATCGAAACGTCGGAAAACATTACATCCACAATAGATGATGGTAATAGCCCAAACAATCATTCAACACGAGGTCCATCATCAACAATATGTACACCTAGCTTCTTAAAAACTATTTGCATTCATTCGATGTTTGAGAACACATAACTTTCTAACGGTAAAAAAATCGAGCCCCCATGTTGGGCGCCAATTGTGTAACAGTAGAAGATTATATTTAATTGTATAACGGTAAAAAAATTATATTTGAAATTTCATATTTGATAATGCTCCGGCTAGCTCAAGCACAAAACCATCTCACATTTACCTTTGGAGAGTTTAAAAGATGCTTCCACCCCAGTCAATATCAGTCAGTACTCGAACAATCGAAATTTATTCACTCTTTCACAAATACTAGATATTTACAGTATGTATTGGGTTTGATGACGAGATATTGTTGATGATGGAGCTCGTGTTGAATGATTGTTTGGGCTATTACCATCATCATTGTGGAAAAAGATATGTAGATGATACTTTCATTATTTGGCAACATGGAAGAGACACTATAGATGGATTCCTTCAACATCTAAACAATCAAGAGGAATCAATTAAATTCACAATTGAAATTGAGAAAGACAGACAACTTCCATTCTTAGATGTACTCGTACATAAACAAAATGGAATCCCAAGAACCACTGTGTATAAAAAGCCAACGAATACAGGACAATATCTACATTTTGATTCAAACCACCAACTAAACACTAAATTGGGAGTAGCAAAATGTTTATTTGATAGAGCAATAAATATTTGTTGCACTGAAGAAGACCAAAATGAAGAAATAAATAACATCTCGAAAACACTTAGAAGCAATGGCTACCCCAAAAGATATTAAAAAAAAGCTAGACGAACAAGAAAAAGTTAACCTGAACCAACAGATATAAATCAGACCATTAAAACCGTAATTCCTTATGTAAAAGGTTTGTCGGAGAAAATGAGAAAAAATTGGAAATAGATACAACATAACGACTGCATTCAAAACTCAAGACACTATCAGAGCTAAACTTACAAAAGTTAAGCCTAATAATGAGACACAAAGGAGTAAGAACTGCATATATGAATTACCTTGCAAATGCGGAACATCTTACATCGGAGAAACTAAACGCCCTCTGAATGTACGAATAAAAGAACATCAGAAGCTTCTACGAGTACTAGACAACGACAAATCCAGGTTGGTCCAACATGCTGTAGATCAGAATCATCGTATAAAGTGGGATGAAGCATCAATAATATCCAAAGAAGAAAAACTTGCAAGAAGAAAAATCAAAGAAGCAGCATTTATGAAAATAAAACCTGATTCCATAAGTGCTCCATCTATAGATCTGCCAGAAGTTTGGACGCCGATAGTTCAATCCAACTTAAAAAGATCATCATATCACAGATGAGTATACAACATCGTTCATTTTCTTTCATGATTTCTGTCAATTGACTTTTTGAAAATTAATAATTTTCAAAAGGTTTCTTACTTTTCTCCTTGATAAAGATAGAAGATGTCTATCGAAACGTCGGAAAACATTACATCCACAATAGATGATGGTAATAGCCCAAACAATCATTCAACACGAGGTCCATCATCAACAATATCTCGTCATCAAATATGAAGGTTATGCGGCTCGAGTGTTTCGGTTTCGAAAAAACGTAATTAAGTCCTCTGACGGGAAAAAACGAAATTACTTTCCGAACAACCTTATACAAATGATAAATTGTCCAAATTAAAAGTGGGACTGATCAATTTCTGACGATAAGAATCGACAGGTGATGTCTACAATTGTTGCTGAAACTCATCTTGCCTGTTTTGAGTCCTAATTCATGTGATAACAGGACCATACAACCATCCTGGGTGTTCGAGATGAGTTTGGTGTGAGAAATGGGTCTTGAGTATTCCATCTTTTAAACAAACTTTCCAACAAAAGCTATTTCGTCTCTCAGTTCTCCAGTCCCTCAGAAAAACATATGATAGTACGTCGTTAAATTTATTTTCGGCAAATTTGTTCAGCCTCGGCAAGGTACGTCAAATTCGGTAATATTCTAACTCTGTTCATTTTCATTTTCAGCATGTTGGACTACGATAGAAATGATATCTTGGTCAATAGAAAAGAGCCGTTGTTTCTGGTATGTTCGAGAAATGGAAAGATATCCTGTTACGAGCACTAAGGCACTTAAAACTTTTTGTCGTTTTCTACACAAGGAAAAGAGAGAGTAAAACCGCAATTTTTCATGTTGACTATATAAAATACAGATCCTTTTGTTGCTTGTTTTTTTCCCAGGGCTAATAACGGATCATTTCCCGACCCTTTGTTATCCTACTGGAATGTCCTCGGATATTCGAGTTCTATCCTATTTTTCGTTCTTTCTCAAATTTCCCGAGTTTTATGGCTGATGTTCTTACGACGGTATATAGCAGTTTCTGCGGATAAAGTGATGTATACAGCATAGTTTGCAGTTCGGAATACGAGACGGGAATATTTATGGGAAAATGAGTAAGAAACTTTTTACAGAATAATAGCTTTACATCACGTCCATCTTTTATATTGCTGCAACGTTCCATTCTCTAGATGTGCATTATTTGGATTTTTGAACAGGTGAGTTATCCAATAAGGTATTTTTTAGTTTTTATATTCTCTTCCTTCAGGTGCAAAAATGGGGTACGAACATTCGCGAATATTCTAATGGAATGCCAAGAGCCTTCTTGGAAGATCGCATTCTCAATTATATATTGGGACCACATGTTCCCAGTTCAAAGTGATACATTCCTTAGAAATAAAATAGTTAAAAAGATTCCTTCAATATATTTGTTAACCACGAAATTGGACCTTACGCTTTAAATGACCTGAGCGGCCAAATATCCTGTTGGTCAACAGATGTATCTATGAGTAAAGCGATCGAACACAACTCTTTTGATATATTTCAACCCTGAAATTTGGGGTGCATTCCTTAAATGACCCGACCACTCAAGCCAATTGTCTTCTCGGGAAAGATTTTTATGGTAAAAAATATATCTGTTCGATGAATTACACAAGGGATCGAACACTTACCTTGATTGATAGACCACACTGTAACATCTTCATGTCTGACATACGTCGATTCCTTGGCTTCCGCACATAAATCGGCGACATGAGGTGAAAAAACGCCAGAATGCCGAAGATCCACGTGATATTCCATGGTGTAATTGTCTCTCACTAATTCTTGCTCCGGTATCCTTATAGCACTCGGATTCTTCTGACGTAGTTTGGACATGGCGTCCGATGAAATGAAGGAATCTTTCGGGAAGTGGAAAAGAAAACATACCACTTGATATTGCGACTGGCCTCTTTCTTCTTCGCCCAGTATCAGGGCTTTTATCACCTGGACCTCCTGAAAAAAAAAATAATGATTGAATATTCAAAATGTAACATCTGAAGAAGCCACAGCGTTGGATGAAACAGTTACATTACAAGGTTTTTCCATCGACCTCATTATGAATTAGAAATAAATTATTTATTCAAATAAATTTTATTTCTCACAATATAAATTTGACAATGAAAATCTCGATGCGCTCTTTGACATATTTATACAGGGCGTCTCAAGTTCGAGTGCCTATTAGACGTTTCTGGAGAACTAGACATATTTGAAAATTGGGATTAGGATATTGTTCGAAGTTCTCTACAGAGCTCAAATATTTTCGAAGCCCAAAAACTTCCGGTTATACAGGGAGTGAAAATAAATTTGACGAAAAAATTTTTTTTTCAAGTTTTCCATTCCTGGTATGATCGAGTATTCAATAATGAATACATTTCTGTTAAAAACATTGTATTAAATAACTCAGAAATTATTGAATTTAGGAGCATAATCATGTGAGGAAACTATCATTATTTTTGGCCTCAGATTCCAACACAATTACAAAAAAATGGGGTTCTAATTTGAAAAACAGAAGTTATGGCCAATTTAAGATCACAATTTTCAACACAAAATTTGAAACACCCTGTGATGATATTTTTGAAATCCAAAAGATGCATGACCTTTTCACATCCTTCCTCTTCGATGTTGTAAAAACGGTTTACGCTCAGGATATTTAAAATAAAAATAATGAACATATTACTGACTGAACATATTTGACTTTTTTCCAGTTTTTTTGGATATTTTGAAAACTATTCGATTTAATACAATGGTTTCAACAGAAATGTATTCACTATTGAATACTCGATCATACCAGGAATGGAAAACTTGAAACAAAAATTTTTTCGTCGAATTTACTTCCACTCCCTGTATAACCGGAAGTTTTTGGGCTTCGAAAATATTTTAGCTCTGTAGAGAACTTCGAACAATATAATAATCCCAATTTTCAAATTTCAAATATGTCTAGTTCTCCAGAAACGTCTGATAGGCACTCGAACTTGAGACAACCTGTATTTATGGTTCCAGTTGAACAATTCGTAAAATTCATAGACGGAATTTTCGAGATGTGACATTCTGAATAGTCCACATTTACCTCGTAACTGACGATTTGCGATAAAGAATCTGTGGAATTGGTAGGAATTTTTTCAGAAGTTTCGAATCTATTTTTCATCGAGTTGTCGACTGTACAAACTGTATTATCTCAAGCCATTCTAGAAACACAAATATTCCAGAGGCTGCGAAAATATGTCCTTCGATAACGGGAAATACGGAAGAAAATGATTAAATTTAAGACAATATTTGGTTAGGCGCAAAAATCACCGGGAGCGTCGACAGGTAGATGGAAGATGAATTCCCGATAGAATTCCATTTCATCGAGGATCGAACGGTTCTTGAATTGCATAATAATGCTGCAGCACAGTATAGGCGAGAAATCCTGTTATAACCCTATTTCGACAGCCGCGCGCTACTACTCACGTATGAGAGAGTATTTCCTACTATGTTCGCAGATTCAAAGGGATGCTCTATTCATTTTTGATGTTCAATCCATATATGATGTTCGATTCGAGTTTCCCACAGAGCCGTAAGAATTATGTTTATTTGGTTCGACTTTCTTCCAGCTTCACGACCGGAAAATGTATACGCTCATAAATAGAAAGTGTTATGGAATGGAAATAGTAATTTACTATTTAAATCGTAGGTTTACTGTGAGATCAAAAAAATTTAATGTCCAAGAGGTTAGCATACATTTAAGAGCATGGCTCATTTTTATACAATGTACCACCTCACTTCAAATGTCCCACTTCGCCTCGATGAGGACCAGGAAGTGATGGAGTCACGCGACAAATACAAAGAGGGAGGGAGGATAAGTCCTGGTCACCGGTACAAAAACGACATAGGTAAATTAGGGCTGAGGAGATGTACTGATTCATAGTAGACAGTACACAGATGCCGAATTACGGAGGGTTTTATGGCGCGGCGGCGTCTTTGTCACTTTGACACCTTTTACCAAATATGATGAGATTTTATAGGAGTTTCTTTGAACTCAACAGAAAAGCAATTTTATTTTCGATTATTGTATGAAGATATCGATACTTCAGAGAAGAAATAAAACGCTAAACTCTCGATTACTGCCTGCTATTTTTGTACCAGTATCTTATGACGTTATAGTCACACTAAAAGAATATCGATATAACACACGAATAAAACACAAGAAATAATAACATGTAACACTATAAATTCAACACGAGCTCCATCATCAACAATATCTCGTCATCAACTAGAAATTCGGTATGGGCCCGAATTGTTTCAAGAAGTTAGAAGTTATGAAAGAACCAGCATAAAATTGGCAAAGGAATGCAACCATCTGACATTCATCCATCTTGCAAGAGATCGAAACCTAATTCCTAAAGGTCTAAGAGTGAAACTTCCTGTCAAAAGTTATAGAGCAGATAGGATTTCAAAACGGACAAGTCAAGCCCTTATGAGAGAAAGACTGAATCAACATCGATTCAACAAAGCCAAATTACTTACAACATGCGAGAACCTTAGATGTAGCATTCAATCAAAAACTGATGCTGAAGATTATGAAAATATTCTAGGAGCTATTAAACATAGCTATGAAAGAATATATGAACAACAAAAACAAGCCCAAATAAGGAAAATGGAGAAACTTATGAAGGAGTCAAGAAAATATGAACCCTTAGATCATTCAAAAACCGTGATCAATTTATCTAATAAGAACTTAAGTGAAGATCAGATATCTCTCCTCAACAAGGGTCTCAAGTTCTCTATAGCCCCTAAGACGATACCAAAAATTGAAATCATGTTGGCGGCAGAACTGCACAAAAAATTCGAGAACCTGAAAAAGTCGAAGAGTACAGATGGAAAATCAGAACCTTGTTAGACAGGAATAACAAAACACCTCTACCCAATATAAATAAAGCTGAACAGAGGGCATTAAAAGATCTTAACTTGGATAGTTCCATAAAGATACTTCCAGCAGACAAAGGAAACGCCACTGTAATTCTAGATGTTGGCTCTTATAATCAAAAAATCAATGAATTATTAAAAGCAGGAAAATACAAAAAAAAAAAGGACCCTACCACCACAGTTGAAAACAAGATTTACAAAATCCTTTATAAATATCGAAATGAATTTCCAGATCAATTCATTAGATCAAGACTTACACCTCACTTCAGTAAACCACCACATTTATATGGTCTACCAAAAATACACAAAGCAAATATTCCTCTAAGACCAATTGTGAGTTCAAGAAATTCAACATGCCACCAATTGGCTAAATTTCTGCTGAAAATTATATCACCATTAAAAAGTAATTCAACATCGATGATAAGAAACACGAAACACAAAACACACATAGAAATAATGAAACATCAAGAAATCATGGAAGAAGACGTTATGGTCAGCTTCGACATTACCAGTTTGTTCACTAATATTCCGACAGATAAAACACTTATCATAGTTAGGAAAAAGCTTGAAGAAGATCAAACCCTTAGTGAAAGAACTACACTAAGCGTGAATGCAATTATGGAAATGCTTTCTATTTGTATTGAAACAACATATTTCCAATTTGAAGACATCTTTTATCAACAAGAATTTGGAATGGCCATGGGTTCACCACTATCACCAATTTTAGCTGATTTATATATGGAAATTTTCGGACAGAAGGCATTAGAAAAATATGCACCTAAACCCAAACTGTGGAAAAGATATGTAGATAATACTTTCATTATTTGGCAACATGGAAGAGACACTATAGATGGATTCCTTCAATATCTAAACAATCAAGAGGAATCAATTAAATTCACAATTGAAATCGAGAAAGACAGACAACTTCCATTCTTAGATGTACTCGTACATAAACAAAATGGAATCCCAAGAACCACTGTGTATAAAAAGCCAACGAACACAGGACAATATCTACATTTTGATTCAAACCACCAACTAAACACTAAATTGGGAGTAGCAAAATGTTTATTTGATAGAGCAATAAATATTTGTTGCACTGAAGAAGACCAAATGAAGAAATAAATAACATCTCGAAAACTCTTGAAGCAATGGCTACCCCAAAAGAGAAATTAGAAAAGCTAGACGAACAAGAAAAAGCCAACCAGAACCAACAGATATAAATCAGACCATTAAAACCGTAATCCCTTATGTAAAAGGTTTGTCGGAGAAAATGAGAAGAATTGGAAATAGATACAACATAACGACTGCATTCAAAACTCAAGACACTATCAGAGCTAAACTTACAAAAGTTAAGCCTAATAATGAGACACAAAGGACAAAGAACTGCATATATGAATTACCTTGCAGAGTGCGGAAGATCTTACATCGAGAAATAAAACGCCCTCTGAATGTACGAATAAAAGAACATCAGAAGCTTCTACGAGTACTAGACAGCGACAAATCCAGGTTGGTCCAACATGCTGTAGATGAGAATCATCGTATAAAGTGGGATGAAGCATCAATAATATCCAAAGAAGAAAAACTTGCAAGAAGAAAAATCAAAGAAGCAGCATTTATGAAAATAACACCTGATTCCATAAGTGCTCCATCTATAGATCTGCCAGAAGTTTGGACGCCGATAGTTCGATCCAACTTAAAAAGATCATCATATCACAGATGAGTATATAACATCGTTCATTTTCTTTCATGACTTCTGTCAATTGACTTTTTGAAAATTGATAATTTTCAAAAGGATTCTTACTTTTCTCCTTGATAAAGATAGAAGATGTCTATCGAAACGTCGGAAATCATTACATCCACAATAGATGATGGTAATAGCCCAAACAATCATTCAACACGAGCTCCATCATCAACAATATCTCGTCATCATGTAACACTATACAATAATATAACGATCCTATTACTATCTGATTGGACACTACTAGAGAAGCATCGCCTGGGTATAGTTGAAGAGGGTAGTGAAGTTTTGAGATTGATATACATAGTTTGTTACGCCATCTGTAGACGGCATTGTAACTATTAGAGATTGATATGGATCAGCACACATGATTCCAACGAATTAGCTTAATTCAATGTCAACAGGACAAGGCGTAACACTGTTCGCGTTTAACAAATGATCGTGCAAACACAATGTTCGCATAAGCGAAGCCAGATGTTTCTACCTCATTTACCTCAGTACGTATCATATTCAAATTATGCTGAAATAACACCATCTAACCCCATACTTGCGAGCTCCCCATGCTCGGAAACTTAAGACGGTGTTTACCAAGCATATACTCTTTACATCCCGCTGTATCTTCGCATTTTCAACGATACTGAATAAACCAACCAAGATCCATCCAGACCCGCTGCCAAGTTGAGGCTGAGCAAAGACTAGATATTTGCGTAGGTATATCCGGTTTCCTTTATTCACAGGTTTCGCATTACAGAGACCGAGACGAACGGGCTCGTAGATAAAATTCGATGCGGAATTGGAAAATTTATGCGGTACAAAATGAGATCGTCTTATTTGTAGGCATTGGATGGCACGTGTTTGCATTCGGATTGAGCGAAACTGTGGTTACGGTACAATCGAATGCTGTTTTTCTGGTTCTTTTTAATGATGCATGGGGCCGGATTTCTTTTTCACTTCGCGAAATGGAAGTCGAGTTAATTTTAACAGGGTGTTCTTAAATTGGACGTAAAAACGAAGAGGAAAAAAATATCTACAACACTTAATATCTCCATTGTTGAACCGATTAAGTCCCTCTCTGCAAGATTGATAGGGAGTCCAAACTTCCGGGCCGCGCGAACGCCATAAGTCGCTGAATTGGAGTTGACGTAGAGTTTTAGAGCCTACCTGGGGCTTAAGAGGTACATTTCCAACTTTGCCACCCCGAGTTATGAGCTTTGTCAGCTGTTTTGAACTTATATGCATAATAGTTGGATATTCGAAGTTTCCGTAGTAACAACATTAAAAGGAGAAACGAAATGATGGATGTATTCTGTGGGAATTGAGAGCAGGAATCGGATGATGGATATGTTCCCTTTGGAGAATATCGATTCTTGTTATGACACTTCATATGGAGTATTTTACGTTGGAAAAGAGAAAACAGGAATGCTGGCAATATGATTATTTCGTTCACTTTCTGTCAAGTCATTTACGGCTGTTTTCAATAACCTCAAATCTAAGGATAGATTGAAACTGGGTTTGAAGTAATCTGTCATTTAGTACCTGTTTCTACCTGCTGATTATGATTCTTACTGGCGATCCTCATCTATGTCTTCTTCCGGAAAGAGTTCATCTCGCGAACCTGCGTTTCGAAAAAATTTGTGGCTAACCAAAAATGCCAAAGAGGATCTTTAGTACATGACGTTTACCGGCTAAGTTCGACTGAGATCTGTTAGAGATAATTATTGAAATTTGTTGTCATTGTAGATTTCAGAGGATTATGGTGTAAATAAATATGTATTATGAAACGTAGGGGTATGCGGTCACACGATGAACCATATCAGAGGACAGGGGGAATTCTCGATTGATAGATTGAAAAATGAAAAAATAATAACCCTCCAGCAATGATTTATACTAGCAATAACATCAAATCAGAAACATTATTTCCAGGCTGAAGAATGAAAGACATTTCCGTAACCGTTAAGACATTAGGTTTGTGTAATACATTTCGGATCTTAATGGATGTTCTGACATAAAAACCAACAACCCACTTAGATGATCAAGGGTTGGTTATAAAAGAGTATGACGATGGAATGAGAACGCGTCGGAACAAGAGAATCCTTTCAGGGGGAAGTAGAGATATCATCATGTTTGAATAAAGAAGATGTCTTCCAAAATAGGATGAACGCTCTTGAGTACATCATTCTCACAAAGTATCAGACTTTGAATCATTTTCAAAACCCATGAAATATCTGAATAAATATCAAAAGGATCTGTCTTGATATCAGAAGCAACAAACTCCTGTTTTCCTTCTATATACTTCTAGAATTAATTAAAGAATATAAATATGACACTGCATAAAAATAATAATGATAATATACTTTATTTCAGATAAAGTGTATACATGTAATACAGTGAACATTCGAGATGAAACAGGGTCATAAACAATTTTACTCTCATCATGTAGACTAGGGAGTCTTCTGCACTATATTTACTGAACCAATCAAGTTCCCAATGCTATTCATCAACAAAGGTTAATAAAATGAACAAGCAACTAATAACATTTAAAATAGTCTCAATTATACTTGCAAAATATATTCTTGAGTTGGGTCTCTATTACCTCTCTCACAACTCCACTGATAATGGCCTCACCATCTTGCTTTCTTTCTTTCTTTTTGTTCTCTACCGCACTCACGCAGATCGACGCGGGCACTAGGCAATGACAGACGTATTCTTCTTTTATTCTGACCATGGAATTTATTTCCACCGCCAGTGGCGTATCAGCATAGGGTGGAATGACATTACGATTTTTTTGTATTGAAAAAACCTAGGATGTTACAGGCTAGGAAGTCTTCTACACTGTATGGTTCAATGTTAAGTAGCAGCTTATGAATTTCTTGGTTTGTTGTAGGGTACATTCTCTTCCCAATTTATGTGCTATCTTGTTATAATATCGAATGCATCTATATGCAGGTCCTTTTTCTGTGAGGCTAAGTCAGTGTTGCGGGAATTTTATTGCTGGTGTTCTTGTATATAATTATTTGGTGTTTTCTCTTCAAAGTAATGCATATTTTTAAAAGTAAAAATCAAGCATTTCTGAATATGTATAGCTGGTGCGGTTAATAAATCATTTTTTTAAAATATTCCCCTACATGACTTCATTCTCTTCGTCTTCAAGATTGCTCTTTTTTGCATCTTCAGCACTCTGTCGAAGTTTTGTGAGGTACCATAGAACATGATGCCATACCTCATCTCCGATTCCAATACTTGGTAAACGGTTTTCATCGACATAGAGTCCAGGTATTTACTGAGTACCCCTAGTGAGTAGCAAATAGAACTCAATTGAGCACAAAGGTTGGTGATGTGTTCACTCCAATCAAGAGTTTCCTCCAGTTTGAGACCCAGGAAATTATAACACCTAATCAGACTCAGGAGGAGTTGTAAAGTCGAATTTTTGATGGTGTTTGAAAACCTGAATGAGCTGTTTTGAATAGCACTGTATTTGTTTTTTCAGCATTCATGCATAAACCATTTGCTTCAAACCATTCGCCTGCTTGCAGCAGGGTTGATTTTACCAGTTTCAGGGAATGTCTTGGCCACGACTGTGAAGTTTGTGTGATCTGCATAATTCAATATTTTGATACTTGTTTCATCACATATGGTATATAGATCAATATGATGAATATGATGGGACCTAAAATGCATCCTTGTGGTACTCCTAGTTCTGTGAATTCAGCCTGCGATGTTATAGTTCTCCTTCTGAGAGATCATTACTTTGTCTACGGTTGGTTAGGTAGGATTTAAATCACTTTAGTTCTTTTTCGTTTATTCCATAGGATTGTAATTTTTTTAGGATGAGATCATAAAACCATACAGCCTTCAATTCGACCCCCTGTGTACAGGGTGAATCTTTGATTATTACATAATTTTAACCAAAGATTCTTTGGATCAAAAAAACACTTCTTTCTCACACAATTTGGTAGAATTCGACTCCGTTGAATAGATACAGGGTGTTGAGATTTCATAAAAAAATTATTTTTTGCATATATGGTCATTGAACATTTCAAAATGATGCTGCAATGCACCGTTTTCGTGTATGTGCGTGGTGTATTATACATCGACTATCTCGAGAAGGGAAATACCATTTACAGTGGATATTATATAAAGTTATTGGAGTGTTTGAAGGCTGAAATTGCAGAGAAACGACCGCATATAGAAAGCTGTTCTACTAGGAATCGTCCAGAAATTCGAAAGGTGACTAAATATCCCAAATAACTGACGAATATGTCATAAATCTTATGAAGAATAAGAGAAAAAACAAAACTTCTCCGATATCTCATCAGTGATGATTTCAGACATCACCACTAGCTCATATCCAGTATCGATACTCTACCCACCCCTAGATCACTCCTCCAGTTCCTTTATTTCAGCTCCAGTTGTTCGGAGAGATGGTGAAAGTTTAGTTACGACTGTCGGAAGTACGCCAGCCCGTTTCAAAAACTCTTTGGGGCCCTATTAAAGAACAATGCGTAAAAATTTAATCTGCCGGAAATAATAGAGTCGATGAAAACTTTTCGGGCGGCTCCGGGTGCCGTGACCAGGAGTCGATGCCCGGAGCCTCAACTCGACGTTGTTTTTCGGGTTTCGCGGAAGGAACCCCGGCTCGACCGGAGGTTTACGTTGAAATTCCGCAACGCGCAGTTAAATTAAAATTTTTGATCGATTTTGAACGTTGCGTGGGTTTTAATTGATGATGTTGCATGCCGGGCAAAATTGATGATCTGTAAACTATAATTTGTTAATTATAAAAAAAGAAGAAAATGATGGGACATTTTTTTTCATTTAGTCAAGAGCAGGCAATCACAGATGTTACAGTTAGTTGAAGGATATCAGAATTGACTTTAGACTATGTAAGAATAGACCCCTTTATTTACATTGAGAAGTATCGCATCTGAAACTTAGAGCTGGTCGATTGTAACGTATTTTCATGATTCGGTTACGACAAACCGAACCATCACTTCACGATAATCCAGTCTCAATAAACTGAATTAGGCCGCTCGAGAGGAATCCAGACCCGCTTAGACTGCGAGTCGCGTAGATCCACTCCTGCAGACCGAATCTACCGGGTGGAATCTTAGACTATATAAGAATAGACTCCTTTATTTACATTGAAAAGTGTGGCTTCTGAAACTGGTCGAATGTAACGTATTGAGCTGGTCCACTCAGGTCAATGTTGCCAAACTGAGCAAATAGTAGGTTTCTCTATTCCCCTATAATTGTGAATAAAAACCTTTTCTCCAATTTGCATCCAAAACATTGTATGAAATTTTATATTTTGAATTGAAACTGTCTTATCGGATATATTAGCAAGAAGAAAAACTTTAGTTGATTTTGCTATTTTATGTCAGAGACAACAGATGGAAAGAAATTCAGGTGAAAGTTAAGACAACGCTGCTCATTCTCTGCTTGACAATTTGAAGGTCACATGTTCTGGAAGACACACGCTGCCACCTCTGTATCGAAAATAAATACGCAAATTGAAGAAAATTTTTGAGAGTCAGTATTAGGTTTTTCATATTTTTTATTGTCTACTAGCTGACCCGGCGAACTTCGTACAGCCAAATCGGACAAGCCGTTTTCATGTTATGCCGTGACAACGAAAAACGGGTTTCATTTTTATCTATAATATAAAAATTAATCGCAAAATGTGTTGGTAAGCGCATAACCCAACAACGCCTGGACCAATTTGGCCAAATCTTTTTTTAAAATGTTCGTTGAAGTTCAAGGATGGTTTTTACGGCGAGAAAAATTAGAATTATTGCTGCAAAACCCTAAAAATAGCCCTTTTCTCACTGTTGTCTAAGCAATGTAGGTGTGTTCCTAACGTCAAAGATCATATCTATCAAAACAATGTGCGTGTGTGCGTTGGAGCACAGAATACATAGTTGGAAGAGTTTAATGTCGCGTTCCGAAACTCGCGTTTCTTTTGTATTAGTTTCGGCACGCGAGATAAAATGCATCAGTTTCCACGTCATTACATCAGTCAAAAAAAATCGCGTTACCAACAGTGTTTTATTATTTTTAATATCCAAATTTTAAATAAATAAAACAATTCGTACGGCTTAAAAGGATTTGACTTCAAGTCAAAACAAATCGACATTTTACAAAGGAATGCTTTGTCTATCTTATATAGCGTATAACTACAGATCGAATAGCGAATAACCAACAATGAGATGGAACACCCTATATAAATCGAATTCCCAATCAATCCGAAAAAAATGAGTACGTATTCCCGACATACTCTCCTCATTCAGGTTATCGAGTTCCATCTATTCCGTTGTCCCTAATCACCATCAGCAGCGCAGAGGAGGTTCTTTTATATCCCAGAATCCCTATCGATTGGAGCATTGTTTGAAAAGACCCCGGAAAGCTTTACAAGCGCACCACTGGTCCCTCAGCTCGGAAAAATCTTACCGTGACGCTACTTGGAATTAATGTTCACAAAGGAACGTGGAGAGCTTGGCCATTGTTATTCATTTGTGGTCATTCCTGTCCACCCTAGGCGGGATTTATCGCCTGAGGGCATGATTGGCCTCTGAAGGTAACCATCTTGGTTATAGCGTCAATATTTAGGCAAGCAGGAAGTTTTTGATGGTGTGCGGTTCTATGATACTCGTATTTAATTAAATGTATGAAACCTATATACATTTATAATTTTCTTCTTAAAGTTTCCAATTCATGAAAACCATCATTTCTATGAAAACTTCCAAGGCAAGAGGTTGTCACTGTACTTTTTTTTTCACTCAAAGCCAGAAAAAATCATCTATGATTTTCCAAACACTGATATTTCTGAACTTTCTTCTCCTTGACAGAAACCAGTGAACAGGTCTATGAGGTCTCTTGATATCATACTGTTCAAAATATGAAAATCTTTTTCGAAATCTTCTACAACAATGAATGATGTCACTACGAATAATTTTTTTAAAGTGATGTTATTTTGCTTGATGATTATTTTCTGTACTGAATCCCAATAACAATTTACTTGGATAGATTACAAGTATTTCCAGATTTAGGTGTGCAATTATACTTGCTTGAAGAAATTGAGTTTGATCACCTAAATTTGCTTCTGAAAAACCAACTAGGTATTCTTTAATAAAAATTTTTTTTACATCTTTAATATAAGTCTATTCTCTTTAGGCTATAATTAATTACTGAACATGAGTAAATTTTAGGTTTTTGTAATCAGAGTATTTGTTTTAATTATGTAATCAAGAATATAAATATTGTATAATGGTTATTCATAGATTATGTCAAATTTTGATACCTTACCATAGAATATTAATTTATTACCAAACTCCAGGGGAGAAAAAAATTAATAATAGCAAAGTTTTTTTAAATGAAAGATAATAGTTGTAACCATTATTGATCTTCAGTTATAATTTTCCTCAGAATAATTAGAGTGAATTATTATCACATTGAAATATTATCACGTCTCTGTGGTGGGTAGTTCCCAATAAAATAGTGTTCTGTGGTTCCTTGTTGTTTTGATTCTGTTTGAAACTGTCAACAGTTATTTGTAGCGTTCTTTCAGAAAAATGTGGAATATATTGGAAGGATAATATCGATAGTTTGAAATTATTCAATTCAGTATGAAATGATTATGGTCAGAAAATGCATTCTATTCTAATCTCTCTTGTTTATTGGCTTATAGCTTCCAGTTTTGTAGCAGAACGTTAATTTTCACCAGAGAGTAAATGTGTTGAGCAGTGTATATTGCTTCAGGATGGTTCCGCGAGAATGTCGTATTCGCGCACATTCATTCTTGAGAGATCTTTGCCGCTGGTTGTCAATTTCTGATTCGCTACAGCCATATTAGAATAATAGCAAAGTTTTCGTTAATTTTGAAAAACTTGTTTTTCTTGGTGTAGGTAAGGAAAAATTATAAATAATATCCTTGATATTAGTTATAGTTATAGTTCGTTTATTTTATTGTAGATTGATTTAGTTTTCACAATCAACTGGCAAACTGTGGTATTTTTGTAAACGAAATAAAAGCCTAGTGGAAAAGGACGAAATTCATTATTTCATCCCGGTAACCCAGTACAGTGTATGAGATTATGATGTGAAAAAACTTCTATAAAGGTACAAAACAAATCTAGGAGACTAGGTTCGAAGTTTTTAAAACTCATATGAGCTCAATTTGAAGCATTCCTATGTTAGAATAGATATAATTTGATGAAGCCTGAAAGTCTGAAGCTATAAAGAACCAGCTCTTCATTAAGACAAGTCTTCAATTTAACAGGTCCTGACAAAAAATACATTACCTATTTAACGGTCATCATGAAAATATACTGAAGTACCTATGTGAGTGATGGAGATCTTTTTCTCTATTTATTAGGGAATATTACTCTGGATTAAATATTAAACAAGGTGCTAGACATCATTAATAATGAATACAGCAAATGGCAATTTAGATTTTGTGGGGAATGTAAGACAAAAATTCTACAGTGGTTAATTTCATCTATAGTGTTTAGTGGTGAAACTGGAGAGATTTCCCCAACCTTTTCTAGAGAATTTTCATATAGACATAAAATATGGCAACATTGAACAAATCTGATTATTGAATCATTTCAGCACAGAGTTGGATTTGGGAAAATCAGAAAATTTGGACAAAATTATATCGTTTCTATTCCTTTCAACTTCAAACATCTCAAGAATGGTGCAATTTAGGAAAAAAAATGATGAATGATTTTATCTTCAACAAAGACTAATGATTCCAGGAAGTACAAGATACGGGCCTTTAGTTTAGTTTAGTTCACACATTTGCCCATCACTACCCAACCTAGTTTGTAAACCCTAGACTTCCAAAAAACCCAAAATATCAAAGTTACATTTAAATCAGACAATAATCATGCGAATGTAAGTTTGTTTGTTACGCTTTCACGCAAAAACTACTTAACCGATTATCATGCAACTTTGTACATATACTCTTCAAGGTATTAGAAGTAACAGGATACTTTTTATTTAAAAAGTTTTTTTTACGAAAGATAAGAAAATTTTGTGTCAAAAAATCGGCAAATTCAGATACTTCAACGCCATCTAGCATTACAGTAATGAAGTTTCACCTCTGAATACTGCAATACCGTCCCACTGTATTACCGACGGTGACGACAATATCTAATTCATACTCATACGTATTTAATGGCTCCACTGAGGGCGAAGCCGCGGGTAAAAAGCAAGTCTCGAATAAAACAAAATCCATTTAAAACGAATACTACAAGTCAGGGGTTTGCAAACTAAGTTGTGAAGATTTGGCTTAATGATACCACGCCGATCCACTGAAATCAAGCACACAATTGATTTCCCTGAAAAAAATAAAGGAAAGAGGCCTATTCTGGTTATGTATTCTTTCCGGAATATTATGAGGAAAAAACCGGATGAAATCAGTCGGGGATTTATGGAATCAGAGCTCATATTCCTTCAGTATTTCAGGGTCTCGCAATAAAAACAGCCAGAGGAAGCAGAAATCCAACGAACGGAGCCGTATCGAAATTAATAGCCTGTGCGAAATTTTCCAATTACTTTTTTTCCACGGCACAGAAATTATATTGTTATCGACGTAATCTTCATTTTCCATTTTTCACTTCGATCGCCGGTGGAAATCCAACGTAGTACGAGAATTGTATCGGAATCGAGACTCCATGATGGATATCACAATCGAGAAAGCACGAAATATTGCTTTATAACCTCTGGAGTTTCCTACTGGACGCTGCTTTTTCACGCCTGTTGTCAGTCGCTGCAATTATTTTTCGACGGTTCACCAATTTCGGAAGGGAACAGCAATTATTATTGGTATCGAACTCGTTCTATACACGGTGAGTCTTTAAGCACTGCGTTCATTTCAGCCATATGATAGATTTTAGTTAAAAGAATAGTATATTCTAAAACAAGTTGCAGAATGGGCAACTATAATATAATAATTTTGTCCAAATTTTCTGATTTTCCCAAATCCAACTATGTGCTGAAATGATTCAGTAATCAGATTTGTTCAATGTTGCCATATTTTATGTCTTTATTATATATTTCTACAAAAGGTTGGGGAAATCCCTCCAGTCGATGGTTCCACCACTAAAACCTAATAGATGAAATTAACCACTGAACAATTTTTGTCATTCACCACAAAATCTTTATTGCCATTTGCTGTATTCATTATTAATGATGTTCAGCTCCTTGTTTAATATTTAATTCAGAGAAATATTCCAAAATAAATAGAAAAAAAAAAGATTTCCATCACTCACACAGGTACTTTGGTATATTTTCATGATGACGTTTGAAATAGGTAATGTATTTTCTGTCAGGACCTGTTAAATTGAAGACTTGTCTTTATGGAGAGCTGGTTCTTTATAGCTTCAGATTTTCAGGGTTCATAAAATTATATCTATTCTAACATAGGAATCTTTCAAATTAAGCTCATGAGTTTTAAAAACTTCGAACCCAGTCTCCTAGATTTGTTTTGTACCTTTATAGAAGTTTTTTCACATCTTTATTTCATACACCGATTCAACCTGGTTCACAAACTTAGGCGATAATAGAATTTGACTTAGTTTTAATATTTCTGAATGTTTGTGATTATGCATGGTTTATTAAAATTTAATCAATATTGAAACTGGAAGTTATAAGCTCATAAACAAGAAAGATTAGAATAGAATGCATTTTCTGACCATAATCATTTCATACTGAATTGAATAATTTCAAACTATCGAAATTATCCTTACAATATTTTCCACATTTTTTTTAAAGGTACATATAACTGTAGACAGTTTCAAACAGAATCAAAACAACAAGGAACCACAGAACACTATTTTATTGGGAACTACCCACCACAGAGATATTATAATAACATTTTAATGTGATAATAATTCACTCTAGTCATTCTGAGAAAAATTATAACTAAAGATCAATAATGGTTACAGATATTATCTCTCATTCAAAAAAAACTTTGCAATTATTAATTTTTTCTATCCTGGGGTTCGGTAATGAATTAATATTCTATGGTAAAGTAATAATACAAGAGGGAAAAATTATCTGCAGGAAAATAAACCAAACTACAGCTAATTACAAAAAAATGTAACTTACAGCTTACTAACTGTGTGGAATAAGTTTCCAACTTTAAATCAATGCCAAGTAGATTACTGAAATATAAACTCAAAAAATTTCTTGTGGATAAATGTTATTATAGCTTAAATGAATTCCTCCAGGAGGATGATTTCGGGGGATTATAATTGGGGATTTTAAAGATTTTTTTATTTTTTTGTAGATCTTTTGACTGGATCAACACCTGTATGGTTATGATTTAATAAACTGATATTATTATTATAATTAAAATTCGACATAATCTATGAATAACCATTATTCAATATTTATGTTTTTGTTTACGTAATTAAAACAGATACTCTGATTGAAAAAACCAAAAATTTACGCATGTTCAGTAATCACTAATTATAGTCTAAACAGAATAGATTCATATTAATGATTTAACAAAAAATTTTTCATTAAAGAACACATAGTTGATTTTTCAGAATCAAATTTAGGTGATCAAACTCAATTTCTTCCACCAAGTATAATTGCACAACTAAATCTGGGAATACTTGTATTCTATCCAAGTAAATTGTTATTGGGATTCAGTACAGAAAATAATCATCAAGCAAAATAACATTACTTTAAAATAATTATTCGTAGTGACATCATTCATTGTTGTTGAAGATTTCGAGAAAGATTTTCATATTTTTAACAGTATGATATCAAGAGACCTCATAGACCTGTTCACTGGTTTCTGTCAAGGAGAAGAAAGTTCAGAAATATCAGTGTTTGGAAAATCATAAATGATTTTTTCTGGCTTCGAGTGAAAAAAAAAGCACATTGACAACCTCTTGCCTTGGAAGTTTTTATAGAAATGATGGTTTTCATGAATTGGAAATTTTAAGAAGAAAATTACAAATGTATGATGATAACATCCAATAATTCTGAGGTTTTTTTGGAATTTCTCTCTAGAAAGGGATGGTTTATAATCTTGAACTAGAAAGAAATTATAGTAGAACAACAAAAATCTATGTTTATGGTGTTAAATTTTTTTACACCAGATAATTAGTATTTCGTATCTTCCTTCTGGATATAGACCTAATCGGATGAAACATGGGTGAGTGAATCATTTTTTAATGGGAAATAATGTTTTTAAACAATTCAGATTCATTAGTGGATGCTGTGGACGGTAATTTTCATTCAAACTAAACTGGACTACAGAGGGGTATTTGCCCAATGTGAAAACTTGAAATGCTTATAACTTTTTAACGCAGCTGAATATGGAAAAACCGTAATGGAAAAAATGTTTCTTTTGATCTCAAGAACCTACCGTTAAAATTAACACAATGGTCAAAGACTCACCCTGTATAACATCTCCATCGCACTTTGAAACATTCGAGTGATGAAAATAGAAAAACGCAATAGCCCACACCTGAAGAACCTCCAAAAGCAGGTCGATTCCCATTATTTATATCGATTCCCATCAACCGGCGTCCTATCGAAACTGAGATGATGGATATTCCAATACACAAGGCACGAAATATTGTTTCATAACTTTCGGCCAAGTTCCATGCTTTTTACGCTCGGCTTCTTTTACTTTCATTTTCTTTTTTTCCAGTTCTTGGTTTTCCGCCCGGAAGCGACAGTTATCATTATTATTGGAGTATCTCAGTAATAAAACGGATACCCTGATCGTGGAGGCTGGAACTGAAGGCAAAGGGATGCTGGGGAATTCTCCATGGAACTTTCGACGAGATGAATATTCATGAAGGTGAGAAATTCAATATTTATACCAGACATTTCATCTGAAGGTGTCTTTACCGCGTTTCTTGCTCTGCTTGTTGCAATATTTGTGAAATTATCTACCTCATTGTCTATTCTGGCTGAGTGTTCAGGCCTAAAATTTTAGATGGATATTATATATTCCTGAAGGAATGATCTTGTCTTATCTGCGTGAGTTATTGAGTAGAACGTTTCATGCTTAGGGAATTTCGAATTTGAGCCTGAAAGGCTTAATTGATTTATTTTGAAGATTGTCTGGTTTATCGGACAGAGATATACCTAACCCTCTTGCCGCAATACCCAACAGATCTCGATTTTTAATAAGAAAAAGGGGTCGAGCAGCACATTGTTGAAAAGAAATTCAATTTCTTTCTTGAATATATTTTTTCGTACTTCCGGGCCTAAAGTGACAACTTCACTCCCTTGTGACAGGTACTAAAGTGTCACATTTAATCCCTCCGGGATTAAATATTGACGAAACTCCCGGAACGATTAAATCACAAACAAACGACTTCAAATATTTTATTGAAAAATACAATTAATTAGAAACTCAAATTAATATAGTGACAGTTCGTCATATTGACCAGTATTTCCTGGGTTAATGCAGCAGGTAAATCAGTAACAATACATCATATTGAACTGGTGTTTGTTTCGAATTTAAACAGGAAGCGATAATGGGGACTGTGGCATAACTATAGTGGAAAATCGGCGATTTGACCAAATACATTATTAATTAGTTTATTTTTAATAGACGTTCGATATATCCTCGGCCGCGTTGGAGGATTTCCATCCTCCATGTCTCTTCAGCACGTCTATTGTTGCTCCCGAATCAGCTAACAAAGACGCAGATGTGCGTCTAAAACAATGTCCCGTATAAGACGTCGCATTTTCTAATTTCAAGAAAGCTGCTATTTGCCGTGAAATGTACCAAACATGTTTTTTCCTACTACTCGCGTAGTACATTCTTTGTTGATGTATTGCACAAAAATTTTGAATGAGGTGTCCCTGTCTTTCGCAATGCCACATATTTTCGAAATATCGCCACAAAACTGATGGCACTGTTTTCTGAATTTTTGATCACAAAATTTCGGTCAATTTTATTTTTGGTGTTTCTAATAGCAATTAGGAAGGAATCGCCCAAATCTCTCACATCGTCGATTTCTAAATCAACCAACTCTTTTCCACGACAAGCTCCCGCAACGCCCAAAATAAGTGCAACCTACAAAAAAATTGATTTCTTAAAATTTCTGAATATAAACACATATCCAAATTTACCTTAAGCATTAACATGGTACAATTTTTATTTCCAGATTTTTGATGATGAAAGAGTTGATACTGATGATGATGAACCATTTGTTGACTCAGAAAATGCTTTTTCAATAACCTATCCTACTTTTTTTCGTTATTCTATCTCAAAGTTCAACATTCGGGGTGGAAAGTTATGTATAGTGCATTCTCCGCTTTCTGAATATAAACGGGTCGAAAATACTAAAAAAATAAACAGATTAAACTTCCACACGGTAACAATCCATATCCAATTCGTAGCATTTGTTCGTTCCAGTCCAATTAAATGAAGCCGAATTAAAATCTGTTCGTTCAACATTTCGCCAAGCCTGATATATTCCAAGGGGAACGTGGAAAATCAGCGGGTACGCAGAGATTTTCCTGAAAAGAATAGTCCGGTATTGGATTTCCCGTATGTGTAATCCACTTTAGCGAATCCGGATAATTAGATTAAGGGATTCATTGAACGCTGTTCAATTTCTAGGGCCGCTTCGTGGTAAATGGAAAGGGCGCGCCCAGGAAAGAATTATTATTTGGTGTAGATTTGCGTACAAGCTTTGCGAGAAATTGAATTCCAAATTGGGACAGGGTCGTGTTTTCAATCATCAATTGATTGAGATCGTGACAGAAGGGACCAACGCCTCGTGTATCCTTTTCTGAGAATGTACTGATGACGTATGTTTATTGTATTATATCAATACTGGATTAAGGCTAACAACATTTCAATTCAGGGAGAAAGGGGTACTTAGGTCGGTTGGTTGGCGCTTCTTTGACTTAATTAGCGTGTTATCTACTTCGATACCTGTTCCAAATTTGAGTAAATCTCTATTGTATAGTGGTGGGGTCGTTAAATCAAATCGGGGATTCCAAAATACGTGGTATGACAAGTACGACTAGGCTTACTGGAAGTATTACTTTGAAAAAAATATTTTGTTGGCCGTGCATTTTATTCTCAGCAACTAATGGAAATTCCGACAGACACATTTATCTCGGGGTCTATCGCTACCCAATAAAAGTGCTCAGCATATTTCATCTAATTGCAAGCTTACCGTTATGAGAAAGCAAAAACAAAATATCACCACAGCAATAGACAATGCGCGTCAAATAGAAATTGAAAATTTCAATGCTAGATTCAAGGAAAATCGATTCTAAGAAGTTTAATAGATATTACGATGCACTTCTGTATGCAATAGTTACCTTTTAGGGGGCACGATGAATCGAATGAGTCTTTAAATCGCGGAAATTTCAAAGAATTGGTAGTTCTTGTTAGTAAATTTGACACGAATTTAAAAACCTTTTTAGAAAATGATACCAACAGTAAATCGGTAATTTCTGGTACATCTAAAACCATTCAAAATGAATTAATTGATTCGGTTGCTTTTGTTGTGAATAAACAAATCGAGGACGAAGTATATATTACATTATTAAATTTTTTTTCGTATGTGCCTCACCATACTATATTGTCACGAGCCGCCACTGCACACCGGCAATTTGGATCCGCGGGTTCGAGTCCCGTCCAAGGATGCATTTTTTACGAAATTTCAATTATCGAATTACGTCTGTATGCTTTTAGCTTAATACTATATTTGACCTCACAGACGATAATAGTTATTTAATCAACTAGTTTATTAATGATAGCGATCAATGGTCGAGATATTTTAACACGTGAGCGGAGCGAGCTAACTTGACTACACCCTTCATTCCAAAAGAAAACGTACTTCTGTGGTGATATTTTATCCGTAGATGGCTAAGCCCCTCCTTGACAACTGGTATAAAGTTCATGACATTTGGATGCATACAACAAAATTCAGTGTCAATGAGTCTCAAACAATGTGCTGCGATTGATTTTTGTGTTAAATTTGATAAAACTGTTACTCAAACGTACCAAATGCTACAAAATGCATATGGTGATGATTGTCTATCGCGTACACAAGTTTACGAGCGGTTACGAGGGATTCAAATCGGATATAGAGACGCTGGATGGTGAGAAAAGATCAGGCCGTTCCAGAGCCGGATTATCGGAATATAACATCGAAAAAGTTCGTGAATTCATCGAAAATAATAAAAAATCGTAGGTGAAAGTTATTGAAATGGAAAACGAACCGTATACTGTGATAGTTCTGCCCTATTTTAACCCAACACTTAATGAAAATAATAATGCTTTGCAGAGTAGTGATTCAATAAAATTGTAGCACTCAAATTTGCATGTATAAATCTAGCTGGAGTGAACTCAACGATTTTCGCATCTGACATCTCCAAATTTCCCATGATCAAGTTTGAGCAACGTTTACCAGCAATTATCGCGTAAATTCAAGGATCATATTGCCGAGCGAACGCGTCACTGCCTTCGCAAATTTAATCACCGAAATGGTATCAATATCTCAAGTCATTTGCCGAGATAACTCCGAAACGTCAACATATATAAGCCGGTTTTAATCAAGAAAATTTACTGGCTGGTGCTTCAAACAATTAGCGAGAATTAATCGCGGAGCGAGCACACACGACGGTATCACTCTAATTTAGATATCCTGCAGGAGACGATATCCGAGATCGCATCGGGCAGGAAGAGTTACGTTAATGGATTGCTTCCTGCCGGGGATTGTCAAATATTTTCAGCTCTGAAATCAAGGAATTACTGAAACTCTTTGTCATGCCGATTCAGGGCGGAGAAGAACGAGATAATGGAATGCCCAATAAGAGGTTTCATTTCGAATTGCTTGCAATCCGGGTTGCTGTCACATAATGAGGGTGTATCAGAAAATAACGAGACTGGTGCTATAGTATATCAGCGAAACATTCATTTAAATAAACTAAACAAAAATATTTCCCTACTGAAGGGACCCCACGCCAACAACAGCCGCCAGTGTTACATGTCGATGCCCCACTCTGGTCCCGCATGACGTTGACAAGAGGTGGGAGACCCAGGGTATAATGCGAGTTTCATTCGCAAGCTGACGAGTCGCTCTTTGCAACTGGTGCAGTCCAAGCGGGCTGGATCCCTCTCGAGGGGACTAATTCAGTTTATTGAGACTGGATTATCGAGAAGTGATGGTTCGGTTTGTCGTAACCGGTTCTTTCGAAGCAAACAAAATATGATTAGTTGGGATTTTTAGTTTGGATTCTCTCACCGCTGTTTGTTATTGAATTGCACTATAAATTGGCCGATAAAAAAGATGTAAGAATTTATTGGAGCTATACATATACTTATATTGGAGACTACAACTTCTCAATGTCTCAAAAGGTTATAAAAATAATTTTTAAAATCATCGAGAAGAGATGAAAAGCTTCGGTAGTTCAATTTGTGCATTAATGTTTGAAATTAAATACTTGAGTTCTTCGGTAAACGCGACCAAAGACCTTACAGACGAGTAATTCATAAAAATCCGCCTCTGTATCCTATCCACTGGCTATCACAAATATGATACTGAAATATCTGATGTAGCATTTCCAATATCTTCATTAATTGATTTGAGAGAACTCAATTCAATTACAGAGATGTTTCCGTGAATGGTTGAATAAGTTATTGAAACATCAAGCGAAATATTTCCTTTGTTATGTTACTGGTGAATTGAGATTTCGCAATGGAAAAATTCCAATCTTAATGAGATTTCGTCTAGAAAGAGGTTGTGTTTTTTTTTTTCGCGAAATCTGATTTCAGAGTTGAATTCGTTGGACCGTTAATCATAATGAACCGGGGGATTTTGATTCGTAATTTTTTCGTTCTTTCCGCTGAGAAGATTTTTCATTCTCAGGGAACATCCCACTCTGCAATTTTTTCATACATTTTCTTATACATATCTTGTTTCGATTCCATGTTATCTGTGTTTATTGAATTCTAAATTAATTTGCTATGCGTTAATTTCTTTGTATTGATATATCCTCTGTGCTCTCTATGTCGTCTATAAATTCATATTTCTATGACTCAACACGATACCTAGAAAACAATGGTTCAAGTTAATATGTGAAACAACAAGTATTCCAACTGTTTTGAAGGAGTTTTCGTATAAATAGTCTGAAATTCAATAAACGCAGGTAACTAAAGAAGATGGGAAATTGTAGTGTGGGTTGTTCATATTCTGAAAATGAAAAACCTACTGAATGTATGGTACAACAGAGTTTTCTGCAATTTTGTGCGTTGACAATTTTTTTACTACTCTGTATAACCGACAGCTAAGATTCGGAAACTATAAACTAAAGTAATGCCAAATATTGGAGAATAAATATTTGGTGGAAACAGATGTACACTAGCGAGAATGAAATTTCGCATCAATCTCAAACTACTGGTACGTGCCAAATTTTGAGAAGCTGGGTAAAAAAAAAATTAAAAAACATCGAGAGTTATTCGAACGTTCACATCTTCAATATTTAATGCAACAATTTCCGACAAACGTTGACTTGGCGAGAACAGTCTCCTCCGGTCAATTAGTGAGGAAATACGGATCCAAAACAGGGGCTAAATCAAACTGTCAGATCCTGACCGCAATATTGAATCATCGGTGTATGTCGAAATAAACCCAGGAACCCAAGACGTCGACCTTTCGGGTCATAACAACATCGCACATTTCCACACATCGGTCGAAGGATAAACCGTTCGACCCACATAAATAACGGACCGCCATCGCAATTCTGTTCCAGAATTTGTACCATTAATTCGGGCTAATGTCTCGGAAAAACCAATATGAACGTGCGTCTGGACCTTCCGAGCCGAAATGTTGAAGGTCCGGGATAGTCCGGAACCCCCGAATTACTCGACAAACTTTGAATAAATAAGTAATGGGTAAAGTTCGGAGACAGGCAACGAACCCTGTCTGGTCTAAGAGCTTCTGAGAGGGACGTATCAAGAGTTGTTGCTTTTTCAACAGCGTAGTTCAAAGTTTAGATCGTTTTGAAGACATTGATAGAGCTCGCGTTAACACGAACACGGATCTTGAAAAGAAGATCATGCACGGTCCTAGTAATTTTTGCAGATGAGGATGAACTAAATACGAACCCTTTGCTGATACGCCCCTGGCAGTTACCAAACCGTAGAAATAAAATTCCATGGTCAGAATAAAAGAACACGGCTGTCACTGTCAAGGCGGACTTGCGCAAATGGTGACAGATCGAGAAAGGAAGGAATCCAAGGTGGTGTTGAGGATGATTAGTTTTAGTTTTGTTGGGACAGAAGTAAGAGAGACCCAAAAAGAAGTGTTTAGTGCCTTTGTGTGTGTTCGAAAACGTAGCCATCTTACGTTGAGTGACCCTAGAATATATCTCGCAAGTATAATTGAGACTATTTTAAATGTTATTAGTTGCTTGTCCATTTTATTAACCTTTGTTGATGAATAGCATTGAAAACTGGATTTGTTCAGTGAATTTATTATTTCTCTATTATGCTTGTAAATTAATACTGTTATGATGCAATATTATTTGTTTCATGATGTATTAGGTGGTGTTTGGGCATTTGTCATTAATACTGTGGTCTTTGTTCACATAATGCTTTGTTTGATTTCATATAACTATTTCCTTTGTTCACATAATGCTTTGTTTGATTTCATATAACTATTTCCTTTCCTTTGTTCATACAATGTTTTGTTTGATTTCATATAACTTCATTTCATTTGTTCACATAATGCTTTGTTTGATTCATATAACTCTATTTCATTTGTTCACATAATGCTTTGTTTGATTCATATAACTCTATTTCCTTTGTTCTCATAATGCTCTATTTCCTTTGTGCACTTAATACTTTGTTTGATTCATGTAACTCCTTATAGCATGTGATTCCATCATTTTCGATATTATTGCCTTTGCAGTTCAGGTGTCTACCATAACAATGAATGCCTTATTTTCAGCTTTCTACAATGTGTTACTGGAGGGTAACCGATCAACTTTATTTACTGTACCCTATGGTGCAATAGGAATTGCCCATCGCTCTGTAGTTCTGAGCCTGTGATTAAGCAGGAACATATGGAGACCTCCACTAGTGGTAGTACTAGTATGGTCGATATGGAATAATGGATGTAACCAGTGTACATAGCACTCTGGTGTTATATCGAAGGTTAACGTTGTTAAGTTACCCCTGTCTCATGTAATCATTATGTATGTCTCGTACTGTTGTAATTGGTCATTTTACTGTGTAATGTACTGTGTTAACTTATTCTTCTTACTGTCGTGATGTATCTTCTTGTTGTCGTTATGTATATTTCCTTCGGTTGATTATGTAGATTCTCTGCTTTCATTATTTATATTGCTTATTATCGTTTACTTATACATGTCTCTGTTATTTATGTCCATAATGCATTCTGGTTCTTATTATTTACTTGTGATTGATATTCTATGAAGATTTGTTGTTTATTTATGCCATGATCTCGTACTGCTATTTATTTATCTATATGCTCGTATTACATGATATTTCATTTAGGGGTCTCGAGATTGTGGACCATTCCTATACTGTTGTATGAGATTTCTTAGGTTCCTGGATCGAAGGCCTTGAAGGGCCGGTCCCAGACGCCTTAAGGTAGGGACCGTTACCATCATGTGCTATAAGGCATGAGAGAATATACCTTTTTTAATCAACCGCGAAACTTTCTGTCATTTTTTCAGAGCCGCCGCTGGAACTCCATGACCTTCCCCGTGTTCCCAATTCCTTAGCTCATACAATATTATAGTTATGGCTCACATACCCTGGGGCCGTGGCCATGACGATGGTCATAATTAGTCATTTACTTATTTGCCATGATTATTATCCTGTTGCATTATTGAAGTATACATTTGCCATGATTATTAATTCTTGTTGTACCATTGAAGTTGCCATATTTACCATGTTACTATACTTTTGTATTATGGAAGTTGCTCTGATTATCCTGATTAGCGTCTGTGCTGTATTGTTATAGTTTCTTTTCCTGGATTGTTATACTCGCCTTGCTGTTGTTTTATGCCTGAGGCTTTCCCCTATATTTTTTTAGACCCTTAATAAATAGCTGATTGTCTGGGTCTAACCGTTGTGTTTTATTTACCATCTTTGTTTCCCAATTATTTTCACTAATCTCAATTATCACGAACTTGAATTATTACGTAAACATAACGTAGAGTCCTACCCTTGCTAGACGATCACATTAAATGGCCAAGTCTTTGTATCTGGAGTCATTCAGACTCCAGTGCCGTAGTTAGTTTTGAAAATGATATTTGTCATTCTTTTCGAAAGAAAAAAGTGGCAAATGTTACAAGTTTTCCAATGTTTAAAACTTGCTACTCTTATTGTCAACAAGAACACGAATCCTTCTATCGGATAACATATTTTCTAATAATCTTACCATTTTCCCACACTTCAGATGGGTGTAGATTTTGAAAATTAATCCATATGCCGAAGATAAATCAATGAAAGCAGCTCCTGTTTTCAACCTATCATTGAAGCCTGATTCTATGAAAATTGTAAGGGTGAGAACCTGATCTGAACAATCTCTATTTTCCCTAAAACCTCCCTGGAAAATTCGTAGAGCGTTTTCTATAAAAGATTCAATTCTAAAAAGAATTAAACCATTTTCTCATATGAATTTTACATAGATTCTCATTCAGATTTCAGTATAACGTTCTTTAGAATTTCCTTTGCCGTCTCCTTCACTTCAAAGAAGATGGGTATGTATCCCGTTTCCTTCTAGACATATTCATTCAATCTCCATATTTCTCCTTGCCTGACATCGTATCCCGTAATAAGGGACTATTACAGAGGAGCCGTTTTAAAGGATGAATAATGCAAAGAAACTATGAAACAGGTATCCCAAGATAAAATGGCGACCTATCAGTCATCGCAGAGGGGAGTTGTAAGGGATGCTCAAGCGAAGGAGGGGAAGAAAGAAAATTGTCTCTTGAAAAATTGATGTATCCTTTCGAACGCGAATATGGAAGCGCACGTTGGGGATGAATTTAATATGTAATTCAATTTTTTCTCGCTTCATTTCATTGTTTCCCATAAAGATTTTTTTAATCCACCTTTCATCAAAATGAGAATTATAAAGCTGGTGCTTATAATTAAAACCTTTACTCTACGCAGTCTCATGCTCTTACAGACTCAAGTTCAGAATAATACAGAGATAATCTTTTGTAGTCATCAGCTATTGAGAACCACAGAAGAGGTTGGAACTGCTTCAACTTCTACTCATATATTTCGACCAAGATGAAGGTTTACAGATCGTATGGGCGCATGGCGGCAACCAGCGATGCTTGACTAAATTTTGTTGATTGCAGCAATATAGGGGTTGTTCAAATAAAGCTAAACTCAATTACTATTAGGATCACACGAATTTTTCTTCATTTCGAAATTCCTATTAGTTTCTCGAATTTATAATGATGTTTTAGAAAGACAATAACCTTTTTTCCTTAATTGCACCCCTCAATTCATCTGTATTGAATGGACGCGACACGTGTTCCAAAGTAGGAGCTGATCTCCTGAAGATTTTCTAATTTTTTCTTCATCGACAGACATAAGAAAAATTAATAAAGTTTAGTAAAGATTCCATTCATATAACGTGATCACAATGACCCACCTGCAACCTAAATTGAAATTCATTGGTTGGCAAGGTGTTTTCGGCTAGAAAAAATCAATTTAAGGCCCCGTAAATTCAGGAGCATTTTGTGGTAATTGCCATTACTGGATGAAAATTTATTCTCACGCTATCCAAGTTGTCGGAAAGCAGACAGCGGTTTTTCCGTTAACGCTCTGCAATCGCCTTAATGGATTTTCTCTTTTCCTCAAATGGCTTAAAGTGTTAAGTTACATACGTACGTGCTAGGTAGGTGAACGTAAAATGAATGTACTATCCGCCGTCGGATCTAAAATGCTGTGAGTGCTCTTGTTATCTTGATGGCGTCGAGTACAAACGTAGAATATTCGGTGATTGCTTTGTTTATATTTTCTGTACATAGTTTCCTCTCATATCACACACATTTGTCCTGTTCGTTTTAGAACAAACTGTTTTTATAAAAATGTATCCAATTACTAGTAATTTCGGGCTGAATTCTTTTTGTGAAACTTTATTATGCCGAAAAGATATATTGCTTATTTATGGCTCATCGCAATTCGTAATTTTAACATTTATTAAGGCTGTACACCACCTTGCGGCGAAACTCGAATTCCGCTAGATGGCACCAAGCGAAAATTTCAAGGAACTGAAAACAGGCACGCCCATTGTACGAAATAGGACGGTCTGTACGGTATTTATGACCCCTAATAAACTTTCTAGGTACTGTCGCCGGTGGGTAGGATCGAAACGGAACGTAAATTTGTGTTTATGGATTTTTTGTGGGTTTCGAAGAGAATGGTAAATACAGAGTTCATTCTATTTAGACCGGTCAATTGAGACCAAATAACAAGGGTGAAGTTACATAAATTCCCTACAAGCTGAGAGTCGGTGAAATTGTTCAAAACATAATTATGAATAAAATATTAGTTTCCCTGTATGGAAAAATTTTATTCAAGGAGGCCAAAAAATGCGGTTTTCACGATTTTCTGCAAAACGTCAAGTTTTAAGTTAAAATTACTCCAGACAAATATTGTAGAACATATAATTATCTATAAAATGTGTATCAATATTTTGTTCCAAAAAGTCACCGTTTTTGAGATATAACGGTTCAAAAAATTATGAAAGTTGTAATCGTCATAATATACATGATTTGGCCACGTATACAGGGTGAGTCAAAATTGTGTATCGAGCTATCTGGGGGTACATTGAAAAATAAGTATAGTATGATGGATAAACTCATATCCCAGAATGCATATTATGACGATTACAACTTTTATAACTTTTTGAAACGTTGTATCTCAAAAACGCTCTTAGGAAAAAAAAGTTGATACATATTTTATAGATAATATATGTTCTACAATTTTTTCTGGAGTAATTTTGTGATAAAACTTGCCTTTTGCTGAAAATCGCGAAAAACGCATTCTTGACCTTTGACCTTGACTTGAATATTTCCGTACAGCGGAATAATGAAAAACTTTCAAATTTTATTCATAATTAGCTTCTGAACAATTGCACCAACTTTCAGCTTGTTGGGAATGTAACCCTGAATGTCTGAATTGACCCTATAATTATTTATGTGAATGTGAGTGATGCAAATTAATTAAAACAATCTCTTGAATTTGTACATGGGGCGCTATACTACATGAAAAAAATTTATTCGGACAAATCTAATCAGTTGAAGAAGCATATAAAATTTCCATGTCTCCAAAACATTTTTCCTGGGCATATCAAACATGGGAAATAAAAATTTTTGTTTTTAAAATATATTATTTGGATTGAGGGAGCTGATATAATGCAATACATATTGAAACAAAATGTCCCTAGCTGAGGTTGGTGCACGGGGTACCATACAATTCTGCATGGTTCTTTTTGTCACTCTTGATGGAGCAGTTCGCTTATTCGCCATAGGTGCGGAATGAAATTATGTATTAGAATCTTATACGAAATAACACTGTACAAACTGTGTTGAATAGTTCAGAAATAAAGAGCGTTCAGAGATGAAGTTGACGTCTATACTAAAAATGAAATTCCTTGAAACAGCAAATCTGAGATCACTTTCGTTACTTTCGCTAGATAGGACTCCAGCTGTTCAGGTAGAATATAATAATAATTTGTAATTGAAGGCATCGACTGCTTGGGTCATTAGCCTTGTACAGATTTGGACATTGTACATACAATAAGTTATTTTGAAATGTATAAATCAACTGTACAGAAATTATTGAAGTACATAATAATACACAATACACAACAATACTCAAGTACCTACAATAGATTTAGTCGGTGCTCTAGCATAGAATATTTCTATTGGCCTATCTGCCGTAAAGAGGTGTCAACCATTGGGAGGCGGGCCAAATACAATTATTTAATACAAGAACGAGAATAACTCGAAAAATTGAGAAAATTGAAAAAAAAAAATTTAGCTAATTTCAAAGTTCAATGTAATACCGAACGACTACCTATGAGTTTTTTTCGATAAAATATTTCCTTGAGGAAATATTTGCATCTGAAGAGTATTTCAATTTTCAAAGTGTAATTAGCCAAAAACTAAGCATCATATCAAAAATCGGCGGAAGGTACGCACTAGGGAATACTCATACCAATGTTCACTCAAATTTTGAATGAAATCCGACAAACGGTTTATGCGTTATTCTTGAAGTAAATTAGCATTGAAATAGTATAGGCACAAAGAAGGTGATGTACAGCCTTAAGGTCATTTATTGAGTATTACTATTCCGAAAAATTCATCTTTGTAGTTTATCCTTTGTGTTAATTTAGTTGATAAGAAACTGAATATTTCGCCTTCTGATAATAATAAAAACTCGTTCAATTTTTCGTTGAATCGACTTTTCCTGTCTTTCTTTATCTTCATCTATGACGAACAGAATTCCTATCAATAATTAATATTTTAAGTCGGAAAAAATAACACTATAATGTCATGAGATACTGGTTCAAAAATAGCAGGTATTAATCGAAAGCATAGCGTTTTATTCCTTCTCTGGAGTCAATATTTTCATACAATCAATTTATGACGCCGCCGCGTCATAAAACCCTCCGTAATTCCATAATTTACGGCATCTGTGTACTGTCTACTATGAATCAGTTCATCCCCTCATTCAGCTGTCTCTGTCGTTTTTGTACCGGCAACCAGGACCATGACTTATCTCCTCTCCCTCTTTGTATTTGTCTCGTGACTCCATCGCTTCCTGGTCCTCATCGAGGCGAAGTGGGACATTTGAAGTGAGGTGGTAGATTGTATAAAAATGAGCCGCCCTTACATTTCCTCGACGTGTACGGGACAAATGAGCCGCCTCTTGTAAGAGGTACCCAACACTACCACGAGCTCCTACAATTACATTATTTTGCGAGTTGGATATATATATATAAGAGCTTTTCAATTTGCATCAATGCCTCGAAATGATATTTCCTTTCACAGCAAAAAATATAATGTGTCGCGTTTAACCTATAATAATTTTTTCCATTAATATTCTTCGGCAGACACGCGAGAACAAGTTCCAACTTTTATCATCCATTATATCAACTAATTGAAAAGTTTTCAGATCCATCAGGCAGTAAATCGTCGCGGATGTCCGGATAGAAAAAACTTTTCCATTTTGACGTCAGCGACTGATGTGCTTTTAGTCAAATCCCCTATATCTTCGGAGATCGGTGAAATAGTGCATTCTTCATTCAATTTGATGGCGGATCGATAGAGAATTAGGGTATTGATGGCGAATTCAGTGCCTCTCATTTACATTTGGCATTATTATTCAGTGGATTGCAATGCAGTGTAATTAATCTTCGTAGGGAAACCTAAGGCCCAAATACATTTCGTTATCTCACGTCGATTTTAATCCTTTAGATTAAATGCGTCGAGTGTAATCGTCTACCTTTTTCGGTCATACACTCCGTGTTCTATTGGTTCCTGATTTCGGCAAGATAAAGACGCAAAAATGATCATCATCCCTTATTGTTCTTGCTACCAACGTTTCGACAAACATCTTAAGTCGTTTTCAAGGCAAAAAACATCAAATAATGTAGTACAATTACAAACTAAACAGATTAAATACTTATATTCAACAAATTACGCCAAGATTGAAAGTATGGCAACAAATGAAGGAATCAAAGATAAAGTTTAGACCACAAAATACAATATTCAATGCGATTTTAGTAACAAGTTCAGAAAATAGTTTGAGGGTCCAAAAAAACATTTTTCAGAGTGTTGGGTACTATATTTTTTCGGCAACCATGTAATCAATGAGACGACACATTCCTCTTATATGTATTATTTTTCTTATTTAAACAAAACGCAACAGAAAATACCATATATTAGCAGAAACATTCTAACTCTTATTTATATAAAAATTTAAAAAATTACTAATATTAAAATTATTCAATTTGTTTGAAATGCTTGCTTTAATTAAATTCGTTTTGTTGTTCTTCAGATGATTTTTTAATTTGGTCGAAAGAAATGCTCTAAAAATACGATCGCGATGCTTCGAAGCATGTTTATGACATGGTGACAGGTGATGGAATCGTGGATTTACGCGTATGAACCAGAAAGAAAGCAGTGACGGTATGGGTGTTCCAAGATGAGCCAAATCCTACAAAAGTTGCTCGCACGATTCCTTCATAATTTAATTGTAATTTTTTATTAGTTTTCGAACATTGTGAGCTTTCATTAGTTGGTTTTTGTTCCTATCTCATCATTTATGTTGTTTTGAATGTTTTTGCTTGTTTTTCATTGTAGGGCGTTTTTGCGTTCACTTCATAAATTTTTTTGTTGTTTTCATCTTCACTTATGTGATTTATACTCCTGAAGATGGGCTGAATTAGCTATTTTTACATTCTTCTTCACATAAATCGTACTCTTCACATGGAATACTTGCTCCACAGAGTGGAGGATACGACTAGTTTTTATTTATGCGCCAAATAAGCCGAAATTGTTGTGATTTGGCAGTGCTTCATATCGATCCATTCCGATCATAAACCTTTTGGTGCCTTGATTTCAATTTTTCGGGTAATAATTTTACTGTAGCACTGACCTCAGGTCAGTTCCTGATTATCACTTTCTTCTTTTCCCTCAAACTTGATTTCATATTAGTTCTCAGGAGTTTAATGAAACAGCTAGACGGTGTCAAAACACAGAGTTCCTTGAGCTTAACCGGTGTCGTAAAGCTGTGATATTCCACACGTAGGTGTTAATAATACCCATATTGTTGCACGTATTTGGAATAACTTTGAATAATCGTAATAATAATGTACATAGTTATATTCAGCTTTAAACGCAAATTATTCGACAGAGGGAGACTCTCTCATTGTTCTAAATTTAACCGCTTTCCGCCACTTCGAGTTTGGAAGTCCCCGAGGCCATGCATAGGAATTCCAAAATTTCATGAATATTTCTATGGAGAATTGGGATACAAATGTTTACAGAACGGACGTTATCATCGAATACATTTTGAAAAAAAACGCGTTCTCTGTTATCCTTGTAGGAAATTTATCAATTTCACCTGAAGAAATTGCGATAATTTCCACAAATTCAAGAGAAAGAAATTCAATAATTTAAAGGAAAAAAATCAATTATAATTTCAAAATAAATTATACTATTTCGAACAGGAACTTTCAGAATATTGGGAGAAATATATACCCAACAAGCGGCATTTCAACTGGGTGAACTAAAGTTGGGTTATAAAGGCACGAAAGGGCGAATCCATTATCCGAGATCATCAGTCGCTTAGCCACGCTGTCTACATCAACAAGAATACAATAATCATTTCGGCATTTCGGTTGCAGAACAAACTCTCAATAATAAAGGCACCTTCAAACTAGTGTTGGTAGTACATTGTACCACTTCAAATGAAGCGAGGGGGTCTGGCCGTTCATGACGCGATAAGATGTCGGGACAAAATTTGTACTAGTTGTCACCAAACCCACTCGGCTCCAGAGAGTGCACAAAGTACCTCCTCGGCTAGCTCTAGAGCTGAGACTACTTATAAAGGGGCGCCACTCTCTTTTCTGATAATACAAAGAAAAAAAAGAGGAAAGTACACTAAAGATCTCAGGGTCGCAAAAGAGAGAAAATAACGAATGCACTCTCAGGATGCCAAACGAGCCCGATCACACAAGCGGGAGGTAGTGGCTGGTAGAAAGAATATAGAGCAATTATTTGATAATATAATGAGCCCAAATGAAATACACAAGGTCCCTCAAACGAGGATATATCTTACAGAAGGTAGATCACTAACTAGTTCTTACTTCACAACCCGAATATTCGATATAATGCTTTATCTCTTACTAAACAAACAGTAATATCACCCCAAGGTATATACTTAGAGCCTCGATGGTAATCGTTACAAATAGCTCTTTACTTATATCTAAGCGACCTTCTCGATAGGTCGGGTTTTATGTACTAAACAGTATTCACTGAATTGGGCCTCTTTGATACTAATCAATCTTAACTAAATTTTACAAACTAACCTTCTATAACAGTCTAGGTCGTGGCTTGACTGAAGTACAAAAGGATATAGTTTCTTAACCCATAATTATTCTCACAGTCTCGTAGATGGAAACTGGGCTCAAATATATTCCTGGGCCAACATAGTACAATTTCTCACGGTATTGCGCCCTGGGTAGACGACAGGTGTGGTATCTTAGATGGCGAAATCTGGTGGAGGTCCCCAAAGACAGCTCCCACGGCAGTTTGACGGTAATCAAAGAGAGCCTAGACAAACAGCTCGAAGACTTCAAAGACAGCTCAGAATCTGCGGTACCTCGCAACGGTACAATAATAATTCCCAATTCGAAGCAGAATGATGCTAAAATACGAACAAAAATCTAAAATACCTCGTGACAAACATAGGTTAACTCACCAAACCCACGTCGTTTTTCCAAACAAATACGCCACTCCGCTAAAGCGCAAAAATCTCACCAACGAACAAACCAAACCAACATGATAAGATTTCTCTCAGGGCTTCAGTTAAAATCCTGTTCAGATCCGCAAAATTGCGATTAATTACTCCAGGACATTTCAACCAAAAATGCGGGAAGAACGATGTAATTGACAACCTACGTCACATGCACAGACTAAGACCACCGACAACGGCGACCATCGAAACGTACGAGATAAGCTGGTAAACTACTGCGACTAACGCCACCAGCTCGGTTTGCAGGTACTAACTGGAGCGGGAATTTTGAAACCGTGACATAGTAGAGACGACGAGTTGTTGAGGCGGTGTAGCGTAGCGAGGGCGAAGTAGGTAGAAACTAGGAACGTGGACGATCTGTCTCAATTAAAATATGTCGAGGGTAGCGCTGACTGTCGACAGAATTGAAGTAATAAAAGAGGCAAAATTTAGAATGCAAATTAAATGTTGGATTTTAAAACTTCAGGACGGTGAGCGAGTGAGGGGAAGATTTTACTGAATATAAGAGTTTTGTTATTCAAAATAGTCGAAACTTACCATGTAATTAAAAATCCAAAGTTTCCTCTCACATCATACACAGTTTTCCTGTTCGTTTTCTAACAAACTGTTTTTATAAAAATGTATCCAATTACTAGTAATTTCGGGCTGAATTCTTTTGCGAGACTTCATTATGCCGAAAACATATATAGCGTTTTATTTCTTCTCTGAAGAATCAATATTTTCATACAATCATCGAAATAAAATTATTTTTCTGTTGAGTTCAAAGAAACTCCTATAAAATCCCATCATATTCGGTAAGAGCTGCCAAAGTGACAAAGACGCCGCGCCAGAAAACCCTCCGTAATTACATAATTTACGGCATCTGTGTACTGTCTACTATGAATCAGTACATCCCCTCAGCCCTCATTT
The DNA here is from genome assembly GCA_030674115.1 of Micraspis discolor. NCBI lineage: Eukaryota > Metazoa > Arthropoda > Insecta > Coleoptera > Coccinellidae > Micraspis > Micraspis discolor. Next base: position 2,683,040 of record JARTUT010000005.1, on the reverse strand, counting down.
ACCTCTGTCTCTGTCGTTTTTGTACCGGTGACCAGGACTTATCCTCTTTCCTTCTTTGTATTTGTCGCGTGGCTCCATCACTTCCTGGTCCTCATAGAGGCGAAGTGGGACATTTGAAGTGAGTGGTACATGGTATAAAAATAAGCCGCTCTTACATTTCCTCGTCGTGTACGGGACAAATGAGCCGCCTCTTGTAAGAGTTACCCAACACTAAAACTACATATGTTCACGTCAAAGACTCCCAACGGACGAAGAGGGACAATATCTTAATTTCAATCTTCCTAAAATAACCCGAATAATCAATTTCACCCGTTTTCACGAGGAGTTCTCTTCAATTTTCTCCACAAATTGAAAAATTTGCCGTCATGCATCAGCCTGAACTCGAAATAATCTTATTCAACTTTCAAAAGTACAGCAACAAATCAAAATGCAGTTCTGAATATCTGAAGTTTCCATAGAGATAGGATTTTCTCCGAGTTCCGATTCTATATAACTTCACCCCAATCCAATCTTCCTCGTACGGGACAGAAAATGGAGCAGCAGACATTTAATCTCAAGCGACATATCCGCATCCATGCTATAGATGAGGATCCATACTGCTATATTTTCCCGTCTGAAAGAAACATCGTAGAAATTCTAATTTCCTCGCTGGTGAATCACGAGGGGTCTTACATTCGTGGAAAGGGTTTTTTTGGAGCAGTGTTTTGTCCAGCGATACTGAAATTCGGCAATTTTTTGTCGAATATTAAAGGTTTTTTGATTTCATCTCAGAATTCGTATGTTGCTTCCAAAATTATCTACTTCTCAAATTGTGTGGCTTGAAAGCCAATATTTGAGTGCTCCCAACAATAAACGAACCTGCCGTCAAAAAATCTAATAGATTTTGTCCGAGCTCGAGCATCTGAGTGGCTGAAAAGGTGCAACGGCTTGCACCCCTTTTTCGTACGCCCCTGACTTGAAACGATTTCGCGATACCATGCATTATAGAAGATGTATGTGCTCTATGCTTATTTCTGTGTTCCGGAAGCTAACCTCTATCGGTTACCTTCAGGGATTTCTTTTTCGGTCTCGAAGCAATCAAGTTACAACGTTCATATTCTGAAGAAATTAAATAGATCAATTTCTAAGTGTAACTTTTCTGAATTAAATATCTGCGAGAAGTACGTGATCATTCTCGGTAAGTGAATATTTCCTCCCAGGAATTGGAATTTTGGTATTTTTCGGTTATTCATGTGAGGGCACGTTTTTATTTTTACTTTAGCTCGATTAACTTCAGGACAGAACTCCTTCTCGGTTTAATTTGTTGCTCTGATGTGATTTTACAATAATTCAGTTTATATTTGTCTAAAAGAAATCGAGAGGGAGCCCTGTTATATATGTCTTTGTATTTTCTAATGCTCTCTTGTTCACTCTAATATAGCTCCTCCCTGGGGGTTAAATTGCATCTTATGACGAAGCCAAGAACATCACAGTTTGATGTTGAGATGAGTTATACCATAGGCTGTTGAGCTACGTCCTTTCACTGGATTAAGCACTGTTAATTTGAGCTTGTGGCATGGTCACCTTCTTCGACTGAGATGAGAATTGCATCGTATCAAGTAGCTGTCTGAATACGATAGAGAATTCGTGCAGAAACCATCTACATGCACTGATCCCTTGGCATAGAACATCTTCGTGGGAATTCACCTTATATCTGGAAAATTGGAGGATGCGCTTGGAGGCTCGACAACTGTTAAGATAAGTCCCTAATGTGTGTTGTACTTGGGAGATTGGACTTTTGACACAATTTTGTAACTTAATATTGTATCTTTTTATTGTACTCATTATATTTGTCAAAAACCGAGGGGAGTTTTGTTGCTGGGATAATCAAGCCCACCCTGAGAAAATTAAGAGTAGAGTCTCATGCTCACCATCATTACTTGACGTGGCAATAAGCACGTTACAAAGGTGACCATTTCTAATTTGTTTAAGTTGCACTTGATTATTTCATTTGTGTTGGTTAATGAAAATAAATTCAATTTAAATTCACTAAAAGAATCATGAATAACCTCTGATCCAGGACGAACTAGTAATCCCCAAGCAGTTTGTCCCTTTTGTTAGCGAATCGTCTTACATCTTATAAATCTGCCAAATCGCCACCCCCGTGAATAGAACTCCTGATTGGCGTAAGAACCGACGAACGTCTCTACTAGGCCGCAATAAATCGAAAGCTTAGTTCTACGACTTCCTAACAAGTATAAGTTGCACTTGTACTTAAAAATCCCCGGATTACTGCCCCCTTGCTACGCGGCGCCGTTCCCGGAGGAATTAGAGCCTCCGGTCACGTAGAAAAAGAGACGTTATAGAGAACCGGGACTATTGCGGGGAACGACTGTCAGCGTTCGATGGCAGATCCCCCAGGATCCGAGGAACATAATCCGGGATATGCTCACATATTTCCCATTACTTTTTGCGTTAAGTGCTGGATATGCTCTGCGGAGTTGGCTGTGACGGGATAGAGAAGGAGAGTGTGCGTTTGGAAGCGTATTCTGAATAAAATAGCACACTATACGAGAACAACTTCACCAAACGGTTTATATGTATGAATGAAGGAAATGCAAGAATTCATTTCCAAAACAATATGCTGGGGCTTGAATATTAATTAAGTTTTTTCGATACCAAAAATACCCTGTAACTTTGTTTATAATTCACTTCATGAGCACAAACTGCAGATTCATACATCTGTGCTAAAAATTATCCTTTTTTCTCTATTCAAATGGGGTTGCAACCCTCTTTAGGAAGTCTAGTAGAAACAAGCTAGATATCATATGTCATCAAAAATCGACCTTTCTGAGAGTTTAATTGAACGATCGAGGGTGGCCACTTTTAACTGAGACACTCTGTTCAAATAGTGCAACGTTGCTGGATAATATATTTAGGGCATATATATCTTTGGTATTGACTCGTGTCTTTCTGTCCATCATTTCACCAATACATTTCTTTGTCTAGTTCATTTTGAGATTTATGCAGCAGGGTCGTTTCTAAGTGGCCCGAGGAGTCTCAACTATTCTTAAATTAGGAAATAAAATGCAAAAAAATGTTCGGAATATACACTAATGTATAGATTCAATAATTGACGGACCTTAATGGTTTCTACTGACCCCAATTCAATTTTTTCGATCATTATTAATAGTCTTTCTAAATCAGTTAATTAATACATCGAGTAAATAGTAAATATAATTTATAGAGCATTATGGAACATTTGTACGATTCATCATGATATATATCATGATTTATTATGGTTTCATATTGATTTATGAGGATTCATTAATAATGTATTGCACTTACTGGAAATCCATTGATGATATGTATTTGCTTTTCGATGTACTCGTGTATTATTGTTTTTTTTGTGGGTCTATGTTGATGATCAATCTCGGATAATCGAACCTTCGAACTACTTGAATATTTATATTAATTTCGAATAGATTATTATTTATATCATTATATCCGTCATATCATATTTTGGGCATCTTCAAGAAGTGTGAAAAAAAGAATTACTCCCCTTTTCGCAAAAGCAATAGGAAGTAGTCCCAGACTTATATAAATACGCATCCAGGAACTAGGTATATGGATTTTTGGTCCTCCAGAATCAAAATGGCTAGAGGCGTCTCGGATTCACGGTAGTCGAATTGAGTAGCTCATGAAATATTACGAGGTTATTTTGGATTGTGATTAGAAATGGACCGTCCAAGAGTGATAAAGTCGAATTTTATAGCTTCTACGTTCTCCTAGTACTTGATGAAGATCCATCAAATGGAAATAAACTAATCGACCGAGTGTTTCAGATAATTTTGTTGTGACACCCTTGTACGAGGTTTTTCTACCGACCCTGTATAGCCATTCATAGAACTATATTATGTACATTCTCCACTTCTAAAGAAACCGAACTTTGAAGAATAATAGAACCACTGGTCTCATGCTAATATTTTTTATTTGTTTCTCATTTGTAAACGTTAGTTTCCAAAAACAATATTAATCAAGAAAGTTTATTTTATCAAGTCACAGGGCTTGAAGCTGCAGCCATCATCGGTTATGGTAAATCTTCTTGTTGTTAAATTTTTTGTTTGCCACAATGTCACAAAACGTATTTGCCCATATCTTCTACATCATTCATGTTTAAGGAGAGAATCGACAACATCTAAAAATCCCAAATATTGTTACAATTTTCGCCAGCAACCACTAGTCATCAGGAGCATGTAAAAGAAATTGTTCAGCCTCTTCTTTACTTAATACCTTGCCCTTTTTTGGCGTATAACGTTCATTTTTTCGTTTCAGAAACGCTATTACTGTAATATGATATGTCTAGCGATGCTGGATAATGGGTCTTGATAAGCAAAAGACCATATCTAATCGAAATTCCCAGACAGTAATAAACCTCTCAAAAATATCACACCAATAATAATAAAACCTCAGATTTAAAACAAAATTTATTGATCCCCTACATGGAAATCTGGATGGATGTACAACGTAATAAAATTTGAGAATAAGCTAGGGGAGTTCGACATATGATACATTTGCGTGACCCTCACGACCTTAGATTAATTTAACGATGGGAAAAGGGTGGATCTTTAGTAAAAATTAAAATTAAATCAGTGGACCAATCAGAGGTTTGTACCGAGAGACTCAATTGACTAGAGCCAATGAAACTTAAATTTCGAAGTAGTTGGGGTAAATTTCGAACTATCGAAAAGAAGGGCACCAATTAAGAGAAATTAGGGAATTCCGATATTCGATAACGCCCACGGACAAAGGGGATGTTAGGAAAAATTAGAGAATGGAAAGGCAGTTCAACGTGATCCGTCACCAGAGAAACACTTAAAAAAAAGTATAGAAGAATCAGTCTTTTAAATTCTAGAAAAATAGTAATTGTGTTGTAATTGAGTGAGTTCGAAAATTCAGCTAGTGAAGTTCCGTGTTAGAAGTCCAAGGAAAAAGGTCAGATATAAGTCAAAAGTCCATAGTCCGAAACCTCCAAAAATATTTTGTCAGAGATTGTTTTTATTTTTTTTGCTTGCTAAAATTGCCATTTTGTTTTTTGTGTGCTTCGAATAAATTAGTTTTTGTTATTCAGGAATTTTATTGAGTTCCCTAATCTTACAGAACTGAAGCCGCTCATCTACTGGGACGTTGGAAAGAGGTGTTCATTATATTACCTTTTGAAATCTGCCAATGACAACTAAACGTCATATCTATAATATAAAAATGAATCGCAAAATGTGTTGGTAAGCGCATAACTCAACAACGCCTGGACCAATTTGGCCAAATCTTTTTTTAAAATGTTCGTTGAAGTTAAAGGATGGTTTTTACGGCGAGAAAAATTAGAATTATTGCTGGAAAAACCCTAAAAATAGCCCTTTTCTTTTTCCCATACAAATGATTTGTAAGTAAAACGTAGTCAATTTGAGCTGTGAAACTCTTATGAAAGTAACAAATGATGAAACTGGAGGGATTTACTTCTTAGATGCACCTGGTGGTACAGGAAAAACTTTTTTGATTTCATTAATATTAGCAACAATTCGCTCACAAAATAAAATTGCACTTGCACTCGCTTCGTCGGGAATCGCAGCAACTTTGCTTGAAGGTGGTCGAACAGCCCATTCAGCACTAAAATTGCCATTAAATATGCAAAGCAATGAAACTCCAACCTGCAACGTTTCGAAGAACTCTGCAATGGCAAATGTTTTGCAGCAATGTAAATTGATTGTTTGGGATGAATGCACGATGGCACATAAAAATCTTTGGATGCTTTAAACAGAACCTTAAAAGATCTACGGAGCAATAATAACCGATTTGGTGGTGCAATGATTTTATTAGCAGGAGATTTTCGTCAAACATTGCCAGTGATTCCACGATCAACGCCAGCTGATGAACTCAATGCATGTCTAAAGTCCTCCAATTTGTGGAAACATGTCAAAGTACTTCATTTAAGCAAGAATATGCGTGTCGAGTTGCAAAATGACCAATCTGGAAACATATTCTCTAAACAACTCTTTGACATTGGTAATGACAAATTTCCTATAGACATGTTGACTGGCTGCATTAACTTTTCTCAAAGTTTTTGTCAGTTAACTCGATCAAAAGATGAACTTATTCAGAAGGTGTTTCCAGATGTTTCTCAAAATTACAGAAACCATGATTGGTTGAGCGAACGAGCTATACTGGCTGCAAAAAACATAGATGTAAATGAATTAAATTTCAAAATTCATGAACAAATTACAGGCGAATTGAGGATATATTATATATATATTTATCTAACCTACAAAGGTTGTAAAAACAAATGAGAAACAAATAAAATATAAAACAATACACGCAAGGTAACGGGTTTTACTGGTTCAATGAGGTAACTGACTCGCCTGCTGCTCACAGTTATATCCTCCGTTCGCCAGTAAAAACCCCCTTATCTTGCTAGTAATGTTATATACTATTTTTGTTTTATTTATCCATAGATTGCTTAATCCCTCATTGACAACTAGTATAAACTTCATGACATTTCGATGCATAGAGCAAAAGTTACTGCGTTTCAAATGTCAGTGTGTTTTCCATAGGCACTTCGCCCATTCTTTCTGTCAAAGCCCTTTTATGAAAAAAAAAACTCGATCGGCAATATTTCATTTCAATTTTCATCCAACTGATGTAATCTATCTCGGTCTATTCCCTTCCCGGCCATTAATTTCGTCGTGGCGACAGGCAAATATCGCAAATCCTTCATTCATCCACAACATCAATGTCGATATCCAAAAACCTGAAGCCATTGTCTCACCAAAAGGGTCTAATTCAGTTCATGACACATAATACGATAAACTTTCGACGTGAATAGAGCGCTCAATCGGGTGAAACTGATAACTGTTAGCGTTCGTTGTCCATCGTATTTCACTGTTATGGGCTGGAGTATTATGAAATTGGGAATTTGACTCAACTACTTCGGATAATTTTTAAGAACAATTCAAGAATGTTTATTCGATATACCACTGAAAATATGAAAGAAATAATAATATACTTTTCGTACTTCCGGGCCTAAAGTGACAACTTCACTCTCTTGTGACAGGTACTAAAGTGTCACATTTAATCCCTCCGGGATTAAATACTCCTGGAACGATTAAATCACAAACAAAGGAATTTAAGGGATATTTTATTGAAAAATACAATTAATTAGAATGGTAATTAACGTTAATATTCAAATTAATGCCATCATGTGAGTATCCCATCTTCCTTGATAGCGATCCTCCATACATTTGATATCTTGGTGAAATCTTTCACCTTGCTCCTCACTTATGTGGCCTAAATTATCAGGAAAACGGTCCAAGTGGCTGTGTAAATAATGCACCTTAATGCTCATGTTACACCCAAGTGATCTGAAATTTTTCAGCATCTCATTGACTAATTCAACATAGTTTTCAGCTTTGTGTTCACCCAGAAAATTTTGGACAACTGAAACAAATGATTTCCAAGCATTTTGTTCAATTGAATTTATGAAGTCAGGGACTACAATCAGCTGTCTTATTTGTGGGCCATCAAATATTCCTGCTTTAATTTTTTCCTTACTCAGCTGAGGCATTTTTTCCCTATATATGCAAAGCATGATCCATTCTTATCAAGAGCCTTTACAAACTGCTTCATTAGACCCAGCTTGATATGCAGGGGTGGAAACATGATTTTCTCTCGCAGAACTAAAGGATCATTGATGATATTCTTTCCCCAACATCCATGTATTCTCTTCTAGGCCACTTTTTTCTAACCCAGTGTTGCGTTTTGTCTCTGCTATCCCAGAGGCACAAGAAACAAGGATACTTGGTGTGGCCACTTTGCTGTCCAAGGAGAAAGTGTACCATTTTTAAGTCTACAAAAATCACCCATTGGTGTTCATGACACCTAATTTTTTCCAAAACCAAAGCTATGTTGTCATATTGCTCTTTCATTTTCGTTGAGCGAGCAATTGGTATTGAGCCATATTTGTTCCCATTATGTAGAAGAGCACATTTCAAACTTCGTTTCGAGCTGTCAATAAATAGGCGACAATCATCCAGAAAATTTTCAGGAAGACCCATTTTTACCAGGAGTTCTCTAATAGCATGGCAAAATACAAGATGTTGTTCTTCAGAGAAAAAAGGTAGCAGATCTTTCTGCCTTGTGCGATAAAATGTAATTTTCGTTCCTGGTTCAAGTAAATTTTTTTCCTTCAACCTAGAAGCTAGTAATTCAGAAGCTTCTTTCGACAGGTTGAGATCTCTAGTGAGGTCATTTATCTCATCTTGGTTGAAACATTGGGGAATTGATGACATCGTTTCAAAATCACTGTCACCTTCAGTAGTGTCAGAATTCTGATCAGAGAGACATGTGTCCTCACAGAGTTCTGGTAGCTGCTGAAAAGTTGGAATTGGCACTTCTTCTGAGTGAGGGATAGGGCGTTTTGCAGAGACTAAATCTGCATAAGTCCACGGTTATTTCGATTGATTCCAGTAATATTTACTAGGCAGAAATAACAGTCATCGAAGTGATTTTTTGGTTCTGTCCAAACCATTGGTACTTCAGACTTTTATTTTTATTTATTATTATTATTATTTATTTTCTAAAAATCTAGAGCTGATACAGAAAAACTGCTATCATATTTAGATTCAGCAGTAAAAATTAAGTTAAAATCAGCTCAAAAATTCTAGGCACCAAAAAAAAATTTTTGTAATCCTGTGTTTTCATTGAGTACCCCAAGTGAGTAGCAAATAGAACTCAATTGAGCGCAAAGGTTGGTGATGTGATCACTCCAATCAAGAGTTTCCTCCAGTTTGAGACCCAGGAAATTACAACACCTAATCGGACTCAGAGAGGAGTTGCAAAGTTGAATATTTGCTGGTGATTGAAAACCTGAATGAGCTGTTTTGAATAGCACTGTTTACTTAATCATGGCTTGTTCATACAGGAATTCCAGCTGATTCTAAGCTGGTCGAGTGCCTAGAATAGCTGAAATAAACCGAAAAATGTCACTAATTAGTGAACATACTAGATATGGCAACCTCCTCAAGCCCTCCAAGTATTCGGCAAACAACGCAGAGTGTTCATACTCATCAAATTAGTGGGAAATTTCATGTTCGTTTCCAATTAATCATCATTTCCGGGACTACTATTTAGTTGATGGGGTTCCGGCCCACTTCAATTTCGGCTGATCACGAATTCACGTTTCCAACTGCTGAATTGTTTGATCGATTCAGTTCCCGCAATAAACATTCTGCATGAAATTGCCAGGGCATGGCCCTAATTAGCGCTATTTAATATTGACTGATTGATGGTTCCTTCCTAGCATGCACCCAGCCTGTATTCATATACAGAGTGCCTATTTGACAACTACATTAATTTCGATATTTTCAGCTTGAATATTAAAAATATTTCTAACAAACTATTGATAACAGCTCTTTTTACTGAACAATATGAACATTTTATCAGTTATTGTATGCTTTCAAATTGATGACATCTATCGTACAGAAAATAAAAATTTCAACATAAAATGATGCAAAAAATAACAAGGGCGTTTGAGATAAGAAATAATTACACTGTAAAAAATAAAATTCTGCGCTCAAACTTCTCAGGAGTTTGAGAATTTTTTTTTCAATCGAACCATTTTAATTTGAATTAATCTAAAATTGATTACGCCGAATGAACTATTTTTCTTGATTAAAACAACCTAGTTGATTATAGAGAACAGCTAAAACATTCGCCTGAAACTTTTTACATTTCAGCGAAATGAAAGAAACAACTGATTCAACATAAACATACAATTATAAGAAATTGTTTATGCACTTGTCTCAATATCCATAATTGATTGATACAAATACATTATTCTAAATAGGTTTTAACGAAACCATTCGTTCGTTTCATTTTTATTTGTTCAATAGAACGAAGGTACGGTTGTCGTAAATTCTGTCAGTTGATGCAACGACTACAGTTTCTTGAGACAAGAATCTCGTGAGATTATATTATTCGCCTCATTTACTTGAAGAAAACTATAAATATTTGAATAAAATTGAACATATAATTGTTGCAATATGAAGTGACATTTGTAAAAAAATATTGCGTAATTGATTTAATAAAACGAATTAATTGTAGCAATTTTTTATATTGGCTGCAATTAAATCAAAACTCTATCTCTTTTATATTAAATATATCCCATTTAAATGCAATTATTTGTGCATTTTACTCACAATATTGTTGTATTCGGTGATAAAGATGACATGGAATACATGATGCGTAAGCTAATTGAAGAATACGAGAAGTGGGGCTTAAATGTCAACTTAGAGAACACCAAATATCTTTGTGTTGGTGGAGAACTGGGTGATCTGGTATTGGATGATGACAGGGATGAGATGATAACCCACTGCCTGGACTATAGCTATTGTAGCGGCACTCTGTCAGCGGCAGGGGAGTGTATAGGGATCTCTTGGCGGCACTCTATATAGCCACGCATAGCTTAGTTCACAGCGCTTCGGTGGCCTAGAGGTTTGCGCTCAAGTTTCACACAGACTAGGTACTAGGTGCCGGGTTCAACTCCCGGCGGCTTCCTCAAAACGAAACTCTAGACGCCTTTCCCATTCTAACCCCGGTGCGTCTATAGCATGGCGCACACAAGCCATATTGATGAGTCCAAGATAGACTTATGGTAGTTGAGATGGAACAGACAGTGACAAAACAATATCCTTAACATCGGACAAAAATTGGCATGGAGTTGACCGTCTCGATTGTCTTTGGTACAGGGTGTTGACATTCCATTTAAAAAATTCATTTGTTTATATCTTTGTAATGGATAATTCAGATGGGACTCACATTATAGATTAAACAGTAGGAAATAATTCACACTGAACTGTAATTATCACCAGAATAATGAAACCGTCGATCCGGGCGATGTTCAGACTAGTTTTTGCACTCCACTTTGAAATTGTTCGAGAAAGTTTTGTCGCATTCGCGAGATCGATAATTCATTTGCCGGAAGAAGACCTCATTCCGGATTAGAGAACGGCACCAAATGATGTCGGAATTCAATTACCATGAACTGATGTCCAGGGATAATTACGAACGATTTCAGCTTTCAGAGTTTGAAACAAGTTTGGGGTGTTTTTCAGATATCCCTATATGGAAATATCGATGAAGCATAAACGACAAATAATAAAAAGGAATGGTGATGATTCAATGTTGGGCTATACAACAATAATAGTCCATTAGTCGACGCGCAGAAAAAAATTATTACACGTATCTTAAGTTTGACGAGTCTCCCAAGATTTCATTCTTAGTTAAATGCGGAAGTGGTCGTGTTCATGTCAATTTGGCACAAAGATGTAATGTTTTGTTTCTTTAACTGAAAAATATTTGATTTTGAACCACTGTCAAAAATTGTGGTTCTCAGAGGTTTTGTTTTTAACCGTGGCTCCGTCGCTTCCTAGTCCTCATCGAGGCGAAGTTGGACATGTGAAGTGAGGTGGTACATTGCATAAAAATCAGCAAATTACCTAACATTAACTTGAGCTATCACATAAAAATGCTTTATACAGGGTGAGTCTTTGACCACTGTGTTAATTTCAACCATAGATTCTTGACGTCAAAAGAAACATTTTCTTCCTATAACATTTTTCGAAATTTGGCCCCGTTCAAAAGATATAGGATGTTGAAATATCATACAAAAATTGCATTTTCACCTGTAATATTCAAACGACGATATCAATTGAAATGATCTCTTGTAGAAGGTTTTTGATAACAGTCATGCATATTTTGGCATCATCAGATTTATTCCATTTCTTGTGGGTTTCTCACTACTACTCTTCAGATTGGTTAAATTGCATGAAAAACAAATATCACTTGAACTAAAGGTCTGTATCTTGTACTTCCTGGAATCATTAGTCTTTTTCGCAGATAAAATCATTCCTCATCTTTTCTCCTAAATTGCACCGTTCTTGAGATATTTGAAGTTGAAAGGAATTAAATCGATATAATTTTGTCCAAATTTTCTGATTTTCCCAAATCCAACTCTGTGCTGAAATGATTCAATAATCAGATTTGTTCAATGTTGCCATATTTTATGGCTTTATTAAATATTTCTACAAGGTTGAGAAAATTTCTCCAGTCTATGGTTCCACCACTAAATACTATAGATGAAATTAACCACTGAACAATTTTTGTCTTACATTCACCACAAAATCTAAATTGCCATTTGCTGTATTCATTGTTAATGATGTCTAGCACCTTGTTTAATATTGAATCCAGAGTCATATTCTATAATGAATAGAGGAAAAGATTTCCATCACTCACATAGGTACTTCGGTATATCTTCATGATGACCGTTGAAATAGATAATATATTTTCTGTCAGGACCTGATAAATTGAAGACTTGTCTTTATGAAGAGCTGGTTCTTTATAGCTTCAGACTTTCACGGTTCATCAAATATATATCTATTCTAACATAGGAATGCTTCAAATTAAGCTCATATGAGTTTTAAAAACTTCGAACCCAGTCTCCTAGATTTGTTTTGTGGCTTTAAAGATCTTTTTTTCACATCTTCATTTCATAAATCGATTCAACCTGGTTCACAAACTCAGGAGATAATAGAATTTGACTTGATTTTAATATTTCTGAATGTTTGTTATGATGCACGATTAATTAAAATTCTATCAATATTGAAACTGGAAGCTATAGGCTCATAAACAAGAAAGAATGAAATAGAATGCATTTTCTGACCATAATCATTTCTACAGAATTGAATTATTTAAAACTATAGAAATTATCCCTAAAATATTTTCCACTTTTTTCATGAAGATACAAATAACTGTTGACAGTTTCAAACAGAATCAAAACAACAGGGAACCACAGAACACTATTTTATATAATGCACTCTCGTTATTCTGAGAAAAATTATAACTAAAGATCAATAATGGTTACAGATATTATCTTTCATTTAAAAACTTTGCAATTATTATTTTTTTTCCCTCCTGGGGTTCGGTAATAAATTGATATTCTATGGTAAGGTATTAAAATTTGACATAATCTATGAATAACCATTATTCAATATTTATGTTTTTGTTTACATATTAAAACAGATACTCTGATTATAAAATCCAAAAATTTACGCATGTTCAGTAATTAATTATATTCTAAACAGAATAGATTCATATTAATGATCTAACAAACATTTCTTCAAGCAAGAATAATTGAACATCTAAATCTGGGAATACTTGTAATCTCTCCAAGTAAATTGTTATTGGGATTCAGTAGAGAAAACAATCATCAAGCAAAGTAACATCACTTTAAAATAATTATTAGTAGTGACATCATTCATTGTTGTTGAAGATTTCGAAAAAGATTTTCATATTTTTAACAAAAAAAAATCAAGAGACTTCATAAACCTGTTCACTGGTCTCTGTCAAGGACAAGAAACTTCAGTAATATCAGTGTTTGGAAAATCATAGATGATTTTTTCTGGCTTTGAGTGAAAAAAAAAGCAAAGTGACAACCTCTTGCCTTGGAAGTTTTCATAGAAATGATGGTTTTCATGATTTGGAAATTTTAAGAAGAAAATTACAAATGTATGATGATAACATCCAATAATTCTGAGGTTTTTAGGAATTTCTCACTAGAAAGGGATGGTTTATAATCTTGAAGTAGAAAGAAATTAAAGTAGAACAACAAAAATCTATGTTTATGGTGTTGAATTTTTTTTACCAGAAAATTAGTATTCTGTATCTTCCTTCTGGATATGGACCTCATCGGATGAAACATGAGTGAGTGAATCATTTCTTAGAAAGAAAATAATTGAATTACAGAAAAGGATATAATGCGGTGAAACTAGATATAAAGGAAGGATAACGGGTGAAACCGCAGTAGTGCAGAAAATATGAGAATTGGATGGAAGGTACTTGCCGACACGTGTTTCTGCTTATTGGCTTCTTCAGGGCAAGGCAATATAATGTTTTTAAACAATTCAGATTCAATAGTGGATGCTGTGCAAACTAAACTGGACTACAGAGGGGTATTTGCCCAATGTGAAAACTGAAAATGCTTATAACTTTTTAACGCAGCTGAATATGGAAAAACCGTAATGGAAAAAGTGTTTTTTTTTATCTCAAGAACCTACGGTTAAAATAACCGCAGTGGTCAAAGACTCACCCTGTATAAGACGATTACGAATTTCCTTTTGTCCGACTTGTAGACGAGGCGTCTGTGGGTAAACCAAAATATCCAGCAAAATCCTCGCGCGATTCAAAATTCCAATTTTTGAAAACCTGATGTTATCAATATTATAATGAAACATCGGAACGATAAAAATAAACTTTACGAAACCTCCAAGTGCGACGAATATCCTGAATCAATACCCCATTTCCACACTGAATAAAATTCAAAGTACCTTTGATCATAATATCCATTATTCGAGATCGAAAACCAGCAGGACCTAAATCTCTCACGTAGCTAATCTCGGGTGAGCGCTTACCAGCCAGACTCCAGACTGAAATTTATGGCGAAAGCATCAAGGACATATTGCGGCCATTTAGCATAATTCGAGAGTCCGGGGGAAACAGCTGCTGGCCACCGTTCTCGGACGGAAATCTACTAATTGTTTTCTGTTCGGGAGCGTGGATTATTTCAGTAATTAAGGATAAGAGCAGAAAGAACAACTCCGGTACATAAATACCATCCGTCGTAATGGTCCATTAGAGAGCTTACTCTGGACGAATCGAAGGCGGATGGAAGCTGCCCATTCTCTTTGAAGCGAGCTTTCAATTAGGATTGTTCACTTGTCTTTTCAATGCTACTTTGTGGGACAATAAGATGAATTTCATGATTTCTCCGACATCTGCACATTCGTTTACCCAATTCGCCAATAATATTGTATGTCACCATCTAGATTTAGAAGTCGAGCGCAAGGCACATACTGCTGTACCACTCTTTACTGGAACCATTTCGCTGCATTTTCAGGTCCCCATTAGAGAACCACTGGATAAGACCAGAACGCCATTGTCATATACTTGAAATCCTAAATTTCTAGTCTGTAGTTCATTTAGTTCCAGAGTTATGCAAAGTTTCGCATTCATGATACTCACTCATGATCATCAAGATTGAACTGGTACTTCAAATTATTTCAGAGAGCTAAAATTTGGTACAGAGCTAGGGTATATTGGCCACATAAAAAACTATAAAAACTACGATAATCAAAGATCTGCAATACCTGGTAACCCTGGTTAGAACCTACAAGCATTCAACCAAACTATTACAGATTGACATGTACTTAAACAGTCTTAACCGCCTAAAAGAATAAATGATAAACAAGAATGGACAATACGAAAAACTGTTGCTACATTATTAGGCTCAACTTTTGTAAGTTTAGCTCTGATAGTGTCCTGAGTTTTGAATGCAGTCGTTATGTTGTATCTATTTCCAATTCTTCTCATTTTCTCCGACAAACCTTTTACATAAGGAATTACGGTTTTAATGGTCTGATTTATATCTGTTGGCTCAATTTTAGCTGATTTATATATGGAAATTTTCGAACAGAAGGCATTAGAAAAATATGTACTTAAACCCAAACTGTGGAAAAGATATGTAGATGATACTTTCATTATTTGGCAACATGGAAGAGACACTATAGATGGATTCCTTCAATATCTAAACAATCAAGAGGAATCAATTAAATTCACAATTGAAATCGAGAAGGACAGACAACTTCCATTCTTAGATGTACTCGTACATAAACAAAATGGAATCCAAAGAACCACTGTGTATAAAAAGCCAACGAACACAGGACAATATCTACATATTGAGTCAAACCACCAACTAAACACTAAATTGGGAGTAGCAAAATGTTTATTTGATAGAGCAATAAATATTTGTTGCACTGAAGAAGACCAAAATGAAGAAATAAATAACATCTCGAAAACTCTTAGAAGCAATGGCTACCCCAAAAAGATATTAGAAAAAGCTAAACGAACAAGAGAAAGTCAACCTGAACCAACAGATATAAATCAGACCATTAAAACCGTAATTCCTTATGTAAAAGGTTTGTCGGAGAAAATGAGAAGAATTGGAAATAGATACAACATAACGACTGCATTCAAAACTCAAGACACTATAAGAGCTAAACTTACGAAAGTTAAGCCTAATAATGAGACACAAAGGACAAAGATCTGCATATATGAATTACCTTGCGAGTGCGGAAGATCTTACATCGGAGAAACTAAACGCCCTCTGAATGTACGAATAAAAGAACATCAGAAGCTTCTACGAGTACTAGACACCGACAAATCCAGGTTAGTCCAACATGCTGTAGATGAGAATCATCGTATAAAATGGGATGAAGCATCAATAATATCCAAAGAAGAAAAACTTGCAAGAAGAAAAATCAAAGAAGCAGCATTTATGAAAATAACACCTGATTCCATAAGTGCTCCATCTATAGATCTGCCAGAAGTTTGGACGCCGATAGTTCGATCCAACTTAAAAAGATCATCATATCACAGATGAGTATATAACATTGTTCATTTTTCTTTCATGACTTCTGTCATATTGACTTTTGAAAATTGATAATTTTCAAAAGGTTTTTTACTTTTCCTCCTTGATAAAGATAGAAGATGTCTATCTAAACGTCGGAAAACATTACATCCACAATAGATGATGGTAATAGCCCAACTAATCATTCAAAACAAATATGTCCAAGTTTCTACAAAAACAAGTGAAATACAAAAAAAAACATTCTGTAAAAATCTAGCCAAGTCTATGGAGACGTTTGTTCATCTCTAAATATAATGAAATCAAGACAAAGTTGTGCCAAATCTGAGGTTCCTTACTGCGATTTATTTATTATTATAGTTAAAGTTGTGTGACTTGGCCGGTAAAGGGTATACAAGAAGCAGAACCAGGTGCAAGATACAATTGCACCAATTTGTCGCCAGAACTGTTGTTTATTCAATCAACTTTTTCTTAGTGGCAATTTTCCATCTTCAATGGGTATATGTTCAATGGGCAAGTCACACAACATTAACATAAAGAAATCACAGTGAGGAATCCTAAACTTGGAACGATTTTTTCAAGATTTCATTTCAAGAAAATCAACTTAATGTCTTATGGAAAATCATGAAAAAAATTAAAATGATAAAGCTGTTGCCAAATTTCCATCCATCTGGCAACACTGGAAATTTGAAAGTATATCAGAAATGAACCTTAGATAATCTAATATTGATCTCAAATTTTTGAAATATTTTCCCGCTGTATTAATAGTATATTATATACCGCGGGACTGAAGTAGTACATTTAATCCTGAAGGTAAATTTACCTGAATGATTAAATGTACTTCAGTCGCAAGGTATATACGATACTTTTCGTACTTCCAGTATGATTTTATTAATTATTTATTTATTTTATTATTTATTATGTTTCCGCAGGATCTTCGAAACAAACACCAGTTCAATATGATAAGGACCTATCTGTTACGCGTCAGTTACCTGCTGCAGGAAAAGCCCAGGAAAGACTGGTCAATATGACGAACTGTGACAATATTAATTTGAATATTAACGTTAATTACCATTCTAATTAATTGTATTTTTCAATAAAATATCCCTTAAATTCGTTTGTTTGTGATTTAATCGTTCCGGGAGTATTTAATCCCGGAGGGATTAAATGTGACACTTTAGTACCTGTCACAAGGGAGTGAAGTTGTCACTTTAGGCCCGGAAGTACGAAAAAGATATAGTCTCCCAGGCAGACTTCCCGATTTGAATCAAAAAAATATCCCAAATTTGAGCATTTTCGATATCCAAATGCGATAAGTTTTTATTTCACATTCATTTGCAACTTACTCAGGAATGTTCCGAATTAGACACTTGTATTGGAAGCTTACCTGGAAAAAAAGTATTATTAAAGTATATATATGTATCATTAGATCTGATAGTTCTTCTTAATATTAAATGCAATATTCAATGGTACCCGAGTTGCCTTTCAAATTTCGTTATTAGAGAATAAAAAGAAATATTAATCATCGAAGATTGCTTCATTGTTTTCCAAAATATTCCCCATTAAAATCTATACACTTTTGCATGCGTTTAAACCAATTGTCGAAGCACTTTTGCCACTCTGATAGAGGTATCGTGGTTCGAAGCACCGCGATCGTATTTTTGGATCATTTCTTTCGACCAATCGACACTAGCCTTTTTCTGAGCGATTGACAAATTATATGGAACCCAACGCGAACAAATTTTTTTGACGGTCAATATTAAATGTATGTTGGTTCATAAATTGTGAAGATGTGATAATTTTTTTGAAAATGATCGAGATTTGAAATTCACTTGATATTTTCAATATGCTTAGACCATTTCCAGCAGTGTAGATTGAATTTCTAGGCATGACCAAATAAGATGCAGTTAATGGAGCGAGATCTACATAAACATACCGGAATGTCAATAGTAGGAAGCGATGTGTTAATATCAGTGCGATTGAGTTGACCAAATGCACCACCCATTTTCAGTTCAATGGCAAGGAAATCACATAAACAATTGTATGATGCAATTACGGATAGAAATGAATAGGAATTATATTATCCTCCAGTTCCATATGGGTGGGTTAACCATGTCGCTGGATTCCCACTGTTGAACGCTTCATTACAAGAAAATGAGATGAATAAATCAATTCAATGATTGCATTTCAATTGAAATGGAAGGGAAATATTTTGCCTGGACACTCTCTCGAGTCTATACGAGGGTCACTTGTTATATTATTCCCAATTATTTAATATATTCCACAAAATAGAATTACCAGATTGAAGTCACGTAAACCATTATGGCATAATACGTTCTTCAATTTCAACATAAGTGATAAAGAATTATGGAAGACTGAATGGAACTCTTACGAAATGTTCAATAAGTATCTCGTTTCTGATCCTTCTGAAGAAATTTATGGTTTTGATCTTCCAAGAAAAATTTGGACAGTTCTTAATCGTTTGAGAACAGGTCATGGTCTTACATGAACTACTTACAATACAATGGAAAAACAGCATGAAAAATAAATGAAATTCATGTGAAATAAATAAATCTAATGAACTTTCAGACTTCTTAAGAAATGAATAAATAAACAACAAAAAATTAAAAAACATATAAGAAAAATAGTCATTTCACATGAAAAAACTTATGCTACATATACAACACTTATCAACAATAAAAAACATTTATTGTCATAAAAATACTTATTCTAGTTAAAATCGCGTCATATTTTATATGATTTTTAACTTAATTGCTATTTCGTACTATGCCAAAAAAGTTTTACTTCAATCGCGAGTGAACGTTACACGCAGTCTTTTTTTTTCCTCAGTAAAGCCCAAATTTCCTTCTCTTGAAAAGAGTGTATCCCATCGAAAATCATAAATGAATTAATATATTTTTTTCATTGAACTCTGGTACTTCGAAATACCTAATTTATTAAAGTGCAATTCACTCGCCTTGGGATCTTCTTGTAGATAACAGAATAAACTGTCACTATTGACAACTCATTGAATTCATTAAAGAAATATCTAGGAATTGTATAATTTTTCAGTCAAAGGAAAGAACTCTTGATGGTTTAATCTATTTACAAGATTCTTAGAAGTTAAAAATGGAATATCCATTCTTAACTTTACAAACTCAGTAAAATTGATTGAAATGCGATTCATACATATTGAAATAAGCAATTAACCAAAGATGAAAATTTAAATGAACCGCATGAATGATTTGCTGAAGAAACAAAGGTAAACATTGCATATGTACCCACTACTAGATTTTCTAATCTCCACCCGTATTCTTTGTACTTGCAATAATTGACAAAGATACTTGAAAAGGTGGGACACACCAACAAGTTCCTTATGATCTATTTCAATTATCTGGAATATCTGAATAAGAAGGTCGTTCGTGGTGTATATAAGAGAGAATTGATTTCAAATCCACATTGTATCTCAAACTTACAAGCAACAACATGAACTCATTTGTAAGTATTTTAGAGTTAGATAAATCCGAAAATTGAGTAAATGTTCAACTTTAAATTAATATATTTCGGGTTCTTTGAACCGAAAATTGATTCGTGTTTAAGTTCTGTCTCTTTAATAATGCTGACTGCCAGGATAACACTCGTATACGCTCATTGTTATCAAATAAGTTTTCATTCAAGAGTTTTTCTGCAAATATAGGGACCCTTTCTGTTTGTTTTCTTTTTATTTTTATTCTATGTCAAGAAGTATATTTCTGGGAATTTCATACACAAGAATTCATTGTTTTACTTTCTGTATGAGAAATAGATTTTGGACAGGGACTCGTCTGTGAGATCAAAGTTGGAATTTTAGTTGTACTCGTAAATATTGAATTTGATTTCATATTTTAGTATGGCTTTGAAGCTGATTGTATAGTCGAAACATGACAATCGGAAAATAAATTGTTATAACGATATAAAGAGTCAAAACCTTTACCTGATATATGAACTTCCATCATCAGTTTTACATTTTTCTACAAAGTATTTATACCTGAGTGAACCACTGTAAAAATAAATGAGAATAGATCAAAATTCCTATACACAGAGTTTGACAAAAGTCATTTTACAATTTCTGGTATTCACGCATGCGCCTATTCTCGGCCAGTATAATACCTAGGCCGGAAGGAGGCAGCTGAAACGTAGCGAGTGTAGTAGTGTTGTTATGTACGTTCGTTGCCGTGGCTGCCTGTGTAAAGTACAAGAAAACGAACGTAATTGTTTGCTCATTTCTTACCTAAAACTTGACAGAGATTATGCTGAAATTTTAGAAGAATTTCGCCATTCGATGAATCTATGTATTCTTCACCGAGTAGTATATTTATATCCTTTCCAGATCGTCACAGTTTTGGCTTGCGTAGCCGCAGCTTCAGCAGCACCTAGTTTGCTTGCTCCTGGATGTTGTGGAGGTGCCCTACTCATACCACCAAGTGCAGCAGTCACAATATCCAGGCCGGCTCTACTCGCTCCACAATTAGCAACAATTGGAGTTGCAGCCCCCTTAGCAGTGGCCGCTCCTGTAGCAACTGGTGTAGCGGCTATAACTGCTGGAGGTGGTTCCATCGCAGCAACTGGACTCGGCGCTGCCGTCCGAGGACCACCAACTGCCCCAGTTGTCATCGCTGGACCATCTGGCAAGATAGCTGCTGATGGACTTTGGGGACCAACAGCCAATATTGGAGGACTTGGTGCTTTGGGTGCTGCAGGATGGTAGATTCAAGAAATATGGCGTTCTCGACTTCGACTGATATACGACTTGTGATACTCAATTTTTGAATAGGTACCAGTTCAACGTTTAGTCAATATCCTAATAAAGATTTTTCATTTGAATTTTTTGTTTACTACTTTTGACCCCTTCGGAACTGAAACGGCAACAGCAAAGGTTTAGTTCGTGACGAATCTTGCAGCTTGTATCAGGAATTTGTTTTCATAGTTATTTTCCTAACAAGTGCGGAAAGTGATATTTTCCCGGGAAAAACACTTTCCGCACGAGTTAGGAACAATGTTTTTTCTGCAAGCGCTTATACGAGATCGATTTCAACACACAGATCAAATGTGAATTGATCATTCTAAATACACATGAATGACAAAAGTCTCTGACAAGTCGTTACCATTGTACTCTCATCGTTGACGTTCGGTCCATAGAAACTACAAGCCTATGAAATAAATTTAAACTGTAATAATATTCATAAATTCTTTATTAATTGAAAAGAAAACTAGACTAACAGCACATAATAATGAATTTTGATAAGGAATCTATGTACATTCTGTTTCTTCCCATTTTCTTCTTCTTCTAATGCATATTCACTAATGAATGTTTGCGACCACACGATTCATTTCTATTCCGTCTCTAGCTGGATGTATTAGGCTTTCCATTGTTCGCAAGCCTGTCCACTGTCTTATGTTACGTAGCCATGACATCCTCTTTCTTCCCATTCCTCTCCTTCCTTCAATCTTTCCCTCGATAATAGATTGTAGAAGCTGGTATTTCGGGTTTCGCATTATATGCCCTAGGTATGCAGTTTTTCTTTTTTTGATCGTCAGCAGCAATTCACGTTCTTTATTTATTCTTCGTAGGACATTTTCGTTGGTCACTCGGGTCGTCCATGGGATTTTTAGTATTCTGCGATATACCCACTATTCTATTTTATTCATTGTGACCACCTTTAGTGTCCAGCTCTGCACACCGTACAGTAACACCGACCAAATGTAACACCTCACAAATCTCACTCTCAGGTTTAGGTTAAAGTCCGCATTGGTAAGAATACGTTTAAATTTCATGAATGTGTTGCGGGCATTTTCTATACGACATTTTATTTCCAGGTCAGATGTCCAGTCTTCAGTGAGCCATACTCCAAGGTATTTAAACTTATTTACACGCTCAATTAATGACCCATCAGATGTTAGTTTTGCATTATTGAGTCTGTCTGGTTGACGAGTAATGACCATATATTTTGTTTTTTTGGCATTTATTTTAAGGCCCATTCTCTCGCTGTGTTGTCCTACTACGTCGACAGGGTATTGAAGATCATTCATATTGTCAGCAATTGAGACCGTGTCGTCCGCGTAGCGAATGTTATTAATCCATGTTCCGTTGACTTTAATACCCCTCTCAACGTCCTCAAGTGCCCCTTGGAAGATGTTCTCAGAATACAAATTGAATAACAGAGGTGAGAGAACACACCCTTGCCGGACTCCTTTGCAGATTTCAACATTATTGCTTTGTTCTCCATCGATCTTTATGTGAGCAGATTGTTTCAGATAGAGATTTTCAATGCAGCGAATATATTTGCCGTCTATATCCATTTGCCTCAGAATTGTTAGTAATTTATGATGTTGAACTCTGTCAAAGGCCTTCTCGAAGTCTATGAAGCATAGGCATACATCTTCCCGCTGATCGTGGCAGTTTTGTATCAGTACTTGTGTTGCTACAAATGCTTCTCGAGTTCCCAGGCCTTGTCTGAATCCGAATTGCGAGTCGCTGATGTTTTGCTCACATTTTCTGAATATTCTCTGATGAATTATCTTGAGGAACAGTTTTAAGGAGTGGCACATAAGGCTGATAAGTCATCCTCGCATTTCCTAGCGTTATTCTTTTTTGGCAAAGGTATGAAGGTAGATGACAACCATTGAGCGGGATATTGACCGGTTTCATATATTCTATTGAAGAGTTTGTGAAGAACTGTTACCCCTTTGTCGTCAAGCAGTTTAATAAGCTCTGCAGTTATCTCATCGGGACCAGGTGCTTTGTTATTTTTCAGTGTGCGGATGGTCTTTTCTATTTCTGCTTTTGTTATTGAGGGTCGTGATAGATCATCCTCCGTATCTTGGCCAAGAGTTCTGTCATCCGAGAATAAGTTTCTGATATAATTTTCCCATATTATTTTTCGCGCATTGATGTCGCCTGTGATTTCGTTATTCTCATTTGTTATGGTAGAGAAGTTTCTTTTTCGGTATATTCCTGCCGTTTCTTTTAGTTTCTTGTGCAAGTTGAGATCATCATGTAGGGTTTGTAATCTTTCCATAATTTCGCATTCATGTTTTAAACATTCATTCTTTGCTATTCTAATGTTTGCTCTTATTTGTTTTTGAATTTTCAGGTAGTTCTCTTGGTTCCTCTGGGTTTTGAATTTTCTACGTTCGTCCATCAATGAAAGAATCTCGTCAGTTATCCATGGCTGCTTGTGTTCTCGTGTTTTATATCCTATTACTTCTTTAGCTATATTCATTATGATATTTTGAGTATTTTCCCAGATATTGGTTAGGTCTTCATCTGATTCTATTTTTGGTATAATTGTTTCTATTTGATGGTTAATTTCTCTACTCACACTGTCCCTAAGCTCTTTTTCCTGCAGGGATTCGTAGGCTATTTTCCTTTGTGGGGCTATTTTGTTGTGTTTTGCCATTTTCACTGTAAGACAGGCCAAAAGCAAAACATGATCAGAAGGTACGTCTGCTCCTGGATATGTGCAAGCTCTGGTGATAGATGTTCCAAAACGTCTGTTAATAAGGATAAAGTCTATCTGATTACGCACTATGTTATGTGGTTTGTCTGCTGGAGAAATATTCAGTTATTAGTTATATTTATTGTAAACGTGCAGTTGGTCGCGTTATGCAAATATATAGCAGAAGGTCGAAGTCAGTTGCTCCTTCGAAGATAATGATTCTGTATTACAGTTTGAAGAGGAAGAAGCAAAACGTTGAATATTTGCCATCATATTGTTCGAAGGCTCTTTGGAAGGTAATGATTCTGTATTACAGTTTGAAGAAGAAGAACCATTCAAATTAAGAATTTCAGTGGACATTTTTTTTCTGGTTAATAGATTCTTCCAAGTACCCCTCAGCAACAGCAGGTGACTTCCAACCTCCTAAACGTTTAATATTTGTGATACCTTCTCCACAATTGGCTAGGAAAGTAGCCGAGGAGCGCCTAAAACTGTGTCCTGTGTATAATTCCGGATTTTGTAGGCGTAAGTAAGCTGCAATTTCGGACGGTATTTTTCCTATTGTATTGATTCCGACAGGTTGAATCTTACATTTTCCCCGATTATACTTTATGAAAAATCGGCGAGGAGGTATTTCCTTTGGACGTAAATTCATATATTTTCTGTATAGATCCATTATTGGTGCCTTGGGATATAAAGTCTCCTTTATCATCTATATCGTCGATGGTGAGTTTTGTAAGTTTCTCTCGTCTGCAGGCACCAGCTAATTCAAAAATTGTTACCAACTTCATCATCAAGTAAATTTCATCAGACGCCTCACTCATGAATTTTGTTATTTCCTCTTCATTAAAAGTTTTGGCCTTTTTGGGACGAAATCCTATATTCTGTCGTTTAATGAAGGCAGTTAATTTATGTAATTTTCCAATATCCAAATCCTGTTTCAGTTTACAAACACTCTTTATCATTGAATATCGGGACCATAATGTGTTTGGTCTCCAAATTTTGGACATTTCCAAAAAATACGCCGTAAACACTTCCTCCTTCATCGGTTGAACCTTTTTGGAATCACACCAATCAATGAATTCTGAATATTGCTTCTCATATTTCATCTTCGACTTGGCCGGTAACAAATTTAAACTCGCTTCATAAAAAGCTGCTAATATTTCTTCGGGCAGGCCATCATCAGATCCCGAAGTATCCATTTTACCGGAGCGTACTGATTGAATTCGAGTTGATATCATTTATATTTAAACACAATTTCATAATATAATGACAATGTATTAATTCTTATTCACATGCCGTTTTCATAGTAACGTCGTCGGTGGCATAGAGATATATCATTATTCAGTTTATTCTTTAGAAAAAGCGTGCGAGAAAAACCGTTGCTAATCCATTACCACACGCATTTGCGTGCGGTAATGGAATAGCAGGGGTTTTTCCACACTGTTTGGCAATGTGACTCTTTACGAATTGAAATACGTGCGGGAAAGAGAATGAAAGTACACGCTTGTAGAAAAAATATTTTTCATTTGAGAAAGTTATCCGATGAAAATCCTTGTCAGAAATCCGACTCGCCCGAGTTTCCCAATTCTATGGCTTACATGGCAAAAAAATAATACGTATAAGATTGCATCAATATCCCACGATATCGAAAACCAGCGGATATTTCCATTCAACCCTCTGCAATGAAAATAAACCAATATCCATATTTCAAAATGGCGCACTCACCGAAATATTTATGATTTCCGTGCTTGCACGTTAATATCAACATACGGCCGTAACTTCCGCAATCTGTTAGGCCATTATGCCCTAACAAAACGTCCGGATAATGCTGGTATTGAAAATAAGCGGTTATAATTACATTTCCTCCAGTATAGCGTACCTAAATCGGAAAAGAGGATCCGCAATAAGGTACGCGATACCAATTACAAAACGGGCCCCTGAAAGGGCCAGCAAATGGCTAGGCTTTTCCAATAATGCATCGCGTTTTCAATTACGACCCCCTGCGGTTTGGGTCTCGATAAATGGAAAATTTTTACGATTACTTTGTTATCTGAGTTGATGCGTTTTGATGGCCGTGAAAATTTCTTTTTTGCGCGCTTTTTCTAGTTGAACAGCATGCAGAGTGTACATTGTAGCAGTTTAGAAGCTCAACTTTTGCTTTAGCTTTTGATAAAATAAGTCACAGATTATTGCTTCGGAGACTCGCTGAGGAGGGCATAGAATTGAAAAAAAGTGGTATAAGAATATTGTATTTGTTTGGCGTAAAGAATCACTAGTTGAAATTAACCCAGAGGTCAAAAATTCACCCTGTATAAGTGGCTCCAACCCTCGGTAATGAAAATAAAGCATTATCCATGTTTCAATATGGACCACTCACTGAAATATTTATGATTTCCGGTTTTGCACTTTAATATAAACGTATGGCCAGAATGTCCGCAATCCGTTCATCAGTTATTCATTTCAAAATATCCGATGAATACTGGTATTGAAAATAAGCTGATAAAATAACATTTCCTCTCGAACTGCGTACATATATCGAAAAAGAGGAGTTACAATAAGCTACGCGATATCAAATACAAAACAGGCCTCTGAAAGGTCCAGCAAATTGCTGGCCTTACCAATAATGCATCCTGTTTTAAATTAAAACCCTCTACGGCATTTTTTCCAATATAAGGCGAGTTTATAGAACGAACTGTATTAAATCGTATTCAGTGCATTTTGATGTGTTATTTCTAGTTTTTTTTTCATGAAACTGAGGTAATGTAATGGAGAAAACAGTTCTTAGCGAATAAATAGGAATTTAGAAAATTTCAAATATACGTTCATGTCAGGCAAAATGATAGCTCGCTGTTTTACTGAAACTAGAGTCCAAAAATTGACTCAATACGCCAAAAACAACATCCTTTCATTCATTGATGACGAGATATTGTTGATGATGGAGCTCGTGTTGAATGATTATTTGGGCTATTACCATCATCTATTGTGGATGTAATGTTTTCCGACGTTTCGATAGACATCTTCTATCTTTATCAAGGAGGAAAAGTAAAAACCTTTTGAAAATTATCAATTTTCAAAAAGTCAATTGACAGAAGTCATGAAAGAAAATGAACAATGTTATATACCAACTCATCTGTGATATGATGATCTTTTTAAGTTGGATCGAACTATCGGCGTCCAAACTTCTGGCAGATCTATAGATGGAGCACTTATGGAATCTGGTGTTATTTTCATAAATGCTGCTTCTTTGATTTTTCTTCTTGCAAGTTTTTCTTCTTTGGATATTATTGATGCTTCATCCCATTTTATACGATGATTCTCATCTACAGCATGTTGAACTAACCTGGATTTGTCGCTGTCTAGTACTCGTAGAAGCTTCTGATGTTCTTTTATTTGTACATTCAGAGGGCGTTTAGTTTCTCCGATGTAAGATCTTCCGCACTCGCAAGGTAATTCATATATGCAGTTCTTTGTCCTTTGTGTCTCATTATTAGGCTTAACTTTTGTAAGTTTAGCTCTGATAGTGTCTTGAGTTTTGAATGCAGTCGTTATGTTGTATCTATTTCCAATTCTTCTCATTTTCTCCGACAGGCCATTAAAACCGTAATTCCTTATGTAAAAGGTTTGTCGGAGAAAATGAGAAGAATTGGAAATAGATACAACATAACGACTGCATTCAAAACTCAAGACACTATCAGAGCTAAACTTATAAAAGTTAAGCCTAATAATGAGACACAAAGGACAAAGAACTGCATATATGAATTACCTTGCGAGTGCGGAAGATCTTACATCGGAGAAACTAAACGCCCTCTGAATGTACGAATAAAAGAACATCAAAAGCTTCTACGAGTACTAGACAGCGACAAATCCAGGTTAGTCCAACATGCTGTAGATGAGAATCATCGTATAAAATGGGATGAAGCATCAATAATATCCAAAGAAGAAAAACTTGCAAGAAGAAAAATCAAAGAAGCAGCATTTATGAAAATAACACCTGATTCCATAAGTACTCCATCTATAGATCTGCCAGAAGTTTGGACGCCGATAGTTCGATCCAACTTAAAAAGATCATCATATCACAGATGAGTATATAACATTGTTCATTTTTCTTTCATGACTTCTGTCATATTAACTTTTTGAAAATTGATAATTTTCAAAAGGTTTTTTACTTTTCCTCCTTGATAAAGATAGAAGATGTCTATCGAAACGTCGGAAAACATTACATCCACAATAGATGATGGTAATAGCCCAAATAATCATTCAACATCCTTTCATTCATAATAAATTTTTACATAACTCAATGTCTATTCTCACCTTTCGAGTTTCATTCAGGCGAAAAATAAGAAAACACTGTATGATATCTTCTGAATAATAAATGCATTAAAAAAATTATGTAAATAAATGCAGTCGAGACCATGCAAATTTATGCAAAATTCACTGAACGAACAACGATCGATCTCAGTGGAAGAAAGAATAGGCTATCAGATTTTATTAAAACCCTACAATTTTTCAGGTAAGTTTCTAAATCACGTGACAAACGGTTATCAATTCTGGGAGAGTGTATCGAGCATCGTTTAATGGATACTATGACATTATTGACTTTCACAGAATAATCAAGAAATATTGTTCAGAAAGTATAATTAGAGTAAACCAACATGAAATATATTAAATATTTAGGGAGAAGTTTTCATGTGAGTTTAACGAATTAATTGACTGGAACAATCAACAATGAATTGGAAACAGGCATTTTGATGCATAAATTAAATACATTTTTTCATCGAAGAAACAATGACTCATTTCTCCTTGCAGAAGTTCTGGTTTCATAGTTTCTGATTGACCATTTACAGAATCACCTTGTAACATTCCACCTTATGCTGATACGCCACTGGCGTTATCCAAACCGTGGCAATAAATCCCATGGTTAGAATCGGAGAAAGAAGAAGAGCGTACCTCTCACCGTCTCGTGTCAACGTCGAGCAGCGCAAGTGCGTTGTGTTGAGGAAAACGCAAGAGGAATGACGGGATTGTCGGTTGGGTTGTGAGAGAAGAGGTGAGACCCAAAAAGTGTTAGTGACTTTGTGTGAGAGAATATACTTTTTTTATCGACCGTGTAGCACCATGATTTACCAATTTCAATTAACCGCAGAAATCCGCTTTAAAACTGTCTATGAGCATTTCATTTGTCATTGGAATGATCTACTTAACGCGCCGAATCGGTCGATATCGCATGGTCGATGTTCTCGATCCAGTTTGTCTTTTCACTGTCGAGAAGCTGCTGAAATAACACAGTGTTTTCGTAGATTTTATATGCGAATTTTTCCTGGTGGAAGAGATTTTCCGGTGAGTTTTCATTTATGATCAGACGGGGTTTATTCGATCCTAAATATCATGTTTATTTAATGCATTTAATTATTTTTTGTGTAGATGACAAAAAGATGTCGTATAATTCTGGTCGTACCGCCATTTTTTTACTTTTCCATTTGAGAATATCTGGTGGATCAGCTCACCTTCATTTACTTTGATATTGTACCTAACTTTATTATTCAATTTCAATTATTTAATTTTTTTGTTTTCTCGGTGTCCAGAGTTCTCTGAATTTTTAGTGTCGAACTATCTGCGCCATTGGGTTCTTTTCTGAACACGTGGTTATTTTTTCTTCTTTTAAAAGATTTTCGTTTGTAAAATGATGCATTTAGAGAACGATGGAAACTAAGAGATTTTTATCAAGTCAAAACTTATAAACCCGATTTTCACAGCCAAACCCGTCGGGCTATGGAATTTTGTCGTCGACCTATCAAGTACAAAATTCATTGAAGTAGAGAGCTCGTTGCCAACTTGCAGCAGTGGCGTACAGAACGTTTCTTTAACTGAAAAACCACCAGAGAAGATAATTATCGAACGTTTCTTCAACTGAAAAACCACCAGAGGAGATAATTTTCCTGGAATCTGTTGAGCTTGTTGCCAACTTGCAGCAGTGGCGTACAGAACGTTTCTTTAACTGAAAAACCACCAGAGAAGATAATTATCGAACGTTTCTTCAACTGAAAAACCACCAGAGAAGATAATTACCGAACGTTTCTTCAACTGAAAAACCACCAGAGGAGATAATTTTTCTGGAATCTGTTGAGCTTGTTGCCAACTTGCAGCAGTGGCGTACAGAACGTTTCTTTGACTGAAAAACCACCAGAGAAGATAATTATCTAACGTTTCTTCAACTGAAAAACCACCAGAGAAGATAAATACCGAACGTTTCTTCAACTGAAAAACCACCAGAGGAGATAATTTTCCTGGAATCTCAATATACAAGGATAAACAAGATAAGTTTCAGTGAAGGGGATGGTGATTACCTGTGAAACATACATGACCGAACATCTTGTCAATTCCACTCAATTTTGACTGTACATTTGTAAATAATTGATATTTGTAAAAAGTGGAATAAATGACGACTGTTCTATTTCGAACTTTCATTGATTAGGGTAGAGGCATCAAACCATTTTACCTGCTCTCCAGCTAGCCGGCCAAAATTATTCTATCTATATAATTAAATAAAGTTTCTTAGTTACAACCGCGATACTTTCTTTCATTTTTTCAGAGCCGCCGCTGGAACTCCATGACCTTCCCCGGGTTCCCAATTCCTTATCTTATACAATATTATAGTTATGGCACACATACCCTGGGGTCGTGACCATGACGAAGTCTTTGTATCTGGAGTTCTTGAGACTCCAGTATTGTAGTTAGTTTTAAATATAATAGTTGTCATCCTTTTCGAAAGAAAAAGTGGCAAATGTTACAATATTACAGAGTTGTTGAACGTGTATTCGAATAAAGAAATACAACGAATTTGATCCCAGTATATCCAGAAAAATCTTGGATAGCCTGAAAAGATAAAAACTTGAAATACAACTTCTCAAAGGGAATTCGCCAGTTGCTCCTTCATCACAACCCCAATATATCCCCAGGAACACAACAATAACCATCTGTTCCTTGTTTAATTACGAATTTAGACAACAGCAATCGCATACAACGTCATATATATGTAAATATTCGCCAGAATTTCCATTCTGGGCGCAGCAAAACATCGTGCCGCAATTATTGGAATAGTTCGCGCTACAAATAGCACGTCATAGATCAAGCGGTTTTTTTATATCTGCACCGCTTGGATTAATTATTCATCGCAGCCACAACTATGTCTGCTGTCAGTGTCAGGGGTTCCATTTCATTATTCAGTGGATATGGATCGAACCGGGCCCTCGCCAGGGGTGACCCTGTTTTCAAATTATTACGAATGGAGGGGTGCGGATATCCATTTCGGTGAAAAAATCAAGAATCATGTTGGGTAACCGCAAACAACTCAAATAAACCAGTTGGTAGCAAAAAATATTTTACGAACAACTACAGAGATATACTCCATTCAAAGTTTATTTGTATCGCGGGTTGCCATGATTTAAGTTTCTTGGGTTGGCATCAGTGTTTCTTCGGATTTCGACGTTGCCGATGTCAAGCAGTTAAGCCAATTTTCACTTGTCATCTGTCACATTTGATTTTGAAGAGAATCAAAATATTTCAGAATTTTTTTCAAAATGCCTAAAGTAATAACTAAAGAACAAAGATTTAGCATCAAAAATGCTATCTTGCACTCAAATCTGCGCATAGTGGTCAGGAAGTTATGGACTCAACGATACAGCAAAGTGTATCAAACATTTTCAACGTAAGTGAGATGTAAATATTATGTTTTATCCTAATCGAAATTTCATTACAGGTTCATATTAATTCAATCAGAGGAATTCTTAATGAAGACGACGATAAAGAGTTCCCTTCTATTGGTAGGCCCAAAAAAACACAAGAAGTAGACGATTTCATTTTTAGAAAAGACCTGCAACGACAAATTTGGAATTACAATTTGAAAAATGAACACTTTTCTATCGACACACTACTGACTTACGCTAAGGAACATTTGGATTATAAGGGAGAACGCACTTCATTATTCAATATTATTAAAACAATGGGTTATAAATATAAAAAGGTAAATGGACGCAAAATTTTATGTGAACAAAAACATGTCGTTGAAACCAAAATTACTTTCCTGAAAAAATTTTTGCAATTCAAGTCGATGGATGAAAACATAAGATTCGTGTTTCTTGATGAAACTTGGATTTACCAAAATGGTTCATCTGTTGGTCGATGGACACACGAATCTGATATGAGAGGAAATCCATAAAAAATTAAATCTGAAGGTAAAAGATTCACTGTTTTGCATGCAGGAAGTAATTTTGGATTTTTGAAGGGTTGTGATTTCATTTTAGATTCGAAGAATAATGACCGTGACTATCACAAGACTATGACCAGTGAAATGTTTCAAAATTGGGTTATTAATCAACTAATTCCAGCTTTATCAAAGCTTGCTGGTGAATTTGTGATCATAATGGACAATGCACCATATCATTCAGTGCAGTTGGATAAGCCACCAACTAGTTCAAGCAAGAAAATTGATATGCAGAATTGGTTGGTGAATAACAAAATTGATTTCGATCGGAATTTAAATAAAAAACAACTTTGGAATTTAATGTTACCATTTAGAACTGACCGACAGAGACGATACGTTATTGATGAACTTTTGAAAGAGCATGGACATGAAGTTCTTAGATTACCCCCATACCATTGGCAATATAATCCTATTGAAATGGCATGGGCGTTTTGTAAAACTTCTACAACAAGAACATAAATTCTCATCCTTACACAAGGGATAGAGTGTTCAATTTATGGACTCTGGCTCTTTCAAAATGAACACCTGAAATGTGGCAAAATTTTTATTTACATTGCGAACGACTTATTGAAGACGACTGGACGAAACATATGGGTAACCTACCTATAGATAATATTCCTCCATTTATTATTGGAAAGTGGAAAGTGATTCAGATCTAGAATTATCTGATGATGAGTCTGATTCGTTCACTGAAGTAATGAAGGTGGAATAATGTCGAGAAAAACTCAAGTTGTCACTTCATTTAAGGATATAATTCGAAATGTATGTAAGTAAATTATTGTTACATGCTAATATACAGTTATTATTAGGAGGATATGCTACTCATTTTCATTTAGTAAAAGGAGCACAATCTGTTGGCATTAAAAGAAGATTTTTCTCCTACAGGTGGATAAGTTTGTTAAGAATCATCAATCGGATAGCTCAACCTGGACTAATAGGCCCTTCCCCCATACCGAGCTTCTTCACTAGTGCACCAATATGACACAGAGAGCCCACCAAAGGCCAAACTACAAGCACTACCAATTTATGAACATCTAATATCATTGGAATGACTTTTTTTTATACAATAAGTACAATTAATAAATTATAAATGTAAAATTGGCAGGAAGACTTCGATCGATAGCCATTTGATGATTTTTTATTATCATGTGTATTTAGAATGATCAATGCACATTTGATCTGTGTGTTGAAATCGATCTCGTATAAGCGCTTGTAGAAAAAATATTGTTCCTAACTCGTGCGGAAAGTGATATTTTCCCGCACGAAACTGCCGTTATCCGAACGACGCGAAGCGTAGTTCGGGTAAGCAGTTGAGTTGTTAGGAAAATAACTATTTTTGGTGCCAACTGGTTTATTTTGGGCAAAAAACTCATGAGACATTTTTTGTTCACAATGAAACAGGCTATCGGAAATGAATTTTTAAATGGTAAACAAATAATAAGACAAAATGTTACATTGGAAATAAACTTTAGGGGTTGCGTTTCCCACCCTTACAACCATAGGGTAAACCAAATAAATAACTGGATAAGTGTCTGTTTGCTAGTAGGAAACGTTAAGTTAATTTCAATATTGTAACTTTTTTGGTGCTTGCTAAAAAAATTGTTATACAAATTTTATATACTCCCTTTGAGGGGCTGTATCTTAACAAGGGATGCTCCAATGAAGTTTCTTTATATGAAAAATCCTATCTTTTTTTTTTCGATGAGGAATCACCTCCTTGAATATTTTACACTTATTTAGTTAAACCCTGTATAATAAAATTTTTTCAGTATTATCGAGGTTCTAGGGGATTTACTGCTGAAAAATATATCGATTTTTATCTCAATTTCCCTATTATTGCAGATGTATGTCTTGCAAATTAAGCATCTGCCCTGTCGTTAGAAATTTCTGATGAATAATGCTCTCGAAGTTGTAAAGTTCATGCTCTAGTTAATACTGTGATACCAAAACTTCGTCCTCTGCAACCGCTCCCATATCTCCTTCACACTAGACCCGGATTTACTGTTTCAACTCTTCTTCAACGCCGATTTATGAGCACTGTACAGTACACACATACACCCAGAACCGAACCATTATTCAGCCAAGGGTTAGGATGGCCCCTTGGGGGATCTGCCGCCCCATAAATTTCAGTTACAGCATCCGGTTTCTATAGGGCAATTCATATTTTACACGGCTTACTACACAACTGAGGAGTTATTATTATATCTAATTAATTTATGAGCGCCATGTATATCCGGACCTCTTGTTTGTTTTGGGTTCTGCCCCGAAAATTGCATGGTTCTTGCAACAACATTCCGTGCGAGTAATATACTGGTTAATTATATGGGAAAATATTATGTTGTTCGTATGGATTATGTGTCGACAGCATATGGCGGCAGCCCACTTTTCGGCGTCAGGAAAACGTATAGGATGACGGTCGCAAGTTGTGTATTATTTATGCGAGAGATAATCAAGATTGCATCATTATTCTCTCTTGAAATTTTATCTTTTATCTGTTTGGTATCTACGATGAAAAATATTGAATAAATAAATAATAAATAGATATCAAATAAAGAACAACTTCGATATGACAAGTTGTTAATCGATATAGGCGGATATTCGTTGACAAAGAATACGAATTCGCTGTCATTTCCCTGTGTTTTACATGCTGATTTTGGGGCATAATTTCTGTTTTTTTTTTTGCGATGGCTAAGTACTTAGAGTTGTTGATTTACAATCCTCAATATCGAAAATGAATGCTGAAGGCCTAGGAGTACGAATCTTCTTTAGAAATGTGATTGTGAATGAGAAACACACTATTTCTAGTTAAAAACTTTTATTTTTACTTTGTAGGCGATCGGTTTCGGGTTTCAAAAAACCATCATCAGGCCAGCTGAAAAAATCAACAATATTTCAGACAAATACAGTATCATTCCGTTAGTATAAAACATTGATGTTATGAAAGTAATTATAGAGAAGGCAGGTGTGTGCAACATACCTTCAATCGAAGTAAAATGTGAAAGATCTTAACCATCTAATCATGAAAAATTTTTCGCAAAATCAAATCCACTATATTATCGCATATCGTGAGAATATCATCTTGTGGAGAAGATACGTAGATGACATATTTTGTGTGTGGTCAGGTACTGATCAAGAACTCACAGACTTTTTCGACTTAATAAATTCCAAATTTAAAATCAAATTTTCCTTAGGGAGGTCTTTGTCCTTAACCCACTTTGAAATCGTGTTTTGGCCTACTGGGGAATCCTTGTACCACCTAGCGCCTGGAACTTTATTCCAGAATGGATTTTGGGTCAGGAATAGTCTGTCGCTCTTGATATTGACATCTCTCTTCTCTCTCAATTTCTGGAACAGTCTCACTGGGCACTTGTCAGGGATTTCCCGATTCTCCACCAGCCACTTGCTGTCTGATAATTTTTTATCACCACCTTGTGTGGTCTTGCTGAAAATTGGATTGTATTCAATTCTCCCAGTTGTTTCCCCGTCATTTCGCTGTTCTGCCTTGAAGTGATGTATTGACGCCATACTGCCCTCACCACCTCTCCAAGCCAATTCCACTGATATTATCATGAATAATTTTTTCTGGAGGCCATCAGGAGTTTCCTCGTCCCAAACAGTGGTCATTGCATCCCAATTTCCGGAATAGATTGTAAAGCCTTACGCTTGGCATCACGAGCTCCTCGAGCGGTCTTGAATGCAGCATCCGAAAATGGGTTGATTTTGATGTCGAAATCGTTCAAATACTTTTCTTGAAGTAATTTGGCAGTCTGATTCCACATTGTTTTTATTGTACCTTCCTTATAGTCTTCTCCATCCATTTTCTTCATATTGTAAGCGTAATCTTTCATAATGTTTGCCAATTGCGCTTCACTCGTTTCAGCACTCAATGTGTATTCCCTCTCAGTACAAAAAGTAGTAAATTGGTTCCAAACTGTTTTTTTGCCTTCTCCGTATTAATGGGAACATTTCCTTTGACTTTTTTATCGATGGTAGACAGAGAACAAACTCCAAATCGACTCATTTTCATGCAAAATCTCCAATTTTCACAATTGAATTCAACCTGTCAGTTTGACGTGTGCTTAATTTGACTGGATCATGTTTTGTTTATATATAGCAACTACCAGAGAAAATTTTCAAAAAATTATCAGTATAATACCATGTAGGTTGTACCACGTGACGTCGAATGGTGCAATTCTATTGGTCGATATTTGGGTCGGAAAAATAATCAAGCTTATACCCCCTTTCATTTAGCTGTTTTTGAATTTTCCCGCCGTACTTTTGAAGTCTCCTATTTGATTATGACTGTTCCATTTTCCGTTTCCTGTATCCCCATACCATGGAGAGTACTACATAGTAAAAATAAAAGTTTTTAACTAGAAATAGTGTGTTTCTCATTCACAATCACATTAATTATTGACACACTGATGGAAGAATTCATTCACAAAACTTCTTTAGGAAATTCAGATATTCAGTGTTGTGTAGTAGGTTGCCACAATGCCGAAAGTCGCCACCAGATGTCTCATTTCAGATTTATGCAAACCGCCTATTCAATCTGATGAAACGAAAATTTTGAAAAGCACTGAGGCAGGAGCTTTTACGCTCTGAACTAATGATTTGGATGGGAGGTTATGTGACATTTTCCAAGAGCAATAAAAATGTGTTTTCATCATAAATATTAGCAGAGTAACAGGATGCTTCAACAAGTATATCTCTACAATTTTATGAATAATGCAAAAGCTGATTTTTCGTGTAATCTCGAAAGGAATCCAGTGGTGGCTTAGCCCAACGCAAAACCATAAATCGCTTATAACTTTGCAACAGAATTGGAAAAAGTGGTACAGAAAAACTCACCCTGTATTTATATCAAATAAACAGAAGGATTAGTCTTATAGTCGTCCTATTAAACATTTCGTTCCAATTCAGAACTCGACCTAGTGAATTTCCCTATATAAGCCGCTTTACCAGAAGGAATGGAAATGTTCATTTTCATCTTCCAAGAATTCGATCAATCAGGTAAGCAG
This sequence comes from Micraspis discolor, assembly GCA_030674115.1. Classification (NCBI taxonomy): domain Eukaryota; kingdom Metazoa; phylum Arthropoda; class Insecta; order Coleoptera; family Coccinellidae; genus Micraspis; species Micraspis discolor. The sequence goes on along the minus strand of JARTUT010000005.1, from coordinate 2,645,771 downwards.
CAGTCTAATGCAAATTGGAACGATGAAAAATGAGTTGGAATCAGTCTTCAGAGGGAAGTATCAATATTGATACGTCTCCTGAAATATAATACCGTAATGCCACCATGAATTCCCAATTCCTCCGTGTCGCCCACTGTTATTCCCAAAGGAATACGGAATTTGCGTTTATCATGATTCAATTACAGGAAAGCGATACTGTGAATTCAAAATGTTGTATTGTGTTGCCTTGTCTGATGGATTGGTAGACCTGGTTTTGAAGTTGTTTTCGAATGTGTGCTTAAAATGCTATACAGGGAGAAATGAGAAATGCTCGGACAGGTCGATTTCTGTTTCGAGGGGGACAACTTAGTGTAGGTTACGGACTCATAGCGCTTCAACCCTTGCTACTACAACCCTCACCCCCAAATTTTGAATAGGGAAGATGGGGTGAGTGATACCTCAATTCAAAGGTATTTTTATACTGATTTCAGCACAGTAATAGTTTTTTCATTTTATGCATTGTAACTAAGAAACTTTATTTAATTATATAGATAGAATAATTTTGGCCAGCTAGCTGGAGAGCAGGTAAAATGATTTGATGCCTCTACCCTAATCAATGAAAGTTCGAAATAGAACAGTCGTCATTTATTCCACTTTTTACAAATATCAATTATTTACAAATGTACAGTCAAAATTGAGTGGAATTGACAAGATGTTCGGTCATGTATGTTTCACAGGTAATCACCATCCCCTTCACTGAAACTTATCTTGTTTATCCTTGTATATTGAGATTCCAGGAAAATTATCTCCTCTGGTGGTTTTTCAGTTGAAGAAACGTTCGGTAATTATCTTCTCTGGTGGTTTTTCAATTGAAGAAACGTTCGGTAATTATATAAAGCTCAGTCTCTGGTGGTTTTTCAGTCAAAGAAACGTTCTGCACGCCACTGCTGCAAGTTGGCAACAAACTCTCAACTTCAATGAATTTCGTACTTGATAGGTCGACGACAAAATTCCATAGCCCGACGGGTTTGGCTGTGAAAATCGGGTTTGTAAGTTTTGACTTGATAAAAATCTCTTAGTTTCATCGTTCTGTAAATGCATCATTTACAAACGAAAATCTTTTAAAAGAAGAAAAAATAACCACGTGTTCAGAAAAGAACCAAATGGCGCAGATAGTTCGACACTAAAAATTCAGAGAACTCTGGACACCGAGAAAACAAAAAAAATTAAATAATTGAAATTGAAATTGAATAATAAAGTTAAGCACAATATCAAAGTAAATGAAGGTGAGCTGATCCACCAGATATTCTCAAATGGAAAAGTGAAAAAATGGCGGTCCGACCAGAATTATACGACATCTTTTTGTCATCTACACAAAAAATAATTAAATGCATTAAATAAACATGACATTTAGGATCGAATAAACCCTGTCTGATCATAAATGAAAACTTACCGGAAAATTTCTTCCGCCAGGAAAAATTTGCATATAAAATCTACGAAAACACTTCAAACGTGTTATTTCAGCAGCTTCTCGACAGTGAAAAGACAAACTAGATCGAGAACATCGACCATGCGATATCGACCGATTCGGCGCGTTAAGTAGATCATTCCAATGACAAATGAAATGCTCACAGACAGTTTTAAAGCGGATTTCTGCGGTTAATTGAAATTGGTAAATCATGGTGCTACAGCATTAGTTCTCGAAATATTCATGCGTTAGTTAATTTTATCACTCAAATTAATTTTTTGCGAATAATTGACATTTCGTGCTTCCGAAACACCAAAATTCCGTATTTGAAATTGCAAAACATCTACCACTGGGCAAATGAAGTCATACTGGGCAAATTCAGATTCAATAGTGGATGCTGTGAAAGGTAATTTTCAAGGGTAATACCACTAGAGGTGAGAATTTTTTGAGAACACTCTTGTTTTATGGGAATTATGCGTTTAAATTTCACGAAACAAAGTTATCTTTATTTCGTATTTCGAGATCACTTTGTTGAGTGAAATTTGTATAATTTTCAAAAAACAATCGTATTGGGACCGACTGGGGAGTTTTTGAACCATGAACCATATTTCCAATTCTTATGTGGAGTAAGGAATAGTCTTTCAGTGGTTATGTTTGCAGTTCTTTTGGATACAAGTAGCTTATATAACCTCACCGGGCAAATATCTTCTTCAATATCGGATTGTAGGCAATTCGGCCCGTGGGATTACCATCGTTTTCAATTTCGAATTGGAAATGCGTGGCATAGAAGGTATGATGAACCCTCTCCTCCGCGCCAAGCAAGCTCCAATGCAGCAATAAAATAAAATTTTCAGTTCAAACCGTCTGGATTATCTTCTTTACGTAAGTTGACCATCTTTTTGTATTGCTCCAAAGACAGCACCTTGGCATTAACTTTTCTTTTCTCAGGGTCCACTTGCAAAATACGCCTCTTGGCATTTCGTGCATCCCGCGCCGTTTTAAAAGCCACGTCTGTGAATGGATCGAACTTAACGCCCCATTCGGAATAGAATTTTTCCTGCAGCTGTTTGGCAGTATTATTCCACAAGGTTTTTACGACACTTTCCTTGTAGTCGTATCCATCTCTTTTCTTCATATTGAAAGCCCAGTCTAGCATAATATTATTGAGCTCTGACAAACTTGTTTTTTCATCTATTCCCGGGCAGCACAGAATTCTTCAAATTGTTTCCAAATGTAGGATCTTGACTTCACTGTATTAAGCGGCACACTTTTCTTCACACTTTCCTCAATTGAAGTAATATTAAAATTCCCAAAACGTTTCATTTTTATCTACTTTATGGTAAAATACGAAAATAAACTGACAGAACTGCCAAATGTGCTGTTGAAGTTATCGCCAACAACTGCTTGTATATCGTAACCATGACGACCGCTACTCCCACCAACGGCCAAAGCTATCCGGACGTATTAATATTCCTATGCAAATTGGGCATTTGATAAAAACAAATTTCTAAAAGTGAAAACACTGTGAGGTTGAGTGTTTTCAGATACAGTTTGTTTCTATTGGTCCGTTTTCAAAAATTGAGCGATTTCATTGGACGATGTAGTATAGTGTTGAATGATCATTCAAACTAAACTGGACTACAGAGGGGTATTTACCCAATGTGAAAACTTGAAATGATTATAACTTTTTAACGCAGCTGAATATGAAAAAAGTGTTCTAAGACTTTCCCTACATACCATCATTTAATTACAAATTTCCGAGATGATGCCATAGTTGAGTCACTGAGATATACATTGAAAAGTAAAGGGACTAGAACTAATCCTTGTGGAAGACCGCTCTGAAATTATAAAGATATAATGACGACAAAAATGAAATGCTGTGTTAATATGCAGAGTCCCATATCGAAGTACTCAATCCTTCATCTATAAACCAATCTCATTACATTCCACTCTTGAGATCCTTGAATCGAGAAAGCAAGCCGTAGTTGGAAAACACTTCGATTAGTCGATAAACACTCAAACTGCAGGGGAGACGGAGTTTCCACTTATTTTCCTCTCTGCTGCCCGTAACTGGCCTCTGTTGACTCTTGCCCTTTTTTTTCTCTCGCGATAACATTCTCAGCGTGTGGCGTGTCGACTGTTTGAAACATCGGACCCGAAGCTGAGACGTGTCTGCTGAGTGAGATACGAGACTCATATTATCGCTGAGGATTTTGCTCCTTGTAAGCTGAAACTGGAGTATCGGGTTTTCTTGGAAATTCTGCTTATTATCTTGATGAGGTTATCCGTAGACGCTTGGCGGAGAATTCGATCCATGACTTGCACTTTCATACTTCAATATTTATGGAATTTTCTTCAAAATATGTTCCATTTGAAGCCTTTACGCATGTGCCAACATTCTGCAGAAGAACAGGTGGCAGTGTTCCAGAAAAAATATCACCCTGTAGATCTTCTATCGAAATTGCCATGTCACGTGGTGAGAACTCTCAAATGTAATATCTATGCCAAATTTCAGTTGAATATCTTGTGGAGTGTAACATGGAATTAGAAGCTATTGAGAAGAAAACGACTTGGAATCTGTTTCATCTCGAAATGATTCAATCTGTATCTGAACTAAAGCCGAGAGACGTTTGCGACCCCATGTTTATGGGACTTTTTCTTTAAACTCACTCAGGGAATCTCCTCTTTTCGATTGTACGTTCAATTTAGGAACACCCTGTATAAATATAATAACACTAGCTGACCCGACAGACTTCGTCCTGTCAAAAAGATTTGTAATGTGGCAGTTTTTGTGCCTACGTATTTTGTCAAAAGATTTGTAATGTGGCAGTTTTTGTGCCTACGAAAAAATTATCCTGAACAGAACCGTCACCCTGGTGATAAGGCGTTGTGAATAAAAAATAATTGAATAAAACATATATAAGGATTTAAAAGTAAGAAAATTTTGTTCGCTAAAATAATTATGAGTAACTGCTATAATACATACCTTAAAAGTTGGCATAAAATTTTCCCGAACTACATTTGTTGCCCCAGATGAAGTCATTTGAAAGCAATTGTTATATTGTTGGATATGTGTCAAAAAGTGTATAGAATCTGTTCCTATTCCTGAAACCAATGAGTACAATGGTTCTGGTGGCGGATCCAATGGTATCAATTTCACTTTACCATTTGCACAACACAATCCATTGGCTTCGTTTTTGTATTTTAATGCCTTACAGTGTGAGCAAACCGAGTTCATATAACCAATAACAACACATTGGTAGTTACTGTAGTCAATTGACACATCGTAACTGAAAGCAGCTCGATTCAAACTTGCGCGATTATAAGTTGAATGTCGCGCTCGCGCTTCACGTGTTTGTGATATCCGAATTCTTTCACGTTCATTTCCGTCGTCACGTTCTTGTGCAGTACGATTAGATCGGTAATTAGCTTGGTTTGTAGCATTTCTGTTTCTTCTACCTAAATTGCTTCGTCTTATAGGAGGCTTATCAAATATAAATTATTTTTTCACTAATCACGAACTAAACGAACACTAACTAAACAAACACTCTGCACAAAACACGATATACGAATTTGTTTCGTGTATCAGTTGACGAAAGCAAACTCAGTAGATTAGGTAACAGACAACTTTTTTTTTTAATTTGATTTGACTTGAAGTCAAATCCTTTTAAGCTGTACGAATTGTTTTATTTATTTAAAATTTGTATATTAAAAATAATAAAACACTGTTGGTAACGCGATTTTTGTTTGACTGATGTAATGACGTGGAAACTGACGCATTTTATCTCGCGTGCCGAAACTAATACAAAAGAAACGCGACATTAAACTCCTCCAACTATGTATTCTGTGCTCCAACGCACATTGTTTTGATAGATATTGTTACGAACTTGGGGTTCGATAATATAAATACTACCTCTCTTGACATACCTTGAACTACACTGAACTGAACAGTCCTCAACTCCCTCGAATATGCCCTTTTATACTCCCTCAGGTATACGGATATTCTATGAACCCGGAGTTCAATACAAATCATTTGTATGGGAAAAAGAAAAGGGCTATTTTTAGGGTTTTTCCAGCAATAATTCTAATTTTTCTCGCCGTAAAAACCATCCTTGAACTTCAACGAACATTTTAAAAAATATTTGGCCAAATTGGTCCAGGCGTTGTTGAGTTATGCGCTCACCAACACATTTTGCGATCCATTTTTATATTATACATAAATATCGCATTTATAGAAAGGCACTTCATCAAGCCAACTAGTGAAGTTCACTTGAAAAAAAATTCCCTGCAGTAACTTGCCCAACCGTAATTTCAGAACGTCGAATGGGTTTCTTCATAGGATATATTCGAGAAAGTTCAACCTTGCCAAGAGAACAGCAAACTTCAATAGGAGAATGCTTCGAAAAGTCCGAGAATTTTCCACAGAAAACTTTCCTTGCTGGCCGTAACCGCGGAATTTCAGGACCTTGATGAATAGATTAATTTAATTCTCAATATATTCATGAGTCGTTTCGAGAAGAAAATTTATGAGTTCCTTTTACGTTCATTAAAATTTTTGTATGGCTCGATTTGATTGTGAGAAATAGATAAACTTGAGTTTTTTGGTTTTCAGAATAGGTTAACTGTCAAGATATCTCGTCCAAATTCGTCACTAGGCCAAATCCTCTCAATGTTTCAAAAGAGCATCTGAAATTTTGTTCTCTTCATAACTCCTAGAGTATCCATCGTATTGAGTTGTAACTTGTTGAACTTGGAATGGTGATTGTGATCTCTGTGTTTCTGTCTAACGCGCATGGATCAAAGGTGGGATAGACTTCAATCGACCTTCTTCGATTCTGGATCATTCACGTATGAAAACGTTGGAGAGTGCATGTGTCGGTCTTTCCCGAATTGAAATTAAGTTTCAAATAATGATTAAAATTTATTAGTTAAGTGGCAGATGACTTAATATCTAACATAGCTGAATTTCTGTGAGAGGTTGGGTTCCCAATTGATAGGAAAGCATATATAGATCCTCTTTCAGAGGATCTCCAGCGTCAACATATCGAATAGTCCTCACACTTCATCACTCCGACTTTATCACGACAGCTCAAGGGTCGCCTGGAAATTGAAAACTTTTCAAACGATTTATATCCCCGCAGTTCTCCAGGACGAAAAGTCGAATATCACAACCGCATTGGTTTTAATTGTCGCAAAAACAAAGGAGCATATTTCGGCTGGCATTAATCTTCCCCGGTTAGAAATAGCCTTTTGTGACTGCGTTTTTTATTGATTCTCCATTAGTCGACGGCTGCGGACCTTAATGGCTCAGTTAGGGGCGATTAATGAATAAGACATCAAGTGGCAGACATGTAGTTGCAGAGGTCACACGCTGGATCAGTTCGACAGGAAGAAATATCGTAGGAATTGAACGAAAGTTGGGAAACGTGAACTAGAGGATTACACACACTGGCAGTTTGAAATAATGGAATTTTAGGGATCGTTCAACACTATACTACATCGTCCAATGAAGTCGCTCAATTTTTGAAAACGGACCAATAGAAACAAACTGTATCTGAAAACACTCAACCTCACTTTTAGAAATTTGTTTTTATCAAATGCCTAATTTGCATAGGAATATTATATGGGCTTTCAATATGAAGAAAAGAGATGGATCAGACTACAAGGGAAGTGTCGTAAAAACCTTGTGGAATAATACTGCCAAACAGCTGCAGGAAAAATTCTATTCCGAATGAGGCGTTAGGTTCGATCCATTCAAAGACGTGGCTTTTAAAACGGCGCGGGATGCACGAAATGCCAAGAGGCGTATTTTGCAAGTGGGCCCTGAGAAAAAAAGTTAGTGCCAAGGCGCTGTCTTTGGAGCAACACAAAAAGATGGTCAACTTATGTAAAGAAGATAATCCAGGCGGTTTGAACAGAAAATTTATGTGTATAATAATTGTACTATCAATAGTTATTATTTTGAGAATAAAGATGAATAATTTGTTGTTATGCTTCTATCTGATTATTTTTGAATAAAAAACTATTTTTTATTTAGTTTGATTTATATTGTTGAATGATCTTTCCAAATACCACACTCTCGTCGAATAAACATGAATAATTTGTTGTTGTGCTTTCGTTTTTTTGAAATTATATTTCAAATTTCACTCAACAAAGTGATCCCGAAATACCACTTCGCCTTCGGCTCGTGGTATTTTAAGGATAACTTTGTTTCGTGAAATTTAAACGCATAATTCCCAAAAAACAAGAGTGTTCTCAGAAAATTCTCACCTCTAGTGGTATTACCCTTGAGAGTATCCTGTTTCTCTGGAATACTAAACAGGTGGAGTGTTTGATTACTGCATTAATTCAAATTATATACTATTTTTCTGTGACGAGATAAAAAATTTACATTTCATCTCTGTTGACAGGTAACAAAATATAACTTTTCACGAAATTACTTTTTTCCCCGTGAAGTATAATATATAACTATTGAGCCCGAAAGGCACATTTTTTTGCTATACAAGTTCGCGAAAGTCGGCCCCGCTCAAAATGTGTTAAAATTTCCTTAAAACGATTGATTTTTGCTTATATATTCGTACTAGATATTTCAAATGAATTCAAATTTTATACGAAGTTCCAAACAAATTGGACACACATTTCAGATTAAACACAGTTGCTCTAGCCTCTAAGGTCTTCAAGTTAATACGTCACCAACTCGTAAAGCTATTATAACTTACTATTATAAAATAAGCAGTTACTGAACACATCCTAGCATTTTATATTAGCTTGAACATTTTACAGGAATTTATTATACAACATTCATATTCCTTAAATGCACCATTTCAAGGATTCGAAGTAGAATGATTGAAAGTTTAAAAAAATGAGGAAAATGCCATTGTTCCTGGATCCAACCCTGACTGAACTACTGCGCATACTGCGTTAACTTACACCTCGGTGAATTTGAATGAGAATCACAAAAATAACAGATTCGTTATTTCTTCAAGAACAGTTGATTTCAGGGGACCTAAATCTCGAGTTCTGTAGAAGACCTATCGAAAGCATTCAATGGACATACGGCATTCACCTACTCCTCATGGATTCCGAATGGTAGAGCGAAAAATATTAATCTCGCTATATCTCTAGAACAGTTGATTTCCTAGGCGATCTAGTTCATGAGATCTATAGGAGACCTATTGAAAACAATATATTGACATACGGCATTCACTTACTCCTCAGGGATTTCAAATGGTAGAGCGAAAAATATCAATCTCGATAAATCTCTAGAACAGATGATATCATAGGCGATCTAATTCATGAGTTCTGTAGGAGACCTATTGAAAACAGTAAATGGACATACGTCATTCACCTACTCCTCATGAATCACTGAAATCACAGATTCGTTATTTTTTCAAAAACAGTTGATTTCAGGGGCGACCTAAATCTCGAGTTCTGTAGAAGACCTATCGAAAGCATTCAATGGACATACGGCATTCACCTACTCCTCAGGGATTTCGAATGGTAGAGCGAAAAATATTAATATCGCTATATCTCTAGAACAGTTGATTTCATAGGCGATCTAGTTCATGAGTTCTGTAGGAGACCTATTGAAAACAATAAATTGACATAAGGCATTCACCTACTCCTCAGGGATTTCGAATGGTAGATCGAAAAATATTTATCTCGTTATATCTCTAGAACTGTTGATTTCATGGGCGATTTAGTTCAAGAGTTCTGTAGAAGACCTATTAAAAACAGTAAATGGACATACGGCAATCACCTACTCATCAGGGATTTCGAATGGTAGATCGAAAAATATCAATCTCGATAAATCTCTCGAACAGATGATATCATAGGCGATCTAATTCATGAGTTCTGTAGAAGACCTATTGAAAACAGTAAATGGACATACGTCATTCACCTACTCCTCATGGTAAGCGAATGGTAGCTGGAAAAATTAAAATCTCGTTATAACTCAAGAACAGTTAATTTTAGGTGCGATCTAGTTCTCGAGTAGTGTGGAAGACCTATTGAAAACTCAAACTGAGCATACTGAGTTAACCTACAATTCGGTGAATTTGAATGTGAATCACTAAAATCACAGATTCGTTATTTTTTCAAAAACAGTTGATTTCAGGGGCGACCTAAATCTCGAGTTCTGTAGAAGACCTATTGAAAGCATTCAATGGAGATACGGCATTCACCTACTCCTAAGGGATTTCGAATGGCAGATCGAAAAATATTAATCTCGTTATATCTCTAGAACAGTTGATTACATGGGCGATTTAGTTCATGAGTTCTGTAGAAGACCTATTGAAAACAGTAGATTGACATACGGCAGTCACCTACTCCTCAGGGATTACAAATGATAGATCGAAAAATATTAATCTCGATATATCTCTAGAACAGTTGATTTCATAGGCGATCTAATTCATGAGTTCTGTGGACCTATTGAAAACAGTAAATGGACATACATGCTGAACCTAAATAATTCCACGTTGCCACAGTTTCATAGTGGATTAGTACGAATATGTCAAAAAACTAACTGTCAATGGTGTTATGTGGTAGGTGTGGCCACAATTAAAAAACAAAGTTCTTGTTGTAGAACCGAGCTTGTGTGTTAACCTCTACGTTAGAATTTGAGTAAGAACATCGGATTTCTGAGACGTGGACTAATGAATCGTTAGAGTTGAAAGGTCGTTTTGCCGGACAAGGCGAATGTGCGTGCCGTTTCTAACTACCTCGGTGGGGTTTATCAGGATTTTGTAATTAATCATGCACGGCAGGTTCTCATTATGGAACTTTACGAGATTTGTTTCAGCTCGGAACTAATTGTACCGTAGACAAAAAAACAAATGACTTCCAGTTCCCTGATGATGACTGTATATTTTGTATTCAATACTGCCTTTTTCACAAAGCCCCATTGAAAAAATTTGTGTTTTTGTAATTACCATTTGCTTTTAATTTTCTGCTGCTCTTGCATATTTTTTTCAAGCCATTTCTTCAATTTGGAAGGGGTGAATGAGAACGAGGAATTGAAAAAATGTAAAAAATTGTGTACAATAACGTTTCGTAGCGGACATGCCAGAGAAGAAGATTTTCAGGGACAAATTCGATAACAATAATGATAAAATGACAATAATAGTCTTAGATATTTACATTTGACTTAAATTTAATGTTCCAATATTTGTGACCTTGAAAATGTTACCTGTGCTATTACGGCGGACCTATAGTCAGGGCCGTATTCAGAAATTTTGAGAACGGCCTCGGTTGAAAATACTACAAGCGACAGGGGGGTAAGAAATTGTATGAAGAGTTTGAATGCAAGTTTTTATTACATAATCAGTATCAAAATTTGTTTGTTGTTCTGTTAAGTATTTTTCATTTATATATTATATATAAAAATACTATTATTTGCTGATTATAGATAATACTGCAGATTATTTTTGGGAATGCAGTAATTAAAAGACTACTCTTTTTCTTTCAGGTCGAGATAAATATAATCTCGAAAACACGAGCTGAAAGAAAAGGAGTAGTCTTTCAATTGCTGCATTGCCAAGAATAATCTACAGTATTATATATATCTCGTTTACATGCTTGTGCCCATTGTGCTGCCTTGAAAATAAAAAAAAATCATAACATCCAAATTTATTGAAACCATTCCATTAAAGTTTACATCTCAATATCCTTTGGAAATCTGAAAAAACTCTCTTTACAAGTTCCTTCACGATTACCACAATTCTTGAAGGAACAATATTGCCCTTATTTTCTTTCGAATCAGCCATCATTGATATATACACAACAAAATTAGGCCCGTTTGCACCAACCACACTTAGCGTTAAGCGTCCCTTAAAATGAATTCTTAACTTAAATAGCGTTAAGCGGCACTGAAATGAAATCCCTTAAGCGATACTCAAATTTAAGTGCTCATTCATGGCCATTTAACTATTTAAGGGCGGATTCTACCCATAGATGAAAGGTAAATGTATATTTATTTGGGTATTTACCTATGATTCTAACCTAAAATAATTTGATTTGTTAGGTTTTCCAAAGATTTGTCTAGTATTTCATTGTGATTTTCGAACAAATGTGATGTGACTAAAATAATATTAATTGTGATATATACTTCGATGAATTTTTGAGAAATATTAACCCTTATGAACCTAGAAATTGCAAATTTTCTAGGTGGAGTTGATACAAAGGTTTTTCGAAATAGAAGATATAAATGTACAAAAATATGAAAGTTTGCTGGAGTTGGCACTTAACACAACGGTAAAGTTCGTTTCAAATGAAAACTTTGGAACTCTACGCCCATGTCTCACCTTATTCAACCCACTACTCGATTCCTAGGGACGATATAGAATCAGACCGATTTAGATCAGTCTGTCTAAACTTTGCGGGCCAAGTCAGTATGCGCAGCCCAAAATGCGCGAACCATCCCAGCACCCAGAGTTTCTCTGCTGTATATTATATATGCTGTTATATTAACTTACGTTTCTGAAATCGATAAGTTGAGTGACCAATGTACCATCGCTCCTCTGGAACTCCAAGGTCACGGTGTCGTCAGTTACATTCGCAAAAATATTTTCTTGGACTACATCTCCACCCTGGAATCACAAATTGGGGAAATTAGTCACTGGGAATTACTTAACAGACAAATTGTTACATAAGAATGATATATTCTCATATAAAGGGTCTTTCAACAAGAACTTCGTTTTTAAAAAGAATTAAAAATAATACAATTAAATTACAAAAGAGGATATAAAGAAGGAGTTGAAAAAATATGGGAAATGGATGGAAAGTACTGTCGTTTGACTTATATTTATACATTTCCATCCCTATCCTAGTTGGCTTGCCCTGAAGATGCCAATAAGCAGAAACACGTGTCGGCAAGTACCTTCCATCCACTTCCCATATTTCCTGTACTCCTGCGGTTTCACCCATTATCCTTCTTTTATATTAAAAATAATGTTGATGACTATGATTGACGATTGGCTCCGTATAGACTCTATCCTTAAGATAGCCCCACAAAAAATAATCCAGTGGTCTCAAATCACACGATCTGGCTGGTCATTTAACAGATGAATTTCGTGTAATTATGCGATCAGCAAATTTGGTTTGCAATAAATTGATCGTCTCATTGGCTGTGTGACGAGTGTTGTTGAAACCACATGTCAGTGATATCCATATCATCAATGATAGGCCAAAATTTTGTTGTTGACATCCCGCTATAGCTTAATTCGACATCTTTCTCTCTCTTATTTGAGTGAGCGAGGCGTTCGCGTGGACAGCGTCATACATACATTTACATATTTCCGTCAAGTATAAGGCGCAGGGAAAAGTAAATGTGGTGTCAATTGTTTATAGCAACTATAATTACGACGATAAAGGTAATGATTCTTTCATTATTAAATGCTATATGAATTTATTCTTTTCGAATAACAATTTTTGTGATATCAGATGAATCTTATCGGAATATCGAGGATTCCATTCGGAATTCTCGCCAAGATTCCGAGATAGGGAGCATGAGTGGATATTGCGAAATTACAGGAGAAACATTGCAGTCATATTCCTTGGAAACAGTCCAGGTGTGCGGTTCGTAGAACGAGGCCCGCTGCAATTTCATTCAATTACCCCGCAGAAGGAGCGTGTGGAAAATGGAAATACCTTGTCGGAAATTGATATTTCGAACCTTATATATGGGTCCTGGCGAAATGGCCGTAATAAAAGGGAGAATTGTGGAAAATATCTCATGTTTATTCACTACCGTGCATTTTTCATTCATTCGTTGCTCCAACAATGGACGTCGAAATTCCCACTTCTGATGTCGGAACTGTAAATCAGTTTTCGACGGAAGTATCCAATTTTAAAGTTGGTTTTCGGTACATTTTGAAATGGTTAGAGAGAGTTATAGTAAAATGATGAGATTTTCTTCGAGAAAGACAAATGTGAGAATTTGATGAAATGATAATCAATACTTACAATATGATTATAAACATTTATATCAATCATACAACTAAAACAATTGCTAACATTAATGCTTTTCTACGTTAAGGAGCTTTGCAACATATTACCAAAATCTCTAGTACCTACTAGGAACTGATACAATATTAAAATATCTAAAATTGACAATTAAACGTGCAACGATTTGCACGCCACTGACATTATTCATTACGCGCACCTGAATAATCGTTGAAATTTGAACTACTTCTCCTGCAACAAAGTATATATGTGTTCTATGCCGGTTATCTGTGACCGCGAAGCTAACCTCAAACTGTCAGCGTAGTTTTTCCTGTCTGTCGAGATCAGTGGCCGGTCATCTCTGTGTAATTATTGAAATCAATATCTAAAAGTGACTTTTTTGGGTCAGAGATTTGCGAGAAATACATAACTATTCTCGGTAAGTGTTTATTTCCTCCCAGGAACCGAAATTTTAGTTCTTTTTTGCACTTTAACATGAGAGCACGTTTTTGCATTGGCTGCTTCCAATGATTCCCACAACAGGACTTCTTCTCGGTTTAATTTGTTAAGATAATGTAATTTTACTATGATTTGTTCAATATTTGTTTAAAAGAAATCGAGAAGGAGCCTCGTTATATATTCACTTGCACTTTCTAATGTTATTTCGTTCATCCTGATATAGCTCCTCCCTGGGGGCCAAAATGTGTCCTATTGCGAGGCCGAGGACATGTGCTAGTTCAAGATTGAGATGCACTCCACGATGAGAGATCAAATCATATCCAGTCCCTGGTTCAACCAATACATAATAGAGGCTTGTGGCATAACCACTTGGCCATGGAGCATATTCTTCAACTGGAATGAAAATTGAAGTCATCGAGTCGCTGTCAGAACATCTGTGTGGAAACTATACAACCCGTTTCTGGTCAACTGACAGGCCATACCCTCTGGGACTTTTATTTTGTATCTGGGAGCTGGGAGGAAGCTATCGATTCAGATAGTTTTAAGATAAGTCCCTAGTGTTCTGTCTTACTTGGAAAATTGTACATTCTTTAAATTGGTATCTGTAAATTATATTTATACACTTCATTACTTTTGTCAAGAACCGAAAGGAGTTTTGTTGCTGTACAACTATTCATTAAAATACAATGGTACTACTCGCTGAAATCCATATCAGCAAGTCACATAACTATCAACGACATTTCAAAGTGTAGTGCCACAATGGTGTGCGATAATTTTCGACTTGATCTTCTGAAATAACAGACGCTCGGGCAAAAACAAGCTCGCTCTTAAATAAGGAAGAAGCGCGCAATCAAAAGGTCAGAAACCTCTTCACAGAAAACCGTAGAAATTTTTTTTACAATGCCGAGAGGGTACCCGACAGTGGAATGATCCAAACAGGGAAATCCTTCAGTTTTCCGAGCAACGAGCTTCTCTGTTCATGGCAGGGTGGTGGGCGCTCGGACACGTTAAGGGAGGTTCCAACCCCTTGCAAAACCCTGAGATGATTTCTGGCAAATTTCGTCTCGGCGCTAATGAAAAATGTAAAACATGTTGACGAAAGTGAGTTGCTTTCCGAAGGGTAGCTACTGAAAAAGGGGATGGGCGGACAGAACAGGGTTAACTTAATTTAGGACGAGATACACTTGGAAAAGCAGAGAGCTTTTTGGGTCGCAGCCTGATGGCTTCAACATTGTTGGAAATTTCAGGGTCTGCGCTGAAGCAGCGAAACCTTTCAGTTTGAAACGACGAGATATCAATGTAGATTTTTTATTTATTTATGGGTAGACAAAGTGTACCTAGATGTTTCATATAGACGCTATCAAGGCTCTCAGACAAACTGGGAAGTTATCGAATTGGAGTATTGTAAATTGTGTCAAAACCTTATTAGATCCAGTCATGTGAATTTCGTTCCTAATTGTCACCTTTGAAAACCATCCTTAAGATATTCATTTGAAACAAAAAGTAAGCAGGAAATAGCAAAGATCAAGAAATCCACTAGACATGACAATACTCAATCAACTCACCTAAAAACTACGTGAAACTCAGTAGCAATATAAAAATTCACAATTCCAACATTATATAGAGAATATGAAGGACAAAAATGGGCACAGCATCTGGAAAGACCCACTTTGAGATAATCTCCAATCAAAATGGCCAATGGAAAGTGGGCTGCATCAGATAAGGAAAACTTAAATACATTTGCCAAACACCAAATGACTCCTGTTCTGGTATCAGCGAAGCAGAAGGCCCCTGTACACGACCTCAAATATACTAAATACTTTATGAAAATAGATTGTAAATTTCAATAAACACTATACAAAAACAGATGATGACAGCCACAAAACCACTTGGATAGATCGAGTTGAATTCTTAAGCATACTTTCCTTGTCAGAATCAATATAAATGAAAAATAGGTCCTTTCGTGTTTCCAGGATTCCGATCTACCCAGCAACTTTTTCCAAGCTCTCACGAGAGCTAATAATGAAAGGAAAATGGGGTCAGCGTAAACTGATGTTGAATGATTCAAAACAACCTCCAGAGAAGTGTCACGTTCAGTTTCCTTCCCCTGGGATATAATTTTTTTGTTTCACGGAAATTCCCCACCGTAGCTAAGTGGGTTTGTTACGGTTCCGCACGTAATCATTTATTTTCTTTATCTCACTTTTTCTAACCGTGTGTACCACTGCGTTGAGGGTTACTTCATTATGGCGTTATACGAAGCTTTGTGCATCTCAACCTCGACTTGAATGGATTTGTCCTAATGACCCTCATTCTGTTGCTGCTACTCGACAAACTTATTATGAGAAAATATTACGTTTGCTTGGGAACAAGGAAATGTGCATTCCGTTATATTAACCAGTATATTATTTTAGTCAGGCTTAGGGTGTATTGTTGCGTTTTGTTCTCTGTCTTTGCACAGAATACACTCGACCGCAGAATTCATCGGACACTCGAGTTATGGAAATTTATTTTCCTGATTTTGACAAATAGCACCTTCAAAAACTCATCGACGTTTTGAAACATACCACGTGGTGTCGTAGATACATTTATTTGAAGTGTTTTCTTTGTGCATGTAATGCATTGTTCAAGTTGTATTACACTGCTTGTTACCTAGGACATGGATTATATCTCCTAGCCATGTAGTTTCACCAATTTCAGACTACGAATCTTGGAGCTCGCATGTCAACTATAACAAAGAAGGCTCTACCTTCAGCTTACCGCAAAAATTACCTAATTGTAATATTCATCGTACTCTATTTTGCAGCATAAATTGCCTAGGCCTTCATGGACCAGGATCTGTGGTTGAACTACAGGAACGTATGATAACGTCTGAGATCATCGACTAGTAGTGGTACTAGTATGTTTGATACAAAGTATCATGCTATTTATGTCTATGTCTGTTGATTATTTATATGTTTTACTGTTTTATCAAGTGTTGAGAGCACTTTCGTTTATTTATTATTATGATCTCGTACTGCTATTTATTTATCTATATGCTCGTATTACATGATATTTTATTTAGGGGTCTCGGGATTGTGGACCATTCCTATATTGTTGTATGAGATTTCTTAGCTACCTGAATCGAAGGCCTTGAAGGGCCGGTTCCAAGGCCTTAAGGCAGGAACCGTTACCCTCATGTGGTATAAGGCATGAGAGAATATACCTTTTTTATCAACGCGATACTTTCTTTCATTTTTTCAGAGCCGCCGCTGGAACTCCATGACCTTCCCCGTGTTCCCAATTCCTTAGCTCTTACAATATTATAGTTATGACTCACATACCCTGGGGCCGTGCCCATGACGATGGTCACAGTTAGTCGTTTACATATCTGCCATGATTATTATCCTCGTTGCATTGTTGAATTATACACATTAAATGGCCAAGTCTTTGTATCTGGAGTTCTTCAGACTCCAGTGTTGTAGTTAGTTTCAAAATATTTGTCATCCTTTTCGAAAGAAAAAGAGGCAAATGTTACAGTGTATTCACTATTGCAGTTTTTTCTGATTATTACCATTTTTTATACACTCTTCAGAATGACTTTTCAATTCTATTATATCTAGTACATGATTTCCCCTATAAAAAATGTCTTGTAAACTTACAGGGAAATCTGTGTCTCCTATCATCGTGCTCGAAAAAATTGTCTTGCAGTTGAAACTAGCTGAGAAAGAAGGCATTCTACATTCTTTCTTCTCTAACATTCGTTCACCCTTTTTCTGTGAAAAGGGGTAGAGTAGTTATAACCCGATGAACACTTCGCCCACCATTTTGAGTGCCTGAGTGCAAACTGGAATGAGAGTTTGTTCAACAAATCCCTCTTAGTATAAAACCAAGTTTATTACCCTGCAGACTCAACTAACTTCAACAACTTTCCCTTCCTCGGATAAGTTAAGGGGTGATTGAGGAAATATATGGGGAGGAATGTGGAATGCATAAGGGGGTTGAATTTTCGCTTTAGAAAGTTGCGAATTATTCGTTGATATCTCGCGTGTATACACGGCTTAAGGAAAACCGCCTGTGGAACCAAGTTATTGTGGGAGAAGATGAGATTCGCGTCAATTCGATTCAGAAAATAATGGAATGCTGGGAAGTTGTAAGTGTTACTTCAGGATTCCGGCTTATTTGGCTTTTATTTTATGAAAGGAGGAGATTATAGGAATTTCTTGTATTTGAATGTGTTTGTTCAATCGGGTAGGTTAAGAATTGTCCACTTATCCATTATTATCTGTAGGCTGTTACAGGTGGAGTGAAAAGCAATGTTGTATTTGTTATTAAATCTGTTTTTTCTCTCGTTCAAACACATAAGGTGACAATCATTGAAGAAATGAGAACAATATCAGCTTATCAGTCATGCCGAGAAGACGTTTGGCTCCTGTGCAACTGGACCAAATCATACGGTGGATACAGGAAGGTTTGTCGCAGCGAGAAGTGTCCCGGCGGTTGAATGTTTCGCAGTGTCGTGAGTCGGGCTTGGAATAGGTTCATCCAAAACGACTCAGTAGCTTATGTTCATGGGGGAGGTCGGCAGCGCAGTACAACAGCTGCCCAAGATCGTCTTTTGATCCTCAATGCTCAATCACTGAAAGTTGCAACAGGAGTTCTAATTTCGAACCAGACTGTAAGACGACGACTACATGTTCGTGGTTTGACAGCACGTAGGAGGGTACAACATCCCTGTTTGAATAGGGAACACCGGGTTCATCGACGGCAATGGGCTGAGGAGCACCGCAATTGGACAGTTGAAGATTGGAGCCGATGTTTATTTACGGATGAGTCTAGATTTCGTTTGGTCAACTCCGATGGACGTATTCTCGCTTGGAGGGAAAGAGGTCGAAGGTATTTAGAACAGTTTATGGTACCCACAACAGCTTTTGGCGGAGGTTCTATATGTGTATGGGGGAGCATTTGTTTGAACCAACGCACAGAGTTGGTTGTTCAGCAAAACACCACAATGACCAGCCAGAGATATCACGATATGATTATTGAACCCATAATTGTCCCGTTTGAGGCTGCCTTGGGCGAGAATTTCATTTTAATTGACGATAATGCCCGTCCACACCGAAGTCGTCTGGTTAATGAAGCGCTAGCAACTCATGCTATTGATAGGATGGACTGGCTAGCTCGCTCTCCAGACATGAATTGCATCGAACATGTCTGGTCTGAGATGTCTAGACAATTGACAACCTTAGACAACCGATCAATAACCTGGAGGACCTTTCTAACACTTTACGGGATATTTGGACGAATTTTCCCCAAAATTTCATAAATCGTTTGATTGAAAGTATGCCCCGTAGGGTAGAATGCTTGAGAAGAGCTCGTGGGGAACCAACTAGGTACTAGCTTAACCGAAACTTCAGCCTTCTTGAGGTTTCATCATAAAATTTGTTATTCAAACACAGAAATTTGAGTGTTCCTAATAAAGTCTTTTTTCTCTCCAACATTCTTTTCTCAAATGAACCATATTATCAACTGAAAATACTCTGATATCTGACTAAATTTCTAATCTTGGAGCGAATATTTCAGAAATAAATTTAGAAAAAGTAAGTGATCCCTATCAATTGTTGAGCAGTGTAGTCTAAGGTTTTAAGTTACTGTAAACAACACAAATAGCGCTTATATGCCAAATTCTGACTACGCATAACCTCAAAAGTCAAGTCAAGCTTTACAGTAGAGCTGTCAGTTGGCAGATTGCAACGCTAGGATTGTCCAATCCCTAGTAGAATAAACCGGAATGCAAATGCATCCTTTTCTTGATGTATTGTTCTACTAAAAGTCATCTTCGGTAGGAGAAATATATTAGGTGTACAAATAAGTTTCCGCGGTTTGTCAAAAGATGGCCCCACCAGAAGGTTATGGAGAAATTGTCAGATGTAAAACGTAATATCCCAAGTTTAGTCATCTGGCAACACCATAACCTTAAAGTACTAGTGATTCCGTATCAGCATCACGTAATTTTTTTCGTGCAAAAATCTCAAGTTTTATTCCGAATAAGCATCATTTGCGGGAACTTTTGATTTACTTCTTTAATGTGAAAAAATCTGCAGCTGAGGCGCATCGATTGCTTCTAGAAGCATATGGTGAAGCTGCTTTAAGTGAGAGAAGTTGTCAGGAATGGTTCCAAAAGTTTAAGAACGGTGAGTTTAACGTTACAGACGAAGAACGCAGTGGAAGGCCGAAAGTGTACGAAGATGTGGAATTAGAAGCACTATTGGAGGAAGATTCGTCCCAAACGCAAAAAGAACTTGCACTTACTCTACAAGTGACTCAACAAGCAATTTCACATCGTTTAAAATCGTTAGGAATGATTCAAAAACATGGAAATTGGGTTCCATATGAACTAAAGCCGAGAGACGTTGAACGCCGATTATGCATGAGTGAAATGCTGCTTGCCAGGAATAAAAAAAGAGTTTTTGCATCGTATAGTCACTGGTGACGAAAAATGGATTCACTACGATAATCCAAAGAAGAGAAAGTCATAGGTTAAGCCCGGCGAACCATCAACATCGACAGCTAAGCCGAATATTCATGGAAAAAAACTCATGCTGTGTATTTGGTGGGATCAGCTTGGTGTCGTGTATTATGAATTGCTGAAACCAAGCGAAACCATTACTGGGGCTCTCTACCGAACACAATTGATGAGATCGAGTCGGGTACTTAAGGAAAAACGCGCCCATTACTACTCCAGACACGACAAAATTATTCTTTTACACGATAATGCTCGTCCACATGTTGCGGCGCCGGTAAAAACATACTTGGAAACACTCAACTGGGAAGTTTTACCCCACCCGCCGTATTCACCAGACTTAGCCCCTTCTGATTATCATCTGTTCCGGTCGATGGCACATGGTCTGTCTGAGCAGCGCTTCACATCATATGAAGACACCAAAAATTGGGTAGATTTGTGGATAGCGTCAAAAGATGAAGAGTTTTTTCGACGGGGTATCCGAATGTTCCCAGAAAGATGGAGAAAAGTAGTGGCAAATGATGGAAAATACTTTGAATAAAACGTAATGTACTTTTCCTTTACAATAAATTCCTAATTTTTTATAAAAAACCGCGGAAACTTATTTGTACACCTGATATCTTGTGGAGATATTAAAAAAAATCAATAATGTGAAATGCTTCTGAGAAGTGAAAGTACTGAATTTGTTAATGGATTATTTCTTAACTATCTTTCATAAAATTCCATTACCAAATCCCCAGAATCTCTATTCTTGTTTCGCTTCAAACACCAATAAACGAATACAAAACAACAGAAAGTAACACAACGCCTGATTTCGGTTTCATCCCCTAAAACATTCACCACCTCTGAATCTGCGAAGGATAAAATCATCGTACTTAATCTCCGGGAAAAAAACAAGGTCCACTAATTGATAGGGATACAGCGCAAGCAAAAATTACCATGGGAAAATTGAAAGCAACGATAAAAGTCTGAAGTGCGCTTCCAAGGGTTGTAAAAAATAATGGCCTAGCGAGCGATAACTCCTCCCTCTTTTTCATCGCCAGGTAAAGTAAGATAAGAAAGTTTTCCGAAGAGGAAAATCTAACTGATGTTTGCGAAAGATTTCAATTAAGGAAAAGTTGAAATTGCGCGTCGAGCACCTAAAACGGACTGACAAATCGAATCTGGTAATTGGGATAAACATTCATTTTGTTCTATGAATATTCCAGTGAATCGTAAGAGACGAAGCTCCGAGGGCTCTTCAAATATTTGAACAGAGAAAAGTGGAATACAAAATTCGGAGAATCAAACAAAACATTCAAAGGGAGTTCGATTAATCAACGGTAGTGCCGTTGGACCCAAGGGATGCAAATCGCGAACGGTTAAATTCAATATGCAGATAATTCAGTAGTTACAGTTGATTGAGGCTATCGGAGCGCAAATCCTTAACTTGTTTGGAAACGATCGTTTAATATTTCGTTAATTTACAGCTTTATGTATTTAGTTTATAATTGGAGTTTATGCCCTGTCAGCAATACTGGATCAATTTGATGTAATTGCGATATTAGGCTAAGGACTCACGAAGCGGTTTTCACCCGCGCCCTCCGCGGTTGCGGGCCCGCAGCGTTTGCAGAATACAGATATGTATGTAATAAATTAGATCACATTTCTCGACGCGTTTTAGCCCGCGGCTGGTGCGATTGTTTGCGGGCCCCGCTGCACCAGCGGTCATTTTCTACCGGCGGTCGCGGTCCCGCAACCACGGCGGTTTGCACCTGCGCGCTCTGCGATCGGTTGCCACGTCTTTCAACCGCCACGTTTGTGAGTGATAATCGCAACCACAACGGCTGCGTTACCGCACAAAACTACGGTCTCGTAAGTTTGGAAAAAAAACTCCATTCCGCTACCGCACGCGGGCGCGGGTGAAAACCGCTTAGTGAGTCCTTAGCCTTACTTCCCGGACTTCACTGAGAAACTAGCATTTCCCGGCCTAGTCCGTACACGTCATTCGTGTCATTGTGAATATGAAAATCTTGATAGGTATATTTTTTAATAAATACAGTTGATCATTACTATAGCAACCGAGGAAACGGCTGACAGTTCATATGAAATAAGTTGTAAACAATTTCCATGATTTCATATCGCAAACAGCAGCGATACAGGCAATGAAAATGTGTTGAATGATTATTTGGGCTATTACCATCATCTATTGTGGATGTAATGTTTTCCGACGTTTCGATAGACATCTTCTATCTTTATCAAGGAGGAAAAGTAAAAAACCTTTTGAAAATTATCAATTTTCAAAAAGTCAATATGACAGAAGTCATGAAAGAAAAATGAACCATGTTATATACTCATCTGTGATATGATGATCTTTTTAAGTTGGATCGAACTATCGGCGTCCAAACTTCTGGCAGATCTATAGATGGAGCACTTATGGAATCTGGTGTTATTTTCATAAATGCTGCTTCTTTGATTTTTCTTCTTGCAAGTTTTTCTTCTTTGGATATTATTGATGCTTCATCCCATTTTATACGATGATTCTCATCTACAGCATGTTGGACCAACCTGGATTTGTCGCTGTCTAGTACTCGTAGAAGCTTCTGATGTTCTTTTTATTCGTCCATTCAGAGGGCGTTTAGTTTCTCCGATGTAAGATCTTCCGCACTCGCAAGGTAATTCATATATGCAGTTCTTTGTCCTTTGTGTCTCATTATTAGAAACTTAACTTTTGTAAGTTTAGCTCTGATAGTGTCTTGAGTTTTGAATGCAGTCGTTATGTTGTATCTATTTCCAATTCTTCTCATTTTCTCCGACAAACCTTTTACATAAGGAATTACGGTTTTAATGCTCTGATTTATAACTGTTGGTTCAGGTTGACTTTCTCTTGTTCGTTTAGCTTTAATATCTTTTTGGGGTAGCCATTGCTTCTAAGAGTTTTCGAGATGTTATTTATTTCTTCATTTTGGTCTTCTTCAGTGCAACAAATATTTATTGCTCTATCAAATAAACATTTTGCTACTCCCAATTTAGTGTTTAGTTGTTGGTTTGACTCAAAATGTAGATATTGTCCTGTGTTCGTTGGCTTTTTATACACAGTGGTTCTTGGGATTCCATTTTGTTTATGTACGAGTACATCTAAGAATGGAAGTTGTCTGTCCTTCTCGATTTCAATTGTGAATTTAATTGATTCCTCTTGATTGTTTAGATATTGAAGGAATCCATCTATAGTGTCTCTTCCATGTTGCCAAATAATGAAAGTATCATCTACATATCTTTTCCATAGTTGGGGTTTAAGTACATATTTTTCTAATGCCTTCTGTTCGAAAATTTCCATATATAAATCAGCTAAAATTGGTGATAGTCGTGAACCCATGGCCATTCCGAATTCTTGTTGATAAAAGAAATGAATTTCCAGATCAAGTTAGATCAAAACTTACACCTCACTTCAGTAAACCACCACATTTATATGGTCTACCAAAAATACACAAAGCAAATATTCCTCTAAGACCAATTGTGAGTTCAAGAAATTCAGCATGCCACCAATTGGCTAAATTTCTGCTGAAAATTATATCGCCATTAAAAAGTAATTCAACATCGATGATAAGAAACACGAAACATTTCATAGAAATAATGAAACATCAAGAAATCATGGAAGAAGACGTTATGGTCAGCTTCGACATCACCAGTTTGTTCACTAATATTCCGACAGATAAAACACTTATCATAGTTAGGAAAAAGCTTGAAGAAGATCAAACCCTTAGTGAAAGAACTACACTAAGCGTCAATGCAATTATGGAAATGCTTTCTCTTTGTATTGAAACAACATATTTCCAATTCGAAGACATCTTTTATCAACAAGAATTCGGAATGGCCATGGGTTCACCACTATCACCAATTTTAGCTGATTTATATATGGAAATTTTCGAACAGAAGGCATTAGAAAAATATGTACTTAAACCCAAACTGTGGAAAAGATATGTAGATGATACTTTCATTATTTGGCAACATGGAAGAGACACTATAGATGGATTCCTTCAATATCTAAACAATCAAGAGGAATCAATTAAATTCACAATTGAAATCGAGAAAGACAGACAACTTCCATTCTTAGATGTACTCGTACATAAACAAAATGGAATCCCAAGAACCACTGTGTATAAAAAGTCAACGAACACAGGACAATATCTACATTTTGATTGAAACCACCAACTAAACACTAAATTGGGAGTAGCAAAATGTTTATTTGATAGAGCAATAAATATTTGTTGCACTGAAGAAGACCAAAATGAAGAAATAAATAACATCTCGAAAGCTCTTAGAAGCAATGGCTACCCCAAAAAGATATTAGAAAAAGCTAAACGATCAAGAGAAAGTCAACCTGAACCAACAGATATAAATCAGACCATTAAAACCGTAATTCCTTATGTAAAAGGTTTGTCGGAGAAAATGAGAAGAATTGGAAATAGATACAACATAACGACTGCATTCAAAACTCAAGACACTATCAGAGCTAAACTTACAAAAGTTAAACCTAATAATGAGACACAAAGGACAAAGAACTGCATATATGAATTACCTTGCGAGTGCGGAAGATCTTACATCGGAGAAACTAAACGCCCTCTGAATGTACGAATAAAAGAACATCAGAAGCTTCTACGAGTACTAGACAGCGACAAATCCAGGTTAGTCCAACATGCTGTAGATGAGAATCATCGTATAAAATGGGATGAAGCATCAATAATATCCAAAGAAGAAAAACTTGCAAGAAGAAAAATCAAAGAAGCAGCATTTATGAAAATAACACCTGATTCCATAAGTGCTCCATCTATAGATCTGCCAGAAGTTTGGACGCCGATAGTTCGATCCAACTTAAAAAGATCATCATATCACAGATGAGTATATAACATTGTTCATTTTTCTTTCATGACTTCTGTCATATTGACTTTTTGAAAATTGATAATTTTCAAAAGGTTTTTTACTTTTCCTCCTTGATAAAGATAGAAGATGTCTATCGAAACGTCGGAAAACATTACATCCACAATAGATGATGGTAATAGCCCAAATAATCATTCAACACGAGATCCATCATCAACAATATCTCGTCATCAATGAAAATGTGCCTTGGGAAATTTTCAATAAGAAGGTTGCCTTTTATAATTCGGGATTGAACACCTCTAGTGTTGCAATCTGACAACTGACAGCTCGATGGTAAAGCTTGACATTTTTGAGGTTATACGTAGACACAACGTTTTGACATACGAGCGCATACGAGAAAAATGAACCTAATAGTGACAATGAACTTTCTGTTTTTTCCTTATATTTTGAATATCATCATGACGAAATTCTGCAGGTTCCATAAATTGCGAACTGAGAAAAAGGATTTGAAGCGGATCCTGATTGATATCCCTCGATAGGGCTGATTTCCTCCTTGATGTTTTATATTGACAACATAATCTGATATTCCTGTACCCTCTCAATTCATATCCTTCAGACGAAATTCCCTCCACTAAGCTCATCTGCACCTTCTCACATCCCAGGGGATTTTATCCCTATATCCAAAAATAATTTCCTGGGCATTATCAGGTCCAAGTACGGTAAAACACAGGAATTAATTTATTCTGCCCGACTACTTTCAACTCTTTCGATAACAACTCTTTGTTGAAAGAGTTTGTCAAGCCTGGAGTGCCTCGGTTCACCGAGCGTTATACAGTGATAATCTGAAACTTTTGTTCGACCTAATTTCCCATTAACTGAGGTGAACAAAAACAGAACATTTTGTTTCACTTCACAAATTTGAATGAAGTTGAGGATTGAATATACAGGGCGATTTAAGACGATGGTCTATCAGTTGCAAACTGGTAAAAATTTTGAGCTCAAAGTTTGCATGTAGAGTCTTACGAGTAGTGTGCCCTCAGAGCACCTCACTTCAAATGTGCCACTTCACCTCGATGAGGACCAGGAAGCGATGGAGCCACGCGAGTCACACGACAAATACAAAGAGTGAGAGGGGATAAGTCCTGGTCCTATTCACCAGTACAGAAACGACAGAGGCAGAGGTAAATGAGGGCTGAGGGGATGTACTGATTCATGATTCAACTGATTCAAAAATATCTCTCTCAGTTTTGGCTTATCTGAGCAGGATTTTAATTGATGCCTTCAGAGGAATCAAGTTTTATTGGCTCGTCTGTTGATTGAACTTAATGAAAAATTGATACAGGAAATTTGAACCAGACAGATGAAAAGTAGCCTCACAGCAGAGAAATGTCACCTATGATTTCTTACCGAAACTCCGAGACGGCAGAACATGAATTCAAGTGAATAATGTCCCCTTCACGTCACGTACCCCATATTTCACCAATGGAACCCTTCTACACCACAGAAGAAAGTTTCAATCTGACTGACATCTCTTATAAATCCTTGTTCTATTTCGCTGTCGATACGCCATTCAACAACGCGTATAACAAATCGCGGATCGGTAAAAAGCAGAACACAAGAACGTGCTACGGGCACGAGTCCCCATACCCTAATACATCACCTGCCGAGGGCCCCCTTTGTCCCATTGATTGGGCACAATGCCGGCAGATTTCTATCAGTAAGCTGCAGACGGAGTCTTCCTCATACGTCGGCTCTCCGGGGAGTCTAAAGACCAATATGTCATCCGCATAACTGTTGACAACAACGGAGTCCTGGAGGATGATATTACTCCCTTCTGGCATACACGACACCGCTTCTGAAAGGATACTGCCATAATTTGGTATGTACGATTATTTGATTCTTTTTTCGTGCCATCTTTCTTGTTGAGCGCTAGGTGGATGAATTTTTTAAATGGGCTAAATTGAATAGCTTGTTCGATCATTTTTTACGTACAGACACGTGTTTTTGCTCATTGGCTTCGTCAGGGCAAGGCAATCTTAGCAATAAGGAGATGGTAAGAAGACAAAATAAATAATAGTGGTACACAAATTTCCTTCTGCTACTTGTGGATTCACCCGATATATAATGTGAATAACATTCGACATCATAAAATATTCATTTGCTGCAATTAATTTTCCTGGCTGAAATACCGAAATTGTAGGTTTTCCACGAATGACGAATGGCGAGCCTGATATAAATTCTTGTTTGTTCTTATACGCTTTCCAGTTTTGGGATATTCTATTTAAAAATTCGGGTTCGGCCATAACTAATAAATATATAATGAATGGTTCAATTTGACTGTGCAAATTGGATGGCGTTATCATAATGCTTTTGTTAGCAAACAGTGATGAATGTTGAATAAACTCTCTACCCCTCATTAGGAAAATATGAATAAAACATGTAGTTATGTATTTTGAACGCCGTTATTATTCTGTGAGTTCCCAACATTAATGTTTTCGCGTTTGCAAGCCCGGATATTCTTGCTGGTTAAATGGTGCGAACACTTATTTAGTTTCATTATTCTTGTTTACAGTACATGATGGTCGGTAGTCCACAAGCAATTTGTTTTCGCTCCATGAAATCAAAGGTGATTGACATATTGAATATCTCGAATTTTTGAGCCATGTTTATATTTTACAAATCACAAATATTAATAATCGAAAATCGCTTTATTGTTTTTCAAAATATTCCCCATTGAAATCTATACACTTTTGCATGCGTTTGAACCAATTGTCGAAGCACTTTTACCACTCTGATTGAGGTATCGTGCTTCGAAGCACCGCGATCGTATTTTCGCAGCATTTCTTTCGACCAATCCACACGAGCCTTTTTTTGAGCTCTTGACAAATTGTGTGGGATCCAACGTGAACAAATTTTTTGACGATCAAATGTTCATACAATATTTAATGTATGCTGGTCCCACTAATGCCAAAGGTGTGTTCAAAAATGTCGAACTTTACTGCTGACAGCTGACAGTTGGCAAATTGCAACTTTAGGCAACCCTCCTATTGAAATTAATTTCGTGGTCATTACATTATATCACTATTCCAGCAGGTATAAGCGTGCAAAAATTGATCTCATACCACCAAATATCATATTGGATTGTGGGTAATAGATTTAGTTTGTTCTCAAATCGATTTATGCGCTGAAACAACATTTCTCCCACTCGGGAATAAGTTTTCACGTCCACTGGTCTGTCAATCTCTAATTCGATTAGATTAAAGGATTCCCTGTGGGATCCTATTCACCGCAGGATATTTGTTCGACACAAAGTCCTCAGGCAAGGTATCCCTCGTCCAGAAGAAGTTAATTCAGTAACAAATCTTGATTGAGATCCCAGATTCAATTCCGAGTCGATACCAAAAATTTTCCTGCTCCATGGAAGAATCTCATCTTGTAATTATTCAGTCTGACTTTTGGTTTGGAATTCAGAATTTAGAGAGGCAAATCTTCATCATGGATTAATTGCACGAAGTGATCTTTTACGGTTTATTTTTTATATATTCTTCTTCATTTGTACTGGAAGAATGTTTTATAATGAATACTGATTTATGTATTGTAACATTTGCCACTCTTTCTTTCGAAAAGGATGACAAATATTATTTTTAAAACTATTGATCAGACTAATGATGAATGATGCTTTATTGATTATACTCTAATCTTATATACTAAATTGAGTAATGACGATAAAAATAACATTGCCATATTTGGTATCAGAATATTGTCTCAGCGTGATCCACTTTTGATTGTTTAATAATTTAAATGGAATTTTCCATGTTATCGAAGAAGAATAATTATCCAATTCATATGTTAATGATAATCAATAAACTTTTTTATTGCTCACAAATATTTTTTGTTTTATTGAACTTACAAATACCTGATACCTTTTCTGGACAGCTTGTATATTTAAAGGTTTCATAATAGAGTAGTTCAACTACTGATTACCAAATTTCAAAAAGATGCAGAATTAATTCTCAAAATATATGAATACCTACTGTTTACTTCGGTATATAATCAGTTTTGATCAGGTATTTGATATGCAAAACTAAATATCTCATCTAAAATTTTAAAAAATTAATTATCCAATGTGTTTTTAATCCTGTATCATCCTGTATTCGTTCATTAAAACATGATTTCCATTGGAAGATGAACCTTCTTCTAGATGCTGCTCGAAACTGCCAGATGTTGACGTTAACAGCCTATTCACGCAGTTATAACGTTCATGTTACGACATGTCCGAAGGGTACGATCACGCTCGAACCAGTTTCTACTGAGTTAGCCAGCCATTCGTGGAGTTCTAACGACTCTTCCATCGTTTTATCGGACTGTATGTGCTCTAAGATAAAGCGTCGAGATTAAAATTGAAGCAAACTCCCCGAATATCACTAAACGGAGACCAGGAAGGAAATTCATCAGAGTTTCTGTCGTTTTCAATTCTGATAATGTAGGGAGAATGCTATACGACATCGGCATCAAGTGGGCAAGGACATGGATGACGTTATGTCTGGTTCGACTTCTCGAATTGTTAGACACAACAATAGTGCTCAAATCGATCCTACATGCGCTTGCAAAATTATTCGGAGTCAATTTTTTTTCAAGAATAATACTTAATACATTAAGTATCATTGATTCAAAATTGGAATTGACAATTTTATGTATTTTTCCCTTCCACCTTTTTTGTGGTAGTTCATTCGAATTCAAGGGATCCACAGAAACCGTCTTCACACAACGAAATGAAACCTGAATGAATAATGATCTTGAGTCGAAATACATAACAGGAATTGTTCCCAACGTCTCTTGAAGGGGTAACAAAACAACAAATGCCCGCCTTTATGAAGAAAGGCAATGGTCTGGAAAACCAGAGTAATGTTATCGTAGAACTTCAAAGCAGAATGGAAACTCAGCTCGAGGTCCTGTGATAAAATTCACCCATAGCATCTATGGTTTATTTTACTCGTTTCGTTGAAATGAGGGATATGAAGATATGGAATAATTAGTTTATACAAAATGAAACGAGTTGTTGGTGGAAGGAAACGCATAATTCAGAGTATTCTGAATTTTGTTCCAAATTTGAATGTTTTAACCCACTTTCTCACACTCATTTTAGCTTAAAAATTGTTATTAAGTGTATATTTCATATTACCTGTATTTTACTATTCAAACTTATATAGGATTCAAAATTCATTGGAATGAAGAAATTGCGATACTTTTATATATTTATCCTATACATTTCTTAAAATCAATAAAAGCTCTTAAATTCAAATTAGTTATCCAAAATTATATTTTTAAAAGGCTTAATGTCAGTTCGCCGACGGAAATATATTATTTTTTATTTATCATTATTATAATAATATTATATATTATTAAATATATTTTTCCATCTTCAGGGCTAGACTAAACAATTGTATCCTCCCATTATCCTCTATATAAATAATACAGTTTACAGATCTCAGGTATGTATTTTTCATGGAAGAAATTATCAGACCGCAATGAAAATAAACAAAGTGGTAACTTTGTGACATACTTGTGACATACGTCAACGTAATGTTAAAAGCAAGAAGTCATGTAATTAATTAATAACAACGGCAGCTCCTATTCAGAAAGATCTTAGAGATTAATCATAGCTCCTCCAACTCCCTCACTCCTTGAAAAATGCCATATGATGAAAACTATAGGTACCTACATTTCTTTTCCAATATTCCAGTTCCAGCACATACTTACCTAGTACAGAATATTTGAAGGTTCCGCGTTTTTCCTTTTTCTGGGGAAGAATTGAAAAAATACGTTGTTGCCTATTTGGCAACAATGTATTCGAATTAATCGTTAATTTTAATCATAGATTGGTTCACGTACGTATAAAGAAATTTTTAAATTAAATGATTTTATACATCTGAATATGAGCGATCAAAAATGAATTTCGAATTTGGAAAATTTATTTTAGGACTCAGGAAGAGCTTTGTATTATTGGACGTTGCAGCTTTATCATCTAGTTCAGAATATTCTCAATGCCTTGGAGCGAAAAAACGATATTGTTGTTCATCTTCAAATTATATTCTGTCATTTCATTCCTCTTTGTTAAGAATTTCTCTAAGTATGAGGGAGCCAACTTATTAATGATCTTATAAATTAGCAAATAATTCGATCTTCCACTAATCTTCCACTAACTGAGAAATGTCCAAAAATTTCAATCTATTTAGCATATAACTTAAAGCCGTAGTCTTACCACATCCCAACAAAATTCTCATTGCCTTATTCTGTAATACTTGTAATCTGTATAAGTGCTCCTTGTTACACGAAATTAATAATGATATACAATAATTGTAGTGCGGAAATATTATCGTGTTATAGACTATTCTTTTCCCTTTTTCTGACAGTTTGTATGACATTCTACCAAAATAACCAATCTTTTTACATAAGTATTCCACAAGAAGACCAAAATTCAACTGTTGATCGAAAACCACTCCTAAATATTTTATCTGCGTTACAAGGCCTATCTGTTTCTTATCTATGTTAATTTTATACTGTTCAGCCTTAAATTTGTTGCATTGAGCTTTTGTGCCTAAGACCATATACTTCGTCTTTTCCGGATTTATTTTCAAATTATTTAACCTCAACCAATTTTGAAAAACGCTCAATTCCTTATTTAGAATATCCACCAATTCAATTTCATTATGACCTTCCACTGATATTAAAGTGTCATCAGCATATAAATTGAAAAAACATCTTTTCAAATACAAATGTAAATCATTGATGTATAATATAAAAAGCAATGGTCCCAGGACACTGCCCTGCGGAACGCCACATTTGATCTCAATTGCATCAGAAAAATCCTCATCAATTCTAGTTTTCTGGTACCTCTCTCTCAAAAAGTCCTCTAGCCATAGTAGAGCTGTTCCTCTGATGCCGTATAGTTCACATTTTTTTATCAATCTCGTCCGATCAATGGTCTCGAAAGCACGACGTAAGTCTATGAACACACTTACTACTATCTTTCTTTCATCTAAACTCTTCTTCCATGCCAAACAAACCAATTGGCAGGCTGTTTCGCACGAATGGTGCCACGAAACTCCGACTGCAATTCGTGCAATATCAAATTCTTCTCTAAATAGTTCTGCAACCTCTCATGCACCAAAATTTCCAAAATTTTACTCACAATTGGAAGTAGATTCACTGGTCTAAAATCTTCCATCTTGCTTGGGCATTTCACTTTTGGAATTGGCACCACAGTACTACACTTCACCGCAACTGGCAGTTTACCTGTTCTCAAGCTAATATTTATCAAATTAAGGAGAGGATATCCAATAACATCAAATGTACTTTTTAGTAAGATTATCACGAACACACTATCACCTGTTGATTTATTTTTCAGATTCGTTACTACTTTATGAAGTTTATTTAGGGACACTTCAGAGAATGAAGATAATTCCTCTTTGGTTGCATTCAATTTGATTTCACTAAAGCTTTTGTCAGGGTTGCCAATACTGGCCTTGATCTCTTCAATACTTTCCACAAAAAATTTATTCAATTGATCACATAACCGCATTCCTGATCTGCATTTTAAGTTTGAAAAATTAACACTATTTGCATTTTTGCTCACCACTTCCTTCAGAAATTTCCACATCTTTTTACTATTCTTACTGTTCTGCTCTATTTTGGAATCATAATAACGCTTTTCTTTTTTTCGCATCATGGCTACCACTTCATTCCTTTTCACTCTATATTTCTCTAAATCTACATGGAAACCTGTGTATTTGAATATTTTATACAATCTATCTCTTTCTTTCTGCAAGATTCGTATCTCTTTGTCAATCCAAGGTTTTTGCGACTTCTCAATCATTTTTCTTTCCATTGGTGCAATTTTGTCCAATACTCCTTCAAAGTTATTCTCCAAATTTTCATACAGTATGTCCATGTCAACTGAAGTATTATTCCAATCACATATTATTAACTCAAGTTGTATATCTCTTATTTTCTCTTCTGTAATGTTCCTCTTGAGAAGGCCCTTTTTCATCTTTAGCATTGGATTTTTAAGAACCACACCCCTTCCACCACTTTCGATAAAAACAACACTCTCCAATCACCATCCATTTCCGGTCGATTTTTCCTTTCGCTAAAGACCCAATAAACCGATACAATTACGTCCATTTCCCAAATCCCCCGGTATAGTGATTTATTGACCTCATTCTCATCAATTTACGAAGAACAAACAGCAACGTCGGTATTTTCAGGATTCAGCGGACCACGAATTCGGGCTTCGCTCGAATTCAGATAATGAACTTAGACAAGGAAGATTTAATCTCGTCGGGAGTTTAAACCCGAAATGGGAGAAGGGAAATGTAACGAAATTCACAACGCGCCAAAGTTAAACGAAACGTTAGTGGCTGTAGAAATTGCCATTTATATTCGGATTGCGTGTATGTGCACTGTCGAGGATTCTGTTTCGCCACTACTTGCATTTCTACGTCCGACCTCATCCGGTTCTACTTGTGGTTTATAGTCATGGTTTAGTTAGGGTTGACACAGCTTTAGTTCATTTATTAAAAAGAATAACGATGGGAAACTGCCTTGTATTGGCAGTGCTCAAAAGCGACTAACTCTTGGCAGTATTCATTTTTATTAATGAATGTATTCCCCTCCTGCTTCGATACACAAGCACATTCAATATTGCATGAACAAAAAAATTTGTTCGCGTTGGGTCCCACATTATTTGTCAATCGCTTAAAAAAGAGCTCATTTCGATCGGTCGAAAGAAATGCTCCAAGAATACGATTGCGGTGATTCGAAGCACGTCTATGACATCCTGACAGATGATGAATCGTGGATTTACGCGTATAAGCATGAGAATAAACAGCAGTCGACTGTATAGGTGTTTCAAGATGAGCCAAATCCAACAAAAATTACTCGCGCACGAAGCAAATGCTCGCCTGTTTTTTCAGAAAAACTCGACATGTCGCAATCGTACCACTAGAACAACGCAAAACAGTCAATTCTGAGTGGTACACAACCATTTGTTTGTCAGTTGTTTGCTCTCATACATCCGACTCAAACAACTGCATTCTTGAACACTCAAAACATCGATTTGACGAGTTATCCGCCGTATAGTCTTGACTAGGCACAGAGTGACTTCTTTTTATTATTGAAGTCAACGTTTTTCGACACCTGAAGAAGGGGCTGATGCGTTCAGAATGGATGTTGTGGAGATACCTCAGAGAGTGGTTAAAGTGCTTCAACAATTGTTTCAAACGCATACAGAAGTCTATAGATCTCAATGAGAAATTTTTTTATTTGTTTCTCATTTGTAAACGCCAGTTTCCAAAAATACATTATTAATCAAGAAAGTTTATTTTATCAAGTCACTAACTTGTGAAACAGTTAACTTGCAAAATTTTTACAAGTTAGTGGTATTATTTCCATTAGAAAATATTGTTTTATCAATAATATAAAAACGATAAGATCGGGAACCAGAGAAAAAAATCAAAATTGGTTAGGCCCGCAGGGCCACTCGAGAGGGAATCTTAAAACAGATCAAAAAGGCGTATCCTCTTCTAGGAGAAGCGACCGCGAAACGCCCCCGGGCGCTCTTAAAGCGCCCGAAATTTTCGAAAGAAAATCGCGAAATCGCCGAAAGTGTCCCCAAAGGGAAAGATCTCACGAACGAACGGGGCCGTCTCGCGGGCCGAGATCGGTCGCTTCTTCGAGTAAAAGACATTCTTCATAATGTGGTACCGGTACGGGCCGCGGAGCCCCTCGAAATCTATACGAAAATTATGCATATAAAACGGCAATTTTTAGGCTCCCGACTTCTCTGAAACATCAAAAACCGCACCTAGGTTTTCCCTCCGTGCCGGTCGAGAACGATATAAATCGCCCTATAAATAGAAAACGAATCTACGTGAAATTTCCCATCTCTGGGTACCAATCTTCATATCCAAGTAGCGAGATAAGGCCGCGAATTCTTCATTCCAAATTCGACAATTTTCACGGTAAAATGCGGCAAAATGTCACAGTTTCTGATACGATTCCGATGATAGCCGAACGCGAGCTCCAAATTTGAAAATACGGCATTAATTTTTCGCTCCATATGGACGGTGGAAGATTTTTTGCGCCTTCCAAGCGCTCGAATAAGAATCTACAGAAGATTCTGAATCTCTAGATACCACCCGCGATTCACGAATCGAAAGAAAAACACCTCAAATATGCGTTTGAAAATCGTCATTTTCAGGCTCGATTTTCGCGCGAATTCATTTTCGTCCTTGAAGAATGCACACAGATCGCGATGAATCGCTATACAGGCTGTGCATTCGAAAAAATCGCTATACAGGCTGTGCCATTTGAAAGCACTGATTTTCACCAGATTCTTTCTTCGAGAGATTTTCCGTTTGAATTTTTTATGGAAAAAGCACCCATTGCGAACCAATTATAGAGTGGGATCTAATTTCGATGAAATGTCATACAGGGTGAACGATTTACAATGAATTTGCGATCATGTGATATACGAGATGCTCAATTCACAAGTTACCTGCTAATATTGAATTAGCGACTAAGAATTATGAACTAACCGATCTGCAGACTTCAAACAATTCAAAATCGATACTCTGCAGTTGCATAGAGCAAGTTCCTTGAGGAAACTTAGCAATTACATTCCACCAGCATCGTTGTAATCAACGAGTCTCCCTTGTTGTACATTATCCAATCAACGACCCTATCACTTAATCTTGGCCTACTTCTCATTCAAGACGCAACCCCTTTCAACATCGTTTCGATATCCCAAGAAGGAATGGCGTACTAGCCAGGAGGCGTATCTCCCTTTATTCCCGAATGATTGTCTTTGAAGTGGTGGATTCTGCGATTGACGATTGCAACCGGAGTTGCTTCGACCTGGCTGAGTTTGCGATGAAACTTCTTGAACAGATGGCCATTGATCAACCGTGAAATTTTCCATTTACTCTCCTCTTTGTAAGAATTGATTTGGAACTTTGCTATGCTGAACGTGATTTTAAATCGAAGGGCATGAATCTGCTCGAATTTTTTTATATGAGATATGGAATTGTTCTTTTCCCGAATGACGTAAGCAGTTAAGGGCACGAGGTAGGAACAATCTTTTTTGACAAGCGCCTATACAGGTTGAGTCATTGGCCACTGCGTTAATTTTAACTGCAGAACATTTGTTTCTATATTACATTTTCTAATTCTGCATCGTTCCAAATTTTAGAGGCTGAAGCACTCCTTTCAAGATTACGCAAAAATTCAACTTTTGTTTCTATAAAATGGTCTCAAGATTAGACTATGTAAGATAGACGAAGCATTCCTTTGTAAAATGTCGATTTGTTTTGGCTCCCTCGTTGAAAGTCTCTTGTGAAACCTCACCCGGCAACACCGCATAAATCTTTGATTTTAACAACATTCCTCTATAGTCTAAGGTTTTAATAATACACTTACCTATGGAACGATAAATTCGGATTAAAATTTCTGTCTTTACTACAACTTTCCCACTTACGAATCATAGATTTTGTTGTTCTACTATAATTTCTTTCTACTTCAAGATTATAAACCATCCCTTTCTATAGAGAAATTCCAAAAAACGTCTGAATTATTGATGTATGATGTTATCATCATACATTTGTAATTTTCTTCTTAAAATTTCCAAATCATGAAAACCATCATTTCTATGAAAACTTCCAAGGCAAGAGGTTGTCACTGTGCTTTTTTTTCACTCAAAGCCAGAAAAAATCATCTATGATTTTCCAAACACTGATATTTCTGAAGTTTCTTCTCCTTGACAGAGACCAGTGAACGGGTCTATGAGTCTCTTGATATACTGTTAAAAATATGAAAATATTTTTCGAAATCTTCAACAACAATGAATGATGTCATTACGAATAATTATTTTAAAGTGATGTTACTTTCCTTAATGATTATTTTCTGTACTGAATCCCAATAACAAATCACTTGGATAAATTACAATTATTCCCAGATTTAGGTGTGCATACTTGCTTGAAGAAATTGAGTTTGATCACCTAAATTTGATTCTGAAAAATCAACTAGGTGATCTTTAATAAAGAATCTTTTGTTAAATCATTATAATGAATCTATTCTGTTTAGACTATAATTATTACTGATTACTCAACATGCGTAAATTTTTGGTTTTTATAATCAGAGTATC
Source organism: Micraspis discolor (assembly GCA_030674115.1). NCBI lineage: Eukaryota > Metazoa > Arthropoda > Insecta > Coleoptera > Coccinellidae > Micraspis > Micraspis discolor. The sequence goes on along the minus strand of JARTUT010000005.1, from coordinate 2,608,364 downwards.
TGTTCGTGTGTCGTTTCGATGGGTTGATGTGGTGGATTGTATTTGTTCGTATTAATAATCGTATTGTAACAAAACCGAATATGAACCGTCTAATGACTATTACGTCAACAGAGGAGTTCCGCTTCATGCGCCGACAAAGGGATTAAGAACATGAAAGGGACCGCTCGCCATAAAGCTGTCACATAAAAACGATTAATGGTGGCATATTTATGGAACATAAAGAGGCCGCTACGAATTGTTCTGGAATGTGAAGCAACTTTCTGGTAACTTCTAGAAAAACAGCGCCGGATATAAATGACTGAAGCCGATTCATGAATTCATTCATGGATAGAACTTGCCGACGAATAAACAGGTGTTCCTAGTGAAATTCTGTAAATAAATTGTGTATATAAATTATTGATTATTGTTAGTTAAGTGTGAATATAAATTAGTTTAAAGAAGACTTGTAGTGTTTTTTTTTCTATTTCGCTGAGGAAAAACGTAACAGTATATTTGCACAGGTTACACATTTAACATGGAATGATTCTCGTAACTTACGTCTTGCTGCAGACCTCTTTGGAAGCTTAATGGAATTAGAATGGTGCCATTCGGGGTATATATAGTCCCTCAGCGTTGGAAATACCTGGAAGCAGGTACCAAAAAGGACGACTGTGATTCAGCGGCGTAGAGTTTCACGGGGGCACATTGTACAGTATCTATTTCAATTACGTAAACAAAAACATAAATATTGAATAATGGTTATACATAGATTATGTCAAATTTTAATACCTTACCATAGATTATTGATTTATTACCGAAACCTAGGATAGAAAAAATTAATAATTGCAAAGTTTTTTTAAATGAAAGATAATGTCTGTAACCATTATTGATCTTCAGTTATAATTTTTCTCAGAATAACTAGAGTGAATTATTATCATATGAATCACAAACGTTATTCTACATGTAGTTTGCAACGTTGCCAAGAGATTTCTGAAGCATTTTCTAAGAATAACCAATTTCGACTAGATATTGTGGAAATAATTCATTCTACCGACGAAATTTTCGAAACTCAAACATAAATAGCCTTTTTACCATCCGTATTATACTTCAATATGGACGTAACTCAAAATCTAGTCGGATATGTACCTACATCGTTTTCAACAGGATGTTTCTAAAGCAGACTAAAGCTACAAAGCCAGCTTTGATGTTCAAAGGCTCTCATATAGATCTCGGATCTCCAGTTTGCAGCAGAAAAATTCAATTATTTTCATTTCCTAGAGAACATATGAACGTCAGGTTCCTGTGATTCGTAGCCATTGTAGACAACAGATCACAGATGATACAAGAGAGTATAAACGATACGGTATTGTTTGATTTCAACGAATTAATTCCATTGAATTATTTTGAGTTTCTTTGTTTTGCTATATTTTTTACTTAAAATTCATTTATTTTCATCCTTTCAGAATGATGTAATCATTACAAGCAGGTTGGACATGTGTAATCGAAGGTGTTGATGTGTATTGTTCTGCTGTGTTTTCATTTCATTCTATTTTTTTCAATGTTATATTTTATATCTCTCATTCTGTAGGAATAGTTTCATAACCCTTTCATAGTAGGAAGGGTTTCATAACCCTTCAGCGACCGTTGATGACTTCCAACCGCCATGTTTCTTTAGTGTAATCAAGTGTTCCCCAGATTCAACTAAAAGTGTAGCAGACAATCTTCGAAATGAATGACCTGTATATGAGTTAGCATTTTCAAGTTGAAGAAAATAAGCTACTGTTTCAGGTACCTTATAAAACTGCCAGTTCCGAAAAATAAGCCAATAACACTGTCTCCGAGAAAGAACTGCATGTCTTTTTCATTTTCCATTCCATAAATCTTGAATACGCAGTTTAGTAAATTTTCCGCGATTTAGCTGGCAATAATTTTCGTGACGCTACTTGCGCTGCTTCTATCAACTCCGGTGGAGTCAGAGAAAACTCAAGCATTTTTAACTTTATAGTATTCAAAATAACTACTAAACAATCACTGAGTTCGCAATTTTTGAATCAACGCAGGTCTCGAGCTAAAATCTAATACTTTTTTCCCTTGTATAATAAATAACTATTTTTAATATCTTAGGTATAGTTACCGAACTCGAAATCTAAGTAACATAGTCCTCAACAAGCCACTCTTTCAGCGTTTGATTGGCAGGAAATGACTAATCGCGTAGCTATTTGATTATAGAGTTAGCAACGAAATGAAACGGGCGCCAAAGGCCGTAAATACGGCTCCCGGCGACAGTTTTTACGCGTTATACTGTTTTTGGCGACCGAGACAGACGCTCGGGCGTCGCTTCTATTTTTCATCAAATTTCTTCGATGGGGACGGTGGAGAACAATTGGCGCGACGGCGCTCCAGGGCCGGAATGAGGATGATTCGTTGGCTGTAATATACTAGCTATTGATAGTCTAGGATCCCTGGCTTTTTTGCAATTGATTACTATAAAGATGATTTCACGAGGTGTTGGGTTTTTTGGGTGTGCCTTCATCTGGCTTTCTCCATTCAGCACTTTGCCGCTTTGTTTCGAGCTCAAATTTGAAATACCACGTCTCGTCACCAGTTACAATCGATTTCAAGAAGTTTTGATCCTCACGAGCACTTTTAACAATGTTTTTACAATGCTCATTTCGATCGACTTTTTGGTCTTCGGTGTGTGGTACAAACCGCAAATTAACCTTCTTAAGGCCCAAACCTTCGGATAAAATGCGGTATGCGGTTGTTTGTAGATTGCTTAATTCCATTTCAATAACTTTCACCGACGATTTTTTGTTATTTTTAATGGATTGGAACAATTTTTCGATGTTTTATTCCGAGAATCCGGTTCTGGGATGGCCCGATCTTTCGTCATCATGCAGCGTCTTCCTACCCGCTTTGAATCGCCCTTACTACTCGTAAACTTGCGTACGTGATAGGCAATCATCACCATATGCATTTTGTAACATTTCTGTAAAAGTTTTACCAAGTTTAACACAGAAATCATTGTACAAAAGAGACTAACATTTGAAACGCAATAGCTTTTGTTTTATGCATCCAAATGTTATAAAATTTATACCAGTTGTCAATAAGGGACTAAGCCATCTACGGGTAAAATTTTACAACAGATGGCACTAGTGGTACTATTTTTTTTTCGGTTTTTTTGGAATGGAGTGTGTTGTCTTCTTTTAACCCGATACACTTCGACTGGGGATATTCCAACATTTTCATGTCTTCTTATAATTTCTAGAACCCTGCCTTAATGCCCATTCCAGTTTTCATCAGGGAGTCTCAATCGCTTGAAGACAATTTTGGCTCGATTTTCGTAAATTACAGACATTCGGGCATAAAGAGATCTCGCTGTTTTGCCAGGAACAAGCGCGCAAAAATAAGAGCCGCAGTCCGACCCTGACGTCGTTCAGGACGGACCAACAGCGTCGAAATTTAATTTAAAGTTGCCATATTTGCTACTGGCTCTCTGGAGCTCCCATAGCAACGGAACACGAATTATTTTTAATTCCGTTCCTGATTCCAATCTAATTGCTAGGATGAGTTTTATCCGAATGATCATAAGAGGAAGATATTTCAGACGGAATGCGAAATCCGCACTGTTTTGTAACGTAATCGAAAAAACTACTTGTTATGGATCATCTGTTATTAAAATTTTTTTTATTTCTTCAGCGCAAGTGTAAAATTAATATCTACATTATCACGATAATCCAAATATCGAAGATAGCTTCACTGGTACGCCCTGCGTAATGAGAATTGGAAACCAGTAGCTTTATATTGAAGAGTTTCTGAGCAATTCGTAACGGCCGAATTTCCCAATTGCGATTGTGATCTCTGTGTTTCTGTCTAACGCGCATGGAGCAAAGGTGAGGTTGACTTCGATCGACCTTCTTCGATTCTGGATCATTCACGTTTGAAAATGTTGGAGAGTATGTATGTATCGATTTTTCTCGAATTGAAATCAAGTTTCAAATAGAGAGTTTGTCTTGGCAAACAGTTTCATAACGTACGGTAAGTTCTGTTTTTTTTTATTAACTTGGTGAGTTTTGCCGGTTTGCATGTTTTATCTCTGAAACGTCGATTGAGTAGTAAGAGCTATGTGTGTTCTGGACCAATCACTCCATAAAGGATGGCCTCTTGGCTGTCGCGGTGCGAATCGGTGACGTAATAATTGTGAGCTCGAGGAGCTCGTGATGCCAAGCGTAAGGCTTTACAATCTATTCCGGAAAAACGGAGGGCAAGTGCAGCAGCGTTGGAGGAAAAAGATTGGGATGCAATAACCACTGTTTGGGACGAGGAAACTCTGATGGAATCCAGAAAAATTATTCATGATAATATCAGTGGAATTGGCTTGGAGAGGTGGTGAGGGCAGCATGGCGTCAATACATCACTTCAAGGCAGAACAGCGAAATGACGGGGAAACAACTGGGAGAATTGAATACAATCCAATTTTCAGCAAGACCACACAAGGTGGTGATAAAAATTATCAGACAGCAAGTGGCTGGTGGTGAATCGGGAAATCCCTGACAAGTGCCCAGTGAGACTGTTCCAGAAATTGAGAGAGAAGAGAGATGTCAATATCAAGAGCGACAGACTATTCCTGACCCAAAATCCATTCTGGAAAAAGTTCCAGGCGCTAGGTGGTACAAGGATTCCCCAGTAGGCCAAAACACGATAAATCGTCAAGAAAAAAAATTTTCTGGTTAATGTTAGAACTAATTTTATTGGTTACTATAGTAATTAAATGATTTTCTTGAAAGAACACTCGTAATTTCTAAATCCAGCACTGTTCAAATTCTCACCATAGGCTAACCAGACGCCCCAACTCTTCAAATAGCATGTTGCACCCGGTGCTGTCGTCTCCCGCACCATTAAAACACTGCCCCGGGATCTCAGTTTTTCCAACTCGTAATATCCGGGCAAATATACTTTGCCATCCGAATATCTAATTGTCTCGCGAAAATTCCGATTTCTCTGGCGAAACTGTAATTCGTAGTTCAAACTCAATAAGAAGTTCATCAAAGTTCCGGCCGTTTTTGAATTGTTGATGAAGTTGAGGAAGTTCAAACGGTTAGTTCCCGGGCCAAAGTTTCACCCGATTTCGATGTATCCAATATGGACGTCAGGGTTTTCCTCGGTAAAAGATTGATCGAGCTTCGAAATTTGTTACTTTGAAATGACCGCGACAGTTGATGGAAATTGCTCGAATTGGAAATGGATCGGGATTTATATTTGAATTTTCTTTATTCGTGAGGTTGTAATATACTTTAACTATTACGTTAATTATGTCAGTTTTGCTTCTTACTTTCTGTTCTGAATTCCAATAACAATTTACTTCGAAAGATTATATTTAGAGATTTAGGTGTACTGTTCCATTCTGTATCGTCTCTCTAGTTGCGCAGCCCACTGGATATATATAACGCCCATCAATTGTCCGCGAACACAGCCAGTTTGATTGATTTATGTACACAGGTCGTCGTTCCCTTTCCAATTTGTTATAAGCGTGATGATCACATGGGTTGGGAGAGAGATAACGTGTTATCGGCCCTTAGCCGCATTGTCATTCGGGAAAATTAGTTCCAATTAATTCGAAACACTCAGTCTCTTCAGAGGGGCGGCGAATCGGCATGTTTCCAATCGATGCCCTGCGGTATTTCTGCATCCAGATGGCGTATTGGGAACGAATCGAGAAGTTTTGTGGTTGAATGCAGGTCTGTGTATACGGCATGCGAGTTTGTTAGGACGGCAAATGGAATGCAATGTGTGGAATTAGCAACTAATCAACGGGCCATTATGTCTGCCTGGCGGTTAAATGCAAATGCGAGATTTCCACAAGGGAATTCGTTCTGATTGTAGTCAGTATGGGGCCCTGTGGAAAAGACAGTTACTCTGTTCATGTTCACGGTACTGCTCAAAGGAAATCTAGCGTGTGTTCACATCTTCGACTATCTAATTCCTGTGTTTACTACAACTTTCACACTTACGAACCATTTTTAGTGCGATGAAAAGTAATAAACAATAAAAAATGTAGGATTTAGCATTTTTGGACGGAGTTGGTCCCAGTGCGGACCTGGCTTCGCAGTTGAAACGGTGATATCCGATATTTAGTGCATCTTCATGTATCGACGATCCTAAGATAACAAGCTAGTCTCGTTTTATTTATTGGGCCCAAACCGTTTATTTATTCGACGCCGGGTAGATTAACCCTCTTGACGTTCCCAAAATGAAGAGACATGTTTTGAAATGACGTTTAAGATTATTAATTAGTGCGACGGTTGACATGCCTCTCAAGAGTTGTGATAAATATTGGGAAAAGGACGCTGAGTACAGGTTTCATGCCTTCTTTCTTTCCTCCAAGACAAGAATCGCATGAAATACCAGAAGAACAATCCTTAGATATCGCACAACACCTCGGACGCAATAATCCTATTTCCAAGGAATTCCTGTCGCTACTCTAATCCAGAAAATAAGACGGAACGAATCCATTTCACAGGAATGAGAGATTGAACTTTTGATGAGTGTATTCCAGGAGACGCAATATCGGCTGGAATGGGGACATGGCTAAACGTCCCGAAGCATCGGAATCAGGATTAACTTCTCGCTGTTCATACCAGAGGACAGAAGGGAATTCCGATAAAACGTTCCTTCAGGACGATATTTCCATTACTCCTATTTATTTACATCGGGTGGCTTATCTCGCTCGTCTGTATTGCTTTTCAGGGGTGATAGGAAGGCTGTAAGCAATGAATTTGATGTAATGCTGTTTTTTTATGAACATATTATTCAACAGGTTTTCAGACTATCATCTTACTACACCATCCGTTACAAAAGAAACAAAATAGAACCACTAGTGCCATCTGTTGAAGGTAATAACGAACTAACGAACACAAGACCCGTCTGGTTTACCGGTATGTCCCACACACGAGGCAGACCTGCGCAGGTATTTTTTTTTTTTTTTTTTATTTATGTTTATACTGGCTTACCTAGGTATACATATATCAATGTACACCCCTCAGAAGCTAATTAAAGCTTGTGCGAGTTAGGTTAACCAGTGTGTGTTCTGTGTAGGCTTTATTACTGTGTCCTTACGCCACCTTAGGCACAGCACTGTTAATTTTAGACCCAACAGTGAATGGTGGCCGCATACCGAAAGCTAGAAAATTTCTTTCCTAGCCCCGGACTTGAACCTACGACACGACGGGTTTCCACGTCATAGGTCAAGGCTTTATTCCACACGCACATTGGTTGACTACACAGTCATAGCAACGTTGAATTTTCACTTATAATACCACAAGAGCTTCAAAATTATCGGGTATTTCCCGATAGGTTCGTTGCAAACAAATGAAAGAGTCAAGTTTTTCAGGTTAAAAAATCACGAGCGCGAAGCGCGAGTGATTTTTCCTGAAAAACTTGACGATTTTATTTGTTTGCAGGAACCTATCGGGAAATACAGGATAATTTTGAAGCTCGTGTGGTATTCGGGGGATTATTCTTCTGTCCCAAATGTCGGCCAATAGAATTGCACCATGAGACGAAATGTACAGTTAACAAATAAGAATTTCATAATGAATAAAACAACATTTAATTACGAATCAGGGTAGTGCAATTAAAAATACAATTGTTGTAAACATTGGTGCATGTTTTCTTCAAGTCAGAGTTATCGGTAATGGTCCCAGAAGAGGTAGATGGCATGAGGTTTATGCTGTTGATGGCATTTTCTGCAGTAGGCTCACTCCTTCGCAGTTTCTTGACAATTAATTCGTGGTGTTCCTGGTCGAGTTGGAGATACGGCTTGATGGAGTTACTGTTGGCATGTCCAGTTATTTTGATTATCTGCTGCTCTCCCAGGCCCGATTTCGCTAGATTGGAGACGGCTGTTGCACGACTGGAGTGATTGGTGATTTTTTGTTACCAAGGTCAAGCCCAGCTTTTGTGCTGACTCCTTAACCCACTTTGAAATCGTGTTTTGGCCTACTGGGGAATCCTTGTACCACCTAGCGCCTGGAACTTTATTCCAGAATGGATTTTGGGTGAGGAATAGTCTGTCGCTCTTGATATTGACATCTCTCTTCTCTCTCAATTTCTGGAACAGTCTCACTGGGCACTTGTCAGGGATTTCCTGATTCTCCACCAGCCACTTGCTGTCTGATAATTTTTTCACCACCTTGTGTGGTCTTGCTGAAAATTGGATTGTATTCAATTCTCCCAGTTGTTTCCCCGTCATTTCGCTGTTCTGCCTTGAAGTGATGTATTGACGCCATGCTGCCCTCACCACCTCTCCAAGCCAATTCCACTGATATTATCATGAATAATTTTTTCTGGAGGCCATCAGGAGTTTCCTCGTCCCAAACAGTGGTCATTGCATCCCAATCTTTTTCCTCCAACGCTGCTGCACTTGCCCTCCGTTTTTCCGGAATAGATTGTAAAGCCTTACGCTTGGCATCACGAGCTCCTCGAGCGGTCTTGAATGCAGCATCCGAAAATGGGTTGATTTTGATGTCGAAATCGTTCAAATACTTTTCTTGAAGTAATTTGGCAGTCTGATTCCACATTGTTTTTATTGTACCTTCCTTATAGTCTTCTCCATCCATTTTCTTCATATTGTAAGCGTAATCTTTCATAATGTTTGCCAATTGCGCTTCACTCGTTTCAGCACTCAATGTGTATTCCTCTCTCAGTACAAAAAGTAGTAAATTGGTTCCAAACTGTTTTTTTGCCTTCTCCGTATTAATGGGAACATTTCCTTTGACTTTTTTATCGATGGTGGACAGAGAACAAACTCCAAATCGACTCATTTTCATGCAAAATCTCCAATTTTCACAATTGAATTCAACCTGTCAGTTTGACGTGTGCTTAATTTGACTGGATCATGTTTTGTTTATATATAGCAACTACCAGAGAAAATTTTCAAAAAATTATCAGTATAATACCATGTAGGTTGTACCACGTGACGTCGAATGGTGCAATTCTATTGGTCGATATTTGGGTCGGAAAAATAATCACTGTAATTTTTTGGAAATATCACGATTCTTATGGGAATTTTTGTACATGAGTGAAACATTCTCATATTTTTAGTTTCCTGACTCGTTGTCAATGATAAACGTGATACTTAACCCTTTTGATTCGAGATTCAATGAGCACGAGTCTCGCATCCACGAGTTTCACCGTTCCGTATGAAGGGTTGAACTTTGAACGAATGTAATCCGAAAGATGTAACCTCGTACAAATGGAGACAAGTGGAGACATCTCCATGAAATGGATCCAGGATTAACTTTTCGTTGTTCAGACACGGTAGAGGGAGAATCCCATTTCTCGATATTTCCATTACTTCACTCTGTTTATTTATATCGTCGTTTTTTTATTCCATCTGCTGCACTGGTTGACTTGTTCGAATCGAGGCCGAGGACAAATGATGTTTCATTTATGATTTGTGGTTATTTAAGCCCGCATGGAACGGGGGTGGGTGGAGGAATGAAGGCAAATAACGAATGAGTTATATGAGAGTACTTTTCATCTGAAATGCCTGGTTGTTTTTCATTGCCTTCTGTTAATGATGGCCAGGGGTGGATGAATAACGATTTCGACACAAAATTGAACCCTTTTGATGCTCGAGATACCGATGTGATTTTTCATGTTTTGTCGCCGATGTGCTGTTTATGAAATGCGGGGAAAGATAATTTATCTTTATGCAGAGCTTAATTGGAATGGAATAGAAATTAAATGAATTTTATTCGGTATTACATGCACGTTCAACGCTCGGCTGATCATTCTTTAGATGAATTAAATATCTTCAACGAACTGAATGAATGCTTTTAGTGCTGTTATTGTGTTTAAATGAAGGTGTTAAAACGTTAAAGTCTGATCAATTTGAGCACAATCGTAAGCTTCCATGAATTGTTTCATACTTGAATTGATAATTATCTGAAAATATTCTTTCTAACGCTTTGCTCCTGAAATATTTCAATTGTCCGGCAATACCAATTTCTCAATTCTGACCCGCCACTTTGCGTAGGGATTATTCGGGTGTACCTACTGTTACTGCAACTTATTATTTTAATTAAATTTGTTAGTTTCATTCATTTCTGTTCCGAGTTGCTTGCTCGATTCAATAGTGATACACTCTGTATATGTTCACTTCATTTTCCGATTAACGCGTAACATATGTTGGAGCATATGACCTATGTCGAACAAAGAGTACTGAACCGGCGTTCATCCGAGGAAGTACAAGAACACTTTTCTTGAAATAAATAACTTTCTCGTTAAATCTACAAATTCGAACTCTAGTGAAAAGTGACTATTCTCGCCCGTGAGTGCCTGGACAAGTTCATTCAGCCGTACTGTGAAACCAGGTAGGCAGAAGTCGATACTCCAGCATTCGCATTTTCTTTCGAGTCATTTTTTCATATTATTTCAGAATTTCATTAATAATTTTCTTTCGTTTTCCTTTATTTTTCAAAGGCCCTTGTCGTGCCACCTACTGATGCGACAATGGGGTAGGAAATAAAAATGTTTATATAAGAGAATTTTCGTACAAAGCCCATTATCATTGTGAAAATTAGTTATTTCTTGTTAAGTGCTCCAATACGTGATTTATCTCAAAAATTCTGGACAAAGCACGCCTCTACAGTAAAAATTCGTAATTTCTTGTTATCTAGCCCAATATGGAAATTTCCTAATTTGCGCAGATAACCTATGAAACTATAAACATAAATAAACGTGAATCAAAAGAATGACAGCACGGATAACCAAACCCGAGCATTCAAGCGATAATTTCTGGTTATTCTTTCTGGATTTCGAAGGAATAACCAAGAAGAACCAGCAATAACCGCTAGATGGACCAAAATCATAACCTGGTTACTCTTGGTTCATCGCTTGAAATACCTTTATATAAGATAGAACCCTTTATTTACATTGAAAAGTGTCGCATCTGAAACTTAGAGTTGGTCGATTGTAACGTATTGAGCTGGTCCACTCAGGTCAATGTTGCCAAACTGAGCAAATAGTAGGTTTCTCTATTCCCCTATAATTGTGAATAAGAACTTTTTCTCCAATCTGCATTCAAAACATTGTATAGAATTTTATGTTTTGAATGGAAACTGTCTTATCGGATATATTAGCAAGAAGTAAAAGAAAAACTTCAATTGATTCTGCTATTTTATGTCAGAGACCACAGATGGAAATAAATTCTGGTGAAAGTCAAAACAATGCTGCTTCATTCTCTGCTTGACAATTTGAATGTCTTTACAGAGCTAAAATATATTTTTTTAAATCTTTCTGTTTCTGATGTGATTGTATATTCAATACTACTCAGCTTTATTGAAAATGACAATTTCTCAATTTTTGTTCATAATTCAAAATCTATGAACAATAGGCTGGGTCTGTTTTCATAGTCGGATTATTTGGAAAAAAAGCTCGAGAATGTTGTTATTATCGAGATACCTTCAGTAGACAACAAATTCGATCCACCCTGTAAAAAATTGAATTGTTTTATTTTTGCGTGATTTTTCAATCGTATAAAAAATCCAGTTCTACTAGGTAGCATGTTTTATAACATTTCAAGAAAGATATATATTTCCTGGCTGCCCCTCACATAGAATTTTGTTATAAAATAATGAAAAAATCCTGTGCATGACAGGCACTAATCATTATTTTAAATTTTTTCCTTAGCAACCCAAAAAATTTCTAAGGAATGTGAAAAAACTCAAGAATCCTAAAATCGGTCATAGATAACTAAATTTATATCGATGAAGAAAGCATCTCATCAGATATATATTCTCTAATCCAAATTTCAATAATGATGATTTTTAATTTTCCCCACATTTACTAGCAGAGTTATTTTAGGAAATAACTCAATAAACTTATTTCCTCGAATCAAACTCTCAATTTCGAAAATCTACAAACAAAACACCAAGTCACATTCATAACTTTCTATGTAAACATTCGAAATGTGAGGTTAACCTCTGTCAAACCAAATCCTACCTGATTTTTCACGTTGATGATCAGCTGACCGAAGGTTAACTTCAACAACAAACAAACAACTAAGTTCAGAGGAGTCGCGCACGTGAAATTCAACCTAGACCACATTTTTTTCAAACGTAAACAATGTACGAAAACAACCAGTTTTCACGAAACGTCTCTATGACTCACCGCTAACATGACTGAAATGCCGCTCCAGCCACGCTGCCTCGCGTTTTGTTGTGGAACTAGGCAACCAACATTACAGCAGATAGAGAGCTTGCGTCAAACGCCATGTGGGAATCCGAGAAATGAACGGTTTTACCCGGATATACAGAAAGTTCCTAAATTGAACGTTCAAATGGATGAAATAAATTTAAAAAAAAAGTCCTGTACACATGATTTAGAAAAAATCCAGGAGATGCAAATTACTCCAAATATACTTTCCAAGATCATTTATTCAGTCAATATTTTAAGTCTTAGCTTAGACCTTGATTATTTGTTTTTTTTTTTGGAAAAGCATCAGGTGAATATCCATAACGTTAGTTCCAGTATGTCCAACTTTCACTAAATATTCACCCCCGCTAAACTTCTCAAAAAAACTATAACAATCGTTATTCTCAATAAAAACATCAGGTCTTAAATTCTCTGTTACACATTTATTCTTTAACCCAGAAAATCCAATAGCACCGGCAGCATCTGTCGGTCCATCTATACCATCGGTACCACAACTCAAAAACCAAACTTCCCAAGATGAATCCAAGTCTTCCAACTCCCCCAGTTTCAACGAGAACGTAAGTACCAACTGTTGGTTCCTTCCTCCAATCCCTGAACCACTAACTTTAACAGTTGGTTCACCTGCTAAAACCAAGCAAAAACTACGTTCAGGATCCAAACCTCTCAATTCCTCAATCAATTCTCCTTCAATAGGAACCAAACTCGATTCGAGAGAAACAAACTTCTCAACAAGTTCGTCATTGGTTATTTTTTTGTTAATGAAACAAACCAAGCTTGTAGCTATTTCGTGATAAACGTTAACCAATTCTTGAACATCGCCATTAACTTTAGTTGATAGTATAAAAGATTGTAACTTCATTTCTTTTGATTTCACCGAAATTGCTTCTGTTGCAACTCCATTATTCCCAATTATAAAGTTATTCACGTTTCTGAATATTTCATAGTTGTTTTTTTCACAATTTGAATTATTGTTTAGAGTCTGTCTGATTGAGTTTGGAAGTTCGTCGTATACACAGAATTTTTTTAGTATCTTTATAGCATCTTCTGGTTTATCTTTATTCGGGTACGTTGGACCACTCGCTATAATATCTAGAGGATCTTCAAGAACATCTGATAAAATGAGAGATATAACAGTGGCTGGATAACAAATTGAAGCTAGCCCTCCTCCCTTTAATTCAGAAAGTTGTTTCCTCACGCAGTTCATTTCAGCTATATTTGCTCCTTGATTTCCTAGTTTTTTAATTAAATCCAGTTTCTCAGAAAGTGTAATTTGATATTTTGGTAATGGTAGGAGGGCACTACCTCCACCAGAAATCAAAACTATAACCAAATCTTTCTCATCAAGGTTACGTACAAAATTTTTTATTTTCAAAGCTGCATTCATGGCATTTTCATCGGGAAGATTATTATCAGCTCCTTCCAGAAATTCGATTTTACTATTCCTCAAATCGTAGTTTTTATTCTTGTTTGAAAACCCTGCAGGAATACTCACTATTCCCCTCTGTAAAAGAGGACCTAACGCTTCTTCTACAGCTATCGCCATTCCTGCCACAGCTTTACCGAAACCTACTACACTTACAGGTTTCTTTATCTCGAAAGTTTTATCCTTGACCGTTAGATGGCATTCGTTCACTTTCATAATTCGATGTACCAGTTTTTCTGGTTGCACTGAACTTACTGAAGCTCTGAATAGTTCTCTCAATAAAATGTCAGCTTTCGACATCATTTCACTCTCAATTTCACCTTCAATTCAAGATATACATGTAATTATTCACTTATTCATTCAGGTTACACTTGAGCAGCACCGATTTCGTAGGTCAGTTGTCAACCTTTGGTTTCGTAAACAAGTTGGTACTTATATCAGCTTACCATGTTGCCAAAATTGGAATTAATCCTGAATTTTGATCTGATTATTGAGCGCTTGTTTTTACAGCGTGGTATCGTGAAATGTTTTTCACTTTACCATTAATATTTGGTGTTTTATTTTCACAAAAAAACGCTCATTTCCTACCGGTATACCTGATACATTGGTTGAAAGACAAATCGATGTTAAAGTTATAGAAAAAAATGTTCAATATATTCAAACGATCCAACTCAATTCTATGTTACGTCTAGTTAACTAGCATTCTTACCAAATAACTCTGAATTTTCTGATATACATCAAGAACCGGATGGATTTTAATGACATTGCATTTCTCAAGGACACTTCCTGCCTTGGTGGTTTCAATGTTAATCCAAAACTAATTCAGAACCGGTGAGAATATTCAGGTTAAACTCAAGGTGAAAATAGACAAGTTTAATCGATGAACGATTTTAGGACGTCAACCGTAGAAAATAGCATAATTTCAAGTCATTTCACGGTGAACTGGTTGCCAAAACGAAGAGGAAGGAAATCATTTTTATGTTGGTATCATTGGAATACTTGACCGGTAAGATTAACAATTATAATAGTTCTGATTTTAATAATTGAAATAGTTCTTGAAATTGGGGACGAGATATTTCTATTTGAAAATTTTCAATGCAAATATCTCTGAAATTGAAAAGACAAAAAAGCAGATATTTAGTCGGAATAATTCTTTGTTGGCATTTGTGAGCTGATGAGAAGTAATTGAATGTGGAATTGTTTTTAATAATTGAGGTTTCGGTCCGGCGAAGTAAAGTATCATTTCTAGACAGAAACAATTCGAAAAATTCAACTCCCTCCAGTTATTTCAACTTGTTGGTTAGTACCATTTTATTTTTAATAAAAGGTAGGTTTCTTTATTATATGAAGATGTTTAATGTTTATAGATTTTGATTTCATAGAGAAGCCTTAACTACGTTCTGACTTTATTAGATATCGATCATCGAAACATTCAGTGTTCTTTCAACGATGATGACAAATGTCAATTTGACTTTCGAACCAATTTCGAGTTTCGGTGTTTTATCGTGTGATTCTAATATAGAAATGAGAAATATTTCGAATCTTCCGAAGAAAATCCCTGCAGAATATAAAATAGAGACATCAGGTAACTTTTTGGTGGCCGGGCATCCATACCAAAAAAGGATGAATGCCATGGTATTTTTTATACCTTATGGATGAGAAAGTCAGTTAATAGTAGGGATGGGACATCATAATCGATGTTTTTCAAACATCGATATTTCAGTATCGATGTCGATGCTTTTACCATCGATGTTAATTGATTTCATCATCGATGCTGACATCGATGTTGCGGATAGAATACTCAACATTGGTTTCTCGATGTTTCATATATATATTTATGGAAATTCAGCGATTGAATCAGTTTTCAGTCAACTCGGTATATTTTTATACCAGGATGATATATATATTATTCAAAATCATGAATATGACTTGTCAAAAATTGACGAAGAAAACAGCGCCGTACTCAAAATGAAGTGTACAATGAAAATATGAGAAAATATACCCATTTTACCATCAAATATTCAAAATAGTCCAATTTCTGTCTACCTGTAAATATTTGTGACCTTTTCTTTGGTTCAACTGATGCCCATCCAAAAATATTCCATACTGAAAAAAATTGAATTTCATATCCTCAATGATATGCAAACATGAACATGATTCCATATTTTATTGTCACCCTGTATAGACAGATGGGTGAATATAGTCGTCACAGTTTTGGTTCACGTCAGGAGAAAGTTATATTCGTGTTTTACCGCAATTTTGAGTTATTGAATATTTTGGAATCGGTCGTTTATTATACAGGGTGTCAATTAATTACTTGTACAAACTTTAAGGGGTTAAACGTTGCGAAATTTAAAAATTAAAAAGTTCATATGAACGGCTTTATTTCAGAGATAGAGGGCGTCCAAAAATTAATTTTACTTAATTTTTTGTTCTCCAGTTTACACTAATTTGATGATAGTGATATGTGATGTACTAATTCAACATGGACATGACACAAAAAAATATATTTTTTGTTGAAGTTTTTAATCGTAGAAAATTCTTACTGAGTGTAAATTCTATAAAACGGTAAGAACTTTATTGACATTCAATTTATTTTATTTATTTATTTCACCAGTTTGAAAAACATACAAAAATAGATTTTAATATACATTTAATTTATTCGGATATTTGATTGAGTTGGAAGTTAATTTTTTTTGTACATTCATCCAACTTTATACTGTACTTATAATTGTAATTTCGTCGTGCCCCTTTTTTTCAATATAAGAATTTGCAGTAGACATTGAAATTATTTCTGATATATTGGGAATCTATCGTTAAATCATTATGAATTATTGATATACGTAAGTATAATTAAAGTGTTAAAATACCGATATTTACAAACATCGATATTCACAAATATCGATGTTCAATTAACGATGTTCAGTTAACATCGATGGTACAGTTCGATGTTTTCATCGATGTTAAACATCGACGAAAACCTATCGATGTCCCATCCCTAGTTAATAGTGTCGAATGTGATATGTGAGGAGATGTGGAAAATACTAACGAAGGCTCATTGCAAAAAGAAGTGGATGAATCTGTGAGTAACTCCAACGATAGTTGAAAAAACGAGTTTTCTTTGAATATCACGATGAGAATGGCAAAACCAAAGACGTTATATACCATATAGATAGTATATCAATGGGCAAAACTTAATTCAAATTATGACAAATCACATTAATATCCCACGAAACCTGTTTTCACTATTTAAATTTTACATAAATTAACACTGTTTAAATGGTAAAATTACTTCCAGTTTGAAAGGAGCTTCATTAGAACCATAGACATTATCTATGGTTTCAACTCTTGACCTCTCAAATATTCAATACGAAAATCTAAAGTTACTTATAATATAGCTTCTTTACTTTCCAGCGATTATGAAGTAAGTTTATGTAACAAACAATACATTTTCCATTCCATCAATGCTTCGTTTTAACTTCTTCCCTTAATTCTATACGATTGTAAAGTGACCTTGAAAATATTTCAGACGTTACGCGGGATTGGCAGCATCGTTGCCGGATTAAAACATTTTTCAAGTATTTGAAGAACGACAAAGAATTTATATCTTTGACATATGAAACTATCTTGTTTGAGATTTCGGAATTTGCTCATTTCTGACTGTTCAAATTGTAAAATATCACTTTTGAAGAATGAGTGAGTGAATCATTTCTTAGAGGGAAAATAATGTTTTCAAACAATTCAGATTCAATAGTGGATGCTGTGCAAACTAAATTGGACTACAGAGGGGTATTTGCCCAATGTGAAAAATACATTAATTTAACTTCAATTGCTCCCATATCCACCGTATTCGCCAGATTTGGCTCCGAGTGACTATTGGCTGTTCGGAGACCTGAAAAAATGCTCGCCGGTAAGAAATTTCGCACGAATGAAGAGGTTAGGCCTATTTCGAGGCAAAAGGTAAATCGTTCTACAAAAGTGGTTTGAAATGTTAGAGCGGCGCTACAATTTTTACTTTGCTCTTGATGGATATTACAAAAAAACTTAAATAAAACATTTTTTTTTTAATATGAGATATAGGGTTGTATTTGTGCCACATATTGTTACAAAGTACAGAAAAAAAATTGTAGAACAATGCTTTTGACCTTACGTCAGTGCTCTTCTACATTTGTTAGATATTGCTTCAATCTACCAAAAGAGGGATGATTGTTCTGTCATTACCCAACTTTCATCAATTCCGGATCCGTTTCTTTTGAGCAGATTCGAATGGACAATTAATTCTAACATATCACTTTCCACGATGACAAACAATGATCATAAAACGCCTTGTGTGAAGATCGTTGCACGCCTAATGAAACGAAGTGAAAGTGAAGAAATATAAGCGCCAAGTTATAAAAAATGACGAAGAAGATCATGAATCCTATTGCACATAAATTAGTATTCATTTTACATGATTATTCAACATGTCTGTATTTTCCTTGACTTAAATGAGCAGTTTGTATTCAGTTTATAAAAATTGGGATATTTTTTATTTATGCCAAAGTAATGAGAATGTTTTAGTTGCTATTGTATTTTCTACAAGGTCTATATGTTCGAGAATGGTGAAAAAATGGCTGGAGATTATAATAATGTGGAAATCATCGAGTTTCGTTTTCAAGAAGATTGTTTGGTTTCTTTCCATTAATTATCATTATTATTGAAATAATCCTACACTTTGTGAAACCCTGGGTTGGTTGTAGAAAGAACCAGTTTATTCCAATTTTTCGCTCGTTTGTTTTTACTTGAACTATCGTTTTTGATTGATTTTGACCATATATTCTTCCTATATCATTTTTCCAAATTTGACCCCGTTCAAAAGATATAGATGATGGTGGAATTTCATAAAAAAAATTGCATTTTCACCTGTAATATTGAAACAACAATATCAATTGAAATGATCTCTTGTAGAAGGTTTTTGTTAACAGTCATGCATATTTTGGCATCAATAGATTTATTTCATTTCTTGTGGGTTTCTCATAACTACTGCAGAAATTAGTTAAATTGCATGAAAAAGAAATATCACTTGAACTGAAGGTCCGTATTAGTCCGGTCAAGTTAGACCAAATAACAGAGGTGAGGTTACCAAAATTCGCATAGAGCTGAAAATTGGTAGAGATGGTCAGGATACCATTGGAAAGAAAGGGTGAAAAGTCCCCAAAAATCCCATTGTTGCTAAAAAAGTTATTCAAGGTCAAACAACTTTCTTCGCTCATATCTAGGAAACGGCGACTCTCACGAAAAAAAGTATTGAGACAATTTTTGTAGATAATTGCACGATCTACAATTTATGTCTGAGCTATTTTTATGATAAAACTCACCGTTTGGCTGAAAAAAGCGAAACACCCATTTTCGCGACCTTTGACCTTGAATAACTTTTTTAGCAACAATGGGATTTTTGGGGACTTTTCACCCTTTCTTTCTAATGGTATCCTGACCATCTCTACCAATTTTCAGCTCTATGCGAATTTTTGTAACCTGGTATGTATACTTTGACCGGACTATATCTTTACTTCTAGAATCATTAGTCTTTTTTTGCAGATAAAATCATTCGTCACTTCTCTAAATTGTACAATTTTTAAGACCTGTATAATTAATAGACCGCTAGTCCTAAAAGCGGCTCTGCAGGTTTGTATGTATCCAAGACCATTTATTATACTCACTCCTTTTTTGTAAAATAAATAGATTTTTCGTACTTCCGGGCCTAAAGTAACAACTTCACTCCCTTGTGAAAGGTACTAAAGTGTCACATTTAATCCCTCCGGGATTAAATATTGACGAAACTCCCGGAACGATTAAATCACAAACAAACGAATTTAAGGGATATTTTATTGAAAAATACAATTAATTAGAATGGCAATTAACGTTGATATTCAAATTAATATTGTGAGAGTTCGTCATATTGACCAGTCTTTCCTGGGTTAATGCAGCAGGTAACTGACGAGTAACAGATAGGTCCTTATCATATTGAACTGGTGTTTGTTTCGAAGATCCTGCCGAAACAGGAAGCGAGAATGAGGACTGTGGCATAACTATAGTGGACGAATCGGCGACTTGACCAAATATTTTATCTGAAATTTTTTGTTTATTTCTAATAGACGATTCAATATATCCCTCGGCCACGTTGGAGGATTTCCATCCTCCATGTCTCTTCAGCACGTCTATTGTTGCTCCCGAATCAGCTAACAAAGACGCAGATGTGCGTCTAAAACAATGTCCCGTATAAGACGTCGCATTTTCTAATTTCAAGAAAGCTGCTATTTGCCGTGGAAATGTACCAAACATGTTTTTTCCTACTACTCGCGTAGTACATTCTTTGTTGATGTATTGAACAAAAAATTTTGAATGAGGTGTCCCTGTCTTTCGCAATGCCACATATTCTCGAAATATCGCCACAAAACTGATGGCACTGTTTTCTGAATTTTTGATCACAAAATTTCGGTCAATTTTATTTTTGTTGTTTCTAATCGCAATTAGGAAGGAATCGCCCAAATCTCTCACATCGTCGATTTCTAAATCAACCAACTCTTTTCCACGACAAGCTCCCGCAACGCCCAAAATAAGTGCAACCTACAAAAAATTGATTTCTTAAAATTTCTGAATATAAACACATTTCCAAATTTACCTTAAGCATTAAATATTTATCATCTGGAGCCTCCCGTAAGAACTGATCTATCTGCTCAGATGTGAGAATTCTTCACTTCTTTGGCTTAAATCCCTCATTTCTCCTCTTCAAAAAAACTAATAATTTTGGAAATTTACTTATATCAATATCTTCTCTAATGTTAATAACCGATTTCAGCATTGAGTAATGTGCCCAGAGAGTTGAGGCACAAACCGCTTTTGATTTATCATTGAAGTAGACTAACAGCGCATTTTCAGTAGGTTGTCTCACATTTTTTAAGCGGCACCACTTTTTAAAAGCATCGTACTGCTGCTCGTATAGTTTTCTAGATTTCGGTGGTAACAATTCTTCAGCTACTTCGGCTGCTCTTTTATCAATATCAGGTACACCTTCTTCACCCATGATACCAATAATTATCAATAACAATAATTATCAATAACACTAGTAATGACAATGTTTCTAAATTATAATTGTCACAACGCAATGTTACTATGGTAACTTATTTTAAAGACAGTTTATTAAATGAGTTGAAGAGAGAAAAAACTGATTGAAATTATTGAAATAATTAATAAAATCATACCGGAAGTACGAAAAGTATCGTATATACCTTGCGACTGAAGTACATTTAATCCTTCAGGTAAATTATGGCCCTCCCTGCGGTCGGGCCATAAACTTTACCTTCAGGATTAAATGTACTACTTCAGTCCCGCGGTATATAATATACTATTTAGATTTAGATTTTTGTTCGATGTTGCATAGAAAATTATTCTAAACCTTAATTTAGATTCAATTGTTGCCTGATATACTATCTTTTATACATCACTGCTGATATATTATGAGATTTCTCTAATTCCATATACTAACGATTTGATTTTCCCAACCAACTATTCAACATGTTTATTCCAATTAAAATTTTTATCATGTGCATTCCAAGAAATTTGATGGTGTCGCTCAAATTAAAGTTGTCTTGGTTTATTGTTAGTTAACTTATCCCTATTCTCGATGTTTGTGTTGGAGGTTGCCAAAGATCCATCCATCCCGTGAACAAATCATAAACGTTGATTTTGATTTTTCAGATAATAATTTTGCTGTAGCGGCTGCAGATATATTGAATATTTCCCTAGGTAGATTTTCATTGCCAATATCATAGCTGCTTTAAATATTTTATTGTGATTGCGATCAAAAAACATGCAAATTGTTGACAACTAATTTCAAATGAAGTGTCAGTCGGTTTCTCGGTTGCTATAGTAACGATGAAGTGCATTTATTAAAAATGTACCTACCGAGATTTCGCGTTTCCTCACACCAGAGCAAAACAACAACGAGTAGATGATTTAAAGAGCGTTCAAAGACTCCAGCATCGGCTGGGAAGGTAATGGCCTCCTTATTTTGGGAATCGCATGGAATACTAATCATTGACTACTTGAAACACGAAAAAACAATCATCATCGACTATTTTATCCGTTAGTTGAATCGTTCGAAGGTCGAAATACTAATTGTCTATAGACTTGGCTGTAGGCTAATTAGACGATATAAGGTTACACTTTAAGGATCTTTGTCTGGTTTCGAGATAATTTTGGAACTTTCAACTACTCCGGCCGATAATATGTCCCAATATAGCATAAAATATATGTGTTAACATCATTACTCCTGTTTTCTCGTAACTCCGAAATCGACAGACTGACAGAGTCTCTGGGGATTTGTGGACCGGAGACTGGTAACACAGTTTCTACGAGATGTAGAGTGCAAGAAGGACTTGTCGGATATTTCCGGTTTCTTCTCGGACTGGATTTCCCAAATTAATGAAAAATCCCTTTAATTGAAAAGAGGTTGTACAACTTAAAACTTTATTTACACTATGTACACCTCGGATGTCTGGATGGCACATATAACCTCCTCTTACAACCACAATGAGTCAACACACTCACTAGAAATGTTGTAAATATTTCTCTAAGTCTTAACCTCAGTTCTATTTATGTTAACTGGTTAAATCAAACAAAACCTTGAAATATATACAAGTTCCCCCTCTTCAAAAGGGGGCGTAAAAACGGTTTGACCAAATAAATGGAAAGTGCAAAACGTACAATTCTGGCCTTTCCCGAAAATACCCAGGCGGAATTCCAGCATTCGACAAAGGTTCAAATATAAAGATCTATTTCTTGGTCATCCGGTCATAAACTCATACCGAAAGTACCTCGTTGTAAATTCTATCACTTTCGAAACTAATTGGGGTACTTCGGATATTGCAGTTCCATGGCCGTTACAAATCTTAACAACTCCTTTCTTGGGTATTCTGTCTACTCTGGGAGAATTTAGTATATTCAGGCATTTTATTTTATTGCTGACATTTTTTATTGTCGATTTGTTAAGAGGGATCTCTTATAGTTCTCATTCAATTAAAACAAAGTTGAAAAAATCGTCATATCTTCGTGAACGCAGATTTCCGGACTATATAGTTTACAAGATTTGATTCTTTGCAAATGACTTCTATATCTCCTTTGAAGTAGACTCTTGGCTCAGTTACCTCCTTGAGCCAGTAAAATGTAAATTGCAATTTATCGCAAATATCGTGAGCTATGGAAGTGTTACCATGAACAGGTCTATTTATATTTCTATACATTTGTTTTGGCGAAAGCGAAGATGAATTTACCAAAAGAAATTATTGAGGCAGCCAGCACTCTAGTTTAAGTTTATTACCAGCTTCAAGGTAGGAGCGAGAATACGACAACTTCAAAAAGGGGCAAAACAAAAATAGTGTAATTGGGATAACTGAAGATGTTTTGTTGGTCTACTTGAATCAACTATCAGATAGATTCAGCCCTAATACTTTATGGGCAAAATGGTCTATGCTGAAAAGCTGCTTGGAAATGAAAGAAAATGCCCTGTTCGCAGGTTTGTTTTCCTTAGAAAATTTATTGAAAAATACTAGTAAGCCAGTAGATCCAAAGGCCCGTAGATCTATCGGCCAGTAGATTCATAAGCCAGTAGTTCAATAAGCCCATAGATCAATATAGACCATGGATCCATGAAGCGCACAGAAACACGAAACACAGCAAAGAAACCTGTTAAAAGCAAAGAAACTCGAAAGAACGCAAAGAAACACGGAAGAACGCAAGAAAACATGAAAAGACCTGAGAAATACGAAAGATCGCAAATATCCCAAAGTAACCCAAAAAAACCCGTTGAAAGAGAAAAAACATGAAAGAACTGGAAGAAACACGAAGATACGCGAAAAAACACGAAAGAAACACGAAAGAACGCGAAAAACACAAAAGAACGCGAATAAACACGAAAGGACCCGAAAAAACCGTTGAAAGAGAATACACATGAAAGAACTGGAAGAAACACGAAAGAACCCGAATTAAGACGAAAGAACGCAAAAAATCCAATGGAACCCAAAACCCCAAAGGAGCAAAAGCGCGCAAAAAAAACTCGAAGAAAACTTTAAAACCCCGAAGAAGGACAAAAAAACCGAAAGCACGCAAAAAATCCCGAAAGAACTAGTAAACTGCACACCCTGTATATCAATCGATCCCAAATTCATTGTAAATTGCACACCCTGTATGACATTTTATTGAAATTAGCTCCCGTACGCGGAAAAACACGAAAACTTAAAAAAAACTTTGGTGAAAGTGAGCGATAGGAATGCGCAACTCATATGTGACATCCTGTATATGAATCGAAAATATTTTATCGAATTTAGAAGCCGTAAGCAGAAACATTTTTGGATGTTGTCGATGTGACGAAATTCTCTCTTTAAACATGAAAGATGTAGAAGATATGGGAAAATACGTTATTGTGACATTGCGGCAAACAAAAAATTTAACAACAAGAAGATTCTCCATAACTGATGATGGCTGCAGCTTCAAGCCCTGTGACTTGATAAAATAAACTTTCTTTATTAATATTGTGTTTTTGGAAACTGACGTTTACAAATGAGAAAAAAATAAACTTCTTAAAACGGATTATTGCTCATGTAGATCTGTGCTAAATTGTGCAAAAATTTTGCTTATCCGATTCCTTTACCAACGCAATTGAGTTATTATATTTTCGTCATGGCGTGTAACACAACTGATTAAAATTACATATTATTATTAACGAGTCGTATCCACCCAGCTAACGTATGAACTGTACTATTAAAGCACAATGTAAATGCAGCACGATCCACTTTCTTTTTGGCAAATCATACCCTAAAAACAAATTGCTGATGATTAAGGAATTTCATTACATCATTTACCGGATACCTCGATAAAAAAATTGTTTCAAAGCAAGTTGTGTTGAACATCGTTTCGTCACATACTTAACGTGGGTACTTGTATAAGTTGGTAAATATAATGGATTCTAAAAGTCAATGGGTTCTTCCTAAATAACAAATGACTCTTAAATTACACTTGGTATGATATATTATGTCAGGAGTATATACGTCTATGTGGAATCCTATGAGACTCTGCGGGGTATCAAGGAAAAAATACCATGCATAGTGCCACGAGATAGGGGGTCATAATATATGAAAAAAGGGCCTATAAATATATGTCCGAAACTGCTCCCTTCAAATTTTAAAATTGACATTACTTCCGGTGTAATCGGAAGGTCAAAATTGTTAAAAATATGAAAACGAATAGGCAATCTACTGGAGTATCCATCATCCAAATTTCATTTTGATGTCTGTAATAATTCCAGAGATATTTACTTGGTTCCACACACTTGCCCATCACTGTATAACTATCAGGTGTACAAATAAGTTTCCGCGGTTTTTTATAAAAAATTAGGAATTTATTGTAAAGGAAAAGTACATTACGTTTTATTCAAAATATATTCCATCATTTGCCACTACTTTTCCCCATCTTTCTGGCAACATTCGGATACCCCGTCGAAAAAACTCTTCATCTTTTGACGCTATCCACAAATCTACCCAATTTTTGGTGTCTTCATATGATGTGCGCTGCTCAGACAGACCATGCCATCGACCGGAACAGATGATAATCAGAAGGGGCTAAGTCTGGTGAATACGGCGGGTGGGGTAAAACTTCCCAGTTGAGTGTTTCCAAGTATGTTTTTACCGGCGCCGCAACATGTGGACGAGCATTATCGTGTAAAAGAATAATTTTGTCGTGTCTGGAGTAGTAATGGGCGCGTTTTTCCTTAAGTGCCCGACTCAATCTCATCAATTGTGTTCGGTAGAGAGCTCCAGTAATGGTTTCGCTTGGTTTCAGCAATTCATAATACACGACACCAAGCTGATCCCACCAAATACACAGCATGAGTTTTTTCCATGAATATTCGGCTTAGCTGTCGATGTTGATGGTTCGCCGGGCTTAACCCATGACTTTCTCTTCTTTGGATTATCGTAGTGAATCCATTTTTCGTCACCAGTGACTATACGATGCAAAAACTCTTTTTTTATTCCTGGCAAGCAGCATTTCACTCATGCATAATCGGCGTTCAACGTCTCTCGGCTTTAGTTCATATGGAACCCAATTTCCTTGTTTTTGAATCATTCCTAACGATTTTAAACGATGTGAAATTGCTTGTTGAGTCACTTGTAGAGTAAGTGCAAGTTCTTTTTGCGTTTGGGACGAATCTTCCTCCAATAGTGCTTCTAATTCCATGTCTTCGTACACTTTCGGCCTTCCCCTGCGTTCTTTGTCTTTAACGTCAAACTCACCGTTCTTTTGAACTTTTGAAACCATTCCTGACAACTTCTCTCACTTAAAGCAGCTTCACCATATGCTTCTAGAAGCAATCGATGCGCCTCAGCTGCAGATTTTTTCACATTAAAGAAGTAAATCAAAAGTTCCCGCAAATGATGCTTATTCGGAATAAAACTTGACATTTTTGCACGAAAAAAATTACGTGATGCTGATACGGAATCAATAGTACTTTAAGGTTATCGTGTTGCCAGATGACTAAACTTGGGATATTACGTTTTTCATCTGACAATTTCTCCATAACCTTCTGGTGGGGCCATCTTTTGACAAACCGCGGAAACTTATTTGTACACCTAATACATATAAACAAAATTATTCTGAAGATTTAGCTCCAATCGTCAAAAATTTGCAGCATAAAAGATTGTACCTTTGATTGCGTTGACTTAGAATGCCCCATCGGAAGAGTGCGAGTAAACGTTGTCAACATGATCTAATTTCGGTGATCTCGCAGTTATCGCATTCATTGTTTTGTATGTAATCAGTGTATAATTGCATAAGATGAATCTGACATGAATTATGAATGTACGATATTTATTGAGACCGGAATTTTTTTTTCCGCAAAATATTTCGTTAGTACACATAACATGTATTTCCGTCTTAGAAAACAACTATTCTGGATCGATTGGCGGAATTCCATTGGTTTTTGATTGGAGAAATTTAATTGCCTTGTAGGAAGCGCCACAAACTGTAACTATGCGGTTATTTTTTTTTTCATTTCATTTATTCATTAGCAATCAGAATACAATAAAATAATTCTATAAGCTAATCAGATGTCTGTAGAGCATGAGGCTCTGAAGTGGGTTTATAGGGTCTTCTCCAATGAAAAGACCCCTTCTGTCCTACTTAAGGTCTGCTGGCCAATTCCTTTTGAGTCTTCGGGTGGTGTGTGGTTCTAGCAATGGCTGTAGAAGGTCGTTTATGTGTCCGTGTAGTTTGTCGTGGTGTTTCTGGCTCTTTTCCTTTATGACGTCCATAACATAAGGTATTTTTAGATCTTCGTGCAATGTTTGATTGGTCACATACCATGGTGCATTTGCTATCATTCTTAGTATTTTCGATTGGCTTCTCTGTACTATAGATACGTTGGACTTAGAAGTACATCCCCACAGTTCAATACCATATGTCCAAATAGGCTTTATGACTGCTTTGTATATGAGAAGTTTGTTTTCCATCGACAATTTAGATTTCCTGCCTATGAGCCAATACAGCTCTTTAACTTTCAGGTCTATTTGCTTCTTTTTTTGAACCACGTGTTCCTTCCATGTTAATTTGTTATCTAAGTGAATTCCCAAATATTTTGTATTATTTGATACTGGTAACTGAATGTTATTTAACTGAACAGGAGGGCATTGTCCTTTTCGAAGCGTAAAATTGATTTGCATTGATTTGTTGAGCTTTTTCAGGATTTTCGTCGGTTGCAAATATTGCAGCATCATCTGCGAATGTTCCGATTGTTGTGTTAGCACATGTGGGCAGGTCTGCTGTATACACCAAATATAGAAACGGACCAATAACACTCCCTTGAGGAACGCCTGATTGTATGGGATAAAGATCGGATACTTTATCGTTGACCCTTACTCTAAAGCTCCTTCCGGTAAGATAAGATTTCATCAGTAGGAAATAGTATAGCGGTAGACACTTTTTGATCTTGTATAACAGTCCTTTGTGCCAGACTTTATCAAAGGCCTGACTGACATCCAAAAAAGCAGATGTACAGTATTTTTTGTCTTCCAGGGCTTTGCTGATTTCACGGCTTATTCTGTGAATCTGTTGTGTGGTGGAGTGATGAGCTCTAAAGCCAAACTGGTGTTGAGGAATTATTTCTTGGTTGTTGGTATCTGACTTTATTCTCAACAGCAATAACTTTTCCAATATTTTAGACAGAATCGGCAGTAAGCTGATTGGTCGATATGAGGAGACATCATTTGGATTTTTGCCTGGTTTTGGAAAGAGAATTATTTCAGCATTCTTCAGTTGATCAGGCCAATAGTTTTGTCTTAGAATAGCGTTGTATATTTGCGTCATTAAAGATACTCCAATCTTTGGGAGTTCTTTGATCATTTTTGGTGTGATCTTATCCATTCCTGCTGCTTTCCTTGGATTCAAATATTTGATTTCGTTTTGGACTTCTTTCAATGTGAGTTTTTTGATGGTGGTGACATTTGATGGAGTATATAAAAGCTCTCTTTCGATTTCATCGTCTTGGAGATTATCATTGGGTG
Source organism: Micraspis discolor (assembly GCA_030674115.1). Lineage (NCBI taxonomy): Eukaryota > Metazoa > Arthropoda > Insecta > Coleoptera > Coccinellidae > Micraspis > Micraspis discolor. The sequence goes on along the minus strand of JARTUT010000005.1, from coordinate 2,580,152 downwards.
TGAATACTCTGGCTAGATGTTCAGCAAATGTTTTAGATTTTTCTTCATCCGTTCTTGCCCAATGAAGTGTTGATCCTTGCGAGTTGCGTATAGGTGCTATATGAATTTTTGGCCTTTTTGAATTTTTTATCGGTTTCACACTGTGTTATCATATCTATTGAGCCCCATAACATAATTTTTTGAAGGATTGTTCTCTGTGTTCTTTCATCTTGAATTTTAATTGGTTTCTTAGTCTGTTTAGGATAGTTTTATCTGTAGGTGAGTGTGTTTGATGCCAATTTTGTCTTGCTTTTTTCTTCTGGTTCAGGAGTCTCTTGATTGCGTCTGGAATATTGTATGCTTTGTACGTTTGTTGTGAAGTAGGTGTGGCTTTCTGCACAGCTTCTTTAAGGATATCAATAAATGATGCTAGCGCTTCATCTATCTCCCTGTTGGTTTTAAGGCTCACATTGAGTCGTATATTTTCTTCTATTATTCTTCTGTATTCGTTCCAATCTGTTTTTCTATTATGTAGTCGAGGAATTGGTTGTTTGTGGATTATGAGACTGCTTATGGTGGCTATGATAGGGGAGTGATCTGAGGATAATTCATAACTTGGTATAACACTCATATAGGAGGATGAAATGCCATTTATTATGAAGAAGTCTAATAAATCTGGGGTTTTATTAGGATCCGTTGGCCAATAGGTTGGGGTACCAGTTGATAGGATGGTATAGTTTTCTTCTTGGATGAGTTTTGCTAGTTCTCTACCTTTTGTTGTGGTAAGTCTTGAACCAAAAAGGGTGTTCTTGCTATTAAAATCGCCTCCAGCTATGAATTTTGATCCCAGAGTTTCGAAGAAATCCTTGAAATCCTGTTTTTTGTTATTATGCCTTGGAGGGCAATATACGGCAGCATCGCTATGTCATGTGCTAGCGTTTGAATTTTGATAACTGTTGCTTGCAAGTGGTTGAATTCATACTTTGGCATTTCATAGTGTTTAATGGTGTTCTTGATTAGGATGGCTGTACCAGCATTGTCTGGGTGATTAGTCCAGTATGTTGAGTAATTTCTTAAATTGAAATATGATTTATCTGTGAAGTGTGTTTCACTGATAAGTAGAATATCAAGGGAATTTTTATGGAGAAAATATGTCAACAAAAAAAAACCCGCTAAAAATCCGTTAACCAGCGCATATTGCAGTGGATTGGCGCGGCGCATACAGAAACTTTGTCGTCTTGTTCTGACTTTAACAAAAGGAATTTTAATATACCAGACATTTTAAACAATAATAGTAATTCTAATGTCTTATACTCTTTTCTGTTTAATTTCAGTAAGGATTAAAATGTAACTATATAAGGGATAAAAGAGAGTACTTTGTCGCATATCTGAGAAAGACCCAGATAATTCCTCAACGTCACCATCGTCCAGCACCAAATAAAACCCATCTGTTTCAGATTCACTCTCCACTGAATTTTTCCATTGATATTTTCGCCACCCAAATAATAATATCAATCAAAAATATCAGATACACTCTGTTTAATCCGCATCCCATATTTATATAACGTTGGGGAAGGCCAATCTTCATTACAGCTGCATCCACACCTCGATATATAGTATTAAAAATTTGACCGTGGTGATCCTCAAGTATTTCCTTGGCCGAAGAAAGTGAGTCTGCACGTAGAAGAGTGGTAGATTCTCAAGAACGAAAACGAACGTGTGCCACAGGTGCCTCTTTGTCGGCATAAACTTCCATGCCAGACTGTCGGATGCATGTGGTAACTTTCACTCACGGGTTTCGGTACCTTTCTTCCAAGTTAAGTGTTGACCACCAAAGTTAAGATTATGCGGGTGTTTGATGTAATCTCGGGACGATATGCCACTAATTTTCTCTCGAGGATTGTGACCGGCAATTGTGTTGTTTCAGTGGTGTTTATTCTGTATGTTGTCTTATCGACTGGTGAGTAAGATTCTCTTTGAATTCCAAAAGAAAGCGAACTTAAAAAAAAAGTACCACTAGTGCCATTTGTTGTAATATTTTTCCCGTAGATGGCTTAGTCCCTCATTGGGAACTGGTACAAATTTCGTAACATTTGGATGCATATAACAAAAGTTATCACGTTTCAAATGTTAGTGTGTTTTGAACATTGATTTCTGTGTTAAACTTGGTGAAACTTGTACTGAAACGCACGAAATGCTACAAAATGCATATGGTGATGATTGTCTATCCCGTACGCAAGTTTACGAGTGGTTCGCGCGATTTAAATCGGGCAGAGAGACGCTGGATGATGACGAACTATCAATCCGTTCCAGAATCGAATTGTCACATCGAAATTGTGCTTGAATTCATCAAAAATAACAATGAAAGTTACCCAAACAACACACACACGTCTAAAAAACATGTAATAGATGAAACGCTATAGATTTTTAGATGATCTATAAAACATCAGCAATTCAAAATTTGTAACCTAGATTAGACGGAAAAATGTCCGCGAGATTTACGTTGAAAAGTAAGACATCTATTCTACGTGAAATGAGGTATCTCTATAACAGGTCAAATTTTTTTATTTTTTTTAGTGTATCATAATTTAGTATACTTTAAGACATGCAATAGAAGTTTGCAGATGTACTTTATTGTGATCATCTACTCTACGTAAAATAAAGCCTCTCTATAATACGTACAATTTCAATTTTTTTTTTAGTTTATCTTAATTTAATATACAGTTTGACATGTAATAAACGTTTGCAGATGTATCTTGTTATGATAATCTATTCTACGTAAAACGAATTCTCTCTATAATACGTACAATTTCAGTTTTTTTTTTGGTTATCTTAAGTTAGTATACTGTTTGATATGTAATAGACGTTTGCAGATGTATTTTATTGTGATCATCTATTCTACGTAAAATGAAGCCTCTCTATAATACGTACAATTTCAGATTTTTTTTAGTTTATCTTAAGGTAGTATACTGTTTGATATGTAATAGACGTTTGCAAATGTACTTCCTGGTGATAATCTATTGTTCGTAAAACGAAGCCTCTCTATAATAGGTGAAATTTCTGATCTCAAAAACGATCATGGTATGTTTCGAAGAAAGGTTCATCATCTGCAAATTCAAAAAATTGACATTTTATGTATTCAAGGTCATCATAAATATATTTGCTGAAATTTTGAAAGTATGCATGAATATATTTTGAATTCCCACTAATTTCAAACTTTCTGAGTATGTAAGATATTTTTAAATATCTTATGATCTATCAATGTCAAATTTAGAGCAAGAATACTTACGGAGAAAGATTAAGTAGTAGCTATAATGAAATACTTAAGAAATCACTTATCTTCAAGTCAAACACTGTAAAGATCAAGTCTAAATAATGGAATCGATGATATCGTTTGATTCATAGACTGGGGATTTAGAAGTTCATTTTTGTATGCAATTGTTAGATCAGGTTGGTATCCAAAATAGGAGAAAGAAACAAAAACAATGTCCTGATGAAAAAATAACTAAGTATATATTTCTAATCAAAAATAAATAATATTAACATTTCAAGAATCAATTTCTGTCCCAACATCTGTTTTCCTCTTCTCGTACTCATATCTCTGGTTGGCAAGACGTAGCCAGTCTTGAACCTCCCTCTTAATAACGCCATCATTGAGGTCTGCCGGAGTTTCGTTGCCGAAAAGTACATAAACAGCCTCTGAAAGCGACACGATATTCAAAATAACTTACTGTTTTCGCAATTGAGTACAAGTGAATAATCATGAAATAATACTATCTTTAAACAATAAATATCAAAATTTGACGATATAATGATTTTAGATCTCTAAAATGACATTATATTCTCATCAAAAATAGAAAGAATCGAAAGTTTATGATTATTCTTTGAAATTTTTTGGGGGATAGGATAAGGATAAGCATTTTTCAGGAGAAGAGTTTAATTCAAGAGTAATTCAGAAAATTTTTGGAAATTTCTAACTCACCAATTAAAATTCTGCAGCATTTCAGTGCCTGAAAGAGCTCCTTAGTCTTTTGACCAGCCCAACTGAATTTCCGTGCACATCTATTTTGAATAACTGAAAGAGTTCGGACTTGTACAAAAGTTCAGGTAGCTAAATTTAGGGATTTCCAAAATTCCGTCCGACAGAAGGCATTCTTGGAAGTGACGGCCGCTACCCCAAATTCCGAGAACTGTCCTTTGTTGCGAGAATATCTTTGTTGCGAGAATATCGCAACAGTATTCCTTTCAAAATCTGACATTTCAACTGTTGATTTCTATATTTCGTAACTCGCAGGAAAGTTTACTTATCCCCCATTTAAGATATATATTTATGGTGCTGGGTAATTTTGAATCGCCCTCTTTTAGGTCTGAGAAAAGACTTCAGAACAAGCGCGCAAAAGGTGTCATAAATTTTTTAATTGTATTTCAACAAAAAATACAAAAAAACTTGTCCGGTTGAAATATAACAATTATTTGTAATTGTTTAAACAATTTCTATTGAATTCTGAATCGGTGCCTTAAAGAGGTCTATTAATTCACTTGAATAATATCCTTCTGAAAATTAATAAGTCATTTTACTTCAGTATATTGAAATGGATACAGGCATTCGTCAAACAACCGCATACAGCATTTTGACCGAAGTTTTAGGCCTTAAGAAGGTTAATTCGCGGATTGTACTGCATAAACTCACCGAAGACTAAAAGGTCGAATTGAGCATTGCAGGCATCGTTTAAAGTGCTCGGAAGGATCAAAACTTCTTGAAATCGATTGCAACTGGTGACGAGACGTGGGGTTTTGAATATAAGTCCGAATATAAGCGCCGGATGAAGGAACACCTAAAAAAGTTGAGGTTATGCTGTTTGGTTTTTACGAATCAAGAGGAATTATCCACAAAGAATTTGTTCCACCCAACCAGACTGTCCTTGGACAGTTTGCTGGGAAAAATTTGTCGTTTTCGGCCAGAATATCGAGAAATCGGCAGTTGGACTCCAAGATCACATCGTTCGTGACTTGTAATTCAATTTTTGGTCAAGAACCACGTTTTTCCTTTGCATCATTCGCCCTATTCACCGATGAATGTCGGACACAATTGTTTGGGACGATAGCTCGCTGTATAGCTAAGAACACGCTCAAAATTTAATTTCCTACAGGGAAATACAGACAGGAACTAAACGCGAGAAAGTTTACGAGTTAATAGGTATTACATGTATCGACGCAAGTAGTATAAGATAAATTCGTTGAATAATAATGATAATATCATGTGAATTATACAGATGCCGTGAATTCATTCGTAGAGCCTTCTGGAACTTTCTATATTCTAAATACTCCAGTAAACAGCTTCATCTTGCTGTGTGTGTGTACAGGGTGGGTATCAGTGACGGCTCGTCAGGGTAGGCAAACGCAACCGAAAAAAAAGGTGAAAATAAATATTTTTTTAATCGAAACTTATTTGAAAAATTAATAGCAATATTTAAATCTCGAGAAATTCCCTTAGTATCATTTCCTCTCCCCTCTATATATCTCATATTTCAAGTCAACACATCGAAGTACACATTATTTCGGTCAAACACCTCGAATAATTTTTATTCCAAGTTCCCGCATCTGTCCTTATACGTAATAACGCAGCTCAGCCAGCCGAGCCACTGCTTTCAGTTTATGATTTCATCTAACACATACGTCGCTCGAAGTTCCTATTTGGAACTCTACAATACCTCGACTGTGACACTTGCGAGGTCGGTCGAGAACCCTTAGCCGTCCCTACGTGAAACGGCAGGCGGGTGAAATTGTTTATTATTATCGATGTTTATTGCAAATATCAAATTAAAAATTGTAATTTAATATCCGACATCTTCATATGTTTATCGTAAATTTGAGATAGAAAGAGAAATCATTATGTATTTAAAATTTTTCACGTATCCTGTTAATAATTGAAAGTTTCATCCTCAAATCTCAAATGACTATTATCATAAGTACTTGAATATTATTTCAATTTCAGAAAAAAGTGTATTCGTACTGTATGGAATTAATTATGTGATTTTCTGACCATAAAAATTCATTCTTAGTAACTGTAAATAGCAAAACAGCAACCCACGAATTGTTCATTTTTCAAAGACTAGGTCGGCCAAGATACCCTTGGGGAGGGGGTATATGAGAATTGCATTGCGTGTGTTTACACTTTGATTATCAGAGTTAAGTTCACTAGGTCAGTAGTTTGGAGTAAGATGTAAGTGTGTAGGGCTTAGGGTTGTACGAGTTTTCGTTCGTTTTCGGTTACAAGTTGAATGTGAGTGATCCAGATGGCAAGTGTAAGAGAGGTAGTATCAAATTGCGGTTATTTGATTAGTTTTTTAGTAGATAACAGGTTTTCCATTATTAGAATAATTCTAATTGACAGCGTTCTCAACATGATGAATATGATTTTAATTTTACTAAGTTTTAAGATGAATTGTTGGACAGTTATCCATTTTAGATATGATTGTCACTGTATTTGTAACAAGTAAACTTGCAAAAGGCTCAATGTACGCCGAAACATATGTAGTAAAGTATGAATAAAAAAAAGATGAAATCCTAATTTCAATCCAGTGCTCTAATCCCAAGAAAATTGCTTCTAAATTATATATATATACATATATATATGCTTGGTCTGGCCGACCCACTCCTAGAGGGCACGAACCGTCACTGTTATTTAGCACCTTTTCAAATAAAAATGAAAAAGATGTATTAAATGATTTCAACAAAAAATTTATTCATCTATGTGATAAAAATAAAAAAAATGAAAAACACACTACAAAGAAAATAAAATCATCTAATCAAAACATATTTTTACACCCTGTAACAAAATACGAAGTTTACCAGTACATAATGTATCTGAAAAATAAAAAGTCTGTAGGATATGATGGTATTCCTGTGAAATTATTGAAAGAAAGTGCATTTACAATATCAACATCTATTAAACACATCATCAACCAAACCTTTGTAACTGGAATATACCCAAAAGAATTGAAGGAAGCCTGGATAAGGGCAATTCACAAAAAAGGTGATACAGAAAATCAAGAAAACTACAGGCCAGTGTCACTACTTTCAAATATACCTAAATAAAATATTTGAAAAAATTTTATATGATAAAATAAACGTTTTTTTAGAAAAAAAAGGAAAGCTTGTGAAAGAACAATATGGTTTTAGAAAAGGAAAATCCACAATTCAGGCAGTTTATAAAGTGTTGCAGGCTGCCATCAAGTCTATTAACGAAAAAAATTTACAGCTGCAGTGAGCCTTGATTTGTTTAAAGCCTTCGATAGAGTGAACCACAATGTATTGCTAGAAAAACTTGAAAAGTATGGATGGAATCAGAGGTATTGCCTTAAAATTAATAAAATCCTATTTAACTGGAAGATCACAGAGGGTAGTAGAGGTAAACAAAGAAGGAGAAATAGTTAGATCTGAGTCATTATGTGTACGACAAGGAGTCCCACAAGGGTCCATCTTGGGACCACTCTTATACATAATCTATACCAATGATATAGTGCAAGTTCCTGAAAATGAGGCAATGATATATCACTGATATGTAAGGCTGAAAATAAAGAACTATGCAAGGAAAATATAGAAAAGGAATTAGAATGGCTGACAGGAAATGATTTACTTTTGAATGTCACAAAACCTAAAATAATGATATTTCGAGAACATGATGACCAGAGATTCAGAGTTAGAGCACAGAACACTCAAATTAAACAGTTAATCAAATACAATTTTTGGGAATAGTAATAGATCATAACTTAAACTGGAGATCACGAGTAGAGAAAGTTGCCACAGATGTTTCAAGATATTGTTATGCCCTTCGTGTAATTAGAGAAAACATATTCCAATTCATTCCAAGATCAGATATGGAATTATTCTTTGGGCCAGGAGTAGCGAAGGTGACAGAATGCTCAAATTACAGAAAAAAAGTTTGAGAATTGCATTCAAGATGAAACCAACCGAAAGCTGCAAAAATCTTTTTATTACAGAAAACATTTTAACTTTATATTGTCAATATATATATATATATATATATATGAATGCACTATCTATGTAGCAAATAATTATACTGAATTTGAACATTATGAGCTCAAACATAAATATCAAACAAGAAATAAAAACAATTTAATACAGGATATAACAAGCTTAACATACGTACAAAAAAATGTGATTTATAGTATGTTTGTTGTTTGCAATATTTGATAAAATTCCCGAAGTAGACGATCCAATAAACTAATTAATCGCATCTAGCATTAGACAAATCGATAAAAAATTCCTGATCTAGACCGAACTTTCTTTATATCGCGAAATTCCTTAAAACACAAAGGAAAGTGACTAGTTTACAATTTGAGCTCTCCCTTTCAGTTTCTAGAGAATACCGGTATATTTCAATTGATAACAGGAAAGATATGATAAGAACATTTCCGATTTCACACATTTTCCATTGTTGGAAATGTATGATAAGGAACAAACTTTCTCGGAAGTTTATTCATTACCTATTATTTAATGTCAATTTGTTTCCCTCACTTGAATAACTTCATATCGTATGACAACATACACTATAGGGTCGATTAACTTTCACATAATTCAATATTAGTAAATAAAGAGGTTTCCTGTCATTTTGGATTATTCAAGATGAAACAAGTCATACTTTTATTCAATTGGAAGCTCCTGAACCCTAAAATATTGACTACAGTAGAGTTTGCTATAATAATTAATAAAAATAATGAAGTTTATTTAAGCAAATAAGTATATAGTATGAAATAAAATTAACTGAACTGAAACTATATGACTAAAATGCTTCAATAAACAGATTATAACCTTAAATGTTCAAAACTTGCTCGTGGGTAACCATGTGGGTGAAAGGTGTAATTCCAAAGAAATTAAAATGACCAATTAACATAAATTTAACCCAATTGAATATGGTCCTTCAAAATTCAAGATTCCACGATTTGATCCATTCTTAAATTTTTTCCAATGAATACTCTTGTTGACTTTTCTGCTATGGAATTTGAGAAAAGGATAAACATGCTTATAAGTGGCGCCAAGAATGTGAATGTTCGTAATCTCTAAGTGTACCTACTTAGCTTGTGGTAGCCGAACTGGATGGCATCTAATTTGTGTTGGGTCCCACACGATTTGTCAATCGCTCATAAAAGGCACGTGTCGATTGGTCGAAAGAAATTCTTCAAAAATACGATCGCGGTGCTTCGAAGCACGTCTATGACATCGTGACAGGTGATGAATAGCGTATGAGCCCGAAAGTAAACAGCAATCGACTGGGTGTTTCAGGATGAGCCAAATCCAGATGAGCTCAAATTGTCGCCTGTTTTTCCTAACAAAAGAACCGATACATTGGTCCTAACGAAACAATTCTTCAAATTTACCTTGAAATCAAGAGCTGGCTCATGAATGATACGAAGAAATATTTTAATTAAAATTTTTAATTATTCGCGTATTTCGAAACAAAATGCGGATTCAAATTATACAATGAATTAATTTAACAATATTTACGAATCGATATTGAAGGATCTGTTTGAATTGCAAAGCAACATCCAAAAAAAAAACAATTTGCATTATGAATCGAGACTTCTGGAACAAAATCACTCCGACTAGTAATTAATGTTATTATTACACAATGATTATTCGAAATGTAGCATATTTACCATCCGTAGCCTCAAATACATGAAGCAATATACAAAACAAGCTTTCACAAGATCACTGTCTGCAATTCGGTCATTTCTTTCTGTCGATCTTTATGAAATCTTCTTTTCTTGGCGCCTTCATAATCTTATTCTAAAAACTCTACCGGCAAGTTATAATATATAAGAAATCATTATAAACACATTCGACATAATTTTTTCCAGTCATATAAAATTATATATGATATTTGTAAGATTTTCCATGTCAGATATTACATACATATTTTTAATACTTCATCGGATAGTACGTGCACACTTGCGAAATAAATATGCAACAGGATGACTAGATATTTAATTTTTTAAGCTACTCGACTGGTTTTGCCTCATGGATCAAAGTTACATAGGAAACTTGCGATATTTTAGAACAGAGTTCACCACGACCTCTATCGGCCTGGTAAGAAGTAAAGTAAGGCCGAGCGCGGATAAATCAAAATAACTGAATTTTGAAGGTTTTATGTTCTTTATATTATATCGAAATTGTTCTAATTTTGTTAATTAATTTTTATTCGGAATAAAAATCTTGCCGCAGGTAGTTCAAGGGATTATTTAATTTAAATCAAATTTACCCAAACAACTTCATTAAAAATAGGGCGGTACTTAGCAGTCATTGGTTTTCTTTAGCGTCATCTGTTGACTAGATCTTCAAATGAAATCAATAATTCTTAACACGTTGAAAGAGGGCACTGAAACTCTGTTCAGGTCTTAGCAAGGAACTTGCCAATCTATATATGTATTTATCTACCTTTATATTGAAAGCATTTCATTGTTCTAATTCAACTGTGTATATTGATAATTCCATATATTATTATATATTTTGTCTACAAGGTTCCCATGTTTTTTCGTAATAATAAGCTCTATAACTTTTAATATTTCGAATCTACTATTATACTACATAGGCTGAAAGTCCCGGGTTTAACACATAGATGCCGCTAATTTTACATTCTTTTAAATTATATTAGGTATAGTTGGTTAGGTTAACTTTAGCAATAACAAAAAACGATGAAAAAATTTATTATTTGCCATTTCAAATAGTGGAATGTTGAATGAAGAGGTACAGGTGTTTTCATCTTTGAATTGGCGTTTAGAAGTTCCGAATTTTCGTTTGGGCAATTCCGATAAAGGTACATAATTGCAATTCATTAGGAATATTACAATTAATCAACAAATATATTCAACTATTGTTGATTTTCGTGCAATCCCCTAAATTGATTCGAACTTACCTAGATGTCAGATGGGCGGGGCTTAAGGTTCAATTATGATGGATTTGATTGGTCCTCGTGTTTTCGGTATATTTTATTTTAATTGGGTACGTTTTTCATTGGTCAGAATCATTAAATAGCTGGTTTTCTTTGTTGAAGTATTGAGTTCACGTGTTTTCGGTATATTTCATCTTTGAATTGGCGTTTATAAGTTTCGAATTTCTCGTTTGGGCAATTCCGATAAAGAATCAAACATTTTCTTCCTCATGACCGTTTTGCATTATTGGAGTCATGAAAGTGGGGTACATAATTACAATTCATTAGGAATATTACAATTAATCAACAAATATATTCAACTATTGTTGATTTTCGTAAGAATCCCCTAAATTGATTCGAATTTACCTAGATGTCAGATGGGCGGGGCTTAAGGTTCAATTGTCATGGATTTGATTGGTCCTCGTGTTTTCGGTATATTTTATTTTAATTGGGTACGTTTTTCATTGGTCAGAATCATTAAATAGCTGGTTTTCTTTGTTGAAGTATTGAGTTCACGTGTTTTCGGTATATTTCATCTTTGAATTGGCGTTTATAAGTTTCGAATTTTTCGTTTGGGCAATTCCGATAAAGAATCAAACATTTTCTTCCTCATGACCGTTTTGCATTATTGGAGTCATGAAAGTCAGGTACATAATTGCAATTCATTAGGAATATTACAATTAATCAACAAATATATTCAACTATTGTTGATTTTCGTGCAATCCCCTAAATTGATTCGAATTTACCTTGATGTCAGATGGGCGGGGCTTAAGGTTCAATTGTCATGGATTTGATTGGTCCTCGTGTTTTCGGTATATTTTATTTTAATTGGGTACGTTTTTCATTGGTCAGAATCATTAAATAGCTGGTTTTCTTTGTTAAAGTATTGAGTCCACGTGTTTTCGGTATATTTCATCTTTGAATTGGCGTTTATAAATTTCGAATTTCTCGTTTGGGCATTTCCGATAAAGAATCAAACATTTTCTTCCTCATGACCGTTTTGCATTATTGGAGTCATGAAAGTGAGGTACATAATTGCAATTCATTACGAATATTACAAAAATCAACAAATACATTCAGCTATTGTTAATTTTCGTAACAATCCCCTAAATTGATTCGAATTTACCTAGATGTCAGATGGGCGGAGCTTAAGGTTCAATTGTCATGGATTTGATTGGTCCTCGTGTTTTCGGTATATTTTATCTTGATTGGGTACGTTTTTCATTGGTCAGAATCATTAAATAGCTGGGTTTCTTTGTTAAAGTACTGAGTCCACGTGTTTTCGTTATATTTCATCTTTGAATTGGCATTTTGAAGTTTCCAATTTTTTATTTGGTCAATTCCGATAGAGAATCAGACATTTTCTTCCTCATGACCGTAGTTTGAGGACCTCTCCTATATATCACACGATTGCTGGTCTGCTCAGGTTTGATTGGATCAAGTTCGGTTTGAAAAAAAATAATTCCAACATTGAAGACAAATAATTGAAGTCAATATTTAAAAATTTTTTTGGATTGTATATTTTCAAGTCTTTCCAATAACTAATTAATAAATTTCTCTTGCAGATGTAGCAGCACAAAAAACAACTGAAAAACCAACAACCACATCGAAGAAACCAGAAACCGTTAAGGATTTATTTAACACCTCATCTTGTATACCAAAGCCATACGTTTGTCCCCATAAACAAATCCAATTCTTTCTATACACCAGGTACAAAAACAAAATCCAATAAATCAATTCGAAGTACTTTTGAAATAAAATATTGTTAGATGTTTTCAACATTATGATTGTTTAGGAGAACCCAGACAAATCCAGAACTCTTGGACACAACCAAGCAGGAATCTCTATACAACACCTTTTTCAATCGGGCTCATCCAACGAAAATTGTTGTACATGGTTTTGGTGGAGGTCGGAATCTATCACCCAGTACAGATATGAGAGATGCCTATTTCCACAGAGGAAATTACAATATTATCATTGTCGATTATGGGACTCTTGTGAGAGAACCATGTCTGAAAGTAAGTACTCGTAGAATAATAAGAGATTGAATAATTTTACAAAAAACGTGTTTTATGATTTTGCAGCAAATGGAATGGGCCCCAAGATTCTGTGCCAAATGTATAGCCCAATTAGTTCGATATCTATCACAGCATCCCAGAGGATTGAAAGCGGACGATCTACACTTTATAGGTTATAGTGTAGGAGCACACATTTTAGGATTAGTAGCGAACTATGTAGACCCAATGTTGGATGGCAAACTTGGAAGAATTACAGGTGAGTGAAGCAGTACGAGGGTTGACTTTTAGCTCATACGCGTAAATCCACGATTCATCACCTGTCACGATGTCATAGACGTGCTTCGAAGCACCGCGATCATATTTTTGGAGCGTTTCTTTCGACGAATCTACACGAGCCTTTTTTTGAGCGATTCACTGATGCTATAAAATTTTTAATGGTAAATCCCAAAGCTACATATTTGGAGATTCGATTCTCTTATTTTTATAATTTTTCGTAAGTCTGTTTCTCCTATTTACGGGCCTGTTTAAAATTGTCCAAGAATTTTGTTTTGGTCCCTTTCTTCTTTTACTCTATTTCGACGTCAACAAAAACTTGGAATTTTCAGGATTGGATCCGACAATTGTCTTCTACATGGGTTCTAACCGGTCGAGAGATTTGGATCATACGGATGCTCATTTTGTGGATATAATTCATACAGGTGCTGGAGTTCTGGGGCAATGGGGACCAAATGGTCACGCCGATTTCTACGTTAACGGAGGATCTAGTCAACCGGGATGCGCAAGCGACACGGTTTTCAGTAAGTATCAAAAACAACCAGGAGGGGTTCTTCTATGAGTTTTACGTTCATTAAGAAGCTTATTAAAAGCTAGTAAGTACACTTCAATATTTCTATTTCGTTTTCCCATGAAATTTACAGATAGGAGTTGCGCGGAGCCAGATCTGGTGATTAGGGCGAATGATGCAAAGGAATAACGTGATTTTTGACCAAAAATTCAGTTAGAAGTCGCGAACGATGCTGTGGTGCATTATCCACCTGCAAACGCTTCATGGCCCCCAAGTAAAATTTTGCAGTGACTGTCTGGCCGGGTGGAAGAAATTCTTTGGATCATTCCGTTTGAATCGTAAAACAAATAGGCATTCACCTCAACTTTTTGACTTCACCAAGCTACTTTTTTGCACTTAACCGCTTAGTTTCGGGCTCATATTCAAAACACCACGTCTCGTCACCAGTTAAAATCGATTACAAGAAGTTTTATCCTTGCGAGCACTTTTAATGATGTCTGCAATGCTCAATTCGATTAACTTTTTTGTATTCGGTGATATAAACCGCGAATTAATCATCTTAAGGCCCAAAAATTCGGTCAAAATGCGGTATGCGGTTGTTTGAGGAATGCCGAATTCCATTTCCATATCTTTCACCGACAATTTTTTGTTATTGTTGATAAATTCATGCACTTTTTCGATGTTTTCTTCCAATAATCCGGTTCTGGGACGGCCTGATCTTATATTACAACAGATGCCACTAGTGGTACTACTTTTTTAAAAAGGTTCGGTTTCTTTTGGAGTGGAGTATGTAAATATTTCTTCCTTTCTTGCAATGTTGTAATAGTATATTCTAAAACAAGTTGCAGAATAGGCACCTATTCCAACACGAATGCGAAATTCGAAAACGGGCGACGAAGGAGCGAGTTTTTGAACGCATGAGTGTTGGAATTGCCTTCTGCAACGAGTATTATACGATATTTTCTCTATTTCAGTCAAGAATGGTGAGAAATTTATTTGAATTCAGTGAAAAACTCAGATTAAACCTCCTAGTGCCTTTTGTATTCTATTTTCGCAGTTGGCGTGCCTGATACGAAAATTTACAGATCATAGAATTTGAATAGTGCGTTCAAATCTCTACATGGTACTAGTAAGCGGGTAGATCAATAGGCCCGTAGATCCATAGGCCAGTAGTTCAATAGGCCAGAGGTTCAATTGGCCCATGGATCAATATAGACCATAGATCAATATAGACCATAGATCAATAGAGCCCATACATCAATGAAGCGCGCAGAAACACTAAACACGTCAAAAAACCCGATGAAAGCGAAAAAACATGAAAGTACTGGAAAAAACACAAAAAAACGCGAAAAACACGGAAGAATCCGAAGAAAGACGAAAGAAACCGAACCGTATTTCGTGAAAATTGCCGAATTTGAAATGAAGAATTCTCCTTATCTCGCTACTTGGATATGAAAATTGGTACTCGGAGATTGGAGATTTCCTAAAGTTTCTATTTCTACCACGGAAAGGGCGTTTAGGGGCTCGTAGCGCCCGCACGGATCGAAAGCATCATAGGTGATTTTGACGTTTCGCGGGGCTGGCGAAACTAAAAATTGCCGTTTTAGTTAAGGGATTTTAGTCAAGAATTAGGGGAGCTCCGGAATTCTAATGGGTTCTAAGGAATCCCCCGGTCCTTGCTCTCGGAATATGTAGTGACTCCCGGACCCGGGGCGTTCCGGCTTCGGAGTTTATTCCCTTATTCCGGGACACCTTTGGCGAAAAACGTCATTTTCGCGATTTTCGTTTGATAATTTCGGGCACTTTAAGAGCGCCCGGGGGGGTTTTCGCGGTCGCTTCCCCTAGAAGAGGATACGCCTTTTCGATTTTTTTTAAGATTGCCTCTCGAGCGGCCCTGCGGGCCGCTCGGAAAGCTTTGCTTTCCGGGTCCCTAACGGGACCACCTGTCAAAATTTTCTCTGGTTCACGATCTTATTACTATATTATATAGATAATATTGGCAATTGACATGCAATGGACGTGTGTTGACATCAGAGATATAGAGTGGGGAGAATGATCTTCGAGATGCGCGAAGTGGCTAATTTTTCGTCCGCCATTTTTATACTTTCGGTTCATTGGCGTAGAAAGCAGTGTACCTGAGGGATAGTTGGTATAAAATTAAAAAGAAAATGAACTGTGTAGAGAATGTCAATTTCTTAGATAAATCTTTAGCTTCAGAATCTACACTCAGAATATCAGTCCAAACTGTCCTCATATCAACTGATTTTGGAAAACTAAAAAGAATCTTATTACTGTGGAAAGTAAACAACACTCCACTGAGCAGATAAACAATGCCATGCTGTATGATCAGTCGGATAATTTCAATAAAAACTTGCGTATAAAATGATATTTCTTCGATCTTCTTTGTTTTATAGTTTTTACACGTTTTAACAATACAAGACATGTTCAAAGCATCGAAGTATCTATCAGCACAATGTAAAATTCGAGCAATTTCTAATTCACCTGACAAGTATGTCAACCTGGAACAGCTGACTACGAAAGTATAAAAATGGCCGAAATTTGACATAAGAATTTCGCCACAAATTTTGGATGCGCAGTGGTCGAATCGTATTCTGCCCACTCTATATCTCTGGTTGACATTCGAAAGGAAAGGATGTCAGTGTTGTCAACCACAAAACGAAAAATATAACTAAAAACAATGCTGTAATGAGTCCATTACAGCACTGTTTTTATTCAGTACTGTAATGAACTCATAACGACACTGAAATAGAGAAAATGCGTATCACAACTTTTTCTGTTTCCAGAAACATTAGCCTGCGATCATACCAAAGTCACACCATATTTCATAGAATCAATAGTAACTAAAAAAGGATTTTACGCGTATCCCTGTCCATCCCTCTTCAGTTTCATGGTTGGTTGGTGTGAACCGAAAGATAACGAATATGTTCTGATGGGCGAAGATGTTTCACGCAAGTAAGAAAAATTGAGGCTTTAAAAGTAGAATTTATTTAAATAAAATTATTTTTCAGAGCCAGGGGTGTTTATTATCTCACAACGAATCCAAATCCTCCATTCGCTCAAGGTCATCCGAATAAAAACAAGAACAGAAGAAGAAGTATAGTTGGTAGACTGTTCCAATTGAGGAGGTGACATACTGTACATAAAAATATATTCTATAGATTTGTAAATAAATTATTTTATTTAATTAATACCTGTTTATTTACTTTATATTTTGATTCTTTCCTGAATAACACCGACATTGCAGGATTTGATGTTGTGACATTTATACCAGTGTAGTAGTAATAATATTGTAGGAAATTCATCGATTCACCAGAGGGAATTGAAAAAATTTCCACGAAATAATCAAGTTATCTCAAATATACATAATGGAACAGAAAGTTCGATAATATTCGAATGAAATGTATCCAAAATGCAGCGTTTCTATTGGAGGAACCGAATTTAGGTTTAAAGGCCGAACGCATGAACCGAGATCATCATTCACTTCTCTATGTTGATCATAATCATTAAAGTGTGTCCAAACACAACGCGCAAAGTGCGCGCGGCATTCGCTGGACGCAAATTTGCCGCGCAACTAGTTTAGACCTTTTGCGCAGCAGTACTGAGCGGGTGAGCGGCAAGTCCGAGACGCGCCGTGCTCTTTATTTCGTATATATTTGATGTTCTGTGTTTCGTATTGAAGACACAATGAAAGCGGCCGCGTGTGTTGTAACTCTGCTTATTATTCGTAAATTACGTAGAAGGAAGAGAACAAAGTGCATTAAAACAAAGCAATATTGGAGCAGTTTCGTTATCCATGTTACTTGATAAAATACGTCCACACACAATTACCGACGAACGAACAATAAAAACATAGACAACATAGACAATAGGTTGTCTATGAATAAAAATATTCGCGCGCGGCTGGTAACAGACACTGCCGCGCCTGCAGTCGTCCAATCACAGCGCGGCTGGCCGCGCTATGATTGGACACACCTTTACAATTGTTTGCAGCAACTACTGGTCATCAGGAGTATGTAAAAGAAATTGTTCAGCCTCTTCTTTACTTAATACCTTGGCCTTTTTTGGCGTATAACGCTCCTTTTTTCGTTTCGGATACTCTATAACCTTTTGAAATCTGGAAATGACAACTAAACGTCATATTTTTCAATATATTTTTTAAAGATGCGCGGTAGCTGCGCGCGGCATTCGCTGGACGCGAATTTGCCGCGTGACTCCATCGCTTCCTGGTCCTCATCGATGCGAAGTGGGGTATTTGAAGTGAGGTGGGACATTGCATAAAAATGAGCCGCTATTACATTTCCTCGACGTGTACACAACAAATGAGCCGCCTCTTGTAAGTGTTACTCAACACTAATCCGAAATCCAAAGATAGCCAGTGGCCATCACAAATCCGTTCTTTTTTCTTGCTTTACGACCCATTGAGTGAACAAATAAATCGTCGTTCTCATTGGTTACAATGAGAAGAAGCCGAAAAAATGAAACACTAAGATTGTAGGAATGGTTTATTCGTTTACTATGTATCACAACAAAAATATTAAATTACATAGGTTCAATAACATCTTTATATACCACCAAATTGAGGTTTTATACCCATCTGATTTGTTATTTTCAACTGTGAAGCTGCAGCATCCCTCAGAGAAAAAAGATGCACCACTTCCATTTCCGATCTCACCAACTCTATCGCTTTGTTGAACAACTCGATGGCAAGAAGCAGGTTACCCCTGAGAAATTAAAACATCCTTCAAGATTCCATCAGAAAAATTACCCATTAAATCATTCATGCAAAATATTTCAATTCTATAGATAAACTAAAGTTATGTAAGGTTATTATTTGAAATATTTTCAATCTCAGTGTTGCCAGATGTATGCGAATTTGGCAACAGCTTTATTATCTTAAATAGGACACCATGCATTTCTATTTGGTTTATATTGAAAAAAAACTAAATACATTTTTTGGTTTTTGAGTTATAAATTCTTTTTACACTATTTAGATGAAATTTGAGTATATTTCGCTCAATATTAGAGTTTTTGGTTCAAAATTTGGTATAACCTAAGATAATCGTTTGATCTAAGCCACTCTTCTCAAAAATTAGTCAGTTATACAGAGTGGTGAAGAAAAACTAACATTTGTCTACTCACAAAATTGTAAAAAATTAAAAGAAAAAAATTCAAGACATTGAATCAATCCGAAATGTTAATCCTACCTTTGTACTTCAATGGTTCCCAAAGTCTCATAGGCAAATTCGCATTTGTTATCTATGTCTATCGCTTGCCTCATCAATTTAACCGAACCTTCAATATCATTTTTCCATTGAAGAAGAAGTAACCCTCGATGCACAAGGATTGTTGGGTTAGTCGGATTCAACTTCTGGGCTTGCCTATAAAGATCTTCGGCTTCATCAAAATTCTGCCTTTCGGCCAGAACCTGGCCGAAAAGTAGGTAGCATTCGGTACAATTCGGAAACTTTTTAATGGCTTTCCTGAAATTTTCCATGTTTTCCATCAGGAGTCCTATATCTTGATGTTGCAGAGCATATCTATAGTCGCCGTAAAGTTTTTGGATGTGGGCTATCGGGAAATTAGGATTCAACGTTACCGCCTTTTGGAAATCCTCTCTAGCTTCGTCGATTTGCTCCATGAGAAGTTTGAACTGGCCTCGGTGGTGATATACATCTACAATAAGCAAATGGAAAATCAAGATGTCAAGGAATGATGATTGAAACCATATTTACCTGCAATATTTGGTCCAATTTCAATTGCAATTTCGTAATCTTTTTGGCATTCTTGTAATTTTTCCGTTTGCATATTAACAGACGCTCGTTTAATAAGAGCATTTACCCTAATTTTATAATCATATTCTTCGTTATCAATAATACTATTCAAATCAGCCAAAGCTTCATTGAATTGACCACAAAGAAAGTAGAATGTTGATCGCAGATAAAGGGATTCTACTTTAAATTTAATATCTGACTCGCTGGAATTTATTTCCTCGGTACAAGCAGGTATTACTTCATCGAATTTATCAGTTGCGAAAGCAAGCTTAGCTTTCAGAAATCCTCTCAATTCTCCTTGACCCAACGGTTCACCTACCTCCGTTAAAGATTTAGCTACTGGATCATCAGAAAATGATGCGAAATAATTCTCTATGTATATCTTTGAGGAATTATTGGTTTCCTATTTTTCATGGCCTCTTGTGCATGTATTTTTCCTAACTGTTTGAGCACACGATCTGTCATCAATAGTACATTATGATTTTGGAAATTTTGTAATAGACAGACACACGTTATATCATCCAGACAATTCTCATAATCTTCGATAATCTCTCTAGCCCTAGCTCTACGATATAATGCTTTTTCATATTTGGGATTCAAATCAATTGCCTTGCTACAATCATCAATCACCGAAGTCCACTTTTTCAATTGCTCGTATGCTGCAGCCCTGTTTTGGTAAAATGTAGCGATATCATTGGTTTCATCCTCTGGACATGTTTCAATTGCTTTGGTGTAAAATTTAATCGCTTCATCATATTTGCCATCTTTGAATGCGGCATTTCCTTCAGATTTGTACCTCTGGGCAGTTTCGAACGGAGTCTCTGACTTACTTTTTGATATGGCAGGTTCGTCAATGGATTCTTCGCGAGTAGAACGAAATCTTTGGATCAAAGGACTGTTGTTAGATTTGAGATACCAATAGCCAGCTAATCCTAATGCACTGGCAGCTCCAACACCCACAGCTATTTGCCATTTAGGAAAAGGCGAATTACCACTTCCAGTCGAAGAATCCATTGACGTTAATTTTTGACGTTTTAAGTGAACTCATTGATGCGGACGAGGAATGTATAACGAATGGAAGAGAAATAGGTTAGGATGTCATTTCAGTGAGTGACGTGACGCGTCACGTGTTCAGGTGACTTGACCTTCTCTTCAAAGGACAAAGCACCTACTTGCTCGTTTTTAAAAGTCGCTTACCACCCCCCGGGACCTTTTTGGTGCGTTCAGATTTGCTTTGGCGCTTTGTATTCATGCACCCCCGGAGTCACACTCACTTGACAGGAAAGAGATTACAAATTGAAAGAAAATAACAAAAGGTAATCAATTCGGTTACCCCAGGTAAATTTTGAGTGCGAGATATTAAGCTCATAGGAAACAACGACTGAGTGGAGATCGAGGATTCTTAAGTTGAATAATTGAGTGTTTTCAGAGGATAATGAATGAAATAAATTATGAATTAAAAAATCAGTGTCAAGATTTGAAACCGTGGATATTTAATTCTTTTTCCCTTAGATTTCGTACTCTTCGAGGTGTGCCGTGCATTATAAGAAATAAAATGGCGTCTGTGACATGCCGTACACAATGAACTGGACCTACAGCGTCTACATATATAGGAAAGACAAAACAATAAGAAGGGGAAAATATAGAAAGAACTACAATAAAAAAAAATTTAATATTGATTTTAATGAATGAAAAATTTCACATACATTAGTACAATTAATAAAACCATTAAATCGAGATTAAATTAATTAAACAGCATGAATTATTATGTAATGACCTCAACAAAGAGATGAAAATGAAATTACAAATTGTGGACAGATAAAATCAACATTTCCAATTCAATCTATCTTTTTCCTTCATCACATCCCAGTTAGGAGATTGTTCATTAGTTTTCAACCAGTTAAAGTCATCGATACTCTGCCAGTTGTTCAGAGAAATATCTAAGCCCGATTGCTTGTAATGTTCTTCAATTTTTTCGTAAGTAAATTTATACGGAGCAACCAGAATTTCACTACAATCCTCGATTATAGCACGACTAGTGACATGGAGGTAAATTTTGAGATTTCTAGAACTATGCAAGCGTAGTTGTTGACAAGCTATTACTAATATACAGTTTTCACAGTTTGAAGCGAATACAGAAGTAGACACAGGTCCACATAGTATTGTGCAATTTTTCAGAGCATGCATATGTAAAGTAGATGGCGAACCTAGTATATTAAAAGTACAATCAGATGACGAAACCAAATCAACATTTTTTTTCAACACATCAGTTTCATTCAAACTTAAAACTTCACTGATTTTATTCGAATATCCCACAGAGTTCTTATCGGTCAGTTCAAACTGATTTAAGTTACTACTTACGAAATCAGTAACATCCTTTCCAGACACAATTTCTTTCTTTATATTATTTGTTAATTTCATTTTATTCCTAAAGCCAAACTTTTTTTTTGGTAGCAGAGTATCTTCTAACTCTTTGGATTTTTCAGATAGATTATGAAGAATATCATTACATTTTTTTATATCATATGTTCTTAAAAATAATTTTGAATCAGCAACATATTTTTGTAATAAATTTAAATTTTTGAATATCACATTGAAATGTTCAGATAGGTCTAAAGCGGCTACACTAGAACTTCTACCTAAAAGAGCTTCTATTTCTGAACATCGAAATGTGAAATCCTCAAGAAAATAATCGATTCTCTCATTCTGAGCACCTTTAAGTTCTTTCAAGTCTTTTTGTTTTTTGATATTTTCTTTTCTTTCGTTATCTCTTCTGGAAATAAGACTGATTACATCTTGCTCCTTAGTAGCCATTATTCTGATTTTTTACTCAGCTTGGCCAATTCTTCCCTTGACATAAGATAAATGGGTTTTTCAGATTTAGCAGAAGCTTCAATGATATTCAAGAATTTTTGATTTCTAGATCTGTCCTCAGGAGATAAATTACTATGGCCTGTGAATTCCTGAAAAGAATTATGACTTCAAAAGCAAATTACCAGTTTTGAATTACTTTTTCAAGTGTGCACTTGAATTTCCTAGTATACAATGATTATGTAATGTTTACTACCTTTCTCAACTTAGAAACATAATCTTCTGAAGGTGTGAAGGCTACATATAAACCATAACCGACCCCAGTTCCAAACACAAGATAAACAACAGATTTGATTATGCGATCCATCTATATACAACAAAACTATTTTTCACCATTCCAGTAAGTAGTATCGATTTGACGGATTTGGCTTTTTGGATTCAAATATTCGCCTACTTTATAATAAGAATCTAAAATGGAGGGATAATTGTCTTTCAGATATTTCCTAGTATCTATGAAAACAAAAAATTCATTACTGAAGTTGAAAATACAGAAATAATAAAAATACCCCTGTCTGAGTTGACTTGGTTCCAAATGCAGTAGCAACAAGCGAATCCAACGATTTCGGCGACGAATATTGTTGCAGCTCCACGCTTAAACCACTTTTTGAATTCAGACTTAGGACGTTTTAATAGCATAATATTCAATCAACGGAGATTTCATAAGAAAACAAATTGCTAAACATATGATCATGCAAATAATGTGTAGGAGTTTGCTGCGCTTACGCACAAGACCACAGAACATCATAATAAAGATAGACTTATGTGAAGTTATCCATGGTTATCCAAAACCGCTTTCTGACGAGTACTACAATAACAATAGGATAGAGGGTTTTATCGAGTGATGTTGCCAAAACTTTTGATCTCTCTACGAATCTTCCAAATTTACTGATAAAAATAAAGAGGCATACATTCGTAGATATTTCTCTACTAATATTTTATCTTATAGCCTGTGTCAAACACATAACGTACTCTTTAGTGTAAGGTGCCACAGACGCTTGGGGTTCAAGTATGAGATAGGTCGGTAAACAGATTTATGGATGTAAAACTTTCAACTTTAAAAATTTTCGAAAATAGTAAAGTAATAACGGCATTGGGCTGTTTTCCAAAATGTTAGTACCTAACATTACCGGCTATTTGCACACCGGGTGAAAACTAAGGTTCTCAAGATACCGGTAAATGTAAATATACCTCATAATCTCTTGCAAATTATTATCGATGTCTGTATATAACGGCATAAAATTCATTTTAATGTGAAAAATCAATTCAAGTTCTTCTCTATTTAAAACCGCCACCCTCAACGAAGTTTTGTAGCCTTGAATGATCATTGAAGATCAAGAATAATGAATAAGTTTTGCAACGCTGGTCAATAATTGTTCTCTATCCCGACGTTATCATTTATCACGTATACCCAACTTTGAGTAAATCGTGGATAAGTTCAGACAGGTATGTACATATCAGAAATAGTTGTCATTTCTGTGACATAATTAACCTTACTTCTTGTTTCTGTTCAAGCTATCTGCTACTTTTACTTACTCCAATTTTTTTCAGAGAATTAGGTAACTCATATTTGATTCAATCTAGATAAGATGCCGAAAAAAAAGACGGGCCAACGTAAAAAGGCGGAGAAGCAGAAACTTCGACAAAAGGAAATAAGAACAGCTAGAGAAAATGTTGCATTAGCGGAACATCCATCCAATGCCCCCATGGAATGCGAGCAATGCCACAGGTTAGCTTTTTCAATATTCAATTCATCAAAAATTTGTTATACAATAGGCTACAGAACTATATATTTATTTAGCCATTGTACAAAAGTGTACTTAAGTGCATGACCAATATGTTTTATTTGCAGGAAGCAAAAAACACGAGCCTTTTGCTATTTCTGTTCAAGTGTTCAAAGGTTACCAACTTGTGCAAATTGTGGTAAAATGAAATGCATGATTAAAACTGGAGATTGTGTAATTCGGCATCCAGGTGTATTCACCACTGGTCTTGCTATGGTGGTAAGTAGTTGCTATAAGAAGACACAAATTCACTTGCTTCAAATCATTCTAGTCATTATATTACTTTCTAACTTGAGTGTTTCAGCCCTTACTAATAATATTATTCCAATTTTTCAACTTTTAAGGGGGCCATATGTGATTTTTGTGAGGCATGGGTCTGCCATAGCAGGAAATGTTTGCAAACACATGCTTGTAGCTGTCCTCTTCAAGATGCAGTTTGTGTTGAATGTGAAAGAGGGGTTTGGGATCACGGAGGAAGACTCTTCAAATGCTCTTTTTGCAATGGGTTTTTGTGTGAAGATGATCAATTTGAGCATCAAGCCTCTTGCCAGGTATTAGAGTCCGAAAATTATAAATGTAAGTATAATTTCGTTTTAAATGATTTCCTGTTAGTGTTATTATTTTGTAAGAAGTACCTTCCTGTTCTGAATATGTGTAGGGATGACTAAAACCTTCAAACATAGTTTTGCAAATTTTGATACTTATTTTTATACAGGTCAATCCTGCAACAAGCTTGGACAATATTCTTGTTTGCGATGTAAAATTTGCTATTGTGATGATCATGTTAAAAGAAAGGGTTTCAAATATGAGAAAAACAAAGCTATTCCATGTCCAAAGTGTGGCTATGAAACTTCGCAAACCAAGGACCTTAGTATGTCTAGTAAGTGTGAATTTATATTTGTTATGGCTCTTTTTGAAATACCAATTATTCCTCGATTAACGAATGATCGTTTTCAGCTCGTAGCCATAAATTTGGAAGACAAGCGCAAGCAGGCATGGATGATGATGATGATTACGGTGGGTCTTATTCTGGCTACCAGGAAGATGATTATGATTCCGATGAATTACAATGCGGTTCGTATTCGAATGAAGATGAAAGTAGTAGTGAAAAGGAGACATCCGAAGAAGAAAAGTGAATTCTCTACAAATGAATGAGATTGAATGATTTTTTTAATTTCACAAAAAGGAAAATTGAATCTTTCAATAAATACATTAATAGATTTATTTTTTTATATCTCCATCGGATACTTTTGTGACAAAAATGGTATATTCTAAAACAAGTTGCAGAATGGGCACCTATTACAACATGAATGCGAAATGAGTGTTGAAATTGCCTTCTAAAACGAGTATTAGACGATATTTTCTCTATTTCAGTCAGGAATTAAGAGAAATTTATTGGAATTCAATGAAAAATTCAGATTATACCTCCTAGTGCCTTTTGTATTTTATTTTCGCAGTTGGCGTGACTGATACGAAAATTGACAGATCATAAAATTTGAATTGATATGCAATGGACGCGTGTTGACATTCGAAAGGATAGGATGTCAAGGTTGTCAACCACAAAACGAAAAATATAACTCAAAACAATGCTGTAATTAGTTCATTACAGCACTGTTTTTAGTACTGTAATGAACTCATTACGACACTGAACTAAAGAAAGGAATTTTACACAACGTCGCCGACCAATCAGAAACGTGATATTGCCGCGACTGTCTGGTTGATTGAAAACAAACTGACTAACAGGGCAGTGCTAAAATAAAGAAATTTTACACGACAACGGCGCCGACCAATCAGAAACGTGATACTGCCGCGACTGTCTGGTTGGTTACTTGAAAACAAACTGACTAACAGGGCGGTGCTAAAATAACAGTATATTCTAAAACAAGCTGCAGAATGGGCACCTATTCCAACACGAATGCGAAACTTTTGCCTTCTGCAACGAGTATTAGACGATATTTTCTCTATTTCAGTCAAGAATTGTGAGAAATTTATTGGAATTCAATGAAAAATTCAGATTATACCTCCAAGTGCCTTTTATGTTTTATTTTCGCAGTTGGTGTGACAGATTATAGAATTTGAATAGTGCGTTCGAATCTCTAGATGGTTTAATATTGACAATTGACATGCAATGGACGCGTGTTGACATTCGAAAGGATAGTATGTCAGTGTTGTCAACCACAAAACGAAAAATATAACTAAAAACAATGCTGTACTTAGTTCATCACAGCACTGTTTTTAGTACCGATAGAACTCAATACAACATTGAAATAGAGAAATAATTTTATTTTCTAATGCATAATTTACATACCAGGAACACTGATAATTCGAATTTTATTTTATGCCAATTTATCAATTGCAGGACCTTCGTTGACTCAAGGTATCCAAGACATTTTATGATTCACCTTGCAAGAAAATGTGAAGGATGCGACAGAAAAATTCATTTGATCCAGATCAAGCTTTAATACTTTCATAAATATAAATGAGTATTCAATCCATAAACCCAATTAAAATTTAAAAATAATCAACATAAATATGGCTTATTCGAAGTTTACAAAAAGAAGTCAATAATTGGCACTTTCTTATTCGGAATGACTAGTTCAAAGATCTCCATGAATTTTAAATTTGCAATATTCTTCAACAAGTACAAAGCTATATCATAATGAAAGTACCTACTCAAAAAAAGAAAAGGTTAGAATTTTATTAATTTGCAGATCATAATTTCAGCCTCAATTCACCTAAAATTAAATAATTACAAAAAAGCTGCACCTTGAAAACTCACATCATAATACAATGCAGCAGTTTGAAGTAAACTTGCATCTCTTCAACTTATCGGAAATTAATTTCTTTTTATTTGAAATATTTTCCGTATTAGTATTATAAATAGTTGCATATTAGTAATAACCCACTTTCAACATATATAAGAAACATAAACAAATAAATTTTCTCAGTCATGAAATCTTCGAGCGAACAAAGTTATAATCAGTCGAGGTCATAAGAAATTAACCTGTTGATATCAATCAGATGGTTGAAATTTGCTCTTTTACATCATATTATCCAAATAAACAGCAATTGAATAATGATTTGCTGGTATATTTAAAGAATACCAAAGTTTAATAAAAGAAATATAAGATGAAATTAAAAAAGCAAATATTTCAAAAATGTGTCATGAACGAAAAACATTAAACACTTTACAACATTGCTGAAATGTTTTGTCAAAATGAATATTATTTTAAATACATGATTAGTGCCAATTAGAAATATTATAATCATGAAATTGGAGCTGACAGTTTTGGCACACTTATATGCTTCGAGAAAAGCATAATATAAAAATTTGATCAGTGCAGTTAAAAACAACAGTGTAGGTAACTAATGCTAAGATATATTCGCAAAAAAAATTGCTTGATTACAAAAAAGCTGCATAGTTTTAGTTCAGATTCATAAATGGATGATTCAATAGTTTTCATCTTTTTCATTAGATCAAAATATTGATCATTTCAATGCAGAAAATGCTTATATAAAAATTGATTTATATAAATATTTAACAAAATCAGAATGTCATTAAAAAACGAATTTCTAGATTTGCAATTTCGAAATAATCAATTCTGAGATGAAAATATTACATATTAGCATACTTTCATCTTGATTAATTGCGAAAATTACAAAAATTACGAATAGAAAATAAAATAATTGCTCAATATCAAGGTTAATGAACAATTTTCATAAAAAATATTTTGGACCAATTATCAAAAATTTCAGGCCTCAAATGACAGATTTAATTTATTATTATCACGAAAATAAATTACAAATATATGTTAAAATAAAAAAAGATATTTATTATCTAGTTTTCAATTAAAAATTCGACTTCTTATGGCAAAATGGAAATTTTGCATCTAGATTTTCATAAAATGAGTACGTTTGATTTTGTTAAAAAAAATTATGTTCGAAATATAAATGACAAAAAAGCAGGAAAATAATCCTAGAGATATTATTCGAAGAATTCAAATATAAATAATAAAAATCCTACACCAATATTGTATATGAAATTAAAAAAATAATAAATAGATCACAATAAAAAGTTTGTATATCACAGATCACCAATGGAAAACTTTGAGTTATCTCTACACAATTTCAGGATGTCACTACTCAAAACTGGAGGAAATCTCGTAGTAATTCTTGAATCATCGCAGCTATTTTTGGATACAAAGCATTCAGCAAGATACAATTGTGCATTTAGTACATTCATTCCAGCAATTAACTTATCATTTCAACACCAAAACGATCATACGATTCCTGGAGCTTTGAGAGTATTAGATGTAAAAAATATTTCAACTTTAATTTCAGATCTGTCGACTGTAAGCATTATTTTCATAGTCGTGTAGAGATAACCCGCAATCCTGTCGTTTTGAAAAATGTATCCTAGATATTAATCCTAGATAGAACGTACTGTATTTAGTTCTGTATTTGTATGAAATATTACTGTCGCAATACTTATACAACACAGGCATACACTAATTATACCCAAGATTACATAAACGGAAGTGATCAACCAAAACGCAAATAGATAAAGCGTTTTATTGCAATATGGCCCAAGGCGTTGGTCGTAATTTGGTTCGAATTCTTTGTACACCCACACAGATCCTAAAACATTAATTATGAATTTTCATTACAGTACTGTTAGTCAAGCCTGAAGAGTTGGTACAGCAATTTCTGTGAAAAGGTAACAACCAAACGTGGGAGATAATTACAACATTAAAAACTTACCAATAATAAACCATCCTAACATGAAACAATTAAGTAGCGTTTGTGTTGGTGATTGTCTCAAATTTTCCTCTCTTCTCTCTTCTTCAGTTTGTCTTACCCTGGCGGATAAATGGAGAAGCTGCTTCAAAATTCCAAAAAAACCTAAAATTACATGTGAGAGAATTTACTTGCATTTCAAATAACAATTTTATGCATGAATAATTTCAGATTACCTCCTACTACCAAATAAACCGGAATATATTCTCCTTGAGGGCAGTCATGCATGTAATAAATACCAATTGTTATCATACATATGGGAATCACTATCGTTACTCCAAGTATAACTGTGCAACCAACTGAAAATAAAAACTAGACTGTGCCTTTGAAATCATTCAAGATACTCACTCGTTCCCAAGATAATTACAAATAAATTTTTCAAAAAATCAACAATGCCTTTACTTGACTTTTGTGCTTCACGGACTCTACCAAATAAAGAATCATATGTTGGAGGAGGTGCTGCAAAGGAATGAAAAATGCACTATTTCGTCTAATAAATGGTATTTGAAATTACCATTGGGATTTATTGCCTCCTCATAACTCGGAGGTTGACTATCCTGCCTGAAAGTTGCTTGTTCAGTATTGCTCTCATCAGAAAAACTGTGATGTGCCATGATTCACTTTATAATCAAATATGTTCATTCCTTATTTTCATGTGAAATAAACATTTGTATACATCTAGAATACGAAAGACTTGTTATCATAACAGAACAAAATGTTTCATGATAACGAAAATCAGCTTAGAACGATTCTCCAGTAAATTTAAAATTGTTACTTCAATTGCAGATTCGGAATGTCTACGTATAATAAAATGACGAAATATTGTGCATGAAAGTTTTTTTAAAGCTGCATGAGATTTGTTTCCCTGATTTGACATTGATATTGGTTGATTGGATGTCAATGTCAAATTCAAATTTTTTAACTGAAGAACTCTTTAACCTCGTGACCTTATTGCTTTCCCATGGTCATAGATGTCTCTTCTCATGGTCGTGAGTAATTGACCTACAACTATTTAATCGGAGCTACGAGCATAGTAAGAATAATAGAAACATACATAGAGCTGCAAAACACCGAAGATGCCCGAGGCGCTTGCATCTTGCTTGATCAGTGGCGGGTACAATATTCCGCCAATTCATTATTCTGTTCGAGAAATCTCAGTTGCTAAAGTTTTTCAGATATCTGAAAAGCAGACAGCTACTTATGATTCCATTATTTATTGCACTGATTGATATTGTTTGATGGGATGGACTGTTGAAAATAAACTAATGATTTTATATTCCTCTAGACGTCTTTCAGTCCCCTTCAAAAATTAAATCGTGCACTAGCCTACTTTCACGTGAAAACTACCCCAAACTGATGAATATGAGAAATTTTTTTTTCATATATTTTATAGGTTTTGGATAGTTTTTACCACAGGGTAATTAAAGGACGTCTATAAGAAAATAACTATTACTTTTATTTTGACAGTTATGTGCTGAAAATGTGAAAAAATGTTTTTTATAGTAAAATTAATAACGAAAACCTGGTAAAAAGCAAGTTCAGTCTCATCAATATCATTCAGTTCAATATATAATGAAATCGTGAAAATACCCTCTGCCACGATCATAAGAAGTTTTATGGGTTTCGGTTATCTGAAAAACTTTAGCAGCTGGGATTTCTGGCTGCTGAACTTAAATATAATAATCAAATGGAGGAATATTGAAGAGAATTATGCCCTCCACTGATCGAGGAAGCTGCAAGCACCTCGGGCATTTTCGGATTTTAGCGGCTGGCAGCAGTTCACACCGCTGAAATATGTTTATCTTGCCTACGACTTATATGGTCTACGCATGAATGTCCTTTATTCAAAATTCTGTGACTTTTGACGTGATGTTTCCCAGTTTCCGAAAACAGCAAATTATACAAATCCTTTGATATTTTTAAATCAGAAAATATTTTGGTCATCACATAAGTTTTCGAGAACTTTTTATCATTAAAACCGATTTAACAAAATGACGGCCCCTACTGGTAGTGGAGATACCAATAAAGTTCGGGGTGTAGCTTACAAAGATAAAAGTAAACCTGCCGATGTTAGAAAGAGTAATATCGGTGCCGCTAAAGGTATTTATAAATGCTTATAAATCACTTTTGATCATATAAAAATGTATTTTGCTACGGTCTCACTGAAATATGTGGCGTACATAAATCATTTGTGTTTATTAAAGTATTAATGACTGTTTTTGTACTCAGCTGTTAGCGATGCCGTCAGAACTAGCCTCGGTCCCAGGGGGATGGATAAAATGGTTTGTTACTTTTTTTCTACTGATGTAATCTAAGCTAATTTTCCTACGATTTTCAGATACAAGCAGCCAACGGTGAAGTTACTATCACAAATGATGGTGCTACCATCCTGAAACAAATGAATGTTATTCATCCTGCAGCCAAAATGGTGCTGACTGATCCCACTCTTAGTACTTTCGTTATAATTTGAATTCGTGTCTATTTCAGCTCGTAGAATTGTCTAGAGCTCAAGATGTTGAGGCTGGTGATGGAACAACAACAGTTGTTGTAATTGCTGGTGCCTTCTTGGACGCGGCTGAGAAATTATTAGATAGAGGAATCCACCCCACTGCGATTTCTGAATCTTTCCAGAGGGCGGCAGCTTACGCTATAGAGGTAATACGTTAACTATGGAGCTAAATCTCGAACTAAGATAAATGTTTTAGATTCTGGAAGGAATAGCAACGCCTGTTAAATTAGACAACAGAGAGCAACTAATTAAGAGTGCTTCAACTTCTTTGAACTCAAAGTGGTTTCCCAACATTCTAGTTTGCTAGCTCCGATTGCTGTTGATGCAGTATTAAAAGTTGTAGATCCAAGTGAGTAATTTTATTTTGTTTTGAACTTCTCAAATTTGTGTAGGAACTGATGAAACTTGGCTCTTCTGCAGTTTCTCGGTGGAAAACCATCAAAATACTTTTGTAATGAGCAGTTTCAACTCGAGCTTTAAGATAATCTGAGGCGGACAGTATTTTTTTCTTTGGATTTGGGGAATAGAAGTATCAAAGGGTTCCATTTATTTAATTATGAAGTCATTAGCAAATGGGGGGGAAGATAGTAGTTTTCTCTATTTCATTGTCGTAATGAGTTTACTGCATTGTTTTTAGTTATATTTTTCGTTTTATGGTTGACAACACTGATATCCTTTCGAATGTCAACACGCGTCCAATGCATGTCAATTGTCAATATTAAACCATGTGGAGATTTGAACACACTAATCAAATTCTATGATCTGTCAATTTTTGTATCAGTCATACCAACTGCGAAAATAAAATACAAAAGGCACTAGGAGGTATAATCTGAATGTTTCATTGAATTCTAATAAATTTCTCACAATTCTTGACTGAAGTAGAGAAAATATCGTCTAATACGCGTTGCAGAAGGCAATTGCAACACTCATGCGTTCAAAATTTCGCATTAGTGTTGGAATAGGTGCCCATTCTGCAGCTTGTTTTAGAATATACTATTACCCCCTCAGAGATTATATGTTCTATTATAAGACTTCATTAGATGAAATTATGTAGAGTCCAATAACGAAATATTGACAGCAAAGGAGATTGTGGAAAACTGAAATTAATTTCAATAATGTTTATGTCAAGTTGTCCAAATCGTTGAATGAAAAAAAAATTAAGAATTCAATCAGATTTTTTCATGATATTGTGTACTAAAACTTTGTTCATAGTAAAAAAAGTATGTCTTGAATTCAAATAAATAATATAAATGAATGAAGGAAATACACAAACAATTTCAAGAATTCATAAGTTTGTCAGTGATGTAAAACAGGGAAGATTCAAATATAAATAAGATAAATAAATACTTAAAATGTGGGTTATGTCTAGAAATTAAACAACTACACTTTCAATGATGAATGGACTAATCATCGTACAACTTTCCATATAATATATTGATTAAATTATTATTATGCGGGATTTTGTTTCCTTTTTCAGTTCACGAAAAAGCAGTTAATCTATCGGACATTAAAGTGATCAAACAGTTAGGAGGCACAATTGACGATACTGAATTAGTCGATGGTTTAGTCTTTCCCCAAAAGGTAGCGAACATCAATGGTCCTAAACGCGTGGAGAAGGCCAAAATCGGTTTAATTCAGTTTTGCATTTCTCCCCGAAGACCGATATGGACCATAAAGTGATTGTATCCGACTATTCTGCCATGGATCGTGTTTTGAAAGAAGAGCGTGCCTACATCTTGAATATAGTCAAACAAATCAAAAAGAGCGGATGTAATGTTCTTCTGGTAAGTAAGGAAGATGACATCACTGGAGAGCTTATTTGATGATGAATTAAATGTTTGAAAATTTTAAATTTTACTTCATTGTCCATGTAGAATTATTATTTGGGCAATAATCATAATCTCGTATTGTTCTTCTTTCCAATGTTTCAACAGACACCTTCTGTCGTTTTCAAAACAAGAATTAGCTTTTAAAAAAGCCGACAAGATCAGAAAATTTTTCAATTTTCATTAATTAGTGCCAAATTGACAGAATTACGAAAACTAGATAAAAATAGTACTTATCTGTGGTTTGAGGACCTCTTAAACAACTGTTATCAATAACATTGAGATTTCTCTGTCCATCTATCTTTGTTGATATCTCTGTGCTTAGCATTTCACAAACATGATTTAACCTTACCTATCCATGGAAGATGATAGCCCCCTTTTAGTGGATCTATTCATAGAAGCTCCAAGTAAGGAAGAGGACAAATAAAATATTTGAAAATTTTAAATTTTACTTCGTTGTCCATGTAGAATTATTATTTGGGCAATAATCATAATCTCGTATTGTTCTTCTATCCAATGTTTCAACAGACACCTTCTGTCGTTCTCAAAACAAGAATTAGTGTTTAAAAAAGCCGACAGATCAAAAAATTTTTCAGTTTTCATTAATTAGTGCCAAATTGACAGAATTACGAAAACTAGATAAAAATAGTACTTATCTATGGTTTTAAGACTTCTTAAACAACTGTTGTCAATAACATTGAAGATTTCTCTGTCCATCTATCTTTGTTGATATCTCTGTGTTTAGCACTTCACAAACATGGTTAAACCTTACCTATCCATGGAAGATGATAGCCTCTTTTCAGTGGATCTATTTATAGAAGCTCCAAGTAAGGAAGATGACAAATAAAATATTTGAAAATTTTAAATTTTACTTCATTGTCCATGTAGAATTATTATTTGGGCAATAATCATAATCTCGTATTGTTCTTCTTTCCAATGTTTCAACAGACACCTTCTGTCGTTCTCAAAACAAGAATTAGCTTTTAAAAAAGCTGACAAGATCAAAAAATTTTTCAATTTTCATTAATTAGTGCCAAATTGACAGAATTACGAAAACTAGATAAAAATAGTACTTATCTGTGGTTTTAAGACTTCTTAAACAACTGTTATCAATAACATTGAAGATTTCTCTGTCCATCTATCTTTGTTGATATCTCTGTGTTTAGCACTTCACAAACATGGTTAAACCTTACCTATCCATGGAAGATGATAGCCTCTTTTCGGTGGATCTATTTATAGAAGCTCCAAGTAAGGAAGATGACAAATAAAATATTTGAAAATTTAAAATATTACTTCATTGTCCATGTAGAATTATTATTTGGGCAATAATCATAATCTCGTATTGTTCTTCTATCCAATGTTTCAACTGAAACCTTCTGTCGTTCTCAAAACAAGAATTAGCTTTTAAAAAAACTGACAAGATCAAAAAATTTTTCAATTTTCATTAATTAGTGTCAAATTGACAGAATTACGAAAACTAAGATAAAAATAGTACTTATCTGTGGTTTTAAGACTTCTTAAACAACTGTTATCAATAACATTGAAGATTTCTCTGTCTATCTATCTTTGTTGATATCTCTGTGTTTAGCACTTCACAAACATGGTTAAACCTTACCTATCCATGGAAGATGATAGCCTCTTTTCGGTGGATCTATTTATAGAAGCTCCAAGTAAGGAAGATGACAAATAAAATATTTGAAAATTTAAAATATTACTTCATTGTCCATGTAGAATTATTATTTGGGCAATAATCATAATCTTGTATTGTTCTTCTTTCCAATGTTTCAACTGAAACCTTCTGTCGTTTTCAAAACAAGAATTAGCTTTTAAAAAAGGTGACAAGATCAGAAAATTTTTCAATTTTCATTAATTAGTGTCAAATTGACAGAATTACGAAAATTAGATAAAAATAATAATTATCTGTGGTTTGAAGACTTCTTAAACAACTGTTATCAATAATATTGAAAATTTCTCTGTCCATCTCTTTGTTGATATCTCTGTGTTTAGCATTTCACAAACATGGTTAAACCTTATCTATCCATGGAAGATGATAGCCCTTTTTCGGTGGATCTATTTATAGAAGCTCCAAGTAAGGAAGATGACAAATAAAATATTTGAAAATTTAAAATATTACTTCATTGTCCATGTAGAATTATTATTTGGGCAATAATCATTATCACGTATTGTTCTTCTATCCAATGTTTCAACAGACACCTTCTGTCGTTCTCAAAACAAGAATTAGCTTTTAAAAAAGCTGACAAGATCAGAAAATTTTTCAATTTTCATTAATTAGTGTCAAATTGACAGAATTACGAAAACTAGATAAAAATAGTACTTATCTGTGGTTTGAAGACTTCTTAAACAACTGTTATCAATAACATTGAAGATTTCTCTGTCTATCTATCTTTGTTGATATCTCTGTGTTTAGCACTTCACAAACATGGTTAAACCTTACCTATCCATGGAAGATGATAGCCTCTTTTCGGTGGATCTATTTATAGAAGCTCCAAGTAAGGAAGATGACAAATAAAATATTTGAAAATTTAAAATATTACTTCATTGTCCATGTAGAATTATTATTTGGGCAATAATCATTATCACGTATTGTTCTTCTATCCAATGTTTCAACAGACACCTTCTGTCGTTCTCAAAACAAGAATTAGCTTTAAAAAAGGTGACAAGATCAGAAAATTTTTCAATTTTCATTAATTAGTGTCAAATTGACAGAATTACGAAAATTAGATAAAAATAATAATTATCTGTGGTTTGAAGACTTCTTAAACAACTGTTATCAATAACATTGAAAATTTCTCTGTCCATCTATCTTTGTTGATATCTCTGTGTTTAGCATTTCACAAACATGGTTAAACCTTATCTATCCATGGAAGATGATAGCCCTTTTTCGGTGGATCTATTTATAGAAGCTCCAAGTAAGGAAGATGACAAATAAAATATTTGAAAATTTAAAATATTACTTCATTGTCCATGTAGAATCATTATTTGGGCAATAATCATAATCTTGTATTGTTCTCCTTTCCAATATTTCAACAGACACCTTCTGTAGTTTTCAAAATAAGAATTAGTTTTTAAAAAAGCTGACAAGATCAAAAAAATTTTCAATTTTCATTAATTAGTGTCAAATTGACAGAATTACGAAAATTAGATAAAAATAATAATTATCTGTGGTTTGAAGACTTCTTAAACAACTGTTATCAATAACATGGAAAATTTCTCTGTCCATCTATCTTTGTTGATATCTCTGTGTTTAGCACTTCACAAACATGGTTAAACCTTACCTATCCATGGAGGATGATAGCCTCTTTTCGGTGGATCTATTTATAGAAGCTCCAAGTAAGGAAGATGACAAATAAAATATTTGAAAATTTAAGATATTACTTCATTGTCCATGTAGAATCATTATTTGGGCAATAATCATTATCACGTATTGTTCTTCTATCCAATGTTTCAACAGACACATTCTGTCGTTCTCAAAACAAGAATTAGCTTTTAAAAAAGCTGACAAGATCAGAAAATTTTTCAATTTTCATTAATTAGTGGCAAATTGACAGAATTACGAAAACTAGATAAAAATAGTACTTATCTGTGGTTTTAAGACTTCTCAAACAACTGTTATCAATAACATTGAAGAGTTCTCTGTCTATCTATCTTTGTTGATATCTCTGTGTTTAGCACTTCACAAACATGGTTAAACCTTACCTATCCATGGAAGATGATAGCCTCTTTTCGGTGGATCTATTTATAGAAGCTCCAAGTAAGGAAGATGACAAATAAAATATTTGAAAATTTAAAATATTACTTCATTGTCCATGTAGAATTATTATTTGGGCAATAATCATTATCACGTATTGTTTTTCTATCCAATGTTTCAACAGACACCTTCTGTCCTTTTCAAAACAAGAATTAGCTTTAAAAAAGCTGACAAGATCAGAAAATTCTTCAATTTTCATTAATTAGTGTCAAATTGACAGAATTACGAAAACTAAGATAAAAATAGTACTTATCTGTGGTTTGAAGACTTCTTAAACAACTGTTATCAATAACATTGAAGATTTCTCTGTCTATCCATCTTTGTTGATATCTCTGTGTTTAGCATTTCACACACATAGTTAAACCTTTTGTTGAATGTGTTTCTCTTATAACTTGGCCTTAGATCCTCTCAAAAATTAAGAATATCATCATACAGTTAGGTCGTCAAACCCAATTAGTTAAACCTTACCTATCCATGGAAGATGATAGCCTCTTTTCGGTGGATCTATTTATAGAAGTTCCAGTAATTTTGTGTTCATTATGATTCAGTTTTGAAAACTGTTTGACATGTGTCGAATTCCTGCTACAGATCCAGAAGTCGATTCTGAGGGATGCTCTTTCGGATCTTGCAATTCACTTCTTGGACAAAATCAAATGCTTGGTTGTGAAGGACATAGAACGTGAAGATATAGAGTTTGTCTGTAAAACTCTAGGATGCAGACCCATTGCCTCTTTGGATCATTTCACCGCTGAAAATTTGGTATCGGCCGATGTAGCTGAAGAAATTGGATTCGGGGGTAACAGAATGGTTAAAATATCAGGTTTGTCTTTAACTGCATACTCTAGAAAATTTCAAGGATTGACTATTTCCCTTAATCAGGTATACAAAGCCCGCAAAAGACGTTGACACTGGTCGTTAGAGGGTCCAATAAGCTGGTTCTAGAGGAGGCTGATAGATCTCTTCACGATGCCTTATGCGTAATCAGATGTCTGGTAAGGAAGAAGGCTCTGATTGCTGGCGGTGGAGCTCCAGAGATTGAATTAGCAATGAAATTATCTGCGTTGGCTAATACTCTGGAAGGTATTGACGCCATCTGTCTTCGGGCTTACGCTCAAGCATTGGAAATCGTACCGTTCACATTATCTGAAAATGCTGGATTGAATCCCATTCAGGTAAGTTATCGTATATCTTTTTTTCATTTTAAATATATTGTTGTTTTATTTTAATGCAGCGATGGTTGACTTTTATTGTTGCAAATTTTCACTGCAGATTCTTGGAGTCGAAAGAAAAAATTTATTCCTATACCGCTTTTTCCAATCCCGTTGCAAAGTTATAAGCTCATTTTTAACATCAACATTTCCAATACTCTGAATTCTATTATTGTTTCCAATTCTTTTGATAATCAAATCAACACTATTGCCATGTTTTTATTTTCCCTTTATATCCAAGATTTCTATCTGCGTTATCTTCTCTAACCTACTTTTAACTTGTAAATTCCAAAATGTTGTAATCAATGTCAAAGTTACGATCATTTTTTTCTCAAGATTCGTTTGATAAGATATTTATGAGAATTCAAGATGAAAGGGAGCAAAATGTACACATTTGTTAATTTTGGAAATCAATTCTGATACATTTTTGAAATTTAGCAGATCTAAGTTCGCTTCGTAGTTAGTAGTTCTCCGGTTCTACTATGAAATGGTAACAAAAAAATCTATTTAAATTTCTGGAAAATGGTTGAAATACACAGTGTTATTATGCTGTCGAATTAAAAACTGAAGAAATCAAGCAATCTGTTTTTCACCTGCCTGACTGAAATCATGATAAAAACTTAATTTCGATCTTTTAAAAAAAGTGTTTCTCTATACGATTTTTTTTTCAGACTGTCACAGAATTAAGAAACAGACACGCTAAAGGAGAAATCTCTACTGGAATCAATGTTCGGAAAGGAATTATCTCAGATATTCTAGAAGAAAATGTTGTTCAGCCTTTACTCGTTACCACTAGTGCTATATCATTAGCAACAGAAACAGTTAGATCTATTTTGAAAATTGATGATATTGTGAGTCGAGTAAATCTTTTTTTTTATAATTCAACTATATTTTGATTTTTTACAGATCAACACATTCACATAATTGGATGCAGACTGAGATGCAGCCGTATTAATTTATTTCTTAAGGATTTTTTTAACCAATTCTGCAATTGTAACAACTGCTTAGATAATCAAAAGAAGATTAAAAGCATTTTGACTTACTTTGTGTTTTGATCGTTGTTAGTTGATGCCTCCTGAATTTCAAGCATGAAAAGCATTTACATAAATAAATGTT
Organism: Micraspis discolor; assembly: GCA_030674115.1. NCBI lineage: Eukaryota > Metazoa > Arthropoda > Insecta > Coleoptera > Coccinellidae > Micraspis > Micraspis discolor. Next base: position 2,540,751 of record JARTUT010000005.1, on the reverse strand, counting down.
AAAAAACACTCAAAAAAGGATGAAAAAATATTGAATTGAGATTCCATTGGCTGAAAAATTAACATAAAAATAATCGATTAATTTTTTATATTTCGATTTAGAATTGAACAAGATAAAACTGGAGGTGCATTGGATTTAAGGTCCTTATATGCGGGGTAAAGAGGAGGAATCACTCCGCATGTAAAAAATGTCCACCTAAATTGCACCAATATGGATGTCCCTTGTGGTGTGATTCAACTAAAATTCAATCAAACTTTAGATTTAGAATGAAAATTTATCTGGAAACTCTTAGTTTTTTTTTTTTAAATCTATGCTTCGAAGAATCTATGCCTTAATCTTTATGGAATGAGGTTATTTCAGGCAACCACAGATACATTTGTTTATAGGGCTTTCCAACGTTCTAACCTCAAATGTGTCAAAATGGCCGCTGTAGGAAAAACAAACGTTTGTTTGCATTGAACGCTGTGTTGTTTTATCATTTTTGTAATGAAAGATTTAAGATAAAACGACCTCATATTCCTTTCGAAGTTTGTTCTTTCGGTGAAATGATTGCTAAAGAATAGTGGACGATTGTTGAATAGATAATTTATAAAGCGAATTATTTGAAATAGAGTGCTTAATACTCTAATTTCTAACGTATATAATTTTTTTGTTATACGTAAAATGAGTGAATATTTCCATAAACTTCAGCAAGAGTATCCTGATGTTGCAGCACATTATTTAGAGAATACAACCCCAGATCATTTATCGTTATAATTTCTTCAATAATGCTGTTATAAAAATTCTAATTATATTTATCTTGGAATGAGTGCAAAATAAATATTTTTTTTATAGTAAGTAGTAATTCTTTATCATTGTTCTTCAATATAAGACCTGAATGCTAATTAATTGTGACTATTTTGATGAAGATATATCTCATAAAGAAACTACATAATTTATTGAAATGTTTTTATTTATAAAGGAACAACTGATGGGCATAAATTATTCAAAGCACATGAAACATGAACAATTTCATCCAAAACCAGTTGCTCATCTTGTGTGCTCAAAAGAGACATCGGGACAACAGTCCCGTATAATACTTTGTACGAGTATCGTCACTTTTGAAACTTTCCATCGTGAAGGATGTTTTAATGAACCTCGTTTCCAAATAATGCTGCCGGCTTCTCAAGAGTTGCAATCCTATCATCTCTTCACTATCGATATCTGTCTGAACAGCTCTCGAATTCAAATCTTCATCAGGCAATGCTTTCAAAGTATCTTCTTCACAAGATGTTGAAGGTTAGGGAACCCAGTCTGGGTTTAACATGTCCATTAGATCTGCTGGAGCTCCTTAAATAAATTAAGCTTTCAGTGCATATAAAACAGTCAAACAATCAAATTTTTACCTGAAATAAAATGCTTTGAGCATACTAATGAGTATTTGAGCTTTGTGAGTATCAGATCACTTCGATGTATAGCATTTATCCAACGATCTGACGTGTTCATTTCAATCTTATGTTCAAAATAGCAGGAATTCGCTAACACTGCACAAACTTCCACAGCCAACAATACAACAAAAATTAGCATCTAAAGTAACCTCAAATAACACAACTATTTACTTGTCAGTGCTGATCGTGACAGCAGGTTGTATTGAGTTGCTCATTTGTATTCCAACTCAAGCTATCCTAAAAAGCTCTTATCGACGTTCGACGTTCCTCACGTGATGCTGAAAATGCTGCAATACAATGCTCAGCATAACTACTGTGACTTAACATCAAACACCTCTGTGGTTGCTCGAAATAACCTCATTCCTTAGGAATCCCTTATGCAGCAACAGATTTGTTTTGTTAAATGATTCTGAATTGAAATATCATAAGAAATTAATCAATTATTTCAATGGTAATTTTTTTTATTCAACGGAATCTCAATTTATCACTTTTTCATTTTCGCTTCAGTCTTATTGTTTTATATTGTATTTTATTTTCAATTCACTATTTATATATTTCATAGGCTTTGTCCTAGTTCTATTTTGTTTATAACAATATCCGCACTTTGTGTCAACATGAAATTGAACACTTTCAGTTCTGATGCAATAGTTACTTATGTGTCTCCATTATTTCAGACTACTGTAGAACGTAAAGGAACCTTCAAGGTAGAGTACCTTCAGAAAATCGAAAAAGAGGTTCAAGAAAGATGGGCAGCGGAAAAGATATTCGAGCAAGATGCTCCTAAGGAATCACGTCAGGCTTCCGATGAAAAATTCCTGTGCACCTTTCCTTATCCGTACATGAATGGAAGGTTGCATTTGGGTCACACCTTTTCTCTCAGTAAATGCGAATTTGCTGTCAGATATCAGGTGCTGAAAGGAAAGAAGGGATTATTTCCATTCGGATTCCATTGTACCGGTATGCCAATTAAGGCTTGTGCTGATAAATTGAAAAGAGAGGTTGAATTGTATGGCAATCCACCGCAGTTTCCTGAAGAAATCGAAGAAGCTGAGATTGAAAAAGATGATGTTGTTCCGAAAGATAAAAGTAAAGGAAAAAAGGTGAGTTTTGATGGAAAATTTTCGAGCTCTCTAAATTAAATTTAATAATATGTCTTTATGAAAGGTTGTTGTTAATAATCTATAAAATTTGAGAGGATGATATAAAGGTTAGGAATATTAGTTTAAAAAGCATTACAAATTGTTGAATCTAAACACGATTTGCTTACTTACAGAAAATGTTCTCCATCTAAGCACGAAATTAGAGACTATTCAACTCAATCGCCAGTTATTCTGTGAGCTTGAATGTAATTCAGATATGCACTCATTCCAAATTTTAATTTATTCCGGAATAGTATCGGTTATATCAAACTTCTGCAACAGCCATTTTTTTTTTTAATTGAGCAAGGATAGGATTGAAGGTAAGAAAAAATTTTCAGTATCTCGTGATCACATAAACAGATATAACAAAAAAAGTGCCCCTAAGTTAGGGGTTGAAAAAATCCCTGGAAAAAACAACTATGCAGTTAATCGAATGTGTGGAGTTGTGAGAATGTGTAAAAATAATTTGAAACCGTAAATTCGTCGACCCCTTCCGAGGGGTATAACTTGGAAGGCGATTTCGGAACATTTTTAGAGGAAGTACTTTCAGTAAGGAATCATTTCCCAAAGGTTTTCGCATTTATTTGCAAACACCCTGTATAATTACTGTTGAGCAAATTACTTTCAATGAACGTATTATGTTTGTTGTATGTTATATTGAAAATTAGCAATCAAGTATTAGTCTAGAAAAAACTGTGAACAACATCACCTTGTGAATTTTATTTATTGATGAAACTTATGTTTTACAATGTGTTGTTTTGAAAGTTATTTGATGAATCCAAATTTATTTTTTACGTCGCGCTTGCGCAGAAGCTCGCGGGGTCTCGTCATAGATCACTAAAGGGTACACTTAGATCTGTGGTTTCATAGAATATTTGCATGAATAGAGATGGGAAGTGTCGTGAATTATGTCACCAGCGCAATAAATCATTCATGTTTTGATATATCATTGCTTATTGATGGAAAAGCATTGACATACAGAGTGATCGTTTATATTTTACCCAATACCTATCTCAGTTAATATCGATCCTACGAAAATGTTTAAATGGGCGAAATTGTAGTACTTTTATGGGCATTCAGAATTCAGTACAAGGAAAACATCGTAAACTTAAAAATTTTATGTTAAATCTTATTTTTTTAAATGGTACACCCTGTATTTTATTTTCCTAATCGATAAAGCTTTTTCTTCTGGTTTCAACTATACCGGGTGAGTCTTTGACCTCTGCGTTAATTTTAACCATAGATTCTTGACGTCAAAAGAAAAATTTTCTTCCTATAACATTTTTCTATTATTGGTATTCTATTCCTCACATTGATATTTCTACTTCAATTTTTTCTTGTAGTCTTTAATTTTATTCGCCTGTTTATGATGTTTTTTTTTGTATTTGTGTAATGTAGATATTCGAAAATGCCACGTAGGTTTTTTTCTACATTATTTTTTGTATTTGTGTTCATGTATCTATTTGACATTTTTCCGTACTGTAGATATTTGAAAGTGCCTCGTAGGTTCTTTTCTACATTTTTTTGATAAGTAACGGACATATTTGATAGACTGAAATGAGTTAGCGCAATTTAGAGTTGCGCTGCGATTGCGTGACGCAGTTTCAACCATCTCTACTTTGAAAATTTATCTGATACAGAACAGCATGTAAATAAGCAAAACCAGATTAATTCACGAACATATTTCGAGTTGAGCATCTACTTTTTTCGCACTGTTTCTACATTAATTTACCATAAAGGTTCGAGATAAAATGGACTCTGACGATGAAATCAACCAGGATGAAGACTTTGTTTGTGAAACGAATGCTGGTGTTTCAGAATCGGGCGTTGAATCACTTGATGATGTAGCTTCTGACGATATCGCAAAAAAAAATTCATACAACATAAATTACAAGATTCTTTCAAACGTAGAACTTTTTCAATATATGATGGATTTCGTTGAAGAAGTGACCATTGTGACAGAGATTCGTCCTGAAATAGTCAGGATTTTATTGACGCATCTCCGTTGGGACAAGGAGAAATTGATGGATAGATTTTATGACGGTGATCAGGAAAAACTTTTTTCAGAAGCGGGATTATTATATCCTTTCAACGCTGATAGTTCCAAAACAAATTTGGAAAATTCTTCTGACGAATGTAAAATATGCCTTTCAGTCCAACCTTCTTCTCATATCGATGGATTGGAATGTGGTCATAGATTTTGCACAGACTGTTGGTGCTCGTATTTAACAATTAAAATAATGGACGAAGGTGTTCAAACACTCACTTGTGCATTTACTTGGTGTCGAGTTTTAGTGGACGACGCAAGAGTAATGAAATTTGTTACAGACTCTAAAGTAAGGCGTAGATATCGGCACTTAATTCTAAACACTTTTGTTGAAAGTAATGCGATTCTGCGATGGTGCCCGGCTCCGGACTGCACCTATGCCGTCAAATTGCAACGTGGTGCATCGAATAGTATCACTTGCTTTTGCAAACATACATTCTGCTTCTCTTGCGGCGAAATCTGGCACGAACCTATCAAGTGTGACATGTTTAGAGAATGGATCAGGAAATGTAGTTCTGAAGCAGAAACATCTAATTGGATAGTGACCAACACCAAAGGTTGCCCAATATGCAAGGTTTCAATTGAGAAACATGGAGGATGTAACCATGTAATATGTAGAAATTGTAAAGCAAATTTCTGCTGGGTATGTCTTGGTCCGTGGGAACTACATGGTGATATGTACTACACTTGTCACAAGTACGATGATGAAAAATCCAAGACTGCAAGAAATGACCTTGAAAAATCACGCATTGAAATAGACAAGCTCGTCTTTTATTCTAATCGATTCAATAACCATAAGAATTCTCGCAAACTAGAATTTCAACTTTATGACACGGTTGAAAAAAAAATGGCGGAAATGCAAGAACAGAATTTTAGATGGATAGACGTTCAATTTCTTAAAACGGCAGTTGATACTTTGTGTAAATGCAGAGAGACCTTGATGTTCGCATACGTATTTGGTTATTACTTGGAAAAAAATAATCAGACCCTAATTTTTGAAGAAAACAAAAAAGATTTGGAAAGGTCTACTGAATTCCTATCAGAATTTTTGGAAAGGGATATATCGTCTGAAACTCTTTCTGAAATAGTTGCAAAAGTGAAGAATTTGTTTATTTATTGTGAAAAGCGGCAAGTTGTGCTTTTAAAGCACATGAAGGAGTTGATTGAAAGCTGACTAAAGTCAATAAGTATACAACGTTTGTACAGTCAATTTAGGGATACCCCTGTATATGTTTATTGTTAATTTTACATGTTGTGTTTTATATGTGGATAATACTTGTCATAAATAATTATAATCACCAAGAATTAATGAATGAAATAAATGAATTTATATTAAATATTTAAGTGTATTGATTTTTCGATTTCCTAAGGGTATCGAACAAAGTTTTTCAAGGAATAATAGTATATGCAATGGAATTGCCTTCTGCAACGAGTATTAGACGATATTTTCTCTATTTCACTCAAGAATTGTGAGAAATTTATTGGAAATCAATGAAAAATTCAGATTATATACTCTATTCAAAGTTTATTTGTAACTCGGTTGGCCATGGAAGTTTGACACATTTCACTCTGTATGTTAAAAAGTTAGGTTGGGTTCGCTATTTTCCTGTCAGATTATTACGCACTGTTGTCTATATCACATAAAGGTCCTAGTAAACTTGGATTCACTCAAAATGCCAATTTACTTCTGAACCTTGGAAGAGTTTCGAAAGGTTTGAAATTATTATGGCAGAAATTTCTAAAGGAGCTGCTCTTATTTTGATTGGGATGTTGTATGATAACCTCAAAAATATTAATTATAATATTTAAGTTACCGTTCATCAGGGATGAACATATTTTAAGTGATTTTCGGGAATCTGAAGAAGTTTGAACATTAATCTGTTCATCATGATACATGAAACTTCCGATTGGAATTTGTTTGATATTCGAAAGGACATTGCTTTAATCGTTTGGAAACTGGTTCAACATTTCAAAAGAATTAAGGAAGGTATCACAAAGAAGTAATGTTGAATCTGAAGATGTAGCTAATAAGGGAATGGTATATATTCTTAAATGCAGAATTGGATCAGAGCATCTCACTTCTATGAAACACTTCGATTTAATTATCAACAAAATAAGATTCAATACAAGCTTGTATTCTGAACATGTTCTAGTTGATCAATGCATAAAAGTGATGGTAGGCACATTTAGTTTTTCAAATCTCTTATTTTTCCTCATAAAAATACCTTCATTGTGATCTTCTCGATGAGAGCTATACATGCTTCGTTCAGTAGGTATTCTCTGCAAATCTCTTGGTGATTATGTGAAATGAAGGTTTCATTTTGAGTCACTGACGAAAAGAGTTAATTCTTCCATCCAATTTTTTATCGTGATTATAACATAGTTTTGTTGGTCTGGGATATACTCAGCTCTAATCACATCCTCAATATTCAAAATTGAAATAATAGCTTTTAACATAAAGAATCGAATAAATGTTGATTACTTCTAAAGTTCTTTCAATCCGAATAATATCTCTTACAGGTATGTTATGTATACAACAGAATATTTTGAAGAATTCATAAACACATTCAGGAGCATTCACAATACTGAACGCTATGGAAAGTGATGTATGTGTTCATTTCTTCGTTTGCCTTTTTTTTTCAAATAAGAACTGAGAGATGAATAAATTTCATTTACTCAACCCTTGATCACTGAGTTAGTCAACAATTCAGTAGAGATTGTGAATTGATCATACTTGACTGAAGTGGAAGCATAAAGCACAATTACGAAAAACTATACAATACTTTTTCACATATAATAAAAAATATTGAAAATGCTTTTTATTACTCTAACAAATAAATTTCAATAAACTTGAATTATACAAATAAGGATAGAACATCAATGATCTGAAAACGATGAAGAATAAAGATCTACCATAATCAAATTAGATATAATTCAATTATTAATATTCAATGTGTAGACTTTAACTATTATCAAATAACTTCCAATCATTATTGAAATCAAAATAGATATTTGAAAACTTAAATGAAATATCATATGATTGAAATTTGTCAAATTATTATTAGGGTTTTTCAAATTACACAATAAGTATTTTTCGAAAAGTGAAAAAATCTTTGTGAAAGAAAGAGAAGAGAGAAATTAACTTTATTGATAATAAAAAATCATCAAATGGCTATCGACCGAAGTCTTCCTGCCAATTTTACATTTATAATTTATTAATTGTATTTATTGTATAAAAAAAACTTATTCCAATGATATTAGATGTTCATAAATTGGTAGTGCTGGTAGTTTGGCCTTTGGTGGGCTCTCTGTGTCATATTGGTGCACTAGTGAAGAAGCTCGGTATGGGGGAAGGGCCTATTAGTCCAGGTTGAGCTATCCGATTGATGATTCTTAACAAACTTATCCACCTGTAGGAGAAAAATCTTCTTTTAATGCCAACAGATTGTGCTCCTTTTACTAAATGAAAATGAGTAGCATATCTTCCTAATAATAACTGTATATTAGCATGTAACAATAATTTACTTACATACATTTCAAATTATATCCTTAAATGAAGTACAACTTGAGTTCTTCTCGACATTATTCCACATCCATTACTTCAGTGAACGAATCAGACTCATCATCAGATAATTCTGGATCTGAATCACTTTCCTCCAATGAAATAATAAATGGAGGAATATTATCTATAGGTAGGTTACCCATATGTTTCTTCCAGTCGTCTTCAATTAGTCGTTCGCAATGTAAATAAAAATTTTGCCACATTTCAGGTGTACATTTTGAAAGAGCCAGAGTCCATAAATTGAACACTCTATCCCTTGTGTAAGGATGAGAATTTATGTTCTTGTTGTAGAAGTTTTTACAAAACGCCCATGCCATTTCAATAGGATTATATTGGCAATGGTATGGGGGTAATCTAAGAACTTCATGTCCATGCTCTTTCAAAAGTTCATCAATAACGTATCGTCTCTGTCGGTCAGTTCTAAATGGTAATATTAAATTCCAAAGTTGTTTTTTATTTAAATTCCGATCGAAATCAATTTTGTTATTCACCAACCAATTCTGCATATCAATTTTCTTGCTTGAACTAGTTGGTGGCTTATCCAACTGCACTGAATGATATGGTGCATTGTCCATTATGATCACAAATTTACCAGCAAGCTTTGATAAAGCTGGAATTAGTTGATTAATAACCCAATTTTGAAAAATTTCACTTTGTCTTGTGATAGTCACGGTCATTATTCTTCGAATATAAAATGAAATCACAACCCTCCAAAAATCCAAAATTACTTCCTGCATGCAAAACAGTGAATCTTTTACCTTCAGATTTAATTTTGATGGATTTCCTCTCATATCAGATTCGTGTGTCCATCGACGAACAGATGAACCATTTTGGTAAATCCAAGTTTCATCAAGAAACACGAATCTTATATTTTCATCCATCGACTTAAATTGCAAAAATTTTCTCAGGAAAGTAATTTTGGCTGCAACGACATGTTTTTGTTCACATAAAATTTTGCGTCCATTTACCTTTTTATATTTATAACCCATTGATTTAATAATATTGAATAATGAAGTGCATTCTTCCTTATAATCCAAATGTTCCTTAGCGTAAATCAGTAGTGTGTCGATAGAAAAGTGTTCATTTTTCAAATTAATTCCAAATTTGTCGTTGCAGGTCTTTTCTAAAAATGAAATCGTCTACTTCTTGTGTTTTTTTGGGCCTACCAATATAAGAAAACTCTTTATCGTCGTCTTCATTAGGAATTCCTCTGATTGAATTAATATGAACCTGTAATGAAATTTCGATTAGGGTAAAACATAATATTTACATCTCACTTACGTTGAAAATGTTTGATACACTTTGCTGTATCGTTGAGTCCATAACTTCCTGACCACTATGCGCAGATTTGAGTGCAAGATAGCATTTTTTGATGCTAAGTCTTTGTTCTTTATTTATTACTTTAGGCATTTTGAAAAAAATTCTGAAATATTTTGATTCTCTTCAAAATCAAATGTGACAGATGACAAGTGAAAATTGGCTTAACTGCTTGAGATCGGCAACGTCGAAATCCGAAGAAACACTGATGCCAACCCAAGAAACTTAAATCATGACCACCCGCGATACAAATAAACTTTGAATGGAGTATACGTATAACCTCAAAAGTCAATTCTAGCTTTACAATAGAGCTTTTTGGATAGAAATTATGTTCGATAGGAGAGTCATTGAAAGTTACAGCTAATTTCTGTCTAGTAATCCTACAATTCTTATAATTGAAATGCAAACTAACATGAAAACATATTTTTTTCAGAGTAAAGCAGTTGCCAAGGCTGGATCTTCTAAATTTCAATGGAATATCATGAAATCCCTAGGTCTCGAAGATGAAGACATAGCTAAATTTTCTGACGCCGACTTTTGGATCCAATATTTTCCACCTCTCGCTGTGAAAGATTTGAACAGAATCGGTTTATATGTACGACGTTGTAGAAGTTCTCCGAACAATTATTTTATATCGATTGTTACAGGTCGATTGGAGAAGAACGTTTGTAACAACTGATGCTAATCCATTCTACGATTCCTTTGTCAGGTGGCAATTTTTGCGACTGAAAGAACGTAATAAAATTCAGTTCGGTAAAAGATACACCATATATTCGCCAAAAGATGGGCAACCTTGTATGGATCATGATAGATCGAGTGGAGAAGGAGTGGCTCCTCAAGAGTATACACTTATTAAAATGAAAATCTGCAAGATCGATTCAACTAAATTAAGGTGAGAAAACATTTTTTTGGAGGTACAGCACTACAAGACTTGAAACTATCGAAATGGAACAGCCTGTATGAATATTAGAGAGTTAGAACCTAATGGTAACGAAGATAATTTTCATATTTTTTTTTTCAGATACTATATCATTTCATTTTCATGTATCAAGTAATTTGTGATGAATATGATCTGGAATAATTAAATATTATTATTTTTCTCTATTTCAGTGTCGTAATCAGTTCATTACAGTACTAAAAACAGTGCTGTAATGAACTCATTACATCATTAATTGTTTTTAGTTATATTTTTCGTTTTGTGGTTGACAACACTGACATCCTATCTTTTCGAATGTCAACACGCGTCCATTGCATGTCAATTGTCAATATTAAACCATGTAGAGATTCGAACGCACTATTCAAATTCTATAATCTGTCAATTTTCGTATCAGTCACACCAACTGCGAAAATAAAATACAAAAGGCACTAGGAGGTGTAATCTGAATTTTTCATTGAATTCCAATAAATTTCTCACAATTCTTGACTGAAATAGAGAAAATATCGTCTAATACTCGTTGCAGAAGGCAATTCCAACACTCATGCGTTCTCATTTCGCATCCGAATATACTATTTGAGGTTATATGTGGTCAGAACGTTTTGACATACGAGATTGATTTGTGTTGTTTTCAGTAACTAAAAATAAAAGATGCTTGGAGTAATTCAGCTGCTAACACATGTCAAGGGATATCCCAGAGAATCGATAGGATATTTTTTTATTGTTTCCAGTTTTTTCCTCTTTTTAATTCTCTTTTCCTGTTAAAAGCTTTTAATTTTTCTTTTTCAGTGATTTAATGAAACAAAAAGATATTTTCTAGTCTGTGCAACTCTGCGACCAGAGACGATGTACGGCCAAACCAATTGTTGGCTGCACCCAGATATCGATTACATCGCATTTGAATGCAAGAACGGCGAAGTATTCATTTGTACTGAGAGGGCAGCAAGGAACATGAGCTATCAAGGTTACACAGCAGTCGAAGGAAAATACGATATTTTAGCTCGACTTACCGGCCAAGTAATGATATCGGAGATGACATTTATAAAGTTTTTATACCTAACCATTTCTTAGGATCTCCTCGGCTGCTGCCTGAAGACACCATTAACCACCTATGATTACGTTTACGCTCTACCCATGTTAACAATTAAAGCGGATAAAGGAACAGGAATAGTGACTAGTGTACCTTCTGATTCACCCGATGATTACGCTGCACTGATAGATTTGAAAAAGAAGCAACCGTTGAGAGAAAAATACGGAATCACATTCGAAATGGTCCTACCGTATCAACCTATCTCTATTTTAAACATTCCAGGCCTCGGGAACTTAGCTGCTCAAACTGTCTACGAACAGCTCAAAATACAAAGTCAGAACGACAAAGAAAAATTGCTGGAGGCGAAGGAACTGGTCTACTTGAAGGGATTCTACGAAGGCGTGAGTACCATCCAGTTTATATTTTTGAGATTGTGAAGACCTTCAATGTTGGATAGTTACTTATCGGTTGAGAATTCACGATCAATTTTTTCTTATTTTTTCAAGACTCGACACTTCTTAAAATCAATATAACCATGTTGGTTTTTTTTTCTATTTCACAGCAACCTAACAAAATTCACTAGTTTCTTCGTTTATACGTTCAAGTGGATTAAATCCCAATTCTGATGTAAGATTTTGATAAAAGATTTTATCGTTTGAATTTAAATCTTACATGTATGTGGTTACTAATTTTCTCAGTGCATTTTGTTGTTCATATCATAGAATTCTTTGGGTTAATCATATTTATTGCTCTTTGAACAATGTTCACTTTTCTCTTTAGTTTTCTAAAGTTGGGTTTGAGAATTTTAAGCTATCAAGATTCTTTTGTGCTATATTCATTCCATAATGTTTAGGTGATGCACTCAGTGTTTCCGATAGGTTCTGTGTATTTGGTAAAGATACGTTGTGTGGAATTTTGTTTAAGTTTTTATTTGTTATACTCTCTGACAAAAATATCCTGAAATTTGAAATAAAATGCAAAAATATTGAACTTCTTCAATATTTATGGAATATTTGTTTGTCCTAGCGACTTCAACAAAGTATACCTTTCTGAAGGAAAAAAGATAGAGGACAGAAAAGTTAGGGTGGAGGAATCCTGTATGTGGCGCCCTCTTTCACTAATTACTACTCTATCGCGTGGCACTATGCATAACTACTGTTTTTATGACACCCGTATAAATTGTCAATAATGGTTGTTATATCGATCATCAAATCTATCTTTTCACGATATACCAAGTGAACATTTCTTTTTGAAGGTTCTGCTAGTTGGTAAATTCAAAGGTTCCAAAATCCAAGACGTGAAGAAGAAAATTCAAGCAGACCTTTTGGCATCGAATGAGGCTGCTATATATTATGAACCGGAAAAAAGTGTAATTTCAAGGTCAGGAGATGAATGTGTAGTAGCTCTCTGCGACCAGTGGTACCTAGATTATGGTGAAGAAAAATGGAAACAGCAAGCTGAGAAGTCACTTGAAGACATGAATGTTTACCATGAGGAGGTACGCAGAAATTTTGTCGCCTCATTGAACTGGTTACGAGAACATGCATGCTCAAGAACTTACGGGCTTGGCACAAAGTTGCCTTGGGATCAGAAATGGCTAATTGAATCTCTCTCTGATTCAACGATATATATGGCTTACTATACTGTTGCACATTTGATCCAAGGGGATAGTTTCAGAGGGGACAAACCTAACGTTCTAGGTGAGTGAAAACCCATCGATATGTTCCCATTTATATGTGCTCCATTTTAGGTATCAAACCTGACCAGCTAACCCCTGAAGTATGGGATTATGTATTCCTCAAGGATGCACCATTCCCGAACACGTCAATCAAAAAGGAATCTCTCGATCTCATGAAACATGAATTTGAGTATTGGTACCCTGTCGATTTGAGAGTATCAGGAAAAGATCTCGTTCAAAATCATTTAACCTATTTCATCTACAACCATTGTGCCATATGGCCCGATGACCAGTCGAAATGGCCGAAAGGAATAAGAGCCAATGGACATCTTATGTTGAACTCAGCCAAGATGTCGAAATCTGAAGGCAATTTTTTGACCTTGAGTGAAGCCGTGGATAAATTCAGTGCAGACGGAATGAGGTTATGTTTGGCGGATGCTGGAGATTCTGTTGAAGATGCCAATTTCGTTGAAGCGACTGCCGATGCGGCCATTTTGAGATTATATACTTTTATCGAATGGGTTAAGGAGATTCTTAATAACAAGACATCATTACGGTGAGTACCTTTAATTATTCATGTGAATCTAAATGGGAATAGGAAGTAGGTAGAGCGGACAATCTATATACGTAATTTCTGATCATGAATGTTTATATGCGAGTATTAATCTGGAGACGAACAATAATCCCATCAAATCAAAGAAATTTATCTAGAAGACAGATAATGAAGAAGTTAAAGGATTGGTTCGGAGACTAATACAAGAAAAACAACCACAAAGCATTGACGAGTTATAGGGCTTCTGAGTGGAGTTAAAAGCACATGGAAAATTTTAAAATACTTATAAATAATAACAATAACAGGTGGTACAATTTTACACAAAACATAATCAGAAGGGCAAGTCTATACAAGAAAATTATTCATACCAATCAGTAATGTGATCCTCTATTGTCGCCTCCTCTGGATCTTAAGTCCCGCCCATTTGGCACTGTTGGTACTGTTTATTGCATTGTATAAAGTTCTGAAATCATGTTTTTATAGGACTGGACCAACGAACACTTTCAACGATGAGGTATTCACCAGCGAAATGAATAAGAAAATAGTTGAAACTGACGAATTTTACAATAAGATGTTATTCAAAGAGGCTCTGAGGTGTGGATTCTTTGAACTACAAGCAGCCAGAGATAAATATAGAGAGTTATGCATGCATGGGATGCATGTAGATCTGATTCTTAGATTCATTGAAGTGCAAGCTTTGCTGCTATCTCCCATCTGTCCCCACGTTGCCGAACATGTCTGGACTTTGTTAGGAAAAGTGAGTTTAGCCACAATTTTTTTTTGTTATAACGGAAGCCTCTTCTTTTAGTACAGAGTAAATCTCAGGAATAGTTATTCCTATTTTTCTATTTCTCTATTTCAGTCAAGAATTGTGAGAAATTTACTGGGATTCAATGTAAAATTCAGATTATACCTCCTAGTGCCTTTTGTATTTTATTTTCGCAGTTGGTGTGACTGATACGAAAATTGACAGATCATAGAATTTGAATAGTGCGTTCAAATCTCTACATGGTTTAATATTGACAATTGACATGCAATGGACGCTGGTTGACATTCGAAAAGATAGAATGTAGTGTTGTCAACCACAAAACGGAAATATAACTAAAAACAATGCTGTAATGAGTTCATTACAGCACTGTTTTTAGTACTGTAATGAACTCATTACGACACTGAAATAGAGAAAAAGGTTTTAAGATACTGTTACATTTGAAAAAATTAAAGACCGAACGGAAACCTCTTCTTTTAATACAGAGTAAATCTCAGTTATTCTTTACCAATTTAATAAAGTTTGCAGGATGGTGAATGTTTTAGTTTAGAGTGAAGACATTACTTTTATCCCGTAACCATACAAGTAATCATCAATTTATTGTCTGGTCCAGAGACATAAATAAATTTTTTTAGAGATAGCTGTTTTTTTTTTTTCAGAAAACAAGCATTGTTAAAGCGCAATGGCCCAAAGCCGGACCCATTGACGAAATTCAAATAAAGTCATCCCAATACCTAATGGACACTGCACATACCCTTCGTCTGCACTTAAAAACCCACCTTCAAGGCGCAAAGAGTAAGGGGAAGTCGACTTCAGACCCAGTGCCCAAACCTAATGTTGCTGAATTGTGGGTCGCTAAAGTTTTTCCTCAATGGCAAAGTATTATTTTGGATACATTGAAAAAAATATACGAGGTATGTGTTTGTTTCTATTTGACCTTCTGTTTTGATATCGTACAATTCCTATGATTTCAGGACAAAAAAGAACTACCGGATAATAAAACTTTGTCTGCGGAATTTTCTAAAAACGGAGAATTGAAGAAATACATGAAGAGAGTGATGCCGTTTGTGCAAACTACCAGAGAAAAATTGCAGAAGCTGGGTCCGGTAGCTTTATCGAAAACTCTTGAATTCGACGAAGCTAGAGTATTGACAAATAATGTGTATATTATTTGGCAAATACGTTAGATGTAAGTGTTGAACAAGTTTTATTTATCTAATATCTGACTTCCTTTGCGTTTTAATTATAAGAAATTTGGGAATTTATATACAGGGTGAGTCTTTATAATATTTATTTTCAGGTCGATGAAGTAAGTATCAGATTCACTGATGATCCTTCAGCGAATGAGAAAATGAAAGAATGTTGCCCAGGAAGCCCATTTGTTGTATTCATTACAAAACAAGCCGTAACAGTAGAATTTACAAACCCAATTCCTTCTTCCGGCTTATTTTCTCTGAGACTGCCAATAGCAGATGGGGATTGTTTGTTAAGTGTGATTCAGAGGCTGGCACTAACGGTGAAAAAAATCAAAGGTAAAACCTAAAAAAAAATTCAATTCACTGACAACAGCTTCTTTTTATTTCAAAATTTAAATATGTTATTCTTTTTCAGATCCTAAGTCTGTAGCCCTCTGGCGATATGAAGATCCAGTATTAGGACCTCTGAAAATTCCTGCTTTTAATGAACCTACCAGAGATAAAGTTCTGATTGAAGCAGGTACTTTCAAGGTTGATGTCAAAACTAAGAGTCTTCTTCTTATAAATAATGGAAAGGAATTCGAAATAGGAAATAAATTGACTTACTTGGTATCATAAACGTGAATTGTCTTATTTATGAAATAAAATTTTATAATTTATGCAGAGTTTCTTAAAAAAAAACAGGATAAAAAGAAAATTGAAACAAAACAGGCTTCATACAGTACTGCTGAAATGAGGTTATTTGTTGACATAAACATAACTCTAAATTCTATTTTTGTTATGTTAAAGAATATGATACATTTGATATTATTTATATGTATATTCGGTTGATTCATTATTTTCTTGAATGAGATATGGATTTAGGACGAACCAAAACCTCAAATCTCCGAAACTATCTGTTACATTACTATACGGAAAAAGCGAGAACATCGAGCTTACTCGGCGTAAGTTTATGAACGATCAGAGAGTTAGCTCCAACTGTCATAGAGTAAGTTTTTGAATGCACCGAGTAAGTTTCTGAACGTACCCAAACGAACGAGAGAATAAAACGGCACTATCTTGAAATTCAATTCAGTTTCGATCGGTTTGATTGAAAATACTCCCTGCATGACCGACAATGTGTTTTGAAGTTGTCAACGTTTGAAATTTCTTCAATGTATCATTCATCCTGTACTGAGCTAACGAACATATCCAATCATTTATTTTGGCGCTTTTTCAATTCATTCGATACAGTTATCACAACTTGTGAGGGTGTTCTATGGAATTCAGATAAAGAAATTAAAGGATCGGCTACAGCACTAAACCATATGAGGGAATATGGTAAACAAATATTTTTTTTCACAAATAATTCTTTAAGAACAAGAGAAGAGGTGGTAGACCATGCAGAAGAAATGGGTATCATTATACACAAGGTATTATGTATACTGCTTTGCAAAAGTTGAGGAAGTTAGAAATTTCAAAACCGTTTCCAAGGTTGCCGATTTTTCTTGTTAATTCATGATAAATCCATTTCAGAACTTCGTCAACTTGCGTGATTTCAATATCACCCAAGCTAAGAAAAGTACAACTATAACAATAATTCCAGGATGAAGTAGTTTCCAGTTCATTTCTTACGGCTTTCTATCTCAGAAGCCAAAATTTCGATGGAACTGCTTACGTGATAGGTTCAAGAGGGGTTGCTCATGAATTGGAAGAATTTGGCTTCACACACACAGGAACTGGGGTAACAGAAGGATATGATAATAACAAAATGTAGTTGAGGAAAATATAATCCTGCAGAATACACAAGTGACCTTGATAGTATTTCGGACATTGGCGGCAACGTTGCCAGATCTAAACATTTTTAGTGTATTTGAAGAATTTGTCTTTGACATACAGGTGGGCCATCCATAACTTTCTACCCCGAATTTTGAGCTTTGGGATGGAATAACGAAAAAACGCTAGAGCAGGACAAATTTTGTTGAAAGGGGGACAAATAAGGGCGACAATCTCTAACAGCTTTCAGTTTTGTTCGGTTTATTCCACTACGGACAATGAAAAAATGAATTGACATAGTGATAAATATTTCGATTCAGTAAATGCTCAAAATGCCCCCACTGTCCCCATGCATACATACAGCAGTTCCTCACATTCCTTAAGGTGTGTCCAAACACACCGCGCACACAATGGAAGCGGCCGCGTGTGTTGTAACTCTGCTTATTATTAGTAAATTACGTAGAAGGAAAAGAACAAAGTGCATTAAAACAAGGCAATGTTGGAGCAGTTTCGTTATCCATGTTACTTGATAAAATACGTCCACACACAATTACCGACGAACGAACAATAAAAAGATTCGCGCGCGGCAGTTGTCCAACACAAGTACTGATACAAAACTGCCACGATCAGCGGAAAGAAGCCTATGCTTATAGACTTCGAGAAGGCCATTGACAGAGTTCAACATCATAAATTACTAACAATTCTGAGGCAAATGGATATTCGCTGCATTGAAAATCTCTATCTGAAACAATCTGCTCACATAAAGATCGATGGAGAACAAAGCAATAATGTTGAAATCTGCAGAGGAGTCCGACAAGGGTGTGTTCTCTCACCTCTGTTATTCAATTTGTATTCTGAGAACATCTTCCAAGGGGCACTTGAGGACATTGAAAGGGGTATTAAAGTCAACGGAACATGGATTAATAACATTCGCTACGCAGACGACACGGTCTTAATTGCTGACAATATGAATGATCTTCAATACCTTGTCGACGTAGTAGGACAACACAGCGACAGAATGGGCCTTAAAATAAATGCCAAAAAAACAAAATATATGGTCATTACTCGTCAACCAGACAGACTCAATAATGCAAAACTAACATCTGATGGATCATTAATTGAGCGTGTAAATAAGTTTAAATATCTTGGAGTATGGCTCACTGAAGACTGGACATCTGACCTAGAAATAAAATGTCGTATAGAAAATGCCCGCAACACATTCATGAAATTTAAACGTATTCTTACCAATGCGGACTTTAACCTAAACCTGAGAATGAGATTTGTGAGGTGTTACATTTGGTCGGTGTTACTGTACGGTATGGAGAGCTGGACACTAAAGGTGGTCACAATGAATAAAATAGAAGCCTTCGAGATGTGGGTATATCGCAGAATACTAAAAATCCCATGGACGGCCCGAGTGACCAACGAAAATGTCCTAAGAAGAATAAATAAAGAACGTAGAACTGCATACCTAGGGCATATAATGCGAAACCCGAAATACCAGCTTCTACAATTGATTATCGAGGGAAAGATTGAAGGAAGGAGAGGAATGGGAAGAAAGAGGATGTCATGGCTACGTAACATAAGACAATGGACGGGCTTGCGAACAGTGGAAAGCCTAATACATACAGCTAGAGACGGGATAGAAATGAATCATGTAGTCGCAAACATTCATTAGTGAATATGCATTAGAAGAAGAAGTCGTCCAATCACAGCGCGGCTGGCTGCGCGCGGCGTGCCGCGCTGTGATTGGACACACCTTGAGCATTTCGGGTGTTATCAAACGGCATTCGTTTACTATATACGCTGGCGTAATTCATCCAAATTTACAGACTCCGTCGCACGTTTTATATAACGTCAATGATGCTTCCAAATGTCGTTTTAAGGTTACTTGTGTATTCTGTGTATTACCTTTCGTACAATAAAATGAAAATTTCAGCCCGACGAAGCGTCAGAAACGCTACAGGCAACATACACTGTAGCTGAAATAGATCCCACTGTTACGGCGGTGATTGTTGGTTTTGATGAACATTTCTCCGTGCCAAAACTCATCAAAGCCTCAACTTATCTACAAGATCCAAACTGCAAGTTTCTCGCTCTAAATGCTGAAGAAAGAAAAAGAGGTTACAGTACTAAGGCTGTACCTGCAGCTGGTGCAATTTTAAAAGCTGTGGAAGTTTGTTCAGGGAGGAAAGCCAAAATTTTGGGAAAACCTGATGAATATATCGTTGATTATCTGAGAGCGTACCATTGCATAGATCCTCAGAGAACATTGCTCATTGGGGATAGGTAAAACTCAAATCAATTGCTCAATTATATTGAAATTTTACCGCCTTGTTTACTGGGTTTAAATTTTTTTTTTTCATTTCATTTATTCATTAGCAATCAGAATACAATAAAATAATTCTATAAGCTAATCAGATGTCTGTAGAGCATGAGGCTCTGAAGTGGGTTTATAGGGTCTTCTCCAATGAAAAGACCCCTTCTGTCCTACTTAAGGTCTGCTGGCCAATTCCTTTTGAGTTTCCGGGTGGTGTGTGGTTCTAGCAATGGCTGTAGAAGGTCGTTTATGTGTCCGTGTAGTTTGTCGTGGTGTTTCTGGCTCTTTTCCTTTATGACGTCCATAACATAAGGTATTTTTAGATCTTCGTGCAATGTTTGATTGGTCACATACCATGGTGCATTTGCTATCATTCTTAGTATTTTCGATTGGCTTCTCTGTACTATAGATACGTTGGACTTAGAAGTACATCCCCACAGTTCAATACCATATGTCCAAATAGGCTTTATGACTGCTTTGTATATGAGAAGTTTGTTTTCCATCGACAATTTAGATTTCCTTCCTATGAGCCAATACAGCTCTTTAACTTTCAGGTCTATTTGCTTCCTTTTTTTAACCACGTGTTCCTTCCATGTTAATTTGTTATCTAAGTGAATTCCCAAATATTTTGTATTATTTGATACTGGTAACTGAATGTTATTTAACTGAACAGGAGGACATTGTCCTTTTCGAAGCGTAAAATTGATTTACATTGATTTTGTCTCATTGATCCTGATTTTCCATTTGTTGAGCCATTCTTGTATTTTATCAAGGTGCGTTTGTAAAATATTGGATGCTTTTTCAGGATTTTCGTCGGTTGCAAATATTGCAGCATCATCTGCGAATGTTCCGATTGTTGTGTTAGCACATGTGGGCAGGTCTGCTGTATACACCAAATATAGAAACGGACCAATAACACTCCCTTGAGGAACGCCTATATGGGATAAAGATCGGATACTTTATCGTTGACCCTTACTCTAAAGCTTCTTCCGGTAAGATAAGATTTCATCAGTAGGAAATAGTATAGCGGTAGACACTTTTTGATCTTGTATAACAGTCCTTTGTGCCAGACTTTATCAAAGACCTGACTGACATCCAAAAAAGCAGATGTACAGTATTTTTTGTCTTCCAGGGCTTTGCTGATTTCACGGCTTATTCTGTGAATCTGTTGTGTAGTGGAGTGATGAGCTCTAAAGCCAAACTGGTGTTGAGGAATTATTTCTTGGTTGTTGGTATCTGACTTTATTCTCAACAGCAATAACTTTTCCAATATTTCAGACAGAATCGGCAGTAAGCTGATTGGTCGATATGAGGAGACATCATTTGGATTTTTGCCTGGTTTTGGAAAGAGAATTATTTCAGCATTCTTCAGTTGATCAGGCCAATAGTTTTGTCTTAGAATAGCGTTGTATATTTGCGTCATTAAAGATACTCCAATCTTTGGGAGTTCTTTGATCATTTTTGGTGTGATCTTATCCATTCCTGCTGCTTTCCTTGGATTCAAATATTTGATTTCGTTTTGGACTTCTTTCAATGTGAGTTTTTTGATGGTGGTGACATTTGATGGAGTATATAAAAGCTCTCTTTCGATTTCATCGTCTTGGAGATTATCATTGGGTGTGAATACTCTGGCTAAATGTTCAGCAAATGTTTTAGATTTTTCTTCATCCGTTCTTGCCAAATGAAGTGTTGATCCTTGCCAGTTGCGTATAGGTGCTATATGAATTTTTGGCCTTTTTGAATTTTTTATCGGTTTCCACACTGTGTTATCATATCTATTGAGCCCCATAACATAATTTTTGAAGGATTGTTTTTTTATTTCTAACTGTATGTTTCTTCTTTTATTTCGGTTATGGCTGTTGTATGATGGAGATGTTTGATGACTATTCTGTAGGCCCGTTCTTCCTTCAGTTGGTAAGTGTGATGTATTACATTGGAATCTCTCATGAATTTTATTAATTTTTTGTAGGTGTCTGGTAGCTCGCAGTTAATTTTTATTGTATTATCTGCTAAACATCTTGTGATGTATTTTCCATGTTCCACAACAGTTTCTATTTTTTTCACCATTTCATTGTAATTTGTCACCCCGTAAACAAATATCGGTGGAGGTTTGGAAGTTTTGTTTGTTTTATTTTCGGTTGTTTCGCCTAGGCCAATATCGTACCATGTCAATTCAGTTCGTTAGCAGAAATCAGAGATGTCTCTGGCACCATTGGAGCGATAATTCTTCGGGTTTGTAAATTACTACGAAGGAACGACAATCCCGAAGAATTATCTTCAATCGGGGCTAGCTACCACCATTGGAACGATAATTATTCGGCATTGTAAATTACTTCAAAGGAACAATAATCCTGAAGGATTATCGTTCCCATGATGAAAGCTAGTCACGATTGACGTAGGATGTCCCATTGGAACGATAATTCTTCGGGATTGTAAATTACTACAAAGGAACCACAATCCCGAAGAATTATCGTGGCAAGCTCGCATCATTGGAACGATAATTCTTCGGGAATATCGTTCCTTTGTTTTAATAACAATCCCAAAGAATTATCGTTGCACTTCAATCGTTGCTACCTCTCACGATTGAAACGATAATCCTTTGCTATTGTAAATCACTACGAAGGAACGATAATCCCGAAGACTTACCGTTCCAATGGTGAGAGCTAGCCACAATTAACGTAGGGTATCCTATTGAAACGATAATTCTTCGGGATTATAATTTACCACAGAGGAACGATAATCCCGAAGAATAATAGCTCCAATGGTGCGAGCTAGCCTCGATTAATGTAAAATGTCACATTGAAACGATAATACTTCGGGATTGTAAATTATCGTAATCGTGGCTGGTTCACACCATTTGAACGATAACTCTTCGGGATTATCGTTCCAATGGGACATCCTACGTCAATTGTGGCTAGCTCGCATCATTGGAAAGATAATTATTTGGGATTATCGTTCATTTTAGTAATTTACTTAGCTGTGGGCCGGCATTTAAGCACTTGAAATTGATTCCTTTCGTGTATATGAGATAATATCAGTGGTGAATTCACGATTGAACATAAAGAAATCTTAGGTTGAAAATGGATATAAAAATGGGACAGCAATGTGGATTTCAAACACTTCTAGTGGTATCTGACATGACTCAAATAGAAGAACTACGTAAGAAACTTCGATTTAAGCCCTTTGCAAGAAGTACAGATGGGCTTTTTCCTGACTTATATACGAAATCCTTAGAAGATATACTACCATTTTTGAGGTTGAGAAGCTGAGGAGTAAATTTAATCATGGTATATTTTTATAAAAATTGTTCACACTGCATACAAAAATATAAAATATTATATAATGTAACAATCATTAAACATATAATAAAATCACAATAACAATTATAACAACATTCATAATCAGTAAATATAAGGAATTAAAGCTTTTCGATTTCGTGGAAAGTTCTTGAAGTTTTCTTTATACCACTTGTGACTCATAAGAATGGTTGCAGTCTAGAAATGGCACATTAAAGAAAAGGAAATATAAGGTGTAGTAAAAAGAAACCCATTTCTTTCAGATTGATGACTTTAGTTATCTGTATCCCGCATTTTTGGAGTCTAATCACGTTTTAAAGATACAGTCAAAAATGTGTACCGATCAAGACTTCAATCACGCAAAAAAATGTATTTCATTCACCTACACCTCATGTTAATGTCGAATATTGACATGAACTCACCTGATTACCAAAAATCCATAACATAACATACCACCAAGTGGTATTTTCCCACAATAAAACTGACAAAGCAACATACATCAAAATTTCAGCACTGCAATGCGGGGAAGAAACATATTGGAACCAATCTCCCATAGGGAGTTTGTAATCACTGGAACTACCTGAAAAAATAAGTATATGATCTCATATACATGGTAAGTTTTTTGAGTGTGTTTTCTCTGGTTGTTCCGAACCTCTAAAATACTAGATAACAAATAGCCTTTGAAGATAACAAACCTTTTTTTGTATTTCGTAAATTGGCTAAAATAACAGTACAAGTATGCTGATGCCACCAAGCCAAAAAGAAAAGCACCATTCCAAGTACTTCCAAAACACCTATATCATTAAAATCCGCTGTACCTGATCCTGAAAAATAAAGATGATAATGATGACAATAATAGTGATAAAAAGTTACCCGTGTCTGCAAAATTTGGAGCTTCGCACAATACAGAAAGAATAACCATGGGATAGTAAGTTATTCCAATAAGCCAATGAGTTAGATTGATTTTACTATTCTTGCCAAAAATGGAAACGAAGTGGGTATCGTAAAATCTCCTTCCTATTTGTAGAGTAATTAAAGTCATTGCAATAAACACTTTAGATGGTGATACTGAAATAAACTGAGTAAACTGATGAATATTGGCTATGTAACATTACTCACAAATATGATCATGTGTTTCCGCTTCACAGCAAAAAACTAATATATCATGAAATATAGGGGGTACATCTGAACCCAAAATATATGTTGAGAATACAAATGGATAAATTATAAGAGAACATAAAACCCCTACTTCATAAAATTGTTTAAATGTTGATTTTGGAAATTCAATCTGACTGAATGTGGTAGTTCCTTTATATGCCTGTTTTCCATATTTGAAAGACCTCAATATGCAACCAGGTATCAAATTCTCAAATAAATTAATAAGAATTCCCAAAAATATCACAGGTATCGAACAAAACAAAAAATACCACTTGACTAAATGGACAGAAAAATTAGGAACTTGGTTATAGAAGTCATCCATTGCTTTCACAACCTCAGAACTTGGATTTTTGAGAAAAAAGGAACTATTTGATTATTAGATTGTATACTGAAAGTGAGGAATATGCGAAGATATAGGTTTAAAAAGTACCGTTTTAACAGTTACAGTTATAATCTTGTGCAGTGATGCTATTTTAAACTAGAAAATATACCCCAAAAAGCAAATAAAACGGAAGCATGACAAGTACTGAACGAGTCATCTGGAGTTTGATTTTTTTCATCTTAACAAAAAGAATAACAATTTTTGAGATTATTTGAATTTGAATATGTATTTTCAATTTGACAGATAACCAAATATTCTCTAGTCCATAGATTTTGATAGATCTTTGGAAATTAGCACAGAACACTGTAAGCAGCTACTAGTAACCTCCGAGATGTGTCAGTGGCGGGGAGAATATTTTACATTTCAAAACAGTATAATTATCGTAAAGATAGAATATACAGATAAAAGTAGAAAAGCATGAGCAGAGGTGAGAAGCTTTTGCGATCTTGTTCTAATATCTTTACTCGGGCTTTGGAACAATGTGATACTTGAACACCGCCACAAAGTGTCTCGGGCGTTTCCGGCATTTTTAATTTAGCAGCTGGCGGCGCCTCATACCACTGCTTTGAAACTTGTCTATGTTCATTTCTATTTCATTTTAAAAAATTCAAAATAGGACAACAGATAACTGGATTTGAATTATTGGAGATAGGCTGTACACTTCTTTTCTTGAGTAAATAGTTTCACTTCACACCAATTTTTTACTGATGTCAACTTATACCTAAATCCCACAACAAAAGTATATTTGTTTATTAATTTTTCTCTCGAGTCAAAAAGGTCTTGTATTTTGTTGAATTTTCAAAGTAAAGAAATTGGGAATAAATGAATTTGAAATGTATAGTTGAAGAAACTCGAATTTACTGTTACAGAATTTATTAATATCTCAATCATGTTGGAGTGGTGCAAGAACGAAAATGTATTTCATATCCACTGTAAAATTAAATTTGATTAAACATAGTTATTCAATCTCTTTCAGCAATTGCAGTTAGATGCCTCTCAATTTCAGATTCCTCTAATTTTCTGAATTTTGGTTGATTTTCTGTTACAATACCAATTTCTATTTCACTTGGCTTAAAATCGACAGACAACACACTGCTCAAGCAAGAAATGGCCAACTGGACAACCTCGTCGCCTTTCAAGTCTTTATTCTTCTTCAGTTTTTTTTCCAAGAAACTATTAGCTTCGGTTTGTTTTGATCCAACACTGATAGCTTTATAACCACAGTAATATCCAGCGGGATCAGTCTTCATAACGCATGGTCCCAATTCATTATCATAAGCTATTATTACCATAGAACAACCCAAAGGTCTCATCTCAGCATTCTGAGTGTAAACTTGAGAAATGTCTGCTACTTTACGGCATAATGTATCAGCTGGCATCTCGTAACCATATTTATATTTGAATTGAGCTGCTTCATACCTTGCTCGTTGAACCTGAGATTTGCTATCGGCCATCATACCAGTCATAACGCAACCAGCAGAATCAGTAAGTTGAAACAGATGGGTGATTGTAGAAGGATCAATTAGTTTATCAGGAATCTTTCTCTGAGTAACGCATACTGCAGTGTCGGAGCCCTTAACAGCTACTGATGTTAAACCTGCTTGGTTAATGGCTTTGAAGGCATATTCCACTTGGTAAAGACGTCCTTCTGGAGAAAATATAGTTATATGGCGATCAAAACCCGCACTACTACCTCTAGACATTTTTCTCTGAACTCAATAATTCAAAATAATCTTTTAATCTGCACTTATCAAGGTTTGCAATTATTAAATTTAACAAGGGGAAGCAGAATTACTCGGCAATATTTATTTCTTGCAAGCTGAATTAGGTTACACAAATGTCAATCCAGTGGTTTCACAGAATTTTTTCTGTTTAATTTGATCTCCGGATTATTTTTATGGCCTAATTGTAAACATGTACAAAATATGTATGAAAAACTATAAAATAACTTGAATAAGCAATGTATCAACAAATTCATCAATTTTTTTAGTCTAATTTCTAATGACAAATGTCTGTCACTCTGTGGCATTCACATATTTATATCCAACAGAATTAACCTGAGAAATCAAACATCGCTAAATCATAAATAATTTATTTCTGAATTTATTATTTATGCTGAATCATCTTAGTATTTTGATTTTTCATTTCGATTATTAAATCAAGAAAGTAACACAAACATGTTTTTTTCTAAGAGTATTTTTAATTCATCCCCAATTTTGTCAAACTTTTATAGAAATGCATCAAATAAGACAAAAACAGGAATAGTTATGATGAATATGGGTGGGCCCCAAAAGATTGAACAGGTTTATGATTACTTACATAACATAATGACTGACAGAGATATGATTCAGTTACCGTTTGCTCAGGACCATATGGGGAAATGGATAGCTAAGCGTCGTACACCTGAAGTACAGAAAAAATACTCAGAAATTGGGGGTGGATCTCCAATTTTAGATTGGACTAATAAACAGGAGAATTACTTTGTGAAAAATTAAAAGAAGTATTGCCTGAACAAGGGCCCTATAAACATTATGTTGCTTTTCGTTATGTTGCTCCTTTCACGAAAGATGCATTTGAAAAAATGAAGGATGATGGAGTAAAGCATGCAGTTCTTTTCTCTCAATATCCTCAGTATAGTTGTGCTACATCAGGGTCAAGTTACAATGCAATATATAAATATCTTTCTGCCAATAAAGATATGAACGATCTGAAAATAAGCTTAATAGATAGGTGGAGTACACATCCATTTCTGATCAAGTGTTTTGCCAATCTTATTCGAGAAGAACTTCAGAAAGTTTCTGAAAAGAATAGAAAAAATACAATTATATTATTTTCTGCACATTCATTGCCTCTTAAAGCAGTCAATCGTGGTGATGCATATCCATCAGAAGTAGGAACTACAGTTAACTTAGTGATGAAAGAATTGGAATATTGTAACCCTTATCAGCTTGTCTGGCAGTCGAAAGTTGGACCACTTCCCTGGCTAGGACCCTTTACAGATGAAGCTATTGAAGGATATGTTAAACAAGGAAAAAAATCCTTTGTAATAGTCCCCATTGCATTTGTGAATGAACATATTGAAACATTACACGAATTAGACATTGAATATTGTACAGAATTAGCTGAAAAGGTAGGTGTTGAAGAAATAAGAAGGGTGCCAGCTCCGAATATTCAACCAATGTTTATCTCTGCACTGGCTGATATTGTGAAACAACATTTTGAGAACCAAATTCCTGTAACTGAGAAGTTCCTGAATCAGTGTCCACACTGTGTTAATCCTAATTGTTATAACAGCAAGAAATGGTACAAATCCGTGGCAAGTTTTTGAACAAATCTTGTATGTTATTATCTTATTTATAAGTATATAAAATGTTATTTGAATATATTTTGTTTTTTGTATAGAAATAAATTTTAATGGCCTTGAACGTATCAATTCAAAAGCGGCGCTTAATGCTTATACACAGAAATGAAAGAGGAACACTGAGAAAAAAATAATCACAGAACATAAAATATAACATAATCAGAGATAATTAATAATCCAAACTACAGCAACACGAATTCTATTTAATGAAATGGAAGTTCAACTCCAGGTAGGAACTAAGGCAATTTAAGATAAAATTAAAAATAATACGCTCTTCCTAAATTCACAGGTTCAAAAGAAAACTTAAAGAACGTGGGTGAAAAGTTGTGTTGTTTGGATGGAAAGAACTCATCAAAAATGGGACCACAATGTAGAGTTTCTTTAACATAATAAAAAACAGAGCAATTATGAAATACAGTTCTTGAAAGAAGGAAATACTCAGGATCTAATATAATCATGTGCTTCTGAATAATGTTGCTGAAAATCATGTGGAAATCGTAAATTACAGTTCAGTAATACAACTGGTCTGTCAACTGAAGGTGCGTTGAAATGAAGCTTATAAATCCAATGATTTTCTTGAATTTTAACTTTGAAGGCTGTAGGTATTTGATCACAATTTAAATTTTAGGAAAACTCAAAAATAAAATTGGAAGCAGAAACTTCAATGGAGAAAAATTCCATTTCTATAAATCACCTAGTTAAAAAAATTATTTGGAAACCATTAGAAGCATTGTAGAATGTACAGATTAGATTTGCTTTTCATTAGAGAAAAATAGAATTCCTTGTGTATTTTGTTAGCTGCAGTAATCAAAAATTTTATCAGCAGCTGCAAACATTGAATGTAAAGAGAAACTTAACCAGTCATCAACTGAAAGTATGTTGAAGTAACACAGGAAAACCATCTATTCTTATTGAATTTGTTATAAAGATAATATTCAATTCTATTTCAAATTTCAGGATAACTCTATAAGAGAAGAAATAAAAGGCTCGAAGAGAAAATGTCATTTGTGTGAAGCAATCTATATTGTGTTATAGTTATTATGGGATATTGGATATTTACAAGGCTAATGAGCCGCCAAGGATTGCAGTTGATATTATTTTTGACATTTATTGTATTTATGTGTTTCTCAAATATTGGTTGGTGATTTACCAGTCTTATGTTTGTAACTATATGCTTTGACTATAAAGTGAGAGGAATAACCCAGTGGCGGAGAAATAATTTTCTCTCAGCTCTAAAAAATTATTTCGAACTGCTTTGTATAGAATATTGTTCTTGAGTTATTATGTGACCGCAATTCAAAGCTGCAGACTGTTTGCGAATATGGAGAAGGACAATGTTAAACAAAACTGGTAACCAATGAACAAGTGTAGATCTTATGGTTCCAGTAATCATTATTTCAATTATGCATAGATTTTCAGTTTATGTGCACTATTTAACCAAACAGAGCAACAATACTCAGCTGCAGAAAAGACTAGGGCTAGAGATGCTGTGCGAATAGTGGGAGCATCAGTACCCCAAGATGATCCAGCTAATTTCTGAAGAATATTATTCCTAGTTTTCAGTTTTAGGCTCAGATCATTTAAATGAGCCTTGTAATTGAAAGATAAGTGTAATTTATAAGCTATAACCTACGATGATCAAATTTCACAATATGCAAGGTAACAATAACCTTTTTGTATGCACAAATTTTCATTGGAATCAAACAAGGCATCTTATGAGTAATAGTTTACAATAAAAAAAATTTAGAATTTCTTCTAGCACAACAATTTTCACGAAATTTGGCAGATTTCTTCTTTGAAGGGTATTCAAACAAATTTCAGAAGTGCGCAAAAAATTTGCGACGCCACTGGCTTATTACGCTGACCCATAGTCTTCGCTTTAGTGTCTGACAGCGTTTAAAATTATTCTGTGTTATTAACCTCCACCTTACAGACTGAAATAAATGTCAAAATTGAAGTAACAAGTAACCTTCATGTTATGATTAATTTTCAATAACTCAATAATTTATATTACAGCTTTTATTTTAGGCTTTTTTCATTTAAAAAAGGACGCTTTTTATAACATGAATTTTTCAAATTTCTCAATTTGTTCGACATTGTACTTTCTTTTAAAAGTGTGCGTATGCATCAACTGCGAAACTGTAAAACCTGAGCTCAAAAATAGTAATAATTTTAAGAATACGCTTCAGAATTCTAATACATTAGCGTCAAATAATGAAAGTGAGTGTAAATTACCTAGTGGCATCCATTTAAACGAGAAAGAAATTTTCATTACAGTACTATATGAAGCCTGTACCAAAGAAGATTTCAGTTGTTTATCAACAGCTTCAAATGATAAAGCAGGTTTAGAAGCTATAATTTCGCTTCATAAAAAATTGGATGATGATGAGAATGGAAATGTTGACTTGTCAGAATCAGATGATGTATGTTCAATTTCATTGAGTTCTCCGAACATTCTTTGGTTTGAATTCATGCAGAATTTGTTTCACAGTTCCTAAGAGAAGAGTTGAAGTATGATTCGGGTTATGAAAGGAGGCAGAAAGCTTTCCACCGAAATGATAACCATATTTCTGCTAAAGAATTATGGGATGCTTGGTTGAAATCAGAAGTTCACAACTGGACTGTAGAACAAACTACGGAATGGTTAACAACATATGTTGGATTACCTCAATATATTTCTAATTTTGTGCAGAATAAAGTGACAGGAATTAATCTTCCTAGGTGAAATTATTGTTTCGGAACAAGTGAATAATGTTTATATTTATATATTTTCAGGATGGCAGTGAATAATAATTATTTGAGCAGTATAGGGATCAAAGATCCTATTCATAAGCAGAAAATTTCTTTGAAAGCTATGGATGTTGTTCTGTTTGGTCCTCCTAAAGGTAGGATTTATATAACTGAATACTATTATTAATTCATGAGTTTCTTTAAGTAACATTGAAGAAATTTAGAAATGCATCGAATTGAGGTCAGGAGCTTTTGCCTGCTTGTTCTAGAGTCTTTTCCCGTAATATTTGATACAAATAGGACCGTCACGATGAATGAATGATATATCTCAAATTTAAAATAACTACTCATAGTTTTCCAAGAGTTTTATACGAAGACCAAATTTCCTACTTCTAAAAACCCAAGTTAGTGCTTTTCTGAATTTTACAACATACATCAAAGACCAAAAAGTTGATTGAATATCACACAATAGTAGAGATATAAATGAAAAATAGGCAATTCCAGCAATAAATTGATAGGAAACTAAGGGCCCATAAGATGGCCGGTTTGTTCACCGGATTTGTAACCATTGGATTTCTTTTCTGGGGACATATTGAAGATAAACTTTATAGAAATGATCATACAAACATAAACGAACTCAGGGAAAATTTTTTAAGCTGTTTGAAGACAGTTTCAAATTCATCTATTGAATACAGTACGAAGTATAGTCAACCATTTGAGCATCTTCTTTGAAATTTGATCCTCATTCTAAATTATTACCTAACGACTAATTTCAATCTTTATTGGGTGTCAAAATAATTTTCCCTTGTAGTTTTTTTAATCGAATTGATCAGTTGAATTACATCCATTTACGTTATTTCATATGCGAAATAGACTGGTACTTGTGCATGTATTTATTTGGGAGACCAACAAAAATATTGGTTTAAGGTTATGTAATAATTTATCCATGTACAAGTTTAGTAGAAATTAATTGCAAGCATAGAAATAATGAGATTGACGGAAGGAGATTGCTCTTGTTATAGGAAGCTACATTCTTCTATGCTCATCAACAGTGGAAACCATAGATATCGTGAGACATAAGTAAAAGAGAGTTTTTGACCATTTTCTATGACTTACCATACGATATTGCACATTTTTAAAATCAGAAAAAATTAAGCTTTCAGAAAATGGCACAGAAATATATTGTTCCTATATAAAAATGTAATTAAAAATGGCGCAGAAAGGTGAACCACGTCACTGGATTATACGTAGAAAAGTGCCTGTATAATCTTTCAATTTCAGTGCTCTACCATCAGTATCAACGGAGATAAAAATTTTTTTCGATTACGCCATTTTTCCAATTTTCGCATGTAACTCGAAAACAAAAGAAGGTAGCCAGAAATGAATACTACTCTTGTTAGTTTCTCAGAAAAATTAGAACGAGAAATATGCGCACCCTGTACATTGTTGTCCTGACAGCACAGGAAGTTTTACAATTCTAGAACAGAGACTGAAACATCCTGAATGTGATTTTGAAAATATTTCATAACAATATACCTTATTCAAACATTTTTTCTCCGTTCTACTTTATTTTTTTGAAAAGGCCCTGGTTGAAAGTACTTCGAAGGAATCATAAAGAGTCATGATATATCAACGATGATATTAATCATATACTTGGACATTAATTCCATGCATGCTTCAACTATCAATGAATATGAAGTCAATAACAACACAACTGTTAACAATCATAATTATGAGTAGGCATACTTAATTCAATATAATATTTCAGTTAAAATTTTATTGACTTTGTATACTTCCTTATTCAAGTGATTTCTGGGAGCATAACAAATACCGAGTACTAAATACAAATAAGCATTAAAATTCCTTATCAATTTACAATGTCATAATTGATTCTGCAAACACACCTGTGATTACATTGGCTCAAATATTTGCATAAAGTTTTCACATTTGAACATATTGGCTGGGAAGGAATAGATCATGATTCTTTTCACATAAAGTGGGTCCTGCAATCCCAAATTTCGCTGATTGCTCTCTTTTATTCCGATTCTCTTCACCTCTTTTTAGATTTTCCTAAAAATCCTTGTCGATCGAAATGTTTCCTAGTTCAATATCGCATGACAATACTCCAAAACTTGAACTGAAATGTCAAATTGACACTAGAAAAATTCTATTAGACATATTCGTTTAAGGAACTTAATTGTTTCAATCATCTTAAGTCATAATCGTGATCTGGGCTTCTCTATGAAATGATAGTTATTTATTATACAAAGGAAAAATTATTAGATTTTAGCTCGAGGTTATGTTGTCAGACAGAAAACCGGGAGCTGCAATCTAATATTTTTCCCGTGTATAATACACTATTTTTTTCTGTGACAGGAAAAACGACGATTTAATAGTCAGAATGTTATCGATAAGAAATTTTAATTTTTAAACTAGTAAGCTATTAGACCTGCGTTGCTAAGGAAAACTTCAGTGTAATCTAAGATGTCTAAAATACTGGTGTGTGCATTTCTCCGATTTTGTTTTACAGGTTTGGCGACATGGAGATTCTTTCATTTTCTCTCCGCCAGGTAGCGCCACTCAAATCTATTCGAATGTCAGTTTCTGATTAAAATAAATAATTTATTGCGTTATTCAATGCTGAGATTGAAGGAAGTGCTGGATATCAATGACCTTGATGTACTTTCCAAATTTCCTGTATCGATCATGAACAACTTACGAATTAGCAAGTATTTAAAAAAATTAGAAATTTTTTAAAAATGACTATTTTTTCGCAACCTATTCGTTTCAACCTCTTTCAAGTTACAAGTTGACCAGATGGGTATTTATCGAGGAAATCAAAGTACAGATGTTCATAACATCTGAACCACTCGACGGATTTGGTTTAAAGACGTATTTGGACTACAAACCTATTCTGAAAATACGTCTCGTCCGAATTTGCGATACTTTTTGAGTACACCTGGTAAATAATGGTCCTCTTATACGTCCTTCGACTAAAATAATGATTTTCCCATTAATATTCACAGTTATGTATTGAAATTACTTAATTGAGATGATTTCCGTGTTTCCTGTGTTACATACAAGCTCTATTATAATCTTATTATGGTTTATAGTCTATACCCTCGAATATTGTTCGAGTTCAAAACCGCCTGTCTGATTATTATACGTAACAATTCCTTATTTGAGATTAAATGCCAAAATGAATCATAAATAAGAGTTGAGTTATGAACGGTAGTGTTTTTGTATCGTAAATGTTTGAATTATGCAAAAGAGGTGTTGATAATTGATTTGTGTTAATACGTGCTTATAATAACAGTGAATTGTGATGGTTGAAGGACCACATGGAATATGATGGTATATTAATGGATTCAAGATGCGCGTGATATAAGGGAGGATACTTTGCAAATTGATAAGTACCTCCAGCCAATATGAGTCGATAATTCGAAGGTTGCTTTTTATATTTCGGGAATAGAATCATCAAAAAATGCTTTATTGTTTTTCAAAATATTCCCCATTAAGATCTATACACTTTAGCATGAGTTTGAGCCAATTGTCGCCACTATTTTATGTCACCATTTCATAAACGTGCTTCGAAGCACAGCGATCGTATTTTTGGAGCATCTCTTTCTACCAATCGAGCCTTTTTTCGAGCGATTGACAATTTGTGTGGGATCCAACGCGAACAAATTTTTTTGACGGTCAAAGGTTCATGCAATATTGAATGTATGCCGATCCCACTAATGCCTAAGGTTGTCTTAATCTCGCGATAGGTCACATGACGATCTTGCAATATCAGTTGGCGCACAGCATCAATGGTTTTCGGAACAACTGATTTTGGAAGACCTTCACGAAATTCTTATTGGGAGTGAATTACGACGTCGGTTGAATTTACTATACCATCGATAAACACTGGTCCTTGATGGAGCTTCGTCGCTAAAACTTGAATTAAGTTCATCAATGCACTGGTGTTGAGTTAATCGACGTCAAAATTTTTAAAAAATAATCGCACGAATATGTTCACGATTTAATTAGGTAAGATGAATCTTTTAAGTTACTGTAAACAACACAAATCGTATGTCAAAACCATAGACAAAGTACCTTTGACTGCCAACGCACATGTTAAAGACTTGTCACGCTAACGAAGCGACACCATGCGTTTGGTCGCTCGAACTAATTTCCTCATTTGGCGGGAAAGCAGCTCATTTGAATTAATACCTTTAATTTTCAAGCTAATTCGAGCCAAAACTGAAGTCGAGTAAATGATATCTGATTTGGATCATTTACTCAACTCCAGAATGGTTCGAATTAACTAATGCTTATTTTATTGAGAAGGGAATTTGGTGGAGAAAAACAGAAACTTGCCAACGCACATGTTAAAGACTTGTCACGCTAACGAAGCGACACCATGCGTTTGGTCGCTCGAACTAATTTCCTCATTTGGCGGGAAAGCAGCTCATTTAAATTAATACCTTTTATTTTCAAGCTAATTCGAGCCAAAACTGAAGTCGAGTAAATGGTATCTGATTTGGATCATTTACTCAACTCCAAAATGGTTCGAATTAACTAATGCTTATTTTATTGAGAAGGGAATTTGGTGGAGAAAAACAGAAACTTTTTATTTAAAGAACTAAAATTGTTCAGGAGATGAATTAAATCAAAATATCTGTAGATGTTAGAGATAAATTATTTTATTGAGCTTTACTCAGATCTACTCATTCCATATCCTCACTACCTGCAAAATAAATTGATAATAAGACCATTAAATAGTCGACATCCAACTTATTAATGTGAAATTAAGAATTTTATAGCATTTATGACATTATTAAAAGTTCAAAATAGAGAAATCACCACAAACCTGTTGCATCAGTCTCATTTCTAAAAAGAGTTGGTAATGCATTAGGTGTCAGCCTTCTGGTACCAGGTAAGATGTATTTCTCATCAAAATGACAGTGGCAGACTCTTTTCTTTTAAACGCCTTCTCGTGGAATGGCTTTCATTTCTGGATTCTGCTTATATCTAGCCACATATGAAATCTGACCAATTCTGTTTTAAAATTTGGGAAACAATGTCATCGGGGAGTGTTAATTTTGCAACCAGGTACTGCACATTTAGTAAGACCCATATTTGATGATTACCACTTATTGAAAATACTTTAACTCACGTCAAAAACTTAGCTCAACTTGCAACTAACACTGAACAACACGAAAAGAATTATTATACCTGCGTGCTGTTCTCTTATATTAGTGATTCCCAATCACGTCACAGATGTTGATGTTGAACGAAAATAATTTTGTTTCAAACATAAAAATTAAGTTCCGTTGTCTGTTTACTATAATAATTTACGACGACAAACGATTATTATAAAAAATTATAACATGATAAACAGTTAAATATATGGATATGAGATAGCAGTTTTCTTCAGAAATAGCGACTGACCTGACAAAAATTTATAGCGTTTGGTCGCTCGAACTAAAAGGGCCGTGACAAGTATGTTCTATTAAGTTGACGGTCTATAGGCGGTTTGCATAAATCTGAAAAGTGACATCTGGTGGCTACTTTCAGCATATTTGTTATGAAAGAATTGTCAATAGATCAGTCATAACATTAGATTTCCTAGAACTTTTCAGTTGTTTTGGAAAGTATTTTTGTGAGTTTACCCAGAAGAAGGATGGATATTGAGAGATCATTTGGAAATTTTGAAAATAAAATTTGGTCATTTCTCCAAAGGAAATGAAGAATAAGGACTGGCTTTGAAGAAAGCTGATCATGTTTACAACATTATAAAGTGGACTGGTTTCATTACTTCCAAAGTAACGAGACAAACTTCGATAAATTTGCTACCTTACAATGTTGAAATAACCGTAACCACACTTCTCGACTATGCCAAAATATGAAAATTTTTGTTTTTGTGCTTGTTCTTCCAAAAGAGAAGAAAAAATTGTTTGGCAACTCGATGAATATAGTTGAAATAAAACTTCTAGTTACACAAATGATAAGCCAAGTTTAATTTTCATCGAAAAAGTAACAATCTATTTTCA
This sequence comes from Micraspis discolor, assembly GCA_030674115.1. Classification (NCBI taxonomy): domain Eukaryota; kingdom Metazoa; phylum Arthropoda; class Insecta; order Coleoptera; family Coccinellidae; genus Micraspis; species Micraspis discolor. The sequence goes on along the minus strand of JARTUT010000005.1, from coordinate 2,504,062 downwards.
ACATTGAGTTTACAATTTCCATGGTTGCTGTAAGCTAAAATTGAATCTATCGAAGACAATACCAGCAATACACTTCAACTCTTCATCACATTTTAAAGATTTAATACCATGGAAGCCCATACATTTGATAGGTCCATCGATGCCAACACATTTGTCGTTTTTACTAACAAATAATTTGGTCTTATCGGCAATATTACATTGAATTGCCATGGCAGACATTTCTTCCGCACTATCTCCCATGAAATTACTCTCAAATAAAAATATATCATCATCTGAATCTTATGGATCAGTTTGACATGAAAATTCCTTCTGGCCTCTTTCCACTTGCACTGAATGATTATTATTACCTATTTCAATTAAAGATTCAACAATAGATCCTTCCTTTGACTCATCCTTTCTTCTTGATCTTGCTGTTTTTCTTTCAAATCTCTCCACTGCCATAGTGGAATTATCCAATTTTTATACATCTGAAATAAGTAAAATGAGATCGGACATAGATAACTGAACTAACCTTTGGAAAAATCGTTGGGTTATAAGACGGGCAATCAGGTATATTACTTTTGGCATTTCCTACGAAATGAACACTACATATCTTCTGGAATTTTGTCGGTTGCCATTGCTTGGAAGTACCATCATTACTAAAGTTTTGAATGAATGAAATTATGATAACATCTCCAATCAATCAGATATCCTTACCAAACTCTTCTAACTCTATTAATCCATATCTGCATCCGATCTTTCTCAAACCATTCATTAGGAAAAAATAAAATTTAATAGAATTGTCTGTGTTATAATAAGCATTGTTGCAACCAACTATACAACACTGAATTCGTGAAGAATATTATACTCCTAGGCCTTCAGCATTCATTTTCGATATTGAGGTTTGTAAATCAACAATTGCATAAACTCTTAAGTACGCTTCCACCACAAAAGAATCAGAAATTATGCCCCAAATCAATATGTAAAACACAGGGAAATGACAGCGAATTTGAATTCTTTTACAACAAAAATGTCGAATTCCGCCACCGAGGTCGCCACATACAAATATGCAAACCGCCTATAGAGATACTTTGTCTATGGTCAAAACGTTCTCACTACGCATAACCTCAAAAATGTCAAGCTTTACGATAGAGCTGTCAGTTGTCAAATTGCTACACTAGGGTTGCCAATCCCGAAATATAAAAGGCGAACCTCGCATCACTTTCCGCACTTGTTACGCAAATAACATTTACTGAAACTGTCATACAGCGCTTCTATGTGCTTTGAATTATGAAAATTTTTCCAGATGGTCAGTACTGGAAGGATATCATCCTTATAGCGCTGGTGATAAGTCTGGGAGTTGGTTTTTGGTATGGTGTTCAGCAAAATAAGAAATTCAAGGAACATCTGAATCGCATGAACAAGGACATGGACAGTTTACAGAACGCCGAGAAGGCATTGCAGGTTCTGCAGCAGGAACTGGTCGATAAAGAGAACAGGGAAAAACAGAATTCGGAAAAAAAATTGGACGAGGCGGACGCACTCAATTCTTCTTGCTCGGATCTAGAGATTTCCGAGTTGAAGGCTGAAATTGCGGTATGATTCGTTCGTTTTGCTTTGATGATATACAGGATGGTCCAATAGTCTGGAAACGGTGAATTTATTCCGCGCATGGGTGGAAAATCGGAATTCTTTAGCTTAGACTATATAAGAATAGACCACTTTATTTTTACATTGAAAAGTGACGCATCTGAAACTTAGAGCTGGACGATTGTAACGTATTGAGCTGGTCCACTCAGGTCATAAACACATTTTCGTGTTGCCAAACTGTGCAAATAGTAGGTTTCTCTATTCCCCTATAATTGTGAATAAAAACGTTTTCCCCAATTTGCGTTCAAATTATTGTATAAAATTTTATATTTTGAATTGAAACTGACTTATCGGATATAACGGGTGGTCCATCTAGTGTTTGGAATTTGAACTACCGATTATTTGACATTATAAACGTCAACTATTGTTTTTGACGTGACTAATATTTAGTTGAAAGTTTGAAGTTTACGAAATGGGACGCTATTCGCTTGAAGAAAGTTGGGAAATATTAAAAATTTATTTCCAAAGTGGAGAGTCTTCTACTCAAACTGTGAGAAATTTAAGAAAAAAATTCGACAAAAAAAAATGTTCCAAAAACCCAATTTGTGAAGCGTGTTCGTGAAACCGGAATGTTGGTGGATAAACCAACACGTGTACGTACACGTTCAACCGAAAATATTGCTGCTGTGGCTGAAAGTGTGCGTGAACAACCATCAACATCAGTTCGCCATCGTTCTCAACAATTGGACATTTCACGCACTTCTTTGATGCGAATTTTGCGTAAAGATCTTGCCATGAAGCCGTATAAAGTTCAATTGGTGCAACAGCTAAAGCCAATTGACCATCCGAGTCGTCTACGGTTCGCAAATTGGGCGGAAAATTGTTTGGCGGAGGATAACGAATTTTATCGAAAAATCATCTTTTCGGACGAAGCTCATTTCCACCTCGGTGGTTATTAATAAGCAAAATTGTCGCATCTGGGGCACAGAAAACCCGCACGTCGTCATAGAGAAGCCAATGCACCCACAACGAGTGACTGTTTGGTGCGGACTTTGGTCTGGCGGCATCATCGGTCCATTTTTCTTTGAAAATGAAGCAGAAATCGCCGTAACCGTCAATGCCGAGCGCTACCGCGCAATGTTGAACGATTGGTTCTTTCAAGAAATTGAAGCTAACGACCTGGACGATGTTTGGTTTCAACAGGACGGTGCAACGAGCCATACAGCACACGCCACAATCGATGTTTTACGCCGCATTTTCGGAAATCGAATAATCAGCAGAAATGCTGATGTGAATTGGCCACCAAGAAGCTGCGATCTGACGCCATTGGATTATTATCTTTGGGGAGCGGTGAAAGATAAGTGTTACGCCAACAATCCAGAAACAATTCAAGACCTCAAGACCGAAATTCGAGCTGCTATTGGTGAAATAGAGCCCCAAACAATCGAAAATGTATTAAAAAATTGGGTGGAACGAATAGGCTACTGCCAAGTCAGCCGTGGTGGTCATTTGGCCGAAATTATTTTTCATAAATAAATGTCATGAACCAACCTTTTAAATAAATGTTCAACCATTGAAAAATATTGAGCAGTTTTTTTTTATAGCAAAATTAAATTCCAATTTTTAAATGGGCCACCCATTATTAGCAAGAAGTAAAAGAAAAACTTTAGTTGATTCTGCTATTTTATGTCAGAGACCTCTGTTTGACAGTTTGAAGGTCACATGATGTTTAGAAGACGCACGTTGCCACCTCTGTATCGAGAATAAATACGCAAATTGAAGAAAACTTGTGAGAGTCAGTATTAAGTTTTTTCATATTTTTTATTGTTTATTACTTTTCATCGCACTGAAAATATTTCGTAAGTGTGAAAGTTGTGGTAAAGACAGGAATTTTAATCTGTTCCATAGATAATTGTATTGTTTGAACCGAGGTATTTAGTTATTTACATGTTCAGTAGCGTAGAAAGTTTTAATAGGGAAGTTTTCAATGAGATTATTATAAGATAAAATGAGGTTTTCTTGAATTTATTAGGTGTACAAATAAGTTTCTGCGGTTTGTCAAAAGATGGCCCCACCAGAAGGTTATGGAGAAATTGTCAGATGTAAAACGTAATATCCCAAGTTTAGTCATCTGGCAACACCATAACCTTAAAGTACTAGTGATTCCGTATCAGCATCACGTAATTTTTTTCGTGCAAAAATGTCAAGTTTTATTCCGAATAAGCATCATTTGCGGGAACTTTTGATTTACTTCTTTAATGTGAAAAAATCTGCAGCTGAGGCGCATCGATTGCTTCTAGAAGCATATAGTGAAGCTGCTTTAAGTGAGAGAAGTTGTCAGGAATGGTTTCAAAAGTTTAAGAACGGTGAGTTTGACGTTACAGACAAAGAACGCAGTGGAAGGCCGAAAGTGTACGAAGACATGGAATTAGAAGCACTATTGGAGGAAGATTCGTCCCAAACGCAAAAGAACTTGCACTTACTCTACAAGTGACTCAACAAGCAATTTCACATCGTTTAAAATCGTTAGGAATGATTCAAAAACAAGGAAATTGGGTTCCATATGAACTAAAGCCGAGAGACGTTGAACGCCGATTATGCATGAGTGAAATGCTGCTTGCCAGGAATAAAAAAGAGTTTTTGCATCGTATAGTCACTGGTGACGAAAAATGGATTCACTACGATAATCCAAAGAAGAGAAAGTCATGGGTTAAGCCCGGCGAACCATCAACATCGACAGCTAAGCCGAATATTCATGGAAAAAACTCATGCTGTGTATTTGGTGGGATCAGCTTGGTGTCGTGTATTATGAATTGCTGAAACCAAGCGAAACCATTACTGGAGCTCTCTACCGAACACAATTGATGAGATTGAGTCGGGCACTTAAGGAAAAACGCGCCCATTACTACTCCAGACACGACAAAATTATTCTTTTACACGATAATGCTCGTCCACATGTTGCGGCGCCGGTAAAAACATACTTGGAAACACTCAACTGGGAAGTTTTACCCCACCCGCCGTATTCACCAGACTTAGCCCCTTCTGATTATCATCTGTTCCGGTCGATGGCACATGGTCTGTCTGAGCAGCGCTTCACATCATATGAAGACACCAAAAATTGGGTAGATTTGTGGATAGCGTCAAAAGATGAAGAGTTTTTTCGACGGGGTATCCGAATGTTGCCAGAAAGATGGGGAAAAGTAGTGGCAAATGATGGAAAATACTTTGAATAAAACGTAATGTACTTTTCCTTTACAATAAATTCCTAATTTTTTATAAAAAACCGCGGAAACTTATTTGTACACCTGATAGGTTCCCAGATGACGATGAAAAAAGAAGAATTTGGGCTTCGCTGTTGGGATGGTCAAAGTATTTGCCCAAAGAAAGCAATTTTCATTAGTTCAGATCATTTTTACCCTGAATATATTGTGAGCCGAGTAAATGGAAAAAGATTTTATGCGGTGTTGCCGGGTGAGGTTTCACAAGAGACTTTCAATGAGGGAGTCAAAACAAAGCGACATTTTACAAAGGAATGTTTTGTCTATCTTATATAGTCTAAGGTCTTTAGTAATTTCGCCCGTGTAATCAGATTTTGGGCCCGATGGGACCTTATAAAGGATATGAGGCCCAACTTTGAAATTTCAAATGCAAACCCATCTTTTTTATTGCAGATTCGAATTCAGCGGGAAATTTTTTATTCGAATTGGTTAAAACCAAAAATTTTGCGTCCATTTTTGGGCCCTATGGCGCGTTTTTTGTTCAAAAATCCAGGAACGTCCGAATCATTCAGATCAGCATAAAACGAATTTCTGATATTGTTAAATTGCCTTACGGTACCTTACAAAAAAATTATTAATGAAGATTTAGAGTACCGGAAGATAGCGGCAAGATGGATTCCAAATGTTATGACCGATGAACAAAAATATATATCTTTTTCTGCCCTTTAGACACAATGTACTATGACGTACGTAGGTTGTGCCGAATTTTTTTTTAAAGCCCATTAAAAGTACACTGTTTTTTTTGTGTCTCCTTGTATAAAATTTTAAATTAGGCTTTAAATTATAAACTTTTTTTACTTATTCTTTGGTTTACCTAGTAGAAGATCTGTATGTATCTATATACGAGGGCCGTTCAGAAACTAACCTCCGGTTAATTGAAAAAAATACACCAAGTTAAGTAAAAATATTTTAATATATACATCTTACAACTACATCTTTGCACTATTTTTCGACATAGTCTCCATTACGATTGAGGCACTTATCGTATCTCTTCACAAGCTTTGAAATTCCTTCTGCATAAAAATCACCCGCTTGTGCCTTGAGGCACCCATCGTGCACAGAACTTACGGTAACCCAATCTTGCTGTCACTATCTCGTACAAAAGAGTCTTAGAAATCTGTGGAAAATTAGTAGACAACTCCGCCATTGTGAAACGTCGATTTTCACGAACTTTTGCATCAACTGTCTGAACGAGTTCGTCAGTCACCAATGATGGTCTACCACTCCTCTCTTCATCATGAACGTTTTCTCGTCCACTTTTAAATAAACGTACCCATTCACGGACAACTCCTTCACTCATAAATTTTGGTCCGTACACGGCACAAAGCTCACGATGAATAGCTGCTGCAGAGTATCCTTTGGCTGTAAAAAACCTTATAACAGCACGCACCTCACATTTGGCGGGATTTTCTATTGCAGCACACATTTCAAACTGCCACAAAAACTAAACTAGCGCAGGTACGATGTTCACTCGACTACGGCTTGATGCCGACTGACCTGTTGAGCGCGTGAATGCACAGATGGCGCGCTACTCCCCCCCACTACCCGCACTGTGACCAATCGGAGGTTAGTTTCTGGATGGCCCTCGTACATATCATATCATTTATTAGAAAATACATGAAGAATATTTGGTTTTAGATGTTGAGAAAAGAGCTTCAACTTGCCGAAGGGGAGCTTAAAGACAGATGTTGGGCTCCACCGATGGCTCTGCAGCAATGGCTTCAATTGACTTACGAAGTTGAAAATCGAACCTATGTGAAGAAAAAAATCATCGCGGAGAAACAATTGCAACAAGCTAGAGAAGCTGTAAGTAGGTGTTTGATTTTTTATTATCGAGTTATTGATTTTTTGGAATATACAAGGACATATGAGAAAATAACGAGACTGGTACTATAGTATATCAACGAAATATTTATTTGAAAAAATTCAACAACTATTATTCGAAGTACGCTTCTTTCTGTTGAATACAGATTGCTTCATCCACTTATGGAGCTTCATCGCCAGAAATTGAATTTAGTTCATCGATGCACTGTTATTGAGTTAATCCACGTCGAAAGTTGTAAAAAATAATAGCACGTAAATGTTTACGATTCAATTCAATTTTGGGACGAGATGAATCCTTTAAGTTACTGTAAACAACACAAATAGCGCGTATGTCAAAACGTTCTAACTACGTATAACCTCAAAAATGGCAAGCTTTACGATAAAGCTGTCAGTTGGCAGATTACAACACTAGAGTTGTCCAATCCCGAAATATAACCTTGGTAGGACTTGATCTGCAAGTCGGTCTCTCACCTCTGGTCACGACCAAGAGTGGGGCATCGACACGAAATTGTCCAATCCCGAAATATAAAAGACAAGCCTTGTATTAGATACATTGTGGAATTGGTCTAAATAAATAGGTTATTGTAAATAGGACTTGTTATTGACTTTAAAACGTTACAGTACGACCCTCTATCATTGCCTTAAAACTGTAATTGTTAATTTTTCTCCCCAGTGCGAGAAGTTGAGAAAAAAACGCAGCAGCCTGATAGGTGCCTTTGTTTCCACCCATGGCAAATCAATTGATGAAGTTGATAAGACAATTGTTGAAGCTCGCACAGCCCTCAATGAAGTTACGCAAGAATTACAGGAACGTGTGCACAGATGGAAACAAATTGAACAGCTTTGTGGTTTCAGTATTATGTCGAATAACGGGTTGCAGTTCTTGGAAAGTACATTGTATAGAAACGGCAGAAGTCTTGGAAGCAAAGGTAAGATTCTTTCATTATTCATTCTAAGCCCAGTCCTACATTGAAAACGGATTTGGTCTGGCCAGCCAACCCGACCCGATTTGATTCTTTTCAGAGCAGTCCAGACCAGATCGAACACTGCCTCCAATGTAGGAGGACAGTACGTTTTCTTTGTTTTTGTTTCCTCCAGACCCAGCCAGAACGGTCCAGATTGTCTGATCTGGAGAAATTCCGCTTCTAATGTAGGACTGACCTAAGAGATATTGGTGTATACAGTTCTTGATATGAGATTGAAAAGAGATGAATAGCGGATGTATAATTATGTTTCTCTATTTCAGTGTCGTAATGAGTTCATTACAGTTCTAAAAACAGTGCTGTAATGAACTGATTATAGCATTGTTTTTAGTTATATTTTTCGTTTTGTGGTTGATAACACTGACATCCTATCTTTTCGAACGTCAACACGCGTCCATTGCATGTCAATTGGTCAAAAGGCACTAGGAGGTATAATCTGAATTTTTCATTGAATTCCAATAAATTTCTCACAATTCTTGACTGAAATAGAGAAAATATCGTCTAATACTCGTTGCAGAAGGCAATTCCAAACTCGTTTTAGAAGATACTATTAAAAAAGAGATGATTTATCCAACCATTTATACAAGAAAGCGAAAGTTTTCCACGTTAGACAAATCACAGCCCCCTTAGGACATAACCTGAAACACAATCTGGCAACGCCTCCTGCGAATGCAAACCGTAGGTATTCCAGTACTCCGAATAAACGTAGGATCTGGCAACGTTGTTGCTCATTTTAAGCACCGCCCACAATCCACCGAAAGTCGAGATTACCTAAATAATTCATTTCTGATTTTCTTTGATCATTCTGCGTGATAAAAAACCAAACTGATAACAGAGGTTCCCATAAAATTTTATCGCTCACTTCTGTACACGGAAGGTTTTATGACATACTAGCTTTTACCCGCGGCTTCGCCCGCAGTGGAGCCATTAAATAAGTATGAGAGATGAAGGGTAAGGGTATAATAGAAATGAATCAATATGATAACTAAATTTTATTGCTTTTGCGCACCGGCCCGCGATTAATTTTTGGATAGACCAGATTTCCGCTTCCGACGCATTTTCAAAGAATAACAGACTAAGAATTAACATCAGCGAGTAAGATCTAGAATAATAAATTAACAGCTAACCACAGAAATTATGGATAACCTCAAAATTTTGAATAGTTTTATACCGCATGTAAAGACAGAAGAAAATAACAATAAATATAGAAAAATTATAAACAGTTGAAACTGGAGTCAATTGAATTAGATATTGTCGTCACAGTACAGTGGGACGGTATTACAGTATTCAGAATTGAAACTTCATTACTGTAATGCTAGATGGCGTTGAAGTAGCTAAAGTTGCCAATTTGTTGACAAATAATTTTCTTATCTTTCGTATTTTTTTTAATCATAAGTATCCTATGTTACTTCTAATACCTTCAAGAGTATACGTACAAAGTTGCATGATGATCGGTTAAGTAGTTTTTTTCCCTAGGCTTTGATGTGATACGCCGAATTGTATGACACCCCGTCACTAACCCCTGATCTGTATGCTTTATTGTTTACTAACTAAATATTGTAAGCCAAAAGTTCAAAAGAATATATATATATAAGTAGTTTTTGCGTGAAAGCGTAACAATAATATATTCTAAAACAAGTTACAGAATGAGCACCTATTCCAACACGAATGCAACACTAGTATTAGACGATATTTTCTCTATTTCAGTCAAGAATTGTGAGAAATTTATTTAAATTCAACGAAAAATTCAGATTATACCTCCTAGTGCCTTTCGTATTTTATTTTCGCAGTTGGCCTGACTGATACGAAAATTGACATGCAAAGGACTCGTGTTGACATTCGAAAGGAAAGGATGTCAGTGTTGTCAACCACAAAACGAAAAATATAACTAAAAACAATGTACTGTTTATTACAGCACTGTTTTTAGTACTGTCATGAATTTATTACGACACTGACATAGAGAAACAAACTTACATTCGCATTTATAATAATAGGGAGGATTTATGGAGCATTTCTGTGTTCTCGATGTTCGAGACGTCGTAAAATCGATGTTGTCAGATTGTATTCTCCAATCGACTGACGCAGGTTCTGATTCCACCATCAGGTTCTATGAAACTGATGCAGGTTGAACGGACTGTCCAATTTGACGGAAGAATCTGTTGATCGGGGATTCAACGAACTTTTATTTTTCAGGGAGATTGAACAGCACAGATGACTTGGACGATGATTCTGGATCTATATATGCCGGACTACCAGGTAAGGTTTTCACTCTGGATGAGGATGACTATTCGGACTAAATTAATGTTGTGGTATAACATTTACTTCACGTAATCTTTCTCAATTCTGTTGTTTCTTAATGTTCGGTTTAGAATATAAACAATGGAAATTGTTGTTCTCGATTACATGCAGAATTTGATCGAAATGCATATAAGAATCTCAGTGGAATCCCAGTTGAACTTACAGTTTTCATTATGTATGATAATTTTTTTTTATTATGCAATCCTCGAGTAGATATGACAGTTTTCTAGAGTGTTAGCATGCTTCAGTAGATAAAATATTACTTAATGAGTTGTACTTTATTTTTTATAGAATTTTTTTCTTGTCTAGTTACTACTTTTTCCATAAGGATGAATGTATTTTTGAGATATTTATTTGGATTGCTTTAGTTGAATTTATGTTTTTATGCCTTATATTTATTTTTTTGCCTTTTGGAAGTTGATTAAACGGAGGTATGTTGTGATTGTTTTATTTTTTATTTGACCTAATCATTTTTCCACATTTCATATTGTATATACTAGGGGGAGTTTTTAAGTTCGCGGGATGTGAGTGTACTTACCAACATTTTTATGAATCAAGCAACTCGTTATTAGTATAAATACCCAGTTTTATTGTTTTTAGGTTATTAGTCTTTGAAAGTCAATCGGTGAGAGGTGCCGTGAGGAAATCTGCATCAAGTTCTTGACCAAGCAAGGAAAATCAGTTCAAACCATATTGGAAGACATGTCATTCGGTTATGGAGACTCTTGCCCTGGTAAAATTATAGCTTACAAGTGGCATAACCTCTTTAAGCAAGGCATTGATTCACTTGATGACGACCGGTTAAAGTGACCACAATACTGGAAGATGCCAGTCTGAAGAAAAACAACTCGCAGAAATGGTTGGAGTATCAGATACAACCATTTTTAAAATTCTTCTGATCATCTTGGCATGATTAAAGTGAGTGCGAGATGGCTGCCTCAAAAACAACAGCGGGTGGATTACTCAGAGAGTTTTTGGATCTTTGTAGTGAAATATTGACTCGGATTGTTACTGGGGATGAAACTTGGATTGATCATCATGAACCTGAATCCGAACAGGACTCAGCGCAGTGGCACAAGAAGGGAACACCAGCACCCAAGAAGTTCAAGGTGATGCAGTCGACGGGAAAATCATGGCAACAATCTTTTGGGGCTCTGAATGGATCGATCACAAGGACAACTGTGTCTACATAACCAAAAAATACTACGCTTCGATTCTAGAATGGTTAAAAAAGCCATCAAAGAGGAAAGGAGGGGAAAATTGACCAGAGGTGTTCTCCTTCTAGATGACAACGCTCTGGCGTTGAGAGGCAGCACTGCAGAAAGTGAGCTTCGAGATCTTGGCTTACCCACCTGGCCTGGCTCCCAGCGATTATTATCTATCCTCAAACAAAAAAGAACTTCGTGGGAAGAAAGTGATGAAGAAATGAAAGATGCAGAGTCTGTGTATTTTTCAAAGATCAAACATTTTATTCAAGGGGATAAATATATTAACTGAAAAATCTGAAAAATATCAACTCGGCTATCGTCCATTGTCATTAGATTAGGAAAGAAAAACTATTGGGAATTTTGGACACTATTAAATTATCTATTGTTAAACTTGTGACAATGCCAACGTTTCGAAACAGACTTCGTTTCTTTTTCAAGGCTGTAAATAAATAAATAATACATTACAAGACATACAATATGATACAACACGAAAATAAATTACCTAGTTACGATGAAACAATATTGTACGCTTTTTAAAACATTCAGACATTTTCTAAGAAGACAAAATTTTTTTACTAGAGGGCAGGTACACAACGTAAACATCTGCCTCATTAATTTCTATATGCATGACAATGACAATTAACATAAGGTAACAAAACATTTACATAGAATGGACTCAACACTATTTACGAGGCCAGCTATCACTTATTACTTTCTTATTATATTATTATAGATCGTGCTTAGGTGTTGAACATCTTCTCTATGATTTACAGTGTGATTTCGTTTTATATGAATCATCTGGCTTATGTTACGTCTATAACCAACCTGTTCTCTATCAAGAATTTGTACATTTTCAAAGTTAAATTTATGTCCCATAGTCATTTGATGTAAAGTTAGAGCAGTTTTATTATAATTCGCAATATTCTCACTATCATATTTATGTTGCTTAATTCTATCTCGTAAATATTGTCTTGTCTGGCCAATATAACACTTCTCACAATTAGCACAGGGTATCTTGTAAACTACTCCCGATTCTAAATTATAAGGTGTTCTGAATTTTAAATTTGTGAAGAATCTTTTTGTGTTGGTTAAATTATAAAAAGCACACTTGACTTTCAACTCCTTGAATATTTTATTAATTCTGTGAGAAAGACCCGGTATATATGGAAACTTCAAGTAAGAAGAAACGGTCGTGTTAGAAGAAACATTAACTGCGCGACTTACGTTGGATGTGTGTTTATTTATTATTCTCTCGACTAAGTATGTGGGATAGTTATTCTGTTTTAAAATGTTTTCAACTTTATTTAAGTTCTTCCCATGAAACTTTTCGTTGCTTAATTTTAAAGCTCTTTTTAGTAAATTCTCTATTATATTAGTTTTTTGTTGCATGCTATGGTTACTGTGAAAATTTATGCATCTGTTTGTACTTATTGGTTTAGTATACCAGTCAGTAATAATACTGGAGTTGTCTCTAATTATCAATAAATCCAAGAAAGGTAAACTATTATTCTTTTCTACTTCAATCGATTTATTGATAATTAGAGAAAACTCCAGTATTATTACTGACTGGTATACTAAACCGATAAGTTAACAGATGCATAAATTTTCACAGTAACTATAGCATGCATTAGAGACAACTCCAGTATTATTACTGACTGGTATACTAAACCAATGAGTACAAACAGATGCATAAATTTTCACAGTAACCATAGCATGCAACAAAAAACTAATATAATAGAGAATTCATTAAAAAGAGCTTTAAAACTAAGCAACGAAAAGTTTCATGGGAAGAACTTAAATAAAGTTGAAAACATTTTAAAACAGAATAACTATCCCACATACTTAGTCAAGAGAATAATAAATAAACACACATCCAACGTAAGTCGCGCAGTTAATGTTTCTTCTAACACGACCGTTTCTTCTTACTTGAAGTTTCCACATATACCGGGTCTTTCTCACAGAATTAATAAAATATTCAAGGAGTTGGAAGTCAAGTGTGCTTTTATAATTTATCCAATACAAAGAGATTCTTCACTAATTTTAAAATTCAGAACACCTTATAATTTAGAATCGGGAGTAGTTTACAAGATACCCTGTGCTAATTGTGAGAAGTGTTATATTGGCCAGACAAGACAATATTTACGAGATAGAATTAAGCAACACAAATATGATGTGAGAATATTGCGAATTATAATAAAACTGCTCTAACTTTACATCAAATAACTATGGGCCATAAAGTTAACTTTGAAAATGTACAAATTCTTGATAGAGAACAGGTTGGTTATAGACGTAACAAAAGCGAGATGATTCATATAAAACGAAATCACACTGTAAATCATAGAGAAGATGTTCAACACCTAAGCACGATCTATAATAATATAATAAGAAAGTAATAAGTGATAACTGGCCTCGTAAATAGTGTTGAGTCCATACTATGTAAATGTTTTGTTACCTTATGTTAATTGTCATTGTCATGCATATAGAAATTAATGAGGCAGATGTTTACGTTGTGTACCTGCCCTCTAGAAAAATTTTGTCTTCTTAGAAAATGTCTGAATGTTTTAGAAAGCGTACAATATTGTTTCATCGTAACTAGGTAATTTATTTTCGTGTTGTATCATATTGTATGTCTTGTAATGTATTATTTATTTATTTACAGCCTTGAAAAAGAAACGAAGTCTGTTTCGAAACGTTGGCATTGTCACAAGTTTAACAATAGATAATTTAATAGTGTCCAAAATTCCCAATAGTTTTTCTTTCCTAATCTGAAAATGTATAAGTGGCGCAATATATTGAAAAAATAATGATTTTGTATTTTTTTTTTTTTCGACTCTTTACCCCCCATTCCGAGAACTTGAAAACGTCCCCTAGTAACTTTCCACTGAATATTTTAAAAATGGCCACTGTGCATGATGAAGTTTTTGCTCCTTCTTTCTTGGTCTTGAATATTTGCTTTTCATATTTGTGTTGCGCTTTTCTATCATATTAATGCTTCTTTAAAATATAACTAACAAGGTATAAGAAAAAACATTTCATTTAGGTTATACAGACCCTTCAATCGACCTGTCTTGGAAGGATGATGTTTCTTCAGAAAGCGACCGAAGTAAGCAAGATGATGATGTTATTCCAAAAACCAGATCGTCTTCCAATCAAAATAGTGTCAAATTTGTGTTAGGTGACGACAGGTATGTACGTTTGAATGTTTTATTTCGACAGAAATAATGAGGGTGCTGGTATAACAGCTGTGGTAAACAAATTGGTTGTCAGACCGGAAACTTGAAACGGGGCAATCTAAATGAGAATAAAATTGTATATAGGTAATGTGATACTGTAAAAAAAATTTTAAATGAAACAATAACAAAAATGTCAATAAAAAGTATAATTATAAAAAAATCTCATGTCCACCTGTGCGAAGGCTGAACAAGCTGGGTTTAATATAATATGTTGTTAATTTTATTTGTTTCTCATTTGTAAACGTCGGTTTAATCAAAGAAGTTTATTTTATTAGGTGTACAAATAAGTTTCCGCGGTTTTTTATAAAAAATTAGGAATTTATTGTAAAGGAAAAGTACATTACGTTTTATTCAAAGTATTTTCCATCATTTGCCACTACTTTTCCCCATCTTTCTGGCAACATTCGGATACCCTGTCGAAAAAACTCTTCATCTTTTGACGCTATCCACAAATCTACCCAATTTTCGGTCTCTTCATATGATGTGAAGCGCTGCTCAGACAGACCATGTGCCATCGACCGGAACAGATGATAATCAGAAGGGGCTAAGTCTGGTGAATACGGCGGGTGGGGTAAAACTTCCCAGTTGAGTGTTTCCAAGTATGTTTTTACCGGCGCCGCAACATGTGGACGAGCATTATCGTGTAAAGAATAATTTTGTCGTGTCTGGAGTAGTAATGGGCGCGTTTTTCCTTAAGTGCCCGACTCAATCTCATCAATTGTGTTCGGTAGAGAGCTCCAGTAATGGTTTCGCTTGGTTTCAGCAATTCATAATACACGACACCAAGCTGAACCCACCAAATACACAGCATGAGTTTTTTCCATGAATATTCGGCTTAGCTGTCGATGTTGATGGTTCGCCGGGCTTAACCCATGACTTTCTCTTCTTTGGATTATCGTAGTGAATCCATTTTTCGTCACCAGTGACTATACGATGCAAAAACTCTTTTTTATTCCTGGCAAGCAGCATTTCACTCAAGCATAATCGGCGTTCAACGTCTCTCGGCTTTAGTTCATATGGAACCCAATTTCCTTGTTTTTGAATCATTCCTAACGATTTTAAACGATGTGAAATTGCTTGTTGAGTCACTTGTAGAGTAAGTGCAAGTTCTTTTTGCGTTTGGGACGAATCTTCCTCCAATAGTGCTTCTAATTCCACGTCTTCGTACACTTTCGGCCTTCCACTGCGTTCTTTGTCTGTAACGTCAAACTCACCGTTCTTAAACTTTTAAAACCATTACTGACAACTTCTCTCACTTAAAGCAGCTTCACCATATGCTTCTAGAAGCAATCGATGCGCCTCAGCTGCAGATTTTTTCACATTAAAGAAGTAAATCAAAAGTTCCCGCAAATGATGCTTATTCGGAATAAAACTTGACATTTTTGCACGAAAAAAATTACGTGATGCTGATACGGAATCACTAGTACTTTAAGGTTATGGTGTTGCCAGATGACTAAACTTGGGATATTACGTTTTACATCTGACAATTTCTCCATAACCTTCTGGTGGGGCCATCTTTTGACAAACCGCGGAAACTTATTTGTACACCTAATATATAATATTGTTTGTTTAATGATTTCATTTTCATAGAGGTTAAATAGAATGAAAAATAAGTTATCATTCAACACATGGGCTAAAAAGTCCCGGGGCCTAACAAAGAAAAGAGCAACGCAAACATTCCAGCGCAGCTATAAAATTTAAATTGTTCTTCGTCAAAGAGTCCAAAATGATCTCTTCTATGTTTCAACAGTGTACTCTCTCAAGAAAATCTCACGAATACAAGGACCAGCAGAATAAGTCTGATACCGAGAGCCTCAAGCAATAACATCAACACGTCCACAATGAAACCACCTACGTTTATGAAGAAATCTTACTCTCAGGATATGAATCTAGCTCTCTTCGCGACGTTGCCTAAATCCGTGGAGTTTGAATGCGCCAGTTCGACTGATTCACTCCCTTCTCGGTCTCTGCAGGTCAAAGAGCAGAGCTCGGCATCCCTAGACGATGATATTTGTTCAACGGATTCCTCTCTGTTGGAGGAAGAATTGAAGAGGAGAAAGAGGAAATTTTTCAATATCAAGAAGAAGAAATCGAATTGAAAGAATCTTAATGTACTTAATTTAAAATTCTGGTTGTGATAAAGAAATCTTTTTGACCCCGAATTTATCCCCAAAAAGACATTCTTGCTTGTGATAAAAGGTCCTTATTCGTTTCATGTTTTTTTTTTTAGAAAGTATTGTTTTACTTTGTATATAATTTTTAGATAATTATACATAGATATTGGATTATCAATTTTTATAATTTGAATCTTTTGAAATATATTTATTTATATTGAAGTACACAGAAAGTGTAAGAAAAATAATTAGAACTATGTACAGTTTTCCTGTTGTAAAAATGACATCACAATTTAGTGCCTTCTTTATTATGAACTGGAATAGTTTATAAGCTATAAGTGTACTTATATCAACTGACAACATTTTATTATCATTTATTTGGTTTACTCCCAGTGTTACCAAAACTTATGTTTTGAAAAACCTTTAAATTGAATGCTTACACCTGCTGATTGTTCCTTTCTCCAAAAATGAAAAACATCTTGTTATAAAATATACGTTTAGGTTCATAGCCAAATATTTCTTATAATTTTCGGAGCGTTTTTTTGAATATACTTTTGAAGTTGACCTCATTTTTAATTGCTGTTATTTCATTTCCTTTTAATAATGTGTTCGTGAAATTAGCATTCATTAGTAGCTAAACTTCACGGGCATCCACTTGGTCATTTTTCATCAAAAAAATTATGCATTTGGAAAGTCCATCGTAAGTAGCTATTTGTAAGACAAGAATTTTCGTTTGTAAGTTAACCTGAGGGAACTGGGAACCTTGAAGGCAAAGTTGGCACCGACATTTTCGAAAAAGGAGATTTTGCTTGCATTGGTTAGTAAGTCGTTAGTAACTATTTGTAAGAAAAAAAATTCGTTTGTACGTTAACCTGAGGGAAATGGGAACCTTAAAGTGCAAAATTGGCACCGACATATTCGAAAAAGGAGATTTTTCTTGCATTGGTTTGTAAGTAGTCAGGAACTATTTGTAAGACGAAAGTTTTCGTTTGTAACTCAGGGATACTGGCGAAAATAACCCACATTCAGTTCAATCCCAGTTTCACAGGTATCTTATTATAGATATTTCTCAAAATTAAAAAATATAGTTTTAAAATCTATCGTTGGTAACTTTTATAAACAAAATTTTTAATTTTAACGTTATCTTAAATCAGATAATGACATCCCAATACTGAGCAGTTATTAGTAACTATTTGTAAGTCTGAAACTTTCCTTTAAAGTTGAGCTGGTTAGCACAGTTACGGAAAAGAAGGAAAATTTCCTTGCATTTGTTAGTAACCATTTGTAAGACAAAAATTTTCGTTTGTAATTTAACCTGAGAGAAATGGGAATTTATAGTGCAAAATTGGCACCGACATTTTCGAAAAAGGAGATTTTTCTTGCATTGATTAGTAAGTCGTCAGTAACTATTTGTAAGACAATAATGTTCGTTTGTAAGTTAACCTCAGGGAAATGGGAACTTTAACGTGCAAAATTGGCACCGACATTTTCGAAAAAGGAGATTTTTCTTGCATTGGTTAGTTTACAAAGTAGTTAGGTTACAAATAGTAACTATTTGTAAGACGAAAGTTTTCGTTTGTAACTCAGGGATGCTGGTGAAAAAATCCCGCATTCCGTTCGATCCCAGCTTCACAGGCATCTTACTATAGATATTTCTCAAAATTCAAAAATATAGTTTGAAAGCCTATCGTAACTATTTGTAAGTCAAAAATTTTCGTTTTAAGTTAAGCTAGAGTGAGAAAATGGCATCCTTAAATTGCAAAGTTATCACAAACGGAAAAGAAGGAAAATTTCTTTGCATTTGTTAGTAACCATTTGTAAGTCAAAATTTTTCGTTTTCAAGTTAACCTGAAACAACGTCATTCTTCAGGTGTGAAGATAGCACTCATATTTTCGAAAAAGAAGAAATTCCTCTTGCACTGACTAGTAAGTCGTTAGTAACTAGTTGTAAGTCAAAAATTTTCGTTCTAAGTTAAGCTGAAGTGGGAAAATGGCATCCTTAAATTGTGAAGTTATCACAAACAGTTACGGAATAGAAGGAAAATTTCCTTGCATTTGTTAGTAACCATTTGTAAGTCAAAATTTTTCGTTTTCAAGTTGACCTGAAATAATGGCATTCTTCAGGTGCGAAGACAGCACCCATATTATCGAAAAAGAAGAAATTCCTCTTGCACCGACTAGTAAGTCGTTAGTAACTATTTGTAAGTCAAAAATTTTCGTTCTAAGTTAAGCTGAAGTGGGAAAATGGCATCCTTAAATTGCGAAGTTATCACAAACAGTTACGGAATAGAAGGAAAATTTCCTTGCATTTGTTAGTAACCATTTGCAAGACAAAAATTTCGTTTGTAATTTAACCTGAGAGAAATGGGAATTTTATAGTGCAAAATTGGCACCGACATTTTCGAAAAAGGAGATTTTTCTTGCATTGATTAGTAAGTCGTCAGTAAGATTTTTCTTGCATTGGTTAATAAGTAGTTAGTAACTATTTGTAAGACGAAAGTTTTCGTTTGTAACTCAGGGATGCTGGTGAAAAAATCCCGCATTCCGTTCGATCCCAGCTTCACAGGCATCTTACTATAGATATTTCTCAAAATTCAAAAATATAGTTTGAAAGCCTATCGTAACTATTTGTAAGTCAAAAATTTTCGTTTCAAGTTAAGCTAGAGTGAGAAAATGGCATCCTTAAATTGCGAAGTTATCACAAACGGAAAAGAAGGAAAATTTCTTTGCATTTGTTAGTAACCATTTGTTAGTCAAAATTTTTCGTTTTCACGTTAACCTGAAACAACGTCATTCTTCAGGTGTGAAGATAGCACTCATATTTTCGAAAAAGAAGAAATTCCTCTTGCACCGACTAGTAAGTCGTTAGTAACTATTTCTAAGTCATAAAATTTCGTTCTAAGTTAAGCTGAAGTGGGAAAATGGCATCCTTAAATTGCGAAGTTATCACAAACAGTTACGGAAAAGAAGGAAAATTTTCTTGCATTTGTTAGTAACCATTTGTAAGTCAAAATTTTTCGTTTTCAAGTTAACCTGAAACAATGTCATTCTTCAGGTGTGAAGATATCACTCATATTTTCGAAAGAGAAGAAATTCCTCTTGCACCGACTAGTAAGTCATTAGTAACTATTTATAAGTCAAAAATTTTCGTTCTAAGTTGAGCTGAAGTGGGAAAATGGCATCCTTAAATTGCGAAGTTATCACAAACAGTTACGGAATAGAAGGAAGATTTCCTTGCATTTGTTAGTAACCATTTGTAAGTCAAAATTTTTCGTTTTCAAGTTAACCTGAAATAATGGCATTCTTCGGGTGCGAAGATAGCACCCATATTTTCGAAAGAGAAGAAATTCCTCTTGCACCGACTAGTAAGTCGTTAGTAACTATCTGTAAGTCAAAAATTTTCGTTCTAAGTTAAGCTGAAGTAGGAAAATGGCATCCTTAAATTGCGAAGTTATCACTAACAGTTATGGAAAAGAAGGAAAATTTCCTTGCATTTGTTAGTAACCATTTGTAAGTCAAAATTTTTCGTTTTCAAGTTAACCTGAAACAATGTCATTCTTCAGGTGTGAAGATAGCACTCATATTTTCGAAAAAGAAGAAATTCCTCTTGCACCGACTAGTAAGTCGTTAGTAACTATTTGTAAGTCAAAAATGTTTGTGAATTAACCTGAAGTGAGAAAATGGCATCCTTAAATTGACGTTAGCACCCACATTTAAGAAAAAATAAATGTTTATTGCATTGGTTAGTAACTATTGGTAAGACAAAAATTCTCGTTTCATCGGTCAATTAATTTCGCTAAATAGAACATAAAATTGAAGTAATAGCCCAAAACGTATTTTTTATATACGAAGAGAAACATTTCTAAGTGTAACAAAATATTAAATATATAAATATATCTTTAACTAAACTTAACACAAACTACATTAAAAGGAAGGGTGAAATTCAAAAAAACTAGAGAGCAGTTGAGGAATATATTCTCAGAACTGTCAAGAAATAATTTAGAAAAACTACAAAAATAGGGTGATCTCAAATATCAAGAAAGAGATTCCAACATGAAACGTAACAATTTTATCCAGGAGATTCTGAAACTCACAAATACATTCCTGCGTTGGTTTCATGAGAATTAATTCAAAATAAATTATTTCAGACATGCGACAACATTTTAAAATGCATCAAAGGATTACCAACAAATTATCTAAATTAATAACAATAATTTTATTGTTGTTTGCAATTTGGGTCCTTCTCAGTTTCTATCGCTTTGACACCTTCTGCCTCAACTTCATCTTCTTCGTCGTCTTCTTCTTCCTCTTCTTCGAAATCGTCTTCATCATCATCGATTACTGATTAAATAAGAAAAATTGATAAAATGGATGAAAGACGGAAAAAAGTTCTAAAATGTTGGTTGAGCACATTTTTGAACATCAAAAACCTATTACCCTGATTTAATTATTCTAGTATACAGGGGTGGTTATTTTCAACCCCTAATAACGAGGTTAGGGGTTTGAAAAAATCCCTGAAAAAACCAACTATGCAGTTAATCGAACGTGTAGAATGGAAGGAGACTGTAAAAATTTATTTTTACCAAGGAATCATTTTCAAAAGTTTTTCGTATTCATTTACAGACATCCTGTATAATCGGCAAATTTTTTATAATAATTTATAACATATTAACTCGGCTATCGTCCATTGTCATCAGATTAGGAAAGAAAAACTATTGGGAATTTTGGACACTATTAAATTATCTATTGTTAACGTTTCGAAACAGACTTAGTTTCTTTTTCAAGGCTGTAAATAAATAAATAATACATTACAAGACATACAATATGATACAACACGAAAATAAATTACCTAGTTACGATGAAACAATATTGTACGCTTTTTAAAACATTCAGACATTTTCTAAGAAGACAAAAATTTTTCTAGAGGGCAGGTACACAACGTAAACATCATTTATGAAAAAAAAAGGATTACTGCTGGGTAAATGTTCTCAAGTTAATTGAAATAATAAAAATACCTTCTCCAGTGAAATACAGCACCGCATGAGGAATTATCCTTTCCTTGATATAGTGACCGATCTCGAAATCGGCAGTTAACATCGAGTTGACCTCCTCATCCAGTTCTTCATCTTTAGTAGGATCATGCTTTGGTGGAGTGAAAAAGTTGAAAAATGAATCATTTGGTACAGTTTTTGTAACGGTACGTACAACCCCGCGACTCTTATGCTTCTGTTTCTTCTTGATGGTCTTCACAGTGACATCTTTTCCCTGGGAAAATTAAAACAGAGATACTCATTTTAAAAGCTTAAAAGTAGATAGTTATACCTTATTCCAATCAATAGTGCAACCAATACAATGGTTTATTTCAGGCCCCTCGAAATCTGTTTCATCCTTTTCCGGATCGCATTTTAAGAAATATTCTTTGACGAAGAACGGTATTAGTGAAATATTCATTGGGTGAGAAATGGAATTCCAAAGTGAACATCTGAAATAAAAGACATACGTTACAGGTAATTCAGAAATGAAGTATTAATTCTACCTACCATCGGGTCTACTTTACATAAGCATTTTATATCCAGCAAATGCTTCAGTATTGGCTCGTCATGAGGTTGCATCATTTCAGCCAAAATTCTGCAATTTTTGAAAATAGTCAACCAGAATTCCGGGATTCCCTTGACGGCAGCCATATCCTCATTTGTGACAGTCAACTCTTCCTTTTGTTTTGAATCATCTTCATCATCTGAGCTATATTCGCATTCTTGTTCATTGGGTTCATATTTGCCATTAACTATGTTTTCACGTTTTTCATAAAACGGCACATATAGTTCATGATACTTGCATTCAAGAGCATGCACTTCTTTGAAAAACTCTACTTCCACAGTCGTGAAGTCTGCTTGAATTCTTTTAAGTGCTTTGATTCTACGTTTTACTGCCGCTGGTAGTGTTGACAGCATGTCTTCAATGCGATGAGTTTGAAGAGCAGACATTATGTTCGAGAATTTGAAAACGGGAGACACCTCTTCGTCTTCTACAGATTCTACTTCGTCTGGATGATCACCTGCTTGCACATTTTCCGTTGCCATTGTTTATTAACCTAGGATTTCATGCAGATGTGAAAATAATTCTTAAAAAAAACAACACATGCATACAACGATCGAGTTGAATAAAAAATTCACGTTTGGTTTATCATAAACACGTGTGTTTGAGAGAATATAATGCGTCTAATTTTGACGCAGATATCAAAAAATACACATACATAAGGGATTCTCTCGATCACATATTCGATATTAAGCGATGAAATAATCAAGATTATTTACTCAAAATCGAAACATACCTACTATGGGAGGACAAAGAGATTGTGAAGATACAGAAGCCGAAACGTGATCCTGCTTATGAGAACAACTGCCAGAAAAGAAAATTTGCCGGCATTCGTCAAAAAACCTACTTGCTATGATAAACAGTGTTGCCAAATTTAAAGTGAGCTAGCCTTATGTCGTTTTAAATCAACATATATCTTCATTAGCATTCAAGTCTAAGCTTCAAGTCGATATCATACGAACAAATATTGAATTAGAATTTCGAAAATTGCAATATACGTTTTAAGAAATAATAAATAAGGTCATAGAGCAAGAATGATTCTCCGTCGTCTCACAGCTGATGGTATTGACATCAACTTCAACCTAAAATGTTGACGTAAACATTTTTCTTTTACCTACCGCAAAATAATTAAATCCCCGCATACTAATAATAATAAAAGAAATACCTGCTGATAGGAAAATTTTTAATATGAAATTAGTTTTATTGTTACTTATATTTCAATCATTCCTTATTATTTCCTTCGCCAAAAAGTCTAGTGACAAGGATAAACCAGAATGGGCTAAAAAGGATATTAGAGATTTCACAGATGCCGATATGGAACGACTTTTAGATCAGTGGGATGAAGACGAAGAACCTCTACCTGAAGATGAGTTACCAGAACATTTAAGACCCCCACCTCAAGTTGATTTTACAAAATTTGATCCAAACAATCCTGAAGCTGTGGTAAGTAACCCTCCTCTATATGAGTTTTAATTTTTTCTCATGTCATCCTACTCCTTTCTATTTGTAGCTTCAGGCTTCCAAAAAAGGGAAAACTCTGATGACTTTTGTTCAAGTAACAAGTGATCTTTCCAAGGATGAAACAGAGGATGTAACGAAATTGTGGCAGTCAAGCTTATGGAACAGTCACATTCAGGCAGAAAGATATCTTGTAGATGACAACAGGGCTATATTCCTCTTCAAAGATGGATCTCAGGCTTGGACAGCTAAAGAATACCTTATAGATCAAGAGAAATGTGAAAGTGTTACTATAGAAAATAAAGTTTATCCAGGAAAATATAGTAAAAGTGCAAAAGAAGAATTGTGAGTTGTCCAACACTACTGAAAATTTGAACAGTAAGAATTTGAAGGAAATGCAGAAATGATAGTCCTTGGAAGAAGCCTAAGTTGTAATTCTTGTAGTTGATAACAAAATACTTGTCAGATGGTTAGGGGCAAGGAATAATGCATTTGATTTGAACAAATAGCTATATGGGGTTTTTCCTTCAATTCCATATATTTATACAATCTTTTGATCACCCTGTCTTCATTTCTGTAATTAGAATTCATGAATTTGTAGTGTTTTCTTACGTATCAAATCAACTATCTTGAATGTCACACTCTCTTTAATTCTTTCCATGTTTTATCACTTCATCGGAAGAAAATAAATCTTGGAATTTTTTTTCCAAATACTCTTCAGTTCCAGTATACAAATCATGTTTTACATTTGTAATCTTATAAATGAGAAAAAGATTAATGGAATTTAATCTCCAATTTATTATTAGTATTGGGGTTTTTAATTTATATTTTCTATTTGTATTTTTGTAAATAAACATTGAAAAAAGTACTGAATTTAAATGATATATTTTCAACTTGAAAATTATTCTATATCCCCATTCTAAAAGCAACCAAACTTTTTGAAAAAATAGTACCGCCAGTTGTAATATTTTACCCATAGATGGCTTAGTCCCTCATTGACAGCTGGTATCATAGACAAAGAGTCTATGGCTGGTATGAATTTCATGACATTTGGATGCATAGAATAAAAGTTATTGCGTTTCAAATGTCAGTGTGTTAAAAAATTTGTTTCAAACTGAGAGCTGCAATTGATTTTTGTTTTAAACTTTGTAAAACCCTTATTAAAATATACAAAATGCTTATGGGGATGATTGTCTATCCCGAACGCATCGGGCGATCAAAATCGGAACATCGAAAAGTGCGTGAATTCATCAAGAATAACAAAAAATCTTCGGTGAAAGTTATTGAAATCGTATGTAACTGGTGACGAGACGTGGTGTTTTGAATATGAAACCGAAGTGCCGAATGGAGAAATATTCGAAAGTTTTTCATCAGTTAATAAATTATATCATACTCAAGGCTAGATATTAATTTATTAAATTTACTTCGTGTGCTGAAAACCCCCGGGACTAACGCATAGATGTTTAGTTAAGATTATGCTAATTTTTTTACGATTCGGAAGGAATTATCCACAAAGAATTTGTTCCACCTGGCTAGACGGTCACTGGAGAGTTTTACTTGGGTGTCATGAAGCGTTTGCAGGTAAGTATTGGTCGTATTCGGCCAGAATATCCAGAAATTGGCAGTTGCACGATAGTGCACCATCACTGTAACTGAATTTTTGGTAAAAATCACGTTATTCCTTTGCATCATTCAACAGATCTGGCTCCGTGCGGTTTCTATATGTTCCTAAACATATATCTATATGTTCCTAAACATTGACTGCTTTGATTCGCCCTCTGTTTCGTCAATTATTTATTTATACGCACATTCAAATAAATCCCACGATCGTAGCCAGATCTAATTCGAAAATAAATATTTTCTTATCCACTCACAGTGATAATGAGCAGATATCTCATTAAGTACCGAAAAGTAAGTCATCACCATCTTAGAGAATAGGGAATAATTACAGATAAAGGAAAACAGTAGATACAAAGATATGAGATAAGAAAAATGATATTTTAATATAGTGAGTGGGGAATACAGAACTTTGTAATTTACACTTTATTGTATTGGTAATCATCGACCCGTTAATGACATGGCTGGAGGGTCATTTCTTCCATTCTCTGGCTACCAAAAACAAACAACATTTTGATTCTGTTTTAATTTTCGACCATTCCTGGTGTTTTTGTTTAACTCATGGAATTTTATTATATGGAGATAACTTTTTATTCAACCGTTTAAAAATGAAAACAGGTGAGTGTCCTCACATTTTTAAATGTCGCCGATTATTGACAACTGTTTTTATATATCAATAACAATTTTTAATATCTCCATAAATAATAATATACAGGAAAGTAGGGACTTAGTGAGATGATAAGGTGTGTCGTTTTGAACATTTGGGCCAGATTTAATACAATGCAATGTCTCATAGCTTTAGAATTATAACCGATTATGCATATTTCTGCAATAACCATCATGAATTATTGTTTTAAATATCGTTTTCAAGGTAAAGATTAGCTTTTATTTTTCAGAATATGTTAATAAGAATTAATCAATGCAAGAAGGTTTCTCCGCCCAAATGTGAAAATATAAAAACAAGCTTATTGCAAAGGCGACTGGTCATACACTACTCAAACCGCGGATTCTTTATCGGGAAGTGAAATGAATGAGATCAAGAATTCATCAATTGTAACTTACCTTTTATCCGTTATCAAATGAAAAGTAAGGACATTGATCTATAATGTCAGCATATTCCACATAGATAATAAACTTCATATTTCACAAAATATTGAAACGTCCTTTGGATTTCACAAACTTAAATCGCAAAGAAAAATTTTTGTCAATTCTTGTGTGATAAAGATTCAACTTGTGATCAGTTCCGACGGTGGCTATGTCAAAACTACATAGAAATTGAAGAGTGTTGAAGTAAAAGACCAAAGGCAAGCATTTCTCAGAAAACACCTTCTTATCTTGTCGGATCTTTATGATCTACAGCTGTCATATTTTTGAGAGGATTTTCTGCATATTATCTTTAACATGTTACTTTTCTTAATCATTTTCCATATTTGTCTATTATTTAATTGATTTCGAGATCGTACTTGGCCAAGTATAAGGGCGGGTTTGTACAGCGGGGCTGTATTTAAGTAAGGCAATCTTTCAACTAACTATATTAAAAGGTCTATTTAGATTATGATTTGTACTTCAACTATTATCGCCTAAAGGCAGTTTTTAAGCATCTGTGGTTAAATTCAGGACATACCTACCAGGTGCAAAAATACGTCGGACAATTAGTTTCAGTTTTCGATAACTACCTACATTTTAGTCAATGTAAAAATATCTATATTCATCACGAAATGTCACCCTGTATTATTCATAAATACCCTTAAATATAGTTTGATGAAATCAGTTCATCAAGTCGATTTCAGAAATATACAAATATCGCGCGAATCACTGTATGGTTTATATTTTGTTTGTTTAAATAACGTTGATGACGAGATATTGTTGATGATGGAGCTCGTGTTGAATGATTGTTTGGGCTATTACCATCATCTATTGTGGATGAATTCCTTCAATATCTAAACAATCAAGAGGAATCAATTAAATTCAAAATTGAAATCGAGAAAGACAGACAACTTCCATTCCTAGATGTACTCGTACATAAACAAAATGGAATCCCAAGAACCACTGTGTATAAAAAGCCAACGAACACAGGACAATATCTACATTTTGATTCAAACCACCAACTAAACACTAAATTGGGAGTAGCAAAATGTTTATTTGATAGAGCAATAAATATTTGTTGCACTGAAGAAGACCAAAATGAAGAAATAAATAACATCTCGAAAACTCTTAGAAGCAATGGCTACCCCAAAAAGATATTAGAAAAAGCTAAACGAACAAGAGAAAGTCCACCTGAACCAACAGATATAAATCAGACCATTATAACCGTAATTCCTTATGTAAAAGGTTTGTCGGAGAAAATGAGAAGAATTGGAAATAGATACAACATAACGACTGCATTCAAAACTCAAGACACTATCAGAGCTAAACTTACAAAAGTTAAGCCTAATAATGAGACACAAAGGACAAAGAACTGCATATATGAATTACCTTGCGAGTGCGGAAGATCTTACATCGGAGAAACTAAACGCCCTCTGAATGTACGAATGAAAGAACATCAGAAGCTTCTACGAGTACTAGACAGCAACAAATCCAGGTTAGTCCAACATGCTGCAGATGAGAATCATCGTATAAAATGGGATGAAGCATCAATAATATCCAAAGAAGAAAAACTTGCAAGAAGAAAAATCAAAGAAGCAGCATTTATGAAAATAACACCTGATTCCATAAGTGCTCCATCTATAGATCTGCCAGAAGTTTGGACGCCGATAGTTCGATCCAACTTAAAAAGATCATCATATCACAGATGAGTATATAACATCGTTCATTTTCTTTCATGACTTCTGTCAATATTGACTTTTTGAAAATTGATAATTTTCAAAAAGGTTTCTTACTTTTCTCCTTGATAAAGATAGAAGATGTCTATCGAAACGTCGGAAATCATTACATCCACAAAAGATGATGGTAATAGCCCAAACAATTATTTGTTACTAGTTCTTGAAACTAGTGCTTTCGAGGTTGCCTTTTATATTATTAGATTAGGGAGAAAAAAACAAATAATAATAATCGAAAAACGCTTTATTGTCATGTCCAGTTTTTCCGAAAAAACAGGCGACCATTTGCTTGAAATGCTTCGTGCGCGAGCATTTTTTGTTCGATTTGGCTCATCTAGAAACACCCATACAATCGACTGCTGTTTAATTTCGGGCTCATACGCGTAAATCCACGATTCATGTCACGATGTTATAAACGTGCTTCGAAGCACCGCCATCGTATTTTTGGAGCATTTCTTTCGACCAATCGACACGACCCGTTTTTTGAGCGATTGACAATTTGTGTGGGATCGAACGCGAACAAAGTTCTTGTTGAAAGACCCTTTATCTTTCGAACAAGTCAAAATATCAATGTGCTCTTTTCCGAGTTCATTTTTTCTCCAACTCCTTTGGAAACTGGTGTTTCCTTTCAAAAGTGTTAAATTGGGACCACTGTACACAAAATAAATTTTCGAGAACTTTGAACCACCCGATATATGAAATATTTGATACAGAGAAATCAGTGTTGTAGAACGAAAGGACAAAAACAGTCTAAAACATACCTAGCCCAGTTCCTAAACTATTAGTTTGTGGCCGAACCCATTTTTTCTAGCCGAATATGTTGATTGACCATTGTCAGTGACCCATTTGGATCTTTGATCTTTTATGTCCTCTTCCAGCTGAAGAATGAATCACTTTCGAAGAGAATGAAAATTAATCAATTGACTGCAATTTGAAGTGGACGTAGAGTTAAATGCCGCTTTAATTTAGTGTCTATTTAAGCTTCTCGAGTGACGTTACTGTGATATCATTATATTATTTTCGTCGAATGAAGTTTTAAGTTAGTGATTTTTTTAAATGTAGGAATTAACATTTTCAACGGAAGAAGTTTACTCCCAATCGTAGTCAAACATAAAGTAAGGGTAATTCTTTTCAAATAAAAGATATTAAACTCTACTTACATAATATTACAACATTTTTAATCAAATAATTTTTGCCGTCCTTCTCTGATTGAATGGTAATTTTGGAACGTGGAGGATGAATACTGAAAGATATTCAAAATTCCAAACTTAGAAATGATCTAATTTGGAAAAATATTATTCAATCTTTTCAATTTTTCGGATGAACTTTCAATAAATTGAAGGATATTGAACTTACGAAAAAATTTCTACTCCAAAGTTTAGAAGTAGCATATAGTGAAAACGGGATTTGGGTAATTTGAAGTCAGTTTCATTCCACTCTGATTAAAATTAAGCATTCGAACAGATTAATTAATTTTGTAGATTCCATTTCGTTTATTTTCTATGGGCGTTCAGTATTCACGACGCACAACGATTAACAAACTTCTATGTATCCATTCTCAAGTTTATTCTATGAACTTCTGTGACTTCACTACTTAAATTAACTCCTACACGTTTTCGTGATTTTACTCTATGAATATAAAATTCCGGGAAATGATAGATATCAATAGGCTCTATGGATGCTCGAATTTTTGTTGTTGTGAATAATCCAACGTTTTAAGAATTTTCTACCGTAATTTCGGAAACTCAGTTGAACTATTGGTCCAATAATGAATTTGATCGGGATATTCATCAAATTAACCTATTCTGAAAATATGAAGAGAGTGGAAAGTAATATACTATAATATACAATGGTAACACTTTTATTTCAACCATATTATCTTACCTTAGCACTACTCGATTCATGCAATGATTCAGCCTTAAAAACAATTAAGCTTTTTCAGCATCTTCTGAACATGTACTACCATGTTTTTCAATTCCAAATTCAGTGAGGGAACCAGCTCGCTGTTTCAGTAGGGACAACAGCGCAAAAATTAAAGGTTATTTCCCCTATTTCATGCATTACTGTCATTCTCTTGTGGTTGGGATTACATGAAATACAGATGAGTATTTCACAAGAAAATATGTTTAACAGTAACTTAGCAATTTTGTTTCAGGTAGAAAATATCTATTGTACATTGTCTCCTTACATTGTTGTCAGTTCATATGTGTGAAGATATTTTCATCTTGAACGAATTTCATCAATCATTTTGATTTTCCATAATGAATCACGTAATCTGATAATTCTTCATTACGTTAAAATATTTACGAGATTAGACAACACAATTTATATTTATTCCCAAACGATATTGAGTAATTTGATAACTGATTGGAAGATAACCGCTAAGATGACAAATTTGAGAATTCTCGCCCCGATATAAGTGAATCAAAATTATGGTTTGCTTCGGAACATCGATCACAATATCAAGTTGTACCGGCAGGTCACAAATCATAAAATCCACAAATGATTAATTAGGAATTCATATTATAACACCATTTATTGATTGTGAACACTCAACACAACAATGGTCAATTAGATGATATACAAATCTCGTCTATTAAAGGTGGAACTTACTGACATTTCAAAAAACATTGACTTCTTAAAATTTAAACTGTATAAAACACCCACTTGTTCATATTTTCTCCTAATAAAGATGCAAAAATTAATGTTCAAGAACGTCAAAACAAAAATCAGCTGATTCGTGTTATGAATTGAGATGTACTCTACATCTGTTGAAATTTAAATCAAGAAGTCTTAATAAAATAGTTTCAGTTATATATGTGAGGTTATCCATGATCAGAACCATAGAATCTTTGATGTGTGATCAGATTCTTTGGTTGCTATGGTAACAGATCTTGTTTGTCGGTCGACGCCATCTTGTATTGGATAGGTCCATTAGGCATTCCAAAACATACGATCAAATATGGCTGCCTGTAGACTTACTCGTGGAAGTGATAGATTCCACTAATCTTCTGTCAGTTGAAACCGTCGAAATTGATTCAATATTCTATGCAATGCCATTAAAAAAACACGCTTAGATTCTACGATAATGAATTTGCAGAATGCCAACAAAATTTTATCGATCTCATGAATATTTTATGACATATAAAATATTTTCAATTGGAAATTTTCTAGCTCAAACAAATTTATCATGAATTTTACAAAAATTTGGACAAATGATATCTCTCGACTTGGAAGAAGCGGCAAAAATCACTTCCTTCAATTTGAACGAAGAAAATGGTTTTCTTACTTGGAAGGAGTTGTGACGAGTCATCTTGTCACATACTGACTAATAAGCTTCAATTAATTCAATTGAGTACGACTACTTTACGTAGAAGAAGAATGATAATCGTGAGATCGTTTTTACTCCTTGGTTATACGTTAAACAATATACGAGGTCGGGTGAAAAATTCGTTTTATGTATATTGGCTTCAGGTTCAAATTAATATTCTCCAAAATGCTAGATTTATACATACTTCTTCTGAGATAGTATCAATTATTGAGTCTAAAGCGTTGCTTCGTAGCTTATCTTGCCAGATGTATTAATATAATTCAAGTGATTATATTTTGATGTACGTAGTTCAGTTTTAAGTGGATCGGGATTGTGGCTGAAATGAAGCTAGAGGAAAACTGTTTGTTTGGTTATTTTTAATTAAAAATATTTGTAATTTGGACTTTGATATATGAGGTATTTCAAAGGACAATAGTTTCTGGAAGAAATATATTTTTAATTTCAAGCTTTCTTATTTGCATTTAGAAGTATTTCTATGAATTTTTTTCAGGTATGTTTACCTCGCATGTTTTGCTGGTGTTCGTAACCCTTTTTGAAATTGGAAGGAGTAGTAACTGCAAAACTGAACCACGATGTCCGATTAGCCGAGTTTTCGGAATGCGAGCTGCAGATTGTGCAGACAGAAAATTTAAACGTTTTCCGCAATGCATAAGATCCGATATAGAGGTGAGAAAATTCATACTGTTACGTTTTTCCTCAGCGAATTAGAAAAACACTACAAGTTTTCTTTAAACTAATTTATATTCACACTTAACTAACAATAATCAATAATTTATATACACAATTTATCTACAGAATTTCACTAGGAACACCTGTTTATTCGTCGGCAAGTTCTATTCATGAATGAATCCATGAATCGGCTTCAGTCATTTATATCCGGCGCTGTTTTTCTCTAGATTCCATGTCCCATAAATATGCCATCATTAAACGTTTTTATGTGACAGCTTTATGGCGAGCGGTCCCTTTATCGCGATCTTAATCCCTTTGTCGGCGCATGAAGCGGAACTCCTCTGTTGACGCAACAGTCATTAGACGGTTCATATTCGGTTTTGTTACAATACATAATATGTAATCACATCAAAAATTTGGATCTCATCAACTTTGTGAAGTAAATTTTCGATGATCAAGTCAAGCAGCCTTGTTAAAAATGGTGTAGTAAATATTCCAAGGTAAAGACATATTTAAAACGGAAAAGTGAAAGATATCGCCTCAAAAACTCAAAGAGAACAAGTGGACAAGTTTATAGACGAGGCACCAGATGAGAAAAACTTTGTTGTTTTCAGTATCACACATTCCCATTATCCGGAAAAAGACACCTCACGTCAGTGCTTTGCTGATTTTTCTTATTATTCTAGGTTATCGATCTCGCAATGAACCGACTGAGGAAGTTGCGTTATGCGGATTTGGAAAGATACAGGAGTCTCAAGGCTCTCTACCTCCAAGATAACGCCTTGGCAAAAATTGACGAAGATACATTTGACGGACTGAATGATCTAACTGGTCTGGATCTATCAGGAGCTTCGTATGTTAAAATACCTCAGAATATTTTTCAACTTCCATCCCTTCAGACCCTGTACTTAAGCCAGCAGATGAACAGTAACATTGTCGAGGCATTGGAATCTTCAAGGCCTATATCTTGCCCACTTACTCAACTGGATATCAGTTATTCTGAGGTAGAGCGTTTGCCAGAAATGGGTTTATTGCCAACTTTGATAAAGTACAACGTATCAGGTGAGATTGATATATTTTTTTGTTCACTTATTTTAGGTTTTGCTCTGCATTTTCTTATTTCTTCAGTCTCTGTCTTCGGATGTTGATACCCATTATTGAGTACATGTTTTGTGAGGTGTGTCTTTCAGCCTTCTGGTAGTTGATTTTCAGTATGTCCACTTTGACATGAAATTTGTATGAAACGTGTCAAAATTTTAAAACATTGTTTTTTCATGGTTAAAAATGCCGTGCAAGCGAAACAATGAATTTAAAAATGTTACCCGGACTCTTGTCCATCAAAAGCAACGATTTGTAGGTGGTTTACCGAGTTTAAACGTGGTCGTACCGACACAAATGACGCGGAACGCTCGGGTAGAGCTGTGGAAGCCGTTACACCGGAAAATGTGAGTGAAGTGACAAAAATTATAATGAATGATCGTAAAGTGAATCTCCATGAGATTGCTGAGATGACACAGATATGGTATGGAAGTTTATTTACTATCCTTCATGAGAAATTGAGCATGAAAAAGGTTTTTTTCCAAGTGGGTGCCGCGATTGTTCTCGATGGAACAAAAACAGCAACGAGTCGATGATACAGAAAGCTGTTTATCGCAATTTACTCGCAACAAAAAATATGATGACCATGGACGAAACATGGATACATCACTACACTCCAGAGTCGGATCGGCAGTCAACTGAGTGGCGCACAGCAGGCGAAAGCCGTCCGAAGCGCCCGAATACGCAGCAAAGTCATGGCGTCAGTTTTTTGGGATACGCATGGCGTGATTTTCATTGACTACCTCGAAAAATCGAAAAAGGTAAATCAATCTACAGTGATTATTAATTAGATTGACTAGCTGGTGCGTTTGAAGGAGAAAATCGCAAAGAAACGACCGCACAAGCAGAGAAAAAAAATCCTGTCCCAAGTCGATGAAAACAATGGCAAAATTGAACGAATTGTGTTTTGATCTGCTTCCCCACCCCCATACTCGCCATATTTAGCCCCCAGAGACTACTGGCCCTTTGCTGATCTTAAAAAAATGCTCCAGGGAGCAGGAAAACCTTTCAGTAGGAAAACCAGTCGTCGAAGACGAAGATCTTTCGTCACGACAATGCGAACTCTCACACATCGGCCCAAACAAGTGCATTTTTGAGCACTCAAAACAGCGATTTGATGAGCGATCCGCCGTATAGTCCTGACTTGGCACCTAATGTCAACGTTTTTCGACACCTTAAGAAGTGGTAGATGCGTTCAGAATGCATGTCTTGGAGATACCTCATTCAAAGTGGCAAAAGTGCTTCGAAAATTCGTTCAAACGCATGCAAAAGTGTATAGATCTTAATAGCGAATATTTTGAAAAACAATAAAGTGATTTTCGATGATTAATATTTGTTTTTGTACTCTAATCCTGAAATATAGAAGGCACGTAAACGGGTCTGGCTCCTTTGCGTTGACTATTTCAGTTTTTTGAGACTGGATCCGAGATGATGAAATGGTTCGGTTTGTCGTAACCGGACCTTTTGAAGCAACCCTCGTTCATGAACTTAGAAAGAAAAAATTTGATGTGCTAATTTTCCTACGATGTGAACAATTCATTTTTGATTTTCAGGCAATAATCTGAACGAATTAGGTGTGCATCAGTTTTCAGGATTGTGCGGATTGAAGAAACTCATCACTGAAAATGTGACTTTGAGTTTGTCTAAGCCTTGCGACTGCTGGAATACAAACAGATGGTTCGAATATATTGGGTTGCACACGGCGGCATTCGATTGTCAGTTGAAAGAAAATTGTGAGTATCGATTAGCTGTTACGAACAAGGTGATATTATAAGCAGGAAATGTTTTTTGAGGATATAAAGAATCTCTTACAAAAGGTGCAGAAGTGATGAACAATTTAAGATGAAATAGAGTATCAATTCAATGAGACAACACATTTCTTTCATATACATTTGAATTCTTATTTGAATTAAACAGAATAGAAAATATCACATCTCAGCTCAAACATTCTAATTCTTATTTATTAGGTGTACAAATAAGTTTCCGCGGTTTGTCAAAAGATGGCCCCACCAGAAGGTTATGGAGAAATTGTCAGATGTAAAACGTAATATCCCAAGTTTAGTCATCTGGCAACACCATAACCTTAAAGTACTAGTGATTCCGTATCAGCATCACGTAATTTTTTTCGTGCAAAAATGTCAAGTTTTATTCCGAATAAGCATCATTTGCGGGAACTTTTGATTTACTTCTTTAATGTGAAAAAATCTGCAGCTGAGGCGCATCGATTGCTTCTAGAAGCATATGGTGAAGCTGCTTTAAGTGAGAGAAGTTGTCAGGAATGGTTTCAAAAGTTTAAGAACGGTGAGTTTGACGTTAAAGACAAAGAACGCAGTGGAAGGCCGAAAGTGTACGAAGACATGGAATTAGAAGCACTATTGGAGGAAGATTCGTCCCAAACGCAAAAAGAACTTGCACTTACTCTACAAGTGACTCAACAAGCAATTCACATCGTTTAAAATCGTTAGGAATGATTCAAAAACAAGGAAATTGGGTTCCATATGAACTAAAGCCGAGAGACGTTGAACGCCGATTATGCATGAGTGAAATGCTGCTTGCCAGGAATAAAAAAGAGTTTTTGCATCGTATAGTCACTGGTGACGAAAAATGGATTCACTACGATAATCCAAAGAAGAAAGTCATGGGTTAAGCCCGGCGAACCATCAACATCGACAGCTAAGCCGAATATTCATGGAAAAAACTCATGCTGTGTATTTGGTGGGATCAGCTTGGTGTCGTGTATTATGAATTGCTGAAACCAAGCGAAACCATTACTGGAGCTCTCTACCGAACACAATTGATGAGATTGAGTCGGGCACTTAAGGAAAAACGCGCCCATTACTACTCCAGACACGACA
Source organism: Micraspis discolor (assembly GCA_030674115.1). Taxonomy (NCBI): domain Eukaryota; kingdom Metazoa; phylum Arthropoda; class Insecta; order Coleoptera; family Coccinellidae; genus Micraspis; species Micraspis discolor. The sequence goes on along the minus strand of JARTUT010000005.1, from coordinate 2,468,113 downwards.
AAATTATTCTTTTACACGATAATGCTCGTCCACATGTTGCGGCGCCGGTAAAAACATACTTGGAAACACTCAACTGGGAAGTTTTACCCCACCCGCCGTATTCACCAGACTTAGCCCCTTCTGATTATCATCTGTTCCGGTCGATGGCACATGGTCTGTCTGAGCAGCGCTTCACATCATATGAAGACACCAAAAATTGGGTAGATTTGTGGATAGCGTCAAAAGATGAAGAGTTTTTTCGACGGGGTATCCGAATGTTGCCAGAAAGATGGGGAAAAGTAGTGGCAAATGATGGAAAATACTTTGAATAAAACGTAATGTACTTTTCCTTTACAATAAATTCCTAATTTTTTATAAAAAACGGCGGAAACTTATTTGTACACCTATCACCTATCAAGATTTTCATATACACAATGACACAAATGACGTGATTCTTTTCAGGTCTAGTCCGGAAGTACGTTCTTTGCGAACTAGGCTACTTTCTACCGGTCGGTTGTCGAAAAAATATTTATTTTTTTTCTGTGACGAGCCCCCCTCTGGGGGTGCAGCGGTTCACATCTTATGAGGATACCAAAATTTGGTTGATTCGTGGATAGCCTCAAAAAACAAGGGGTTCTTCAGACTTGGGATTCGAATGATGCCTGAGAGATGAGATAAAGTGCTTGCAAGTGATGGGCAATATTTTAAAAAAATTTATATTACCGTTCTTCTATAATAAATATTTAATTTGTGTTAAAAAACGGCGGAAACTTATTTGTACTGCTATTAAATCGTCGTTTTTCCTGTCACAGAAAAAAATAGTGTATTATACACGGGAATAATATTAGATATCAGCTCTCGAGCTTAAATCTAATACTTTTTTTCCTTTTTATTAGGTGTACAAATAAGTTTCCGCGGTTTTTTATAAAAAATTAGGAATTTATTGTAAAGGAAAAGTACATTACGTTTTATTCAAAGTATTTTCCATCATTTGCCACTACTTTTCCCCATCTTTCTGGCAACATTCGGATACCCCGTCGAAAAAACTCTTCATCTTTTGACGCTATCCACAAATCTACCCAATTTTTGGTGTCTTCATATGATGTGAAGCGCTGCTCAGACAGACCATGTGCCATCGACCGGAACAGATGATAATCAGAAGGTGCTAAGTCTGGTGAATACGGCGGATGGAGTAAAACTTCCCAGTTGAGTGTTTCCAAGTATGTTTTTACCGGCGCCGCAACATGTGGACGAGCATTATCGTGTAAAAGAATAATTTTGTCGTGTCTGGAGTAGTAATGGGCGCGTTTTTCCTCAAGTGCCCGACTCGATCTCATCAATTGTGTTCGGTAGAGAGCTCCAGTAATGGTTTCGCTTGGTTTCAGCAATTCATAATACACGACACCAAGCTGATCCCACCAAATACACAGCATGAGTTTTTTTCCATGAATATTCGGCTTAGCTGTCGATGTTGATGGTTCGCCGGGCTTAACCCATGACTTTCTCTTCTTTGGATTATCGTAGTGAATCCATTTTTCGTCACCAGTGACTATACGATGCAAAAAACTCTTTTTTTTTATTCCTGGCAAGCAGCATTTCACTCATGCATAATCGGCGTTCAACGTCTCTCGGCTTTAGTTCATATGGAACCCAATTTCCTTGTTTTTGAATCATTCCTAACGATTTTAAACGATGTGAAATTGCTTGTTGAGTCACTTGTAGAGTAAGTGCAAGTTCTTTTTGCGTTTGGGACGAATCTTCCTCCAATAGTGCTTCTAATTCCATGTCTTCGTACACTTTCGGCCTTCCACTGCGTTCTTTATCTTTAACGTCAAACTCACCGTTCTTAAACTTTTGAAACCATTCCTGACAACTTCTCTCACTTAAAGCAGCTTCACCATATGCTTCTAGAAGCAATCGATGCGCCTCAGCTGCAGATTTTTTCACATTAAAGAAGTAAATCAAAAGTTCCCTCAAATGATGCTTATTCGGAATAAAACTTGACATTTTTGCACGAAAAAAATTACGTGATGCTGATACGGAATCACTAGTACTTTAAGGTTATGGTGTTGCCAGATGACTAAACTTGGGATATTACGTTTTACATCTGACAATTTCTCCATAACCTTCTGGTGGGGCCATCTTTTGACAAACCGCGGAAACTTATTTGTACACCTAATATAATAAATAACTATCATACTGGTAGTTTTCATTGATAGATAAACATTTTCCTTCCTTTTCAGTGTGCGAAGAAGTCCCCTTCAATGCATCCGACATCGAGAATTTGAAAAATTGTCAAATTTTATTGGGAGACATAGCCAGAAGGTCTCTCATGAAGAAAGTGGTTCTACCATGTCTTCTAGTGTTACTTATTGTTATCATATGCGTTATTTGTTACTTCAAAAGACGGAGAAGGTGTCGTAAGCCACCTTCCTACAAAACTCCGGTTGAGGAAGACAGTATGAACAGTTTGCCTTTAAAGGATTGTTGATTAAAAATTTGAAAATCACACAATGTTACACTCCATATTGGAGAGATTTTTTAAGGCAGCAAAAAACATTGCGAAAAGACATTGCATTCCAAAACTCAGTTGATATAGATGATTTTTCAGTTGTAACAGTTTATACAGGGTGTCCCGGAAAATATGAGAGATCTCTCGTATTCAGAAAGAACATTAAAAAATAATATGACAGGTTTCCATAAATTTTTTTCCTAACGGCCCGCCCTACGTAGGTACGCCACTGGTAATCAATTTTTCTTGAATAACTTTTAAATTACTTAATATAATTTAATGAAAATTTAATACGATAAACAGTAGTAAGGATCTCTCAAAATACTGGCTTTAAAACATAATTAACGTGTTTAGTTTATCAGGGGCGGACTAGGTTGTACATTATTTTGCCTACAAGTTTAAAACCCTGTAAGATAAGAAGTTACAAAAAAAAATTGAATACTTTGAAAATTTAGCTAAATAATTATTCATTGTGGATAAAATTAACCGTTTTTGAAAAAAATTAAAGAATTAATGTTTTCCTTAGAGGAAAACCATGATTTTTAATTTTAAATGTAAGCAATGAAATGTACAGCCTAGTCCGCCCCTGATGAACTAAACAAGCTAATTTTGTTTTAAAGACAGTATATTAAAAGGTCCTTACTACTGTTTATTGTATTAAATTTTCATTGAATTATATTAAGTAGTTTGAAAGTTATTTAAGAAAAATTGATTACCAGTGGCGTCCTTGAGGAGGCCGTATCTCCGTAGGGAGGGTCGTTAGGAAAAAAAATTATAGGAACTTATGATCTAATTTTTTAATGTTCTATCTGAATCCGAGCATACTGGAAGCCCTGTATATAAATAATGTGGATACGAAAACATCGATCAATCTTCAAATTTCTTCTACATTTGTAAGAATTATTGATTCAACGTAATTCAAAAATTTTGAATTTTAGCATTTGAAATTTATCTATTATTAAAAATATAAAAAAATTTCCTAATATATTAATTTATAAGTATTAGCAATAGTGACTGAATTTAAAAAAAAGGCTAGTGAACTATGAATATGTTTCGAATCAATCCTCATGTATTACTATGGAATAAATATACATAAATTAAAATAAACCAAACTTCAAATGATTTATTTTTCAAGATGATGTCAAAGAAATAACCCGAGAGTGTAAAGGAAAATTGAAAATAAGTATGTACCTAATTTTATGATACTTGAAAAACCGTCAAAAAGGTCAATGGATTTTGATCTTGCTTTACAACTCGGTTAAAATGTTTAATCATTTTCTTAGTTTTAACGCTCGAATGATGGAGCATCTTTTATTTCATCGTATTTTTTTAGGAAATTTCTGATTTGTGATAAAATAATTTCTATTTGAAATCCCATTTAGTATATTAACTAATATATATATAGTATATATTTATGAGGAAGAAACAAAACAATTAAATTCAAACATGTTAGCTTCAGATTGTATTAATTTATATTTTTCTATTTAACAATAAAGTTTATCAATTCTTGTGTTTAATGATTTTATTATTCACGGATATATCCGATTTTGTTTTAATTTTCAGCAATACAAAAATTATCTATAAATAAAATAAAAAACGAATAAACTTCGAGAAGGGTTGCTAGAGTTTAATATATTTGAATTGTTTCTGTGTTTTTCTTTCTATGATACGAGGTCTGACCTAAAACGACGCAATTTTAAATTGAATTTCTAAATTTCTTCATTTTAGTATTAAATCCTCATGTTTATTGTGTAGTTAGCCTTGGGAAACTGTTATTTTCTTTCTATTAACTGATAGTAGTCTAGTAGAAATTTCTTCAAATCTACTCAGCAATCAAGAAATCACTGACAGAAGATGACTGGAATTTATCACTAGTCGTAAAGAAATTACGACAGTAGGCGTAAACCTCCTGAAATTCCATTGGTTCCTGATATCTCAACTTATCGTAAAGAAATGACGACAATAGGCGTAAACCTCCTGAAATTTCATTGGTTCCTGATATCTCAACTAATCGTAAAGAAATGACGACAGTAGGCGTAAACCTCCTGAAATTTCATTGGTTCCTGATATCTCAACTAATCGTAAAGAAATGACGACAGTAGGCGTAAACCTCCTGAAATTTCATTGGTTCCTGATATCTCAACTAATCGTAAAGAAATGACGACAGTAGGCGTAAACCTCCTGAAATTTCATTGGTTCCTGATATCTCAACTAATCGTAAAGAAATGACGACAGTAGGCGTAAACCTCCTGAAATTTCATTGGTTCCTGATATCTCAACTAATAGTAAAGAAATGACGACAGTAGGCGTAAACCTCCTGAAATTTCATTGGTTCCTGATATCTCAACTAATCGTAAGGAAATGACGACAGTAGGCGTAAACCTCCTGAAATTTCATTGGTTCCTGATATCTCAACTAATCGTAAAGAAATGACGACAGTAGGCGTAAACCTCCTGAAATTCCATTGGTTCCTGATATTGAAAAACCGTCAAAAAGGTCAATGGATTTTGATCTTGCTTTACAACTCGGTTAAAATGTTTAATCATTTTCTAAGTTTTAACGCTCGAATGATGGAGCATCTTTTATTTCATCGTATTTTTTTAGAAAATTTCTGATTTGTGATAAAATAATTTCTATTTGAAATCCCATTTGGTATATTAACTAATATATATATAGTATATATTTATGAGGAAGAAACAAAACAATTAAATTCAAACATGTCAGCTTCAGATTGTATTAATTTATATTTTTCTATTTAACAATAAAGTTTATCAATTCTTGTGTTTAATGATTTTATTATTCACGGATATATCCGATTTTGTTTTAATTTTCAGCAACACAAAAATTATCTATAAATAAAATAAAAAACGAATAAACTTCGAGAAGGGTTGCTAGAGTTTAATATATTTGAATTTTTCTGTGTTTTTCTTTCTATGTTACGAGGTCTGACCTAAAACGACGCAATTTTAAATTGAATCGCTAAATTTCTTCATTTTAGTATTGAATCCTCATGTTTATTGTGTAGTTAGCCTTGGGAAACTGTTATTTTCTTTCTATTAACTGATAGTAGTCTAGTAGAAATTTCTTCAAATCTACTCAGCAATCAAGATCAACAGAAGATGACTGGAATTTATCACTAGTCGTAAAGAAATTACGACAGTAGGCGTAAACCTCCTGAAGTTCCATTGGTTCCTGATATCTCAGCTTATCGTAAAGAAATGACGACAATAGGCGTAAACCTCCTGAAATTTCATTGGTTCCTGATATCCCAACTTATCGTAAAGAAATTACGACAGTACGCGTAAACCTCCTGAAATTTCATTGGTTCCTGATACCTCAACTAATCGTAAAGAAATGACGACAGTAGGCGTAAACCTCCTGAAATTTCATTGGTTCCTGATATCTCAACTAATCGTAAAGAAATGACGACAGTAGGCGTAAACCTCCTGAAATTCCATTGGTTCCTGATATTGAAAAACCGTCAAAAAGGTCAATGGATTTTGATCTTGCTTTACAACTCGGTTAAAATGTTTAATCATTTTCTTAGTTTTAACGCTCGAATGATGGAGCATCTTTTATTTCATCGTATTTTTTTTGGAAATTTCTGATTTGTGATAAAATAATTTCTATTTGAAATCCCATTTGGTATATTAACTAATATATATATAGTATATATTTATGAGGAAGAAACAAAACAATTAAATTCAAACATGTTAGCTTCAGATTGTATTAATTTATATTTTTCTATTTAACAATAAAGTTTATCAATTCTTGTGTTTAATGATTTTATTATTCACGGATATATCCGATTTTGTTTTAATTTTCAGCAATACAAAAATTATCTGTAAATAAAATAAAAAACGAATAAACTTCGAGAAGGGTTGCTAGAGTTTAATATATTTGAATTTTTTCTGTGTTTTTCTTTCTATGTTACGAGGTCTGACCTAAAACGACGCAATTTTAAATTGAATCGCTAAATTTCTTCATTTTAGTATTAAATCCTCATGTTTATTGTGTAGTTAGCCTTGGGAAACTGTTATTTTCTTTCTATTAACTGATAGTAGTCTAGTAGAAATTTCTTCAAATCTACTCGGCAATCAAGAAATCACTGACAGAAGATGACTGGAATTTATCACTAATCGTAAAGAAATGACGACATTAGGCGTAAACCTCCTGAAATTCCATTGGTTCCTGATATCTCAGCTTATCGTAAAGAAATGACGACAATAGGCGTAAACCTCCTGAAATTTCATTGATTCCTGATATCCCAACTTATCGTAAAGAAATTACGACAGTACGCGTAAACCTCCTGAAATTTCATTGGTTCCTGATACCTCAACTAATCGTAAAGAAATGACGACAGTAGGCGTAAACCTCCTGAAATTTCATTGGTTCCTGATATCTCAACTAATCGTAAGGAAATGACGACAGTAGGCGTAAACCTCCTGAAATTTCATTGATTCCTGATATCCCAACTTATCGTAAAGAAATTACGACAGTACGCGTAAACCTCCTGAAATTTCATTGGTTCCTGATACCTCAACAAATCGTAAAGAAATTACGACAGTAGGCGTAAACCTCCTGAAATTCCATTGGTTCCTGATATCTTAACTAATCGAAAATAAATGACGTATATTAAATAGATGAAATTTACGGAAATGTAAGGCAGTAACAGTGTTAATATTCATTTGAGTTATTACACTATTTTATGAAGACTCCTGGAGTTGAATTTGAAGAGATGAAGAGTGGGTTTTCTTTGTCGGCATACGCCATATTCAAATTTCGATCTGACACTTTTCTGGATAGGTCAATTGAGAGATGAATCTAATTTAACATTTACGATAGAAATTATATTTGATAGGAGAGTTATTGAAAGCTACCACTAATTCTCTATGTATCTTATGATTATTAATTTTTTTTAAAAATCGTTTCATCGGCTCATTTCATAGAGAAACACTCCCTATATCTCTAATAAATTCCTGAGAGGCATGAATAAAACTTGAAGAATCCTGTCTTCAAACGAATAATTGTTTTGTTCGATAATTTGGAAGATCGAGAAGCATCAGTGAGAAAATTTTTATTTTAATTACTTTTCGGTTCTTTGTCTTTCAGAATTTTTAATCAAGCATTACGAATCGTATGAGATTGAGAAATTTTTATGTCTTCCATTAATTCGAGACAAAGAAAAATTAATGTTTCAAAGATAAGGGGAATACCTTGGTTCCCCCACCCAATTTTTGACGAGATGCGCATATGTTTGATGCATTCAACCTAGGCCTCTTTCATCGTTTTTATTTTTATTTTGGACCGAATTGAATAAGTGGCCAAGAAGAAGATCAAGTTCCGGTATTTTTAGATAGAATCACTATAGCGTATTGAATAATTGACCATCAAGAAGGATATAAAAGGTCATTTAAATACAGATATAGACAGACGTGTTATAAACATCTCGTTACCTTCTGATAGAGTTCAGAGTTTATAATTATGATACCGTTTTGGGTGCTACTGGGTGAGTCAAATCAATATATTTACTGCTGAATTGAAAATTAAATATTGAGATGTAAATAAAACAATTTTTCTGAAATATTGTTCGATACAATAAACATAAATATTGCAAAATATTAAAAAACATTAAAATTAACTTCTTAACTAACACTAATTTCTTCGAATATTAAGAAAAAAATCCCTATTATAACCAAGTAACAGATTTAATCTCAAAATAATACAGGGTGACCCGTTCGAGTGCCTATTAGGCGTTTTTGAAAACTAGTCATATTTGTTTCATATTTATTTTATAAAATTAAGATTATGTTATTGTTCGAAATTCTCTACTGAGCTAAAATATTTGTGGAGCATGAGTGCTGTTGTTTATAAAGAAAGAAAATAAATTGTAAAATTTTTTTTTAACTTTGTTTCTGATATGATTTGCTGAATTGCTGAATTTATTTCTGTAAAATCATTGTATTAACTCGACTTGTTTTCAAAAAATAATAAAAAAACTGGAAAAAGGGTCAAATACTTATAGTCACTATTATTTTCATCCAGAGCGAATGCGGAAAACTCATACAGCTTTTGAATTTCGTAAATATCAGCACAGGGTGCTTCAAATTCTGTGTCGGAAACCGTGATCACAAATTTGTTATAACTGTCTTTCAAATTGAAACCCATTTTTTTAATTGCGTTGGATTCTACGAAGAAAATAAGTAGAGTAATCTCAGATTATTTTGCTCCTAAACTCAATGATTTTTAAGTTATTTACGATTTTCTGGAACAACAAAAAATGAAGGAAGCAACATTCACGAAACTCGCTTTTGATTCCATAAGTGTTCATTTAATATGAAACAATGGCGTGACATGGTTTAAAATTTTGTTTATTTTCAATTTGTTTGAAATTGCCTTAATGAATTGGAAAACAAGAAGGTTAAATATTGATTTCGCAACATGAAATTTCCTATTTATATCCTAATGTTTTCGAAATAATATTATGGAGGTTGAGTTTTAATTTCGGTATGGTATTTCTAAATCTTCGATTGATGAAATTGAATGAAATAATTTGATAAGAATGAGATATTAAGAAAAGAATTTGTTCGGCAGCGATAAGACAGATACTTATTTATATATGTCCAGTTGAATATTTACATCATTATTGTTTTAATTATGAATCTTAATGGATATTGAACAAAACGTTTAAATTTCTGATACATAAGATCATCGAACGACTCAGTTACAATATCGAATCAAATAAGATTTTTTCATTGTTGCTAAACATTCCGAATTTCAGTATTGGAATGAGAGACATCGAATTATAAATCCAATCTAATTTCTGTCATTCTATTCTACTCAATAAAGTACAAAAGAAGGGTAGTTGATAATGATGACAATGAATTTAGTGTTTTAACTTGATTCCAAGCGAATGAAAATTCATCCATTCGATGTGCAGTTCATGAATAATATTGATAAAATTCTCTCTCTACGCCACTGTAATTTACAATATAATTCCGCACAAATCAACCTAGCGCAGGAATATCCATTCAATAAAAAATATTTCTATGTTTTTGTTTACATAATTTTCATCTATGCTTTGACTCACGTAACCTTCTTTACCTAGGCTTTCTAGGATTGAAAAGCCAAATCAAGATGGAAAATGACCCTGCAAAAATAAGCTGGGCACATGGAGTTAATGATAAGGCCTTTTTAAAAACCTCTCTGATGAGTAAGTGATCTAATGAAATGAAAATAAAAAGATTATAATCCGAATAAAACTTGCAGGTGATATTGACATGTTAGAAGCAGACATATCTTTGGGGAGATCCACAGATAAAAGTAAAACTGAAATACCTATCATGGCGCATCCGCCAAATAAAATTTCCGACCTTTCACTACAGGAATTTTTGACCATGGTGGACGAATTCAACAAGATGAACGCTTTCAAGAAAGGAATAAAATTGGATTTCAAATCGATTGAAGCCTTCGAATCAGCTATAAGAAGCGAAATTTTCATCAATATTACTTCAGAGGTAGATTCTCATGCAAAGTGATCTCTTATTAGAGTTACTTAATGAAGAAAACTGCATCGCCAACTTCAAATCTTTACGAACGTCGGGATTTTTTTCGAAAAACGGTACGTTATCGAGATAGAAAATATTATAGCAATATTGATTTATGTTACTATGATGCTCTCTTTTTGTCGGCTTGGAGGAATCACTTTTATCAAAAAGAGTGTCGCTGGTATCTTCGTGTTACCACAGTGTTGCCGATGTTACCAAATTAGAGTCAAATCTACAGAATTTTCAGTTCCATAAATAAATTCTTCATACGAAAAATTCGATTAAACATCAACTAGACTAAGCGTGCAAAAAAAAATAATAAAATATTCGATTAATTTGTTTCGCATCCAGAATTTTTATGAGGTACTTCTTCAACTGCCTAACAGGTTTCGTCGCCACTGCTGTATACATTTCTATGTGATAAATTGGTCATTATTCCAGGCAGATTATCCCGTCTGGTTGAATGCTGACATTCTACAGGGCCCCCTTGCTCCGCCTCATGCAAAACCCGTAGACGCATCTCGTTTCTTGAAAGGATGCAAACTAATTCCTAACGCTGTGCTGTCATTGGGTTGGACGACCGGTTTCAACAGCACCGACAACACTGGATACACCTTTTCTCAGATAGATGAAATGCTTTATACAATCAAACAGAATGAAGTAAACCAACCTATCACTTTTGCTGTACGCGCTGGTTTAGTGTCTGAATCACATGACCAAATGACACTCCTGTTAAGAAACAACAACTATACGTTGACACTTTGGTCTGGAGCTCAAGATGAAGGTTTCGACGTTGCCAAATTGAACACGGTATTGGATAGTATAGAAAAAGGAAAAGTTTACGTTGATGTTCCTGTTAAATTAAGAGGTCGATTAAATATAGTGAATGGTACTAATAATATTCGGTTATAGTCCTTGAAATCAACGTTGTTTAGTTAATAGAGAGTTATCGAAGGGTCCGTTATGCCAGTCCTTCAATGAGGTATCATCATCATTTAAGGGATCCTTAAATATAATAAGGGAATCTCTTATCTTTGTCCGAAAAATGTATTTTATTAGGGTATCTTATTTTGACATTTCTCCTGTTATATTCTATGGCCAGAATGAAATTGTTTACAGTTTTGAGATAATTTGCGTATGAGTTGGTTTGGTTGAGAATATGATTATTAACGACAAACATGGACGTAGTATACGTAATATATATAATACAAAGTCCATAAAAATCATAAAATGTATAAATAATTTTTTCACAAATGAGACCACAGAAAACTATTGAGACTGTAATTATAAAGTAGAAACTCAATAAAGCGCTTCGAATATCAAATTTGGCAACCATGTTGAGGGATACTAGTCCTCAAGTTTTCGATAACTCACTGATAATTTTTTCTTCAATAGTTTTGACATTTCAAAATCTTATTTCCAATTGTTTCTACCAGTTTTCTATGACTAATGATGGTAGTTATTTAAAATCGATTACATATTCAATGGAATTACGAATATGTCTTCAATATTAGTGATTTCTTTACTCACTCGAGTATTTAGTGAATATGATTTTAATTTGAGATTTCTCGAATATCATTCTAGTAAAGTAATTTTTAAAAAATACATTCCTCAGTAAGTAAAAAAAATACTACTAGAATGAAATTTGATATTTTTATGATATATTTACATGATGCATTTATTTTTTTATAAGTGTTGTATGTACTTACACTGTCTCTTTTAGATGAGTCAAAAATGTTAATTATCATGATGAGTAACAATATTCAGAATGAAATGAAAGCTATTCTTTCTTATTATAGTATAAAACAAAAAAAAGTAGTACTTAAATGAATTATCTGAACAGTGTGGTGTTATATTTATATTCTTCTTTAAGTGATTAAAATATGTTATATAAATTTTTTGTTTACTTAACTGTATATCACATAAAAATTTATATTGAAACATTTTCTTTCACCTGATTGACACTTCAGAAACAACTTCTTTATCTCTGTGGGCTGAAAAGTCCCGGGCTTAACGCATAGATGGCGCTAGTTTTGTTGCAGTTGCCTTGTTTTTAATTGATAATAACCTTCAAAAGACGACTGTCGAAATTTCAATATTCCATTAATTAGTTTGCGAGTTATTTGGCCATGTAAACGTAACAAACCGGAATTTTTGCTTTGATGTGTGATAATGGATATCAAAACGATCGTCATCTAAGTGGGGAGGATAACAATCGGCTGGAAAAGTTATGTCCTCTGTATTTTGAGATGTGCGTGGTGTAACATTCATTGACTATCTTGAGAAAGGAAATACAATTAACAGTGAATATAACATAGCGTATGAAAGCCTAAATTACATAGAAACGACCGCATATGGCAAAGAAAAAAATTGTTTCATCAAGATAACGCACCCTTTCAAAAGTCGATTAAAATAATGGCATAACTATAATTGAACTTTGAATTGCTCCCAGCGATTACTGGCTGTTCACAGACCTGAAAAAAATGCTCATCGGTAAGATTGAAGAGGTTGTTGCTAAAACTGAGGCCTATTTCAATGCTAAAGATCGTTCTACGTAAGTGTTATTGAGATGGAATGATTGCGTAAATTTGACGAATAAAGGTAATTTTGAACAAAAAAAAATGAAAAGAACTTACATAATAATAATATAACCAATATTGAGATGGAATGAAGAGATTCAGCAAAACCAATATCATGTATTATTAGGTTTATTAAAGCCAAAGTAAAGATTCAAGTTCAAAGATAAAATTTCAATAATGGAAAATGCAAAAGAAATCTTGAAAACACCAATTCGAGAGTCTACTCAAATTTCGAAGTTACAATGAAAATAAATAAGATATTTTAATTAACAAGTCATAGAAATAAAAAATAATATAGATACATAAAATGGCTAGTAAACATCGATAGGTATTATATATACATCTTCTCCTTAAAAACTCTTAGCTTTAGTTATATTTTGTAATTTTATAATTTCTACAATTTTTGTAATAATATTCATCTATCTCAATAAATTATTATAGAACACCACCACTTTTTGGATAAATAACTGAAAATAATGAAAAATTTGGCAATTTCAATCTGGCGACGAAAAAAAATTAAATCAATTTATCACAAGTCTGATAACTCAATCAATTCCCACAGATTTTATTCTGTTGATGTCGATAAAAAGTTTGCTCGGACCGATTGCTTGTGATTTCTGAAATTACTTCACTTATTGCCAATTTTTCAATTTTTAAGTGATAAATATTGCAATTTGAAAGTATTAAAATCATTATTTAGAATTCAAAATGTGTTTGTTGGCTTTTTTTATATTGCACAAAACTTAGAATTCACTGATGTTAATCTCAATTTAATGTCTGGCAGAAATTCGTGATGAAAATATATAATTCTGAATTTTCAATTGAAAATATTACCAACATTCCAGAATGCGTAAATAAATTATTTCCATGCAATTTTTTCCACGTTCACATCTGGGAATATTCACAACCCAGCGTTTGTGATGATTACGAACTAACGAATACTACAAATTTAATAAAAAACAATAATTGTGAATATTTACATAAATACAATAAAATTAAATGAACAGGGCTTTCATTCACATAAAAAAATAATCCTTGATAGATCTCTTTTGAAATTAATACGAAGATTAGATTCCTTAACAAAACAAAAATTATTTAGCATTAATGAAATATTTATCTTACAATTTCTCGAGATCACAAGATAATACTAAAAATCAGAAAACAAATTGCCCTCTCAATTGAATCACATTAAAAAATGAGTATGAAAAATTCGTCTAAAAATAAAAACGTAACACCCCAACGCAAGAGTACTCAGCACATAAATAAAATAAACATCAAATTTTCATTTTATAAGCTATAAAAACATGAAATATCGACCTGAGATTTTAAAATTTTCCAATTAAAAAAATCATTTATGTGCACAGTCATCATTGTTTCCCATTTATACACTGATATCACAACATTACAGAAAATCCGAAGTGTTCACATATTTCTTGTACATCTTTTCTTTCCTTTTTTTTTGTATCTTTCTCTCCTCATGCACACTAAGCGCCACAACGTCAATTTTATACACTCTAACTCTGATTATCGAATTTCTTCCCAACAGCTTTTCTTATCATTTATCATAAGATATAAATATTGTAGAGAATTAAAGTTAGAAATATTTTCGACTTTTATTTACAAGATACAGCATGGCGCTGAACAACAGCTACTGCCGCCCCCTTTGCTCTTCTGCCTTTGATCTGAAACAAAGGATATACTCAGAAATTCGAAATATTTTTCGCGCTCAGAATATCGCGATTCGGAAAGGACCTACCGAACTTTGTATTAAACACTTTGATTAATTAAAAAATATTGTATGTTTTTATAAGTTTTCTATTTTCTAGAGTAATTACTAACGAGAAAAATTTCGTAGATTTACATACTTCTGGAGAAAATTAAATGATTAAACTTTCTAGTAGCACATTAAAGAAGTGCACGGTGGGTATATTCAGACATTGGAAAACATCGTAAATTCAAATTGAAACTAGTTTCATCACCTTGTGAATTTGGCTCAGGTAGGTTTTCCCTAGGTACCAGATGCATTACAGTTGTTTTTCCGAAAGGAAGTCCCAGAGCCCCAAGTGTTACGTTACTGTGTAGGAACCGACCCTGATATATGAGTCGTAGTATTTCAGCCTTGGAAACAGCCTCATGACGCCAATCTGAAACAAATAGACAAATACTGAAGAAAACACTACATTAAATTTTGCCCAAGACTATCAGAAAGGGATTTGCTCGGTTACTCTATAATAATAAGCTTTATTTAGTTCAGGTAAAAAACTATTTTACAACTCTAAAGATTTGTGAAAAAAAGAAAAAATAACTACATTAAATAAAATTTTTTCGTTCTCAAAAGTCTTTTAAACATTTTCAACGTAGGTGCCTTCCTTACTGATGTTGGTAAGTCGTTATATTTACTAAGGCCCAAGCTAAATGTTGATCTCTGAAATGCAACAGTTCTACATCTTTCTATGTGAAAATCTTCCGCATTCCTCAAATTATATTCTGTCATTTCATTCCTCTTTGTTAAGAATTTCTCTAAGTATGAGGGAGCCAACTTATTAATGGTCTTATAAATTAGTAAATAATTCGATTCTTCCACTAACTGAGAAATGTCCAAAAATTTCAATCTAGCATATAACCTACAGCCCTAGTCTTACCACATCCCAACAAAATTCTCATTGCCTTATTCTGTAATACTTGTAATCTGTATAAGTGCTCCTTGTTACACGAAATTAATAATGATATACAATAATTGAAGTGCGGAAATATTATCGTGTTATAGACTATTCTTTTCCCTTTTTCTGACAGTTTGTATGACATTCTACCAAAATAACCAATTTTTTTACATAAGTATTCCACATGAAGACCAAAATTCAACTGTTGATCGAAAACCACTCCTAAATATTTTATCTGCGTTACAAGGCCTATCTGTTTCTTATCTATGTAAATTTTATACTGTTCAGCCTTAAATTTGTTGCATTGAGCTTTTGTGACCATATACTTCGTCTTTTCCGGATTTATTTTCAAATTATTTAACCTCAACCAATTTTGAAAAACGCTCAATTCCTTATTTAGAATATCCACCAATTCAATTTCATTATGACCTTCCACTGATATTAAAGTGTCATCAGCATATAAATTGAAAAAACATCTTTTCAAATACAAATGTAAATCATTGATGTATAATATAAAAAGCAATGGTCCCAGGACACTGCCCTGCGGAACGCCACATTTGATCTCAATTGCATCCGAAAAATCCTCATCAATTCTAGTTTTCTGGTACGTCTCTCTCAAAAAGTCCTCTAGCCATAGTAGAGCTGTTCCTCTGATGCCGTATAGTTCACATTTTTTTATCAATCTCGAAAGCACGACGTAAGTCTATTAACACACTTACTACTATCTTTCTTTCATCTAAACTCTTCTTCCATGCCAAACAAACCAATTGGCAGGCTGTTTAGCACGAATGGTGCTCACGAAACCCCGACTGCAATTCGTGCAATATCAAATTCTTCTCTAAATAGTTCTGTAACTTCTCATGCACCAAAATTTCCAAAATTTTACTCACAATTGGAAGTAGATTCACTGGTCTAAAATCTTCCATCTTGCTTGGGCATTTCACTTTTGGAATTGGCACCACAGTACTACACTTTACCGCAACTGGCAGTTTACCTGTTCTCAAGCTGGTATTTATCAAATTAAGGAGAGGATATCCAATAACATCAAATGTACTTTTTAGTAAGATTACCACGAACACACTATCACCTGTTGATTTATTTTTCAGATTCGTTACTACTTTATGAAGTTTATTTAGGGACACTTCAGAGAATGAAGATAATTCCTCTTTGGTTGCATTCAATTTGATTTCACTAAAGTTTTTGTCAGGGTTACCAATACTGGCCTTGATCTCTTCAATACTTTCCACAAAAAATTTATTCAATTGATCACATAACCGCATTCCTGATCTGCATTCTAAGTTTGAAAAATTGACACTATTTGCATTTTTGCTCACCACTTCCTTCAGAAATTTCCACATCTTTTTACTATTCTTACTGTTCTGCTCTATTTTGGAATCATAATAACGCTTTTCTTTTTTTTTGCATCATGGCTACCACTTCATTCCTTTTCACTCTATATTTCTCTAAATCTACATGGTTTTTGCGAAACCTGTGTATTTGAAATATTTTATACAATCTATCTCTTTCTTTCTGCAAGATTCGTATCTCTTTGTCAATCCAAGGTTTTTTTTGTTTATTTTCGACTTCTCAATCATTTTTCTTTCCGTTGGTGCAATTTTGTCCAATACTCTTTCAAAGTTATTCTCCAAATTTTCATACAGTATGTCCATGTCAACTGAAGTATTATTCCAATCTCATGTTATTAACTCAAGTTGTATATCTCTTATTTTCTCTTCTGTAATGTTCCTCTTGAGAAGGCCCTTTTTCATCTTTAGCATTGAATTTTCAAGAACCACACCTATAATTTCATGATCGGTAATCATGGGGAACTCACATTTGGTTTCCAACAGCGGTTTATTAACAATTATCAAGTCTATCAAGGTTTTTGAATCCAATGTATTCCTTGTCGGCTTTTCTCTGATTTGCTTGCAACCAGCCATTTGTATTAAGTTAGTTAACCTATGAGCATAGTGGTCATGGTTCAATAAATCTATATTAAAATCTCCCATAATCAATAAATTATTATCCTTTGAGATATCATCATCAAGATATTCCTCGAATTTATTTAAAAAATTTCCTTTACTTCCACTAGGTGACCTATATAGACCTGTAACCACATATTTCTCATTTGCTATATATGCAGAAATACTGGTATACCAAAATTCGAGTTCCTCTTTCTCCTGTCTATATTTAACCCCATCTTTGATATACACATTTACACCACCTGTGTGCCTACTGGTAGAAAAATTTGTAATACAACTGTAGCCATTTATCATATATTCGTTCAGATCAATATTGTCCGTTATATGTGTTTCCGTAGTAATTGCTATCAGTGGTTGAAAATCGAACATTACCTGTTGCAATTGAACATAATTCTATCATATCATATATCTATCACACGATCTAGATTGTGCAAGCCGGCAACTTGCATCAAAACAAAATATTACGATACTGGACGACAAAATTAAAATAATACTAAAACTAAAATGAAATAATACTGAAACTAAAATAATACAAAGGATTCACTGAACTGGATGAAGTTTTCTTTGGCGAAGTACACAAACTTGCAGGGGTTGCAAAGTTATAACCGATTTAAGGTTTCAAGTTGGGCTAAGCCAACACTGGATTTCTTTCGAGATTACACAAAAATTTTAGCCTTATGACAAAAAATTGTTTCTCTATTTCAGTCAAGAATTGTGAGGAATTTATTGGATGATATTACCTCGACCTTCTTTGTTTTATAGTTTTTACACGTTTTAACAATACAAGACATGTTGAAAGCATCGAAGTATCTATCAGCACAATGTAAAATTCGAGCAATTTCTACCTCATCTGACAAGTATGTCAACCTAGAACAGCTGACTACGAAAGTATAAAAATGGTCGAAATTTGACATAAGAATTTAGCCACCAATTTTGGATGCGCAGTGGTCGAAGCGTATTCTCCCCACTCTATATCTCTGATGTCAACACCCGTCCATTGCATGTCAATATTAAACCATGTAGAGATTTGAACGCACTATTCAAATTCTACAATCTGTCAATTTTTGTATCAGTCACACCAACTGCGAAAATAAAATACAAAAGGCACTAAGAGGTATAATCTGAATTTTTCATCGAATTCAAATAAATTTCTCACAATTCTTGACTGAAATAGAGCAAATATTGTCTAATACTGCAACGAGTATTAGACGATATTTTCTCTCTTTCAGCCAACAATTGAGAGAAATTGGAATTCAGATTATACGTCCTAGTGCCTTTTTATTTTTTATTTCGCAGTTGGCATGACTGATAAGATATTTGACATGCAAAGAACTTGTGTTGACATTCGAAAGGAAAGGATGTCAGTGTTGACAACGAACAAAACGAAAAATAAAACTAAAAACAATGCTGTAATGAGATCATTACAGCACTGTTTTCAGAAATGTAATGAACCCATTACGACACTGAAATAGAGAAAGTTTTTATAAGAATTTGAGATGAAATATTCAGAATGTATATTGAAGAAATATAACTGATCAAATAAAATTTGATACTTGATTTGTTATGTATGAAAAAATAAGAGGGTAAAAAAATAGAATAGCTTACCTTCAGGCCAGTTGTCAAACACATGTTGTGCTATGTCACCTGCTGATTCACTGGGACTGAATATGAATTCTTTTGTCTTGCCACTGACTAAGATCAAACGCAAATTAATCTGAAACGAAATGAAGGATAAGAACTCGAGAATGCACCTAATTAATTTGATGAACAATAAGCATGAATTAATTAATCATGACTCATCTCTATCGCTTTTGATAAATGTTCCATTTACACATTATTTCCTGTATATAATGGACTTATAGAATGGCACTCAATAGTTTTTCAGAAAGTTCCCAGGTTAATCTTTATCTTAATACAACAATATTCCAGAACCTGACAATACTAGTGTTACCAGGTACAGTCTGACACTTTCATTAGGGAAGTTTGACATTTTTACGCGTTTGTTGTAGTTTGAATGTTTGTAATTTTCGAATATTATAATGATTATTTTTCCTACCCAAATATCGACCAATAGGATTGCACCATTCGACGTCACGTGGTACAACCTACATGGTATTATACTGATAATTTTTTGAAAATTTTCTCTGGTAGTTGCTATATATAAACAAAACATGATCCAGTCAAATTAAGCACACGTCAAACTGACAAGTTGAATTCAATTGTGAAAATTGGAGATTTTGCATGAAAATGAGTCGATTTGGAGTTTGTTCTCTGTCCACCATCGATAAAAAAGTCAAAGGAAATGTTCCCATTAATACGGAGAAGGCAAAAAAATAGTTTGGAACCAATTTACTACTTTTTGTACTGAGAGGGAATACACATTGAGTGCTGAAACGAGTGAAGCGCAATTGGCAAACATTATGAAAGATTACGCTTACAATATGAAGAAAATGGATGGAGAAGACTATAAGGAAGGTACAATAAAAACAATGTGGAATCAGACTGCCAAATTACTTCAAGAAAAGTATTTGAACGATTTCGACATCAAAATCAACCCATTTTCGGATGCTGCATTCAAGACCGCTCGAGGAGCTCGTGATGCCAAGCGTAAGGCTTTACAATCTATTCCGGAAAAACGGAGGGCAAATGCAGCAGCGTTGAAGGAAAAAGATTGGGATGCAATGACCACTGTTTGGGACGAGGAAACTCCTGATGGCCTCCAGAAAAAATTATTCATGATAAGATCAGTGGAATTGGCTTGGAGAGGTGGTGAGGGCAGCATGGCGTCAATACATCACTTCAAGGCAGAACAGCGAAATGACGGGGAAACAACTGGGAGAATTGAATACAATCCAATTTTCAGCAAGACCACACAAGGTGATGATAAAAAATTATCAGACAGCAAGTGGCTGGTGGAGAATCGGGAAATCCCTGACAAGTGCCCAGTGAGACTGTTCCAGAAATTGACAGAGAAGAGAGATGTCAATATCAAGAGCGACAGACTATTCCTGACCCAAAATCCATTCTGGAATAAAGTTCCAGGCGCTAGGTGGTACAAGGATTCCCCAGTAGGCCAAAACACGATTTCAAAGTGGCTTAAGGAGTCAGCACAAAAAGCTGGGCTTGACCTTGGTAACAAAAAATCAACAATCACTCCAGCCGCCGTCTCCAATCTAGCGAAATCGGGCCTGGGAGAGCAGCAGATAATCAAAATAACTGGACATGCCAACAGTAACTCCATCAAGCCGTATCTCCAACTCGACCAGGAACACCACGAATTAATTGTCAAGAAACTGCGAAGGAGTGAGCCTACTGCAGAAAATGCCATCAACAGCATAAACCTCATGCCATCTACCTCTGCTGGGACCATTACCGATAACTCTGACTTGAAGAAAACATGCACCAATGTTTACAACAATTGTATTTTTAATTGCACTACCCTGATTCTTAATTAAATGTTGTTTTATTCATTATGAAATTCTTATTTGTTAACTGTACATTTCGTCTCATGGTGCAATTCTATTGGTCGACATTTGGGACAGAAAAATAATCCCCCGAATACCACACGAGCTTCAAAATTATCGGGTATTTCCCGAGTGATTTTTCCTGAAAAACTTGACTCCTTCATTTGTTTGCAACGAACCTATCGGGAAATACCCGATCATTTTGAAGCTCTTGTGATATTATAAGTGATCATTCAACACTATACTACATCGTCCAATGAAATCGCTCAATTTTTGAAAACAGACCAATAGAAACAAACTGTATCTGAAAACACTCAACCTCACAGTGTTTTCATTTTTAGAAATTTGTTTTTATCAAATGCCTAATTTGCAATACGTCCGGATAGCTTTGGCCGTTGGTGGAAGTAGCGGTCGTCATGGTTACGATAAACAAGCAGTTGTTAGCGATAACTTCAACAGCACATTTGGCAGTTCTGTCAGTTTATTTTCGTATTTTACCATAAAGTAGATAAAAATGACGTTTTGGGAATTGTAATATTACTTCAATTGAGGAAAGTGTGAAGAAAACTGTGCCGCTTAATACAGTGAAGTAAAGATCCTACATTTGGAAGCAATTTGAAGAATTCTGTGCTGCCCGGAAATACCTTGTAAATGAAAAAACAAGTTTGTCAAAGCTCAATAATATTATGCTAGACTGGGCTTTCAATATGAAGAAAAGAGATGGATCAGACTACAAGGAAAGTGTCGTAAAAACCTTGTGGAATAATACTGCCAAACAGCTGCAGGAAAAATTCTATTCCGAATGGAGCGTTAGGTTCGATCCATTCACAGACGTGGCTTTTAAACGGCTTTTAAAACGGCGCGGGATGCACGAAATGCCAAGAGGCGTATTTTGCAAGTGGATCCTGAGTTAGTGCCAAGGCGCTGTCTTTGGAGCAACACAAAAAGATGGTCAACTTATATGAAGAAGACGGTTTGAAGAGAAAATTTTATTTTATTGCTGCATTGGAGCTTGCTTGGCGCGGAGGAGAGGGTTCATCATGCCTAATTTCGCATTTTCAATTCGAAATTGAAAACGATGGTAATCCCACGGGCCGAATTGCCTACAATCCGATATTTTCTAAAACAAGACAAGGTGGTGCCCAAAAATGTGCGGAAACGAAATTGCTGACTCCCAATATTGAGGAAGATATTTGGCCGGTGAGGTTATATAAGCTACTTGTATCCAAAAGAACTGCAAACGTAACCACTGAAAGACTATTCCTTACTCCACATAAGAATTGGAAATATGGTTCATGGTTCAAAAACTCCCCAGTCGGTCCCAATACGATAGCTAAATGGACAAAAGAATCGGCAGAACTCATTGGCATCAACACAACCAAGTCGAAGATAACCAACCACTCGCATCGAGCTACTGCTGTCAGCCAATTAGCCAAAGCAGGGATTGGCGAGGAACAGCTGATAAAGATAACAGGCCATTCTTCTGCAGCATCAGTGAAACCGTATCTCCAACTGGACCAACAACATCACAAAAAAATAATCACAGCCATAAGGAATGAAAAAATGTCCTTCAAGAAACAACATCAGTATCTACTTCATCATTCGAAAATAATGCTCGTAATGTGTATAATAATTGTACTATCAATCATTATTATTTTGAGAATAAAGATGAATAATTTGTTGTTATGCTTCTATCTGGTTATTTTTGAATAAAAAACTATTTTTTATTTCGTTTGATTTATATTGTTGAATGATCTTTCCAAATACCACACGAGATAAAATGACTCGTGTCGATAGATCGAAAAAAAAGCTCCAAAAATGTGATGCGGTGCTTCGAAGCACGTCTATGACATCGTGACAGGTGATGAATCGTGGATTTACGCGTATGAACCCGAATGTAAACAATGAAAAACAATAAAGCGAATTCCTATTATTAAAATTTGTTTTTGGTTCTCTAATCCCCTCGTAAAGGGGATAAAGCAAGTTAGGCAATCACAATAATGATTAATATAACCCAAAGAATAATTTTTTGCACTCCATATTACCAAACAGTTGTTAATACGATAAACTTCCATGGACTAATGACGTGTTATTGACATTAAAATCGTTCTTTCAACTTCTTATCACTTCCTCAAGCATTTCCTACCTTCGAAATGCGAAAATACATAAAAATCAACAAGGCGAATATCAACAAATATATGCTTATGAATTTTTATTCTTCTGTACCATTGTTGAGTTGTTATACTCACGAAAAGTTCCTTATCAACGATTGTCGAAATTGAGTAATCGAACCGTGAATGTATGCATTTCATTGTGGAAGAAAGCGAATTTCTGGGAAGATTCTCGGGCAATTTAATATGAAATTAATTGTCCGCTGAAGCGGCATTAAACTCTGCATTGTCTTCCGTGTTGGGTAATAGGCTCATTTTCCGGACATATATTTTTCATTAGCATCGACCTGTAGTGAATACGTTATGGAGTACAGGAATTTCTTACTTTCCCAAAAATTATAACAATTTGGATGTCATTTGAGTTAGATTAGTTTCTGTCCTACATAGAAACGTCTTCGATTACACCGAGCATAATTAGGGTCAACTGGTTGTTTCCATTCACCTTGAAAGTACGAGGGGCAGTTTTTAAGTTCGCGGAATGGCTGAGAAGATGTGAGAGGACTTCTAAAATAGGAAATCTCAGAAAAGCGATGAGCTAGAACAAAATGAGTGGCGCATTTTCGGGTTCGAGAAGTTATTTAGTCAAAACCGCAACTTTAGAGCTGAAATTGGAAAATGGCGTCAAATGGAAAGTTGTCATAACTTCATTATCAGTGAATTTATTAAGCGATTAATTAATTATATAAGGCCCTTTTTTAGTGGATTTAATTGATGTAATCAATTTTTCTTAGAGAGGAGATCACCTTATTTTGAAACACAATATGTGTTTTTAAAATTTTTGATGAGTTCACGCACTTTTTCCAATAATGCGGTTCTGGGATAACCTGATCTTTCGTCATCATCCAGCGGCTTTATACCAGATTTAAATCGCCCAAAACACTCGTAAACTTGCGTACGGGATAGACAATTACCACCATATGCATTTTGTAGCATTTTTTGCGTTTCAGTGAAAGTTTTACCAAGTTTAACACAAAAATCAATTGCAGCTCTTTGTTTTCCGACCAACTTTTGTTGAATGAATCAAAATGTCATGAAATTTATGCCCGTTGTCAATGAGGGACTAAGCCATCCACAGATGGCACTAGTGGTACTATTTTTGGCGCTCTTGTACACCCGAACAGAGTGCCTATCATTTTGCCCGAATGTCTGTAATATTGGAATATCGAGCCGAAAATGGTCTGAATCCCCGATGAAGAATTCGTGGCGAAAGTTGAGTCTGTCCGGCCGGCCGTATCCTCTCTAGCATCCAAAAGGAATCAGCTAGAGTTTTCATATTTTCAGAATAGGTTAATTGTCCAAATATCTCGGTCAAGTTCGTTATTGGGCCAAATCTGTCGGATGGTTCAGTAGAAATTTTGTTTCCCCAATAACTACTAGAATATCCATCCGATCAAGTTGATACTTGGAATGTTACTGAGGGAGGCTGAAACAAAACGGCTTGCAAAATTTCGCAGAAATCGTCACGCTAGAAAATTTTTTAAAAATTCCCAAAAAAAAATTTTTCAATACTCAATATCTCCTAAGACTTCATTTAGATTAAAATAAAAATCCGTATATATATTGAGGTTACCGATATCTTACTCATCCTCAAATTTCATTGTCGTAGCTTTCCCCCTTCTGAAGATATGATCATTTTTTTCATTTACTCAAGAGAAAAATAGAAATGTCATGAAGTCCGAGCTTTGTCATTGAAAGATTTGCAATCACAGATCGATATTCGTTTGACAACTTGCGGACCTAGATATCAGTGTCAGTTGGCGTCATGTCAATCAAAATTTTCATAGAATTCATAGAGGTAGAATTCGATGTCGATGACGATTCAGAAAAGCACAGACGTAATATTAATCAAAAAATTTTTTATCATAGAGAAAGAATTTGATGGCGTTGTCAAAACTCTGAAAAGCAATGACGTAAGTTTTTAGGAGAAGCATAGAACAAAATTTGGTGAAAATTGTTAGTAGTTATTTTCAAATTGAGATAAAGGTAAGTTTATTTATTAGGATTTCATATTTACATCACATTGTCCCATAGTACGGAAAAAGACTATTGTTCACCGATCAGAGATTAGATTATTATAGATTTGTTAAGGTTTGAATTTTTACTCGCAAGTAGCTCAACAAGAGCGCCAAAGCAATCTGACCTCACTCAGTGCTTTCTAAATTTTTTTTTTAAAGATTTGGTTTCTTTCAGAATGGAGAGTGTATAAGGTCGGCTGGATGGACATACTCAAGTTTGACCCTATATTCTTCTTCAGGAAATCAAACCCAATCGATAGAAACCATTTTAGGCTTGATATTCGAAAATTACAGGCATTTGCGCAAATTGATATCAAGATGTTCTACTAGTCAAAATTTGAAGTAAAAAAAATTGAGAATATTCAGGAAACATGATTCATCGAAGTTTGAATTAAATCTGCTCTCTATTTCAAATTGAATCAATACGAAAAGTCCTGAAATTAAACAATTCTAGCTTATTCTTTTGCAGCCTGAAATTTAATGGAATCACTGCCAAATATACATTTAAAGACAAATTTAAAAAAAGAGAAAAATAACACAGAATGACTAAATTATACCTATAGCTAAATTCAAAAGTTCAAAGATAATTAATAATAAACATCCATATAGAATGATCAGAAACTGAACAGAACAAAATTCATAAAATTCTTTTCAAATACATAATCGAAATAACAATTTGAATGTTATTTAGGGATGAGAAGAACAGGAATTGAGTTTGATCAAATTTTTAACTAATCCAACTGACAAACCAAAAAGAAATCACATAATTAAAACCAATACAGTTTATTAAACAATTCCAACATAAATCAATGGTTCTTCAAGATTCAAAAACCTTTGAGGGGGAGAATATTAAAAAAAACTAACCTAAGTGTCCCACACATATCTGCAGCTCATTTGAATACCGAATAATAATATTAATAATAATTAAAAATATTACAAGTCTGATTATCTACCAATTACCCAAAAAATGAAGTCACTGAGTAAAAAAACCAACGCTTAAATACACGATTGTCAGTGTAATCGTGACGAATAATATGCATTTACCAACTCAAAGTGCATTAAAATTAGAAATTTTGCAACCATCCTTTGTAAACAGAATATAGGTCGTCTACTGAATGTCACCAGAAACATTTGATTCAATGAATTTCAGGAGGGTGCGGTTTTTATATTTACCTTATCAGCTGGTATGTGCCTAGAACCCATAATTATAGCCAGTGATCGCCTCAAAAGACTCCGTTTCAGGAGTTTGAAGCTCGGATTCTTCAAGATTTAGGAATCATTACTCCATTGTGGATGAAAGGCTGGACTTTCTAATGAGAAGTATCAATTCATAAATGGATTTTGAAGGAAACCTCCGATTCACGAGTTGACTGACGTTCAAAATAACACTTGGGACCACACAGATGATTCAAATATTCTGCTTCTACATTACGAACTGAACATAATTAATCCTTGCAATAAAACAATAATACAATGGACAAAGTAATTTCTTACAATCACACCACGCAGGCGCTGATTACTGTTATGATGAAATGTTTCTTCCTGTTCTGAAATATAGATGGCACTGTTTGAGATGGCTTTACTTCAATTTTCTACATCTCTATTTTATTTTACCCCACTTGAGATATCCCAACAAAAACTTGTAAATACTCCATTTATGAGACATTTTCAGACATTTTAAGCATATCCTTCATTTTCGAAAAATTTTATTTCTAACGTATGTAAATTCTCATCTGTGCATTTGAAGAAAATTTGTGTGAACTTATCCACGGTTTTCTAGCCACGGTTTTCGTCGTACGCTGGGATTCTCGAGCGGTGTTGCCAAACTTAATGATATTTACCGATTCACTGCTGGCGACGGATTTCTTATGTTTGGCTATAGGGAGAAGGAAAACGCATGAAGAATAGTAGTAATATTTATCAACTCTTTAAAATCAGATAAAAATCGATTGTTGGAATATATAATAGTGTATTTTATCAAGTAAAATTTTATTCTGCAATGCGTTTGACATTCAGATAAAATGTGATATTTTCCGAAATAATACGTGCTCCAAAATAATTCTCATACCGATTTGTTCGTCTTTAAATGCTCTACCATTATCAGTAATCAGATTAATTTGCGACACCGTCAGGATACCTGAAAATTCAGTATACACCTCAGCCACGGTTTTTACATTCAGATAAAACGTCATATTTCTCAAAATAATTCGTGCTCCAGAATAATTCTTATACCGAATTATTCATCTTTGAATGCTCTATCATAATCAGTAATCAGATGAATTTGCGACACCGTCGGGATATCTTAAAATTGAGGATTCAACTTATCCACGGTTTTTACATTCAGAAAAAACGTAATATCTCCCAAAATAGTTCGTGCTCCAAAATAATTCTCATACCAAATCATAATCAGTAATCAGATGAATACTTAATGTATACCTAATTTTCAGGTATCCCGACGGTGTCGCAAATTCATCTGATTACTGATTATGATAGAGCATTCGAAGACGAATAACATGGTATAAGAATCATTTTGAAGCACAAACCACTTTGAAAGATATTACGTTTTTTCTGAATGTAAAAACCGTGTATAAGTTGAATCCTCAATTTTAAGATATCCCGACGGTGTCGCAAATTCATGTGATAACTGATTATGATAGAGCATTCAAAGACAAATAATTTGATATGAGAATTATTTTGGAGCACGGAACTATTTTGGGAGATATGACGTTTTTTCTGAATGTGAAAACTGTGGATAGGATGAATCCTCAATTTTCAGGTATCCCGACGGTGTCGCAAATTAATCTGATTACTGATTATGATAGAGCATTCGAAGACGAATAATGTGGTATAAGAATAATTTTGGAGCACGAACCAATTTGAGAGATATTACGTTTTTTCTGAATGTAAAAACCGTGGATAAGTTGAATCCTCAAATTTAAGATATCTCGACGGTGTCGCAAATTCATCTGATTGCTGATTATGATAGAGCATTCAAAGACGAATAATTCGGTATGAAAATTATTTTGGAGGACGAACTATTTTGGGAGATATCACGTTTTTTCTGAATGTAAAAACCGTGGATAGGATAAATCCTCAATTTTGAGATATCCTGACGGTGTCGCAAATTCATCTGATTACTGATTATGATAGAACATTCAAAGATGAATAATTCGGTATAAGAATTATTCTGGAGCACGAATTATTTTGAGAAATATGACGTTTTATCTGAATGTAAAAACCGTGGCTTAGGTGTATACTGAATTTTCAGGTATCCTGACGGTTTCGCAAATTAATCTGATTACTGATAATGGTAGAGCATTTAAAGACGAACAATTCGTTATGAGAATTATTTTGGAGCACGTATTATTTCGGAAAATATCACATTTTATCTGAATGTCAAACGCATTGCAGAATAAAATTTTACTTGATAAAATACACTATTATATATTCCAACAATCGATTTTATCTGATTTTAAAGAGTTGATAAATATTACTACTATTCTTCATGCGTTTTCCTTCTCCCTATCGCCAAACATAAGAAATCCGTCGCCAGGAGTGAATCGGTAAATATCATTAAGTTTGGCAACACCGCTCGAGAATCCCAGCGTACGACGAAAACCGTGGCTAGAAAACCGTGGATAAGTTCACACAAATTTGAAGAAAGAGATAGATGATCTCTCTCGTTTGACATCTGCACGGAAATAACCTCAATAAAAAACAACTTAATTTTTTTTTAAGTATCAAGTTTTGAATAGTTGACTTCTCATTAGAATAAGCAGTTTTAATTATTAATATGACTACTCCTACAAATAATGACAAATCTAGTGAAATTGACTTTCCCAAACCAGAGGTTCTTGAATTCCTTAGGGTGAGCTGGTTTTTCAGTAATTATTGAATCTACCTAAGATATATAAATTTTCCAGAAAAAATTCGAACATGTTGTCACATTTCGGGATAGGTATTTCGAAAACCATTCTTTGGATGACGCCATTCACAAAGATGAGGAAGTGAAGAAACTCCAGCAAGAAACACTTAGATTGTTTGAGGAAAATGAAACAGATGCAATAAATGCTGGTGACAAAGCTAAATACTATTTAGTGAAAGGTTCGCTCTGGAATACTCTTCCGGAGTACACCAAAGAAGCTGAAAATTTACTCTCAAAGGCTATAAAATTAGATCGAAAGCTTTTAGATGCATGGAATGAATTAGGAGAATGCTATTGGAAAAATAATGAAATAAAAAAAGCTAAAAGTTGTTTTGAAGGAGCACTCAATCAGGTTTGTATATTTATAAATACATCTATTAATTGTAAGTTGTAATGAAGATATGTGGTAAAAATATGAAATATTTTCAGGAAAGGAATAAGGTGTCACTCAGAAACCTTTCTATGTTATCGAGGCAAGAAATTTTCAGTAATCCAGCTCAACGAATTGCTATTGTAGAAGAGGGTCTCAAGTTTGCAACTGAAGCAGTGGCGTTAGATCCTACAGATGGTCTTTCTTGGAGTTGTTTAGGGAACGCCAACCTCTCCTATTTCTTTCAAGTCCAGCAAAACCCCAAATACTTGAAACAAGCAATAAGTGCCTATATAAATGCGGTATGATAAATATTAAAGTTCATAATTTGTGAAAGTATCTGGGTACTTATACAAAATGTTTTATTGAGAAACAGAAATAATTCTACACCCTCCATTTCGAAAGAACTTTCGAATAAAAATACTTCCAATCATTAACAACTGGTATAATCATGACATATTTTCAGTTTCTTTTGGAACGAAGGGTGTAAAACTAACTAGAGGTAGTTAATTTGTAGTTTTTTTAATGTTCACCATGTTTATACTTATTTGAAAATCAGTTCTTTACAGGAAAAAGATATTGTCGCTAGGAGCTTACCAGATTTACACTATAACAAAGGAATTGTAAGTGTTGTAATTTCATTTTCTCCATTACAGAGTCAGAATGAGTTCATTACAGTACTAAAAACAGTTATATTTTTCGTTTTGTGGTTGACAACACTGACATCCTATCTTTTCAAATGTCAACACGCGTCCATTGCATGTCAATTGTCAATATTAAACCATGTAGAGATTCGAACGCACTATTCAAATTCTATGATCTGTCAATTTTTGTATCAGTCACACCAACTATGAAAATGAAATACAAAAGGCACTAGGAGGTATAATCTGAATTTTTCATTGAATTTCAATAAATTTCTCACAATTCTTGACTGAAATAGAAAAAGTATTGTCTAATACTCGTTGCAGAAGGCAATTCCAACACTCATGCATTAAAAAACTCTCTCCTTCGTCGCTCGTTTTCGAATTTCGCATTGGTGTTGGAATAGTTGCCCATTCTGCAACTTGTTTTAAAATATACTATTGTAAAAGAGCCTTATCTTTGATAATTTTTCAGATTCTCAAATATAATGAAGAATTCAAAAAAGCGTTAGAATCTTTCACTGAATCCAGTCTTTATGATCCAACGTGGGATAAGCCAAAGAATACGGCACAGCACCTAATCGATTATCTGAATAATATCATGGAACTGGTAACAACGAAAGGAAAAATGAAAACAAAAAGAATTAAAAAACTGCTGGACTCCATTAATTCAAAACACTTGGGACCGTATCTAGAGGAGACAAGAAACGTTGTTACAGGTGCCAATGCGAAGTTGATTAGAACCAATATAAAAGAATTAAAACCAGGTTTTAATGAATTGAAAGTTTTGTTGGGGAAAGTAGTTTGTTCTGTACGAAATGAGGATTCAGTTCCTTTGTAAGTATAAACGTTATTGAATTAAATACCATGTTATTAAAGCGGAGCGCACCTGGTTCGCTCCAAACTGCTCAAGCCTTTTCCAGTAAACTCTCTTCTCCTCATAAAGAGGGCGAGAAGCAACAGAGCATCAAACCCCAGAGAGATTGGTGTAGTACTCAAATTAGTTACTCAACCTTTCTTATTTCTATATCTATCCATCAGGTGGTCTATTAAATTATTGTGGAAACTATTCATCCAGAATATTTAAAATTTTTTCTCTATTTCAGTGTCATGAG
Organism: Micraspis discolor; assembly: GCA_030674115.1. Classification (NCBI taxonomy): domain Eukaryota; kingdom Metazoa; phylum Arthropoda; class Insecta; order Coleoptera; family Coccinellidae; genus Micraspis; species Micraspis discolor. Next base: position 2,437,153 of record JARTUT010000005.1, on the reverse strand, counting down.
TTCATTACAGTACTAAAAACTGCTGTAATGAACTTATTACAGCATTGTTTTTAGTTATATTTTTTCTTTGTGGTTGACAACACTGAGATCCTATCCTTTCGAATGTCAACACGCGTCCATTGCATGTCAATTGTCAATATTAAACCATGTAGAGATTTGAACGCAGTATTCAAATTCTATAATCTGTCAATTTTCGTATCAGTCACACCAACTGTGAAAAAAAATTCAAAAGGCACTAGGAGGTATAATTTGAATTTTTCATTGAATTCCAATAAATTTCTCACAATTCTTGACTGAAATAGAGAAAATATCGTCAAATACTAGTTGCAGAGGGCAATTCCAACACTCACGCACTCAACATTTCTGAAATACTTTCAAATTTCCAGTGTTGCCAGATGTATGGAAATTTGGCAACAGCTTTGTAATTTTAAATGAGACACCTCATATTAATCTACTTTACTTTCCTTTATCTATTCCTAACGATTTTTGAGTTATTATCATTTTTAAAGATATTAACTCGTCTATTGTCCATTGTCATCAGATTAGGAAAGAAAAACTATTGGGAATTTTGGACACTATTAAATTATCTATTGTTAAACTTGTGACAATGCCAACGTTTCGAAACAGACTTCGTTTCTTTTTCAAGGCTGTAAATAAATAAATAATACATTACAAGACATACAATATGATACAACACGAAAATAAATTACCTAGTTACGATGAAACAATATTGTACGCTTTTTAAAACATTCAGACATTTTCTAAGAAGACAAAAATTTTTCTAGAGGGCAGGTACACAACGTAAACATCTGCCTCATTAATTTCTATATGCATGACAATGACAATCAACATAAGGTAACAAAACATTTACATAGAATGGACTCAACACTATTTACGAGGCCAGTTATCACTTATTACTTTCTTATTATATTATTATAGATCGTGCTTAGGTGTTGAACATCTTCTCTATGATTTACAGTGTGATTTCGTTTTATATGAATCATCTCGCTTATGTTACGTCTATAACCAACCTGTTCTCTATCAAGAATTTGTACATTTTCAAAGTTAAATTTATGGCCCATAGTCATTTGATGTAAAGTTAGAGCAGTTTTATTATAATTCGCAATATTCTCACTATCATATTTATGTTGCTTAATTCTATCTCGTAAATATTGTCTTGTCTGGCCAATATAACACTTCTCACAATTAGCACAGGGTATCTTGTAAACTACTCCCGATTCTAAATTATAAGGTGTTCTGAATTTTAAATTTGTGAAGAATCTCTTTGTGTTGGACAAATTATAAAAAGCACACTTGACTTTCAGCTCCTTAAATATTTTATTAATTCTGTGAGAAAGACCCGGTATATATGGAAACTTCAAGTAAGAAGAAACGGTCGTGTTAGAAGAAACATTAACTGTGCGACTTACGTTGGATGTGTGTTTATTTATTATTCTCTTGACTAAGTATGTGGGATAGTTATTCTGTTTTAAAATGTTTTCAACTTTATTTAAGTTCTTCCCATGAAACTTTTAGTTGCTTAGTTTTAAAGCTCTTTTTAGTAAATTCTCTATTATATTAGTTTTTTGTTGCATGCTATGGTTACTGTGAAAATTTATGCATCTGTTTGTACTTATTGGTTTAGTATACCAGTCAGTAATAATACTGGAGTTTTCTCTAATTATCAATAAATCCAAGAAAGGTAAACTATTATTCTTTTCTACTTCAATCGTGAACTGTATCTTATGATGGTAAGAGTTGAAAACACCCAAAATATACTGTATTTTGTCGGATGGTACTAACAATAATGTATCATCCACAAAAAACTTGATGAGAGGGATATAAAATGTAAGTTTTTAACAACACTACAGAAGACCTCATTCATAACTAAGTTAGCCAAAGATGGGCTAGTCGGTGCACCCATGGCAGTGCCATCCAATTGTCTATAAAATTTTCCCTCATAGACAAAATAACCCCCATCGAAACAAAGATCAACTAATTCCAAGAATTTTTGTCTATTGAGACCTGTATAGCAGCTTATAAATCCCCATCTTTTCTTAATGATACCAACAACGAGTTCTCTCGGGATGTTCATAAACAAGGATATAACATCCAACGAGACAAGTACGTATCCTGGTGGCACCTTTACATCTGACAAAATTTCAGTCAATGAAAAAGAATCCTTAAGATTAAAAATGGAAGTAGACAAGGTCGAATTTAAGATATCATGTAGATATTTACCGATGTTGTAAGTAGGAGACTTAACACAACTAACTATAGGTCTCAGATTAAGACCATTTTTATGGACCTTACGTAGACAGTACAGCTTGGGTGGTAAACTGTTATGTCTAATCAAAGTTTTATACTCTGTCTCAGATATATATTCTTCTTTCTTGAGTCTCATCAGGCATCGATTGACTGCATTCTGAATCTTTGTCGTTGGGTCCGTTTCCACTTTTTTGTAGGTGTCCTCATCACTCAACATTCTGTCCACTTCACTAAGATATTCATCTCTGTACATAACCACGGTTGCACCTCCCTTATCAGCTCGACTTATGATGATATTCTGGTGTTCTTTTACAAATTCATTGGTCTTATTCACAAACCTATCAAGTAGGTGGTTTCTCTTCATATGTTGTTCTCTTCTCTCAAAGTTGCTAATAACATTCACACTTTTTGATCTATATGTATTCTTGACTTCCTCTGATATTGGTTGAATGTTGATGTAGCTTTCTATATCTTTGATGACAACTTTGACAGGTACTTTCTTAGGTGGTAGACTGAATTTAGGACCTAGGCTTAACATAACCTCAACTTCTTCAGGTATGGTTATATTGGTGTAATTTACTAAATAATTATCACATACTGTTATCGGTATCGGTGGAACTTGTTGTTCTTCAAGTGTTTTGATCTTTTTGATGTTACCTGCCTTTGTTTTACTGAATGTGTAATTGTAGGCATTTTTGGCCATAGTCAAAAGTGCTCTGTAAAAGTGATCATCCATGTTCAAGCACAATTGTTGTTGTAGTTGTTTGATGTTATCTTCTAGCCTTTTTATCTTCCAAATGGTTATTTTAATTTCGATATTTAGAATCGATTTACGAAACGTCTTTAATACTCTGTCTACAGTGTTTTTGTAAGGATGTTCTTCCAATTGCAGGGAAAAGACTTCTTTAATATTATTAACAATGTGATTAGGAAAAACTCGACTATCACGGCACCTCAATAGAAATATTCTCCGGTTGTAAAGTAATGCAATCTTCTTCTGTGACGTCACATACAATTTGCAGTTCTTGCACACCTGTGCACCCATTTGACTTCTTATCGTCTCAAAGAAACCCCCAGTTGATGAAATATTAACTCGGCTATCGTCCATTGTCATCAGATTAGGAAAGAAAAACTATTGGGAATTTTGGACACTATTAAATTATCTATTGTTAAACTTGTGACAATGCCAACGTTTCGAAACAGACTTCGTTTCTTTTTCAAGGCTGTAAATAAATAAATAATACATTACAAGACATACAATGTGATACAACACGAAAATAAATTACCTAGTTACGATGAAACAATATTGTATGCTTTTTAAAACATTCAGACATTTTCTATGAAGACAAAAATTTTTCCTAGAGGGCAGGTACACAACGTAAACATCTACCTCATTAATTAATTAATTAAGTTATGGATGAGGTCTTCTGTAGTGTTGTTGAAAAACTTACATTTTATATCCCTCTCATCAAGTTTTTTGTGGATGATACATTATTGTTGGTACCATCCGACAAAATACAGTATATTTTGGGTGTTTTCAACTCTTACCATCATAAGATACAGTTCACGATTGAAGTAGAAAAGAATAATAGTTTACCTTTCTTGGATTTATTGATAATTAGAGAAAACTCCAGTATTATTACTGACTGGTATACTAAACCAATAAGTACTAACAGATACATAAATTTTCACAGTAACCATAGCATGCAACAAGAAACTAATATAATAGAGAATTTACTAAAAAGCGCTTTAAAACTAAGCAA